>CM056993.1:33402730-34602730 GCA_029891345.1 Dryococelus australis
AGAGGGCCAATTCACCACATTCATGTGCACAACTCAGTGTAATAATATTTTTTACTAGGCATTACCAATACACTTATCACCTCCAGCCATTGACATTTGTATTCACATTATTTATAAATGAAATAGTATAATTTATAGATAAAATGTAAGTTAAAGTTAAATTGAACACAAAATATGATACTATTATGTTGACAAGTATAAAATGCTTGAGATACACAACGTGTTTAGGAAACAACCAGACACAAACACTTAATAGTGATTTTTCAACGGTATGATTCAAAGAGTGTGAAGAAACCATGAATAGACTATAGGTAACTATGCTTAACCATGTCGAGTCTATTTACAACTTAGTCTCGGAGAATAAAAATGTTTTCTAATGAAATCACAATAAACATTGGAGTGCAACAGCTGACCATTTCAACAAATCTTATTATCAATTGCAGGTAATTACAACACGCAGGAATGTGTGTGTGCAAGATACACTATGAAGTGATATGGCAATTAGCGAAGTGCCACAATTGATGGCGGAGAAAAGGTGAAAAACAATCATACTTACTCAGTTTCTCTCCTGCGGACTCAAGCCGCTCCCATTTGCTGGTGAAGGGGTTCTTTGAGAGCTCCTACGGCAATAACTCACACGTTTGTAACAAGTCATGATAACGAGCCTAGACCATGTAATATGTCAACACTAGCTACAACTCAAAGACTCCCAGCATTTATCATTCCTACTTCAAAAAACAAACAAAAATTGTGAAAAACAATGGTATTTTAATAAGAAAAATCAACTCCGCAACATAAATCTGGATACTTCTCCCTGTAAAAAAATACATTTGGTTACCACAACTTTAAACACACAGGCAGGGGTGGGGGAAATTAAATAAAATCTAAGAACTGCACAACAAACACTTTCTCGCTCCCATCAACTGAATATTGCAGCAGTACAACAAAAATTGGGGTAATGATATAGTTGTAGGCACAGCAGAAGCTTCTTGCACTGTTCATAAAACATCTAAAACAAACTGGCAAAATCACAATATTATGCTAAATACAAAAATACATATATATCTTTTGGATTTTCACTTAATTGAAGACATTGAGGGTAAATAATGATAACCAACACTATTACACATTTTTAGATATTTAATGTAAACTATTATATCCCACATTCTCTATCTAATTGCCCAGAAAGTTTGTAATTTGGTCAACAGATGACAGAACAGTGTCACGTCAAATATGTATAAACCAGTCACATATACAGATTGTCTAACTATTTCAAATTTCCTCAAAACTGCAGTAATGAGGGTTATCATTATTTAGCCCAGAAGTTTCTAATTATAAATATGCCAAAATGAGCTCTAAAAAGGAATAGAAAAATCCGAATTTTTAGTAAACATCACTACATTAAAGAGTGCTAAAGGGTTTCCATTTCCACAATTTAAATAAGGCATTTAGTTTTACATGGGTGATAAAACCTTGATTCTAAAGATGGAAATAGGAATGGGATCATTGCATGGACAGTAAATATCAACACCCACAGTATTAGCTGCTTGCTCAACTGTTCTTTAAAAGCCCACCCACTCAATTTTAGCATCAACTTTATAGTAGGTCATATTAGCTTGTACTGTATTTAGTGACAAGCAAAATATCACTTGCATTATGTTTAAAATGTTGTATTGTCAGGCAATTCAGATTTCATGTTTGCACAATATGCATACATTTCTTAGACTTTTACACTTAATATGTTGTCACAGCATATTATTTTCAGTTTATTTGAGACAACCGTGGCTCTTATGTTGCGGAAAACTAATTATTTGAACTAGTGTGTTGTCGTTTTCGGAAATTTTTTCATAAAATTTAATATGGTGGCAACTGACAATTCATTTGTGAAGCGAGATGCTTTACCAAAGACATTTGTAAAAGAGATTTATTATTATAGAAAATGCTATCCACTAAATGATCACACTTTACTGACTTATTGGAGGCATTAAATTTATAATATATACATATAATTGTAACACATACTCCCCCATTCCTACTTAAAGGTATTAATGGTGTTTGTGTGGTGCAGGCCTTGGTTTATTCCTGCTACAGTAATAGTACTTAGTGCTTCCATACGAGATACGAGCCAGTTTCATAATTACTCTTGCTCTTGGCATGTAATCCCAAATCCCACACAACAAAATAAGAAGTACATAATCCTGCATACACCATGTTCCCAGACTCCGCAAGTGTACTATGTGCTGGTTCATCTAAAATAACTTCCTGAATAAAGATGGTGCTCAACAATAGCATAAAGTACCATCCGGAAATTCCCTGCCTCACAGAAGTCATGTTTAAGCAAGGACCGGATCAAGATGAGAACACAATGATTCTTTGACAGAGAGATGTTGCAAACCAAGACTAATAAAAAGCTTGTAAATGACTGAACACTTTACTTTTTAAACTTTCTGCAATGGGATGGCACCAGGATCATTCTTCAGCAACATTGGCGAAAGTGGGACGAGCCAGTCAGCACTATGGTGTCTGCTTATAGCTTTACTCACTCTTATATACGAGTACAGTCCTCACTCGTGCACCAGCACAACCCGACACCATTAATAGGGAAACATAGTTTGCAGGCTTTTGCTGCCGCTGTCGTCAAAGAAAAGAACTGCTCAGCAACAAAGAAATAAAGGTCTTGAGGGCTGACACCTGTGATTATGACGACAAGATCTCTAGTCTTCTGTCTAACGCAGACTATTCTCTTGTAAACTGGAATCCTCTTGGAAAAATTGATATCTCAACCAAAACACCCATAAAATATTCATCCATTGAACAGAAGCAAAAGAAACAGCTCATTGTAAAAGATCCCAGGACTCTTGCATTCTATGGTCATCCAAAAATCCACAAGCCTGATGTTCCTCTTCGATCTATAATTAGTGCTGTTGGCTCACAGACTTATCTGCTGGCCAAATACCTCAACAAAATCCTGCAACCAGTCGTACCTATTCCAGCCTAGCACATGTAGAACTTCACCCAGTTTGTGGAAATTTTGGAAAATATTTCACTACAAGGATGATACTTCCAAGGATATGTCTAAAATTTTCCAGGAAGCTTAATAAAGATTTTAAATTGCAGACATACGTAAACCAAATTGACCATAAAAATATGCATATAATCAAAGTCCCTTGTGGAGTTATTCTAGCTGAGAAAGAATCTGATTTTTCACTCTTAGCAGTTCACAATCACAGAAGTCAATTAGGACACACAGTACTTTTAAAAATGAACAACACAAAAATGTACACAAATATACAAACACCTTCACTATTAAGAAGTATTTATTGTTTGATATTTTAAGGGCATTCCATTTTTAAGTTGTCCAATTGGGCATTTGATGAGGCTATCAATGTTATAATCCATTGGTCCTCTACCTTAAGTGCAAATATGGCAGCAACCAGGTTAGTGATGCAATATATTTTTCAATCAGCTTAATCTTCTTATAATTCTCTATTTCTTCCCTATCCTGATCAATTTTCTCTTTACTGCAGTTTTAGCAGCTAGTATTTGCTCATCTAAGAAATGTACCTATGACGGGCATTTGCAGCACAACTTTTCAAGATCTTACTTATTCTTAAATTATGGAGTTCTTTTACACCACCTATGACACCTAAAAAGTCACAAATCAGTCTCTGTGCAATATAGTACTTTCCCTTCAAGTTTTCGACTTCCACTTGTTTATTTATGCTAAAGTCTCATCCAACAGTAGCTTCCCATGACTTAAAATTAAAAGAAGTTCAACAACTTTTCACAGATTTTGATATTGCTTACAGTCACTCATGATTTCAAGGAAAAACACACCAACTCGCGAACTTTAAGGATCAAAATCAGCAAACACTGACTGATTTTGAGGGACAACTTCATATAAAAAAAACTTGAATACTGAGCCAGGACTTCTACATGTGATTCACAAATCTGCCTAGATTCAACCAATGAGTACATAACATATCCCGAGGATCAAAGCAAGCCAAACTTCTCACTGTGCTGTATGCGATAAAGACACTTCTGAAGCAACTTCTCTGGAAGAGAAACGCGCAGCCTTCTACAAAAAACCAGAACATCCCAAATACCTTGTGATACATTTGACTTTATTAAAGCTTTAACTTCCTTTCGGATACATAACACAAACCCACGTCCGTAATATTACACTGATTTTTGACGTCTTTGAAATCAAAATTTAGCAGCATGGGTTTGTCTATTTGGTAAGCAGTGAGAAAAGGATGCAGCAGTTTTGCTACCAATAAGAATACTTTCAGTTTCAGAGAAGTGAGCACATGTAAGAAATGTTTTCTCACTAAAGAAAATAATATGCAAGTAGGTTTTGTTATGTTACCTTTATCAACATTTCTAACGAAACACTCCAATTTTGGTATCATCCGCAAAGTCTTCCAGCCATCTATGGCTAACAAATTTTAAGGGAAAATCACTGCTGCCTGTTGTGGACTGATTATCTTCTCTCCTAGCAGGGGCATCCTTAAAAAGTGTGTACAGGCACCCTCGAAACTCATGAATATCTCAGCCAATAGCACTTCATCCTGTTTTGAAGGCATATGTACAATATGCTACCAATATTTACCACAGTTCTGTTATGTTCTCTTAGTACATAATCCAGCAACAACCTATACACTTTCCAATTCACAAATTGGCAAAATAAAGCCAACATAACCTCACGCCACATGCATGGCTTCAGTCCATTCTACAGTCACAATATTAAATTATAACAAGTTAAAAACATTACACAATACTGCACAATTTTAGGCTTTCATTTAGTCCTTTTTTTCATTAGTACTAATCTGATCTGACAACAGTAGTTTCTGTGACATGTAACACAAAGTATTTAATTAACATATAAAGATGAAAGAGCCATGTTATGACCAACCACCATCTTGTCATATATAGATATTTGTGTAGATATCTCCATTATAGGTGGCTTTAAATTAGGTATTTATCGCTACTATAGATGGTTTTTGATACATTGTAATTGCTAAACATGCACATTGCGAGCAAATAATTTTTAAGGACTGACAAAATTAACATTTACTTGTAAAAAAGAAATACAAAAAATGAAACCCACAAATACGATTAGAGCCAAGAGGATTTTGTGCAGCCAACAATAATTGAAAAGTACTATTTATTCCATATTTTTGAGCTCAAAATAAATTCAAGGCCATAAAAGTAAAAATTTTTTCCAAGCATTTTTCAAGGATTTTCAAAAGCGTACAAACCCTGCGACACACTCATGGTGTGGAGTCATGGAGAAGAGAGAGTGTAACAATTCCTAGAACACCTGAATAGCATCCATACTAAAATACAGTTCACTACGGAAATGTAAAAAGATGGCCAACTTCCATTTCTAGATGTTACGGTAAACAGAACACAGAACCTCACCTTGGGCCAAACAGTTTACAGGAAGCCAAACCATACTGACACACACCTATCTACAAGCAACTCTCACCACCCACCATCACAGAAGAGAACAGTCATTTCCAACAGAGCGAAAAGCATATCTGAAGAACAACTTTTTGAGGCAAAAAATGAAACATCTCACCAAAGCTCTAGAAGCTGTTGGTTACTTGAGACATGAGACACAGCAGAGCATCAAGAATAACCCCAGAACAAATGAAAAATAACAACAATATACTGCCCTATGTAAAAGGAATCACTAACCCACTGGCACACTTACTAAGGAAGAAGGACAACAAACCATCATTAAACCTATTAACAAAGTCAATAGAATCCTGGAATCAATGAAAGAAAAAACACCAGCAGAAGAACAGGCTGGAGTTTACAAGGTACCTTGCTCATGCGGAAAAGTGTGCATAGATCAAACTGGAAGAAAAATAACTAGAATAAAACAACACATCAAGGCCTACAAATATGAAAACTAGCAGTCGGGTATTGCAGAACACTCCATGAAAACCAACACAGTATTGATTTTGACAAGCAAAGCACAATAGCCTACATACCAACTTATACAGAAAGAACCATTAAAGAATCAATGTAAATATTAAAACATCCGAATAACCTCAACAGAGAAGATGGATACAAGTTAAACTCAGTATGGGCACATCTCTTCATAAATGACCTAAAACCACAGACTCACCAGGATTGGCTGACCACCTCTGCCAATTAGGAGGAAGACAGCCTGTGATTGGCTGAAGGGCATAATCAATCAGGAAACAGCCCGTCAGAGATCAGACCATATAAGCACATCTTCCTTCAACTGTCCTCAATTATAGGCTGTTCATAGTAAAGTGAGCACTTTTTAAGGCCCTTCCAACAGACAATAACCACTAATAAATATATATTATTGCCAACCCAGATGTTAACTTTTAGGAGCGGTACAGTGTATTGTGTTTATTAGTCACGCTGCAATGTTTATATTAAAAAGTGACAGAAAGATAGAAATCTGGCGAAAAGAAAAATTCAACAGGGCCTTAAAACGTGCTTACTTTACCGTGAATTGCCTATAGTCAGGTATTGTTCCCCGATGGTAGCTGCTACGACTACCAAAACGTTTGAGACGAAATCCTAGACACTGCTCAAACCCGGAAGCCAAGAAATCAAATGGGGAAACAATTTGTGTACAAATTAAATGTTTCCTTTTACTTGGGACTAAGGTGGATATTCATAGTCACTTTTAAGATGGAGATGCAAGCCTCATTCAGTACGCATCTTGTTTTACCAGGAAAACCAGATTCTTGAATAATTAGCAAGTTAATTGTATGTTGGTTAGAGTTGCTGGCACTCTCAAAGTTACGAGAGGCCTTGACTACGCAAATAACTCAGATGTTAAACTTCTTTTTATACTTGTAGAAATGGCACTCCACTTACATGGTTTCGATAATGGAGGTACAATGCACTGGCAGATACAATTACTTCAAAGTGGTGAGACACTGTTTTTGACACACACAAATGAAAAGGTGGAAAATAACATAAAATTAAAAAAATTACCTCAAAAACAGATGGATTATATACAAACCTATTTATCTGTTACTTGCTCATCTCTTGGCTTGATGCAGCACAAGTCTTATTTACACTGACACGACAAAAGTCATGGAATACCCGTCTAATAACAAGTAGGGCATCCTCTAGCCCGAAGAAGTGCCATAACTCGACGTGTAATGGACTCCACAAGTGGACGGAAGATCCCTGGAGAGATGTTAAGCCATGCTGTCTGAATACATGCCCAAAGTGACCTGATATTTCTAGGTGCAGGATCTTGGGTACGAATGGCTCTCCACACCACTTCCGATTAATGCTCAATTGAGTTCATGTCGAGGGAGCATGCTGGTTATTCCATTCTCTGGAAATCTCCAGAATGCTCTTCGAATCAGTCGTGAACATCTGCGGCCCAATAAGACTGCACATTAACCTGTTTGAACATTCCATCAATGTCAGGAAAAATAAAGTCCATGAATGGGTGCAAATGGTCGCCAAGGGGAGTTTTGTAGCAGTCACCAGTGAGTTTTGTTCACAACACTATGGGATAATCCTTTGTAACAGAGAAGTTAGTGAAAAGGATATAATCTATTTTTGTTACTGTAACTGCAAATACATGCAAATACCTATTCCTGATTTGTTAGAGGTTCACTGGCTCCATTACCTTTAGTGGGAGGGGAGCACTGAGATAGCCAAGGAGGTCCTTTCCACCAAAGAGGGTGGTTCAGAACATGAGGCACAATCTACTGGGTTTTCCTATGATGTCACCACGTTGAGCTGGTAATCAAACAATAGTTGATTGACGAAAATCTCCGGACTATTTTCTGATAGTTATGATCATTAAGATATAGTAGAATTTGATGGTATTTGTCATATGTCAGCAATAAGTGCCACCAAATGAAGCCAGAAGCGGAGCAAAACCTTTACAAGATCAGGCAATAGCTTCAGTCCAACAAATACATGATCATTGAGAGATTCCCCATTACTGGCACGGGCTGATGCATCAAATACAAAGCTGAGCTTGATGCTTAAGACTACCTGGGCGAATTACACAGTGGTGAGGGATGAAGTAATCAATGGCACTTACTGGTGAAAGCTCCCCAAGTAATTCCACACGGCCTTGGTCAAGATAATCCCGCAGGAACATATGATATTCCACTTCCAACCTTTGATTTTGAGCGAGAATGGTTTCCAAGGACAGAAATCGACGAGATGCCAATGGCTTGGAGTCTTCTAAAGTCGGGGTGTCCATTCTTAAAGGGCAGCGCTACACAATATCTTCCATTTGGGTCACCAAAACATGTTTCTTCAAAGAAGGCTTCTGCTTGTCTATCCTCTTTAGTTCGGATGGCATGATGGGTGTGCACTACTTCTAATTCCCAAAACGTTTTAATTACGTTACCTACCGGTTCAATAGAGGATACAAAAAAAGGTTTGGAGTAAATTTCCGAATGTGAACCTTGATTAATCACTCTCATTAATAGCCATCCCGGATTGGTATTTATGGAAACTGCCTCTCCTGGGGATCCATGAATTCGACCTTCAAGAAATTATTTTGGGGAACACTTCTTCACCAAGCAACACATCAATCTGTTTAAGTTTATAAAAACTGGGATCTGCCAAGACCATATTTCTTCAGCCTTACCCACAAGTGGCACTTTCTTAAAGCTTGTTACCCCCTTTTCAACTGGAAGAGGTGGCTTGGTTGGCTTATTGCAGTCAATGGCGAATTGTGATGAGAATAAGTAAGATGCAACCTCTGAAGGCATTCCTCAGTAATGAAGGAAGCTTGTGAATCAGGTCCTATACAAGCTCTAACAGTATGTGGCTGACCTGATCTAACACCTTGACTACTGCTGAGAATAGAAACACTGTGAGCAACTCAATCTGGGTTCTTGTGCAATACACTGACTTTGTGGTACTGTTGTCACTACTGGCCAAGTCTGATTTACTGTTGTCATTACTAGGTAAATCTGAAATTTCATTTTCATTCGTAGAGCCATTGGTTGCTTGTGAAGAAAAATTCAAGAGAGTGTAATGACTTTCCCTGCATGTCCGGCAATAGAAATTAGAAAAACAATCCCCTCACAATGTGTCCAATCTTCAAACAGTTAATACAAAGTTACAATTCCTTCACAGATGTAGCTCTTGTCCACTCAGAAGTTGAAGAAAGGATTCACACGAGAATTGAGTGCTTACCTTGGCAGTGCATACAATTTTGAGAATCTGGTCTCAAGGTCTCAAAATTTAGAGTTTCCATTAGCCCTAGTAGATTTCTTACTCTCCCATCCTTGAGAACCAATACTTCATGACACTACTCTCGACTTGGATCCTTGCGACTCTCTCTTAAAAAATGACATTTTTGACACCAAGGCATTTTATCTTGCAGCACAGAGTGTTTCAAATGTTTCCTTAGTTTGAAATCAAGTTTACCACTAATAAATGCAACAGTATTACATCCCAATGAATCGTAGGGAATCCTAAGACTTTCAAGGCACCCATATTTTCCATAACTATATTAAGCAAACCTTTATGAGATTGCGAAGAATCTGAACTTACCAGCGGTGCCTTGAAGATGGCATCTAAATGGTGTGATGCTATCATTCTTGGCAGATTATAACTTACCACCAGGAGATAGTTTGCAGCTTCGTAATTGGCATTCATCACTGGCAAGGTGCATACCAAGGCACTGGTTTCCCTTTGCAGCGATGACTTCAGATACACAAATATTTCAACTGCATGCAACTGGTCACTGTTGCGCACCAGCGTAAGAAATAAGTCATAAAAGGATTGCCACTGTGTCACATCCATTAAATATTGGCAATTGTATTCGCTGGCACTTTCAGAGCCAATGCCCTGTATCAGAACTTTTAGCACTAAACTTAACATTCCCATTGTTTTCCAGCATGTCCTTTATAGTCAATTTCAAAACAAACAGCAGCAAATTTATCCCACAATGACATAAACTCGAACGGTTTTGGGGGGATTCATAACCACAACAAAGTACCTTACAAGTCTGAGCTATCTGCTTCAAATTTGTCTTTGATTTTTTTTTATTTTCTTGCTCATTGCCCGAAAGACAGCAGATTTTTTACCGCCATCAGGATTCACTGGCGCTTTTCTTCCCCCTTCCAAAATTAAATTCAACCTCCGTTGGTGCAACTGCAGTTTGGATGTTTTAAAACACATTCTGACATGATGGACAATGGGCTTCTTTAATGGTGCCTTGACGAGGTGTACGAAGGGATTGGACAAGAATTCACTGTCAAAATTTTAGTGCGAAAACTCTTTCTGTACATTCCCTTACCCTCAGTTTGCATTTTTCACTCGTCAGAAATAAAGTTTACCTAGGGGACGTGCTAAAAAGTTACACATATGAAAATAATTAACCCAAGAAGAAAATAACTGACGTGGCCAAAACAATCCGCTACACGAATATTGCGTAACAGTGCACATGCCCGCGTTCCAAGAGTGAACTTCACCATTTGTCACTCAAAACACAATCTTGGTTGCAGTTCTGTAATCCGACCCAGCATTGAACATGTCATTTTTATTAACATCCGAAGAATCCGGAGGACCATTAAACAAATCATTTTGCCCAAGTTACTCTCTGAAAACTAATGATCACTGCCATATTGCGAAAACACTGATCTTCTTTGCTTGAGTCAGACTTGCCCACTGTTGCAGTACATAATTTTAGTGATGAAGTCAGATAGTATTATTTACAACACAAACACTATGGTACTATCAATTCCCTTCCCTTTTTCAGACAATGTTATTATGTGTTATTACAGGCATCAACACTAACCAGCATTGTTACCACCATAAAACGTAATTGAAAGAAACACGAGGTAGCGAATCACAAAAAAATTAAAAATTAGTAGATTATTATTTATAATACATATAATTGTAGTTTTGTTTCTAAAATCACAGTAATTACAGAAAATCATAGCAGTTGGCATCTCTGTACAACCATTCGACAAGTATTATTTAATTCTGCTTTAAATGTAACAAACAGCCATCTTTTAGGCAATATATTTTTGCATATCCATATATTCACAACTCTAAATTTACGTTTGGCCCATCCAATTAAGATGAATGATTTTAATATTCTTTGTATTTACTGTAGGTCTAGTCTCTCCAATAAATCATCTACACAACTTCTCCCCAGAAACTAAGAAGAAAACCATCTCCTTGTTACTCTGACACTCCAGTACACTTTCGGATACCTATTGGGGCCACAGTGGCTGAGCAGTTAGCCTGCTTGCCTCCCAGCAAGGCAAACCAGGTTTGATCCCCGGCCAGGTCACTTCCGGATTTTCGTATGTGGGAATTGTGCTAGACGATGCCGCTAGTTCGGTTTTCTCATCTACTCACTTACTCACTTGCGTGCATGCGTGCACACACAAACTTTAGGGAAATTATGTTTAAAGTTTTTATCAAATTCAACCACTATTTGGTTAGCTACTCCCACACAAGTAAAAATACCTTGTTTAAAGAACATACATTATAAACAATTTTTGTCTTCTGTATGTGTATTTTAGATGCAATTTCACAATCTTGGAAACATATCCGAGTAACATGACACATTATTAGCAACACTTCAAAATGAAAACTGCTTTACAACAAAACACTGCAAACACTGTTGTGGTGAGTTTCGGATATATATTATATATATATATTTTTTTCCTGGCCACAGATTGATGAAGATGACAAACACTATCTGAGCACACCAATTGTGTGTGTAATAAAAAACCCACGAGTGTCAGTTATTATAACACACTGGTCTTTCTCTTAATGTTCTTGATCACAGTTCTGTACTTCAACAAGATATTCACAATGCTCATGAGGGCTACTGCTACACTATTTTGCTGATCACACTTCGGTTCACTAACAATCATGAGTACGCTCAAAATGCCAACATCATAAACAACTGGCTACAATGATCAAAACTGTACATAAAATGACATCTCCAAGGCACTGTCCACAGAAACTGCAATTCTTGGAGGAGAGATCATTGCCAGACATAAAGTCTGTGTTGTTGAGATTCCCTGCATTGTGATGGCAGAAATAAAAGGAAAAAAAGGTTTAAGAGCTTGGCATTGATGTAACTGCCATTCAAGTGTCGCACACACTTAACTGCAAGACATCAACACAGAGGAGATTCAGAACTGCCAAAACCAATAACCACACACACCACCCTAACCCTCTCCCCTTCCATTTCAGTGAAATGTACATTCAATGACCTAACATAGAAGCCGTTGTAGGCAATTGAGCGTCAAGAGGTGAGAAGGAAGTCTTCCAATAAGGTTACCATCAAAGTCTCCTCCCATTCACTGGGATATGAGGAATTGGCACCTATTAAAATCATGTTTAAAAAACAAGATACAATGATTCATTTACAGTTTGAAAAATCTATACTTGAACAATATTCAATATCTAGGTTCCAAAACATTTTAACGCTAATAAGTATGTCAATGTTTCCAGCTACTGATGAAAACACAAAGCACTGCTTCTGAAGAGAAACACATCAGAAGATCTGTACACAACAGCCCAAAATGATGTGCAAGTTAACACAGTTACTATTAAATGCAAAGAATACTATAAACAAAATGGTTATCACTTACCTTGTATCCAACTGAATATTATCCTGAATGTTATACCTGTTCTAATAACATTTTAATAATTAGCTAAACAAAAATGATGAAACAGGTAAGCATTTCTGAACATTAATGAGCACAAAATCTTTGCAAACTATCAAGAATTCAGTGCACAATTAGTTTATTAATGTAGGGGGAGAGAAGAGGGAAAAGTCACATTGCCTAAATTTAAAAATGACAATGACTATGATTGATACTGCATTATTAGAGACAAAGCAAAAGGCAAAACCAAACTTCATTTAAGAAAAAATGGCGGATACATTGCCCAAGTTTTAAGCAACAAAAAAATAAATCTTAATCACACAAAAGTAATAAAACTAGTGTTGTGCAAATATCTGGGTTATAACTCTCTTCTCGGAGATATTTACAAACTGTACTTTACTGAAGATGTAAGATACAAAGAATGTTAGGAGAAGAGATTAAATTTTTGGTTTTTATTGCTGCAAACTAAAGCCCCCCAGGTTGTCTTTTTTACAGCACCACAACAGTAAGCAGAGTAATTTCTTATATTGGAATTTATGGTATGTAACTGGCATAAAACTTCATAGGCAAGGTAAAGTAACGTCTCTAGGAATCAACTTTTGAAAAAAATCAATGGCCGTAACCAATTTACAACATTTCATGTAAAGTGTTGACTTAGCTGAAGGCTATACACAGTCCTTTGGTTGTGTATCTTTCCTTACAATGAACATTTGTCATGTAATTTTCAGCTGTGTTTACACTAGCAGCTAATAAAGAAATTAAAAGCAACAAATACTGCAAACAATGCAAATGGATATATGTTAATTTTAGCAAATATGTAATATTGGTTTGTGAATATTGATGTGTAGAATATTACAATATCTTCTTTGCATATATTTGGTATTTGAGACTGCCAACACGTTTGCAGATGTATCAAAATTCCTACAGAACAGCCTATTGGGGGGGGGGGGGGGGGGGGGAGAGAGAGGGAAGAAGCAAATAAGTTACAGAAATAATCTTGTAATGAAACTCACTGGCTCAACCGAGTGATTCAAATTGTTACAGCATACTTACACTGTATTATCAATTGATTTAAGATTTGTAAAAATTTGTCCCCCCCCCCACAATATTTAATACACACAACACTAACTTTCACATAGACCTACTGCTATGCTTTTGAAAACAATTTTCAGTTAAAAAATGTAAATGTATGTGCTGACATGGGCGTAACTTCACAAGAATACCAACAGACGACAATGTATTTCATTAAACTGCATCCATACATTTAATGATAATAAACATAACTCATTAACTCGTAGCGACAAGTCTAAAAAAAAATATACAATTTTACAATGAAAATTTAATATAATATAACATTTGTTCAGTGTTGCTTAGTATGACAGGCAAAGCCAAAATATACTTATTCCTTGCCTTGACTGAAATAATTAATTAAAATCAACTTCCATGACCTATTTATAATCACATTTATACGCTTACCATAAAAGTATTAAAAATTCACTTTCTAATGTACAAAATCCCTATTCAGCAATTATTTAAATTAAAAAATAATGACATTTTAGACTTGGATATCAAAAATGTGCAATACTCGCATGTCACTTTTATAACTAAGAAAGCATAGTAAATCCTTATTTAGAAAAACAAGCATTACATTTTTTTCTGGATTAAGTCAGATAGAGGGAAATTGTTTATTGCCAGATGAAAAACGACAATAGCAAGTTTTCCACTAGCTGAATTAGATTAATTTATTATTCTGTTTGTTGTTTTGCGTTGGTCGTTTTCACGGATTGTACATACACAAAACACGTAAAATAAATATGAAATACCAGTTGTAAACACACTGCAAGTAAAAAAATCAAAATATGTACTTGCATTCATAATACTGAACGTAAGTTCACTAAATTTTGACAGTTCTAAAAACGTACCACGTCCGCAATGTATCATTGCGAAACAGCTGCTCTGTTTATCAAGAAAACAATGAGTGTAAACAAATGCTACGATCAATGTAGGTTACCATTCCAACCTACCTTGTTTTCGCTACAGCAAAGTTATACTGTTGGGGCTACAATAATTCTATTGTGAGTGGATTGGATGGGGTTGGGAAAGACTTTAGTTTAAAGTCTTACGGCATTGTTTTTGTACCTCTTCTTGCGAGAATCAGCTCTAAGACCTCAATGTTAAGAGCTGTCAAAAGCTCTTCACTCACTTCTTATGAGAATACCATTTTTAATGTTACATGTTGTTTTAATGGAAGAGTCTAAAATTTGCTTGTATGAAAGAAACATTCAAATTATTATATAACATGTCAAGTTTTAACCTTACCGAAAGAAATATTAAACACATTTCGGACGTAAAATATTTTTGGTGAAGTTAGATTTCTACACAATAAATGTGTTACTTTTAAAACTGCGAAACAGAGTTGAAATGGTGGTCTTCTATTACACGTACATTTCAAACAAGCATTTTATAACCATTTCAAAATACGTTATTTACAATACACACTGACCTGTTCATAATTCCTATTTGCAACTCCTAAATACATGTTGTTCTGTTGCAATCCGTAATACATGTTTCTCTTCCATATATACATATTAATTAGCTGAATCATTAAATATAACACTTCACTGGCTTTCAGAAACCAGTAAACTACAGATCCAAAATAAACAGTGTTGCTTCATGACACTATTGTGAAAATGGCGGACCAAGTCACGCACTGAACAAATGTATCAATTTGTGCGTCGCAATACTCAATACTTCGCAGTGTCGAGAGATATAGAATAATATAATGTCCTGTCTCTAGTAAATATTTAATCTAAAATTTCTCCCAGTATTTTAATTTCGAAAAAATCAAGGCGTTTTCGTAAAATCGTAAAAAGGGCATGATTTCCATACATTTGGCAAGTCTGCTTGTTTTACTGATGGAGGATGTACTGAAATGTCTTCACCGGAGTCTATAAGGAATCTGTAGCCAATTGCAGCGTCAGTGACAAAAACGTGGCATGACTTAAGAGCGAGAGCAACTTGTTGCTATCAGTGGTGACCTTGTGTGTTTTCCACACTATGTTTGAATTTGCAAGGTTTAATACATTTCTAGTAATTTTCTTTGAATTTGCGATGGTAACAGCATATGTCATACTCTTATTGTCTGTTTCGCGAGAGACCTGTATTCACTGCATTTATGCATTGTTAACTGCCGGATGAATGCAATCTAAGAGGCCACTTGTTGCTCTAAGCGGGCAATTGCCCCATCACAATTGTGGTTCACAGCTGCTGTATCTGCCTTAGGCAGGAGTTTATCGGCTCGGGGTTTGGTCGCATGAATAGGCAAAAGCAGGTGTGCTTAATTCTAAGAGTTTGTCTACCATAACAGCTAGGGTGTCTAACTCGTCATAACTAGAGGTTAGGATGGCATGTGCGTTGGCTGGGAGTCATAGGAAAATTGTCTTGGGGAAGTCATCCTTTATGCTGTCTCCAGCAAACATTTGCATCTTCCGAAGCAAGCGTGATGGTTTTTGTCCCCTTGATCAGTTTCTGTTAACAACAGCTTCACCATGCGTAGTTCTGTTCCGCAAACTGACCACTGAGTAGTTTATTGAGCTCCATGTAAGGTGTTTTAGATATTAAATCACAAATCAATTCTATTTCGCTATCGATGGAACCAAAGATGATATTTCTTAACCTCATTGGTTTCATTAGCTGTTACGAACTGTGACTCCACCTGAAAGAACCAAACATTAACATTTTTTCCTCAAAAAACTGGCATCTTAACAGTGAAGCAGGACACTTTTTTTTTTTAGACAGTTTGACTTTATCATTAGAATCCAGCATATTCATTGAGTTACTGAACAGAGAAACCATAGAAATTTTGTTAGCCACGGTTCTTCTTGGTGGAACACACAACTTTTATTGACTCAATTACCTAGCTGGCGAGTTGATGGCTGTTAATTGTTTTAAAGAATTGCGGCAATACTTTGCGCAATATAGCGCCACATGTTTGTTAAATATCGGCAAACACAAAAGTAATGTACTTTGTTTTCGTCATGCCGGGGTCACCAATATGTGGATATACACGCACAAAGAAAATATTTTGGCCAGTAATACGTAATTAATGATATTTAACCACAACAAACGTAACTCATTACCTCATGGTAATAGCACGACAAGTACTTTAATAAAAAAAAATATATACCTAAGTTCACCCCCACCAATTAAATACCTTAATGGTTAGTCATGGAAAGAACACATCAGCTCATACAAACTAAACAGTTCAGCAAGATATTTAAACACTGTTTCAAAATATTCCTGACATTGAAGAAATGTTTCACACAGTAAAAAAAAATTCTAATACGAGTTTGTTTCAAAACAAGTCAAAGTATTTCTTAGGTAAACAAACTCATAAATTGGCTTTTTGGAAAATTTCATAAATACATACTAATTAACAACACATTTATTGAAGTTTCTCAGAATTGCACCCAACATATTGCAAATATACCAAAAGAAAATTATTCAAAAGTTTTTTTAATTAACTTATTCCACATTTAAAAAAAAGGATACAGACCATAGCTAATCTAAGCAGCATACTTTTCAGGCCGGATATGAAAATTTCAAAAATTTTGGGACAAAAAACTATGTCAAAACACAGCAGAAAGAAATTATAAACTCTGCCACTTCTCAAAACAAATATTACAAAGCTTCATTCATTAGTTAATAATTTATTGAGAGTTAGAAAGTGTCACTTAAAAAAAGGTTTCATTAACACGTAGGATTAACACGTGAGGATTAACACGGGAGGGAACAGGGGAGAGGTAGGCAGAGAAAGAGAGGTAACGAAAGAGGAAGAGGGAGAGAGAGAGAGAAAAAAAAGGGGTGAAGGGGGAAGGGGGGGAGGAGGGGCGGAGAGGGGGGGGAAGAAGGGGAAAGAGGGGGGAAGAAGGGAAGAAGAGGGGGGAAGAGGAGGGAAGGTGGGAAGAAGGGGTGAAGAAGAGGGAAGGGGTGAAGAAGAGGGAGGGGGGGAAGAGGGGGGAGGGGGGAAGAGGGGGGAAGGGGGAAGAGGGTGGAAGGGGAAGAGGGGCGGTGGGGGGAAGAGGGGGGGGGGTGGGGGGAAGAGGGGGGAGGGGGGGGGAGGAAGACAGGGAGGCAAAGGGGGGAGAAAAGGGGGAAGGAAGAGTAGTAGAGAAGAGGGAGGAGGTTAGGGAGGGAGATAGAGGGAGAAGAAAAAGTGAACAGCATTGTTTCAGCCAGAATTGGTTTGAAACACAAATGTGTTACATTCAAGTTTTACTCTCATTTGCATATAACAAAAAGAAACAGAATGAAGGAAACACAAAAATTTATAACCTCATGACTAAAGATGTTGAAAAATTACTTCCCATAGTAGGCAGCTGTAGGCGACATTTTTGAACTCAACATTCGAAAATAACTGCTTGTAACTAGATAACATAAGGAAAGACAACAATTCTTTAAGTTAAGTTGGCAGCGAACTATGAGAAGTAGTTAACTGTTTTAACTTCTTACTAGTAGTAAAGTTAAATATTTGTGTCACCTGTATTTCAGTTTATTTTTGTTGTATGTAAATAAAAATAAAATTCTGTGTAACTGAAACACATTTCTGTTTCACATCATCACTTGCAGACTCAACATTCCAGTAAACTGGGTCATCGTTTAGATTTTCTCCCACCTATCCGCACTCCCGTGTCAACAAAACATTGTTTCTTGACAAACATTATAGTGGATGTTCGTAACTCCTTAAAGTATTAACACAATATAAAACATCTTGACATATCTGCTCAGAGTGAAATGGCAACATTTATTTCTGTATTGCTTCCTACCGTAATTCAACACAGATTCTTATCCTGGAAATTTCTGAAATTTTACAAATACGTTGAATTGGAAAATGTGCTGCTTATACACAACTTAACTGTGTATAAATTTTAAACCTGGAATGAACTTGGAGATACTTTAGATAAGCGTGTTTTGGCATATTTGCAATTTACATGGCAAGTACGAGACGTTTAGTAAATCTGGGTGTTATTTACATTTAGTATTTACACATTTCCCTAGAAGGCAATTTACAAGTTGATACTTCATGTATTTCACTTTTGAAATAGCATAACAACATTCACATGTTTTGTACTGTGCGACGGTGCTACCATCGCGAGATGTTTGCGATCGAACTTCTGGCCATTGGGGTCTCTCCTTGGCGAGCTTGTCCCCTCTCCACCCCCTTCTATCACCAAGTGGTGGCGTATAAGAAATCGCACACACATATTTCCACACCTTTCCTTTCATCAAATGCAAGGACGCCCGCCGCCTTCATATTAATTATTGACGTCCGAGGAGGACTGCCAACAACAGTCGTGAAGATAAGCTGATATTACTACGACATGAGTTGTGTGAAACCATTTTCTGTGCACGTATCTGATGTGTGGGCATGGTGTATTCTCTGCAGAGATATAATACCTGCAGAAATACTAAACTATGAGTTGTGGCAGCTATTTTGGTGATGATTGTAAAGTCTAATGTTGAATCTGACGTTCGTGAAGTGTGAGCACTCATTACTTAAAATTATTCACTCATCACGAATGCCTTCAATGCACAGGTCATTTTTGAGATGATGTGTGCCTTGGAGTTTTGTTGTTTAGAAAGAACTGATTCATCCTACTTAAGAGTTAAATGGTACTCCCCGAGTCGCCACGACTCCCATTTCAAGTTACCTCAGTGAATTTTATAATGCCATTGTTTTAATCATTATTGAAGCTTTATTGGGGCAGAATGCTGCCTCCGCTAAATATAATTTTAACTGCCTTTTAATTATTGTTTTCTTGTCACATTGAGTTCAACAGACTTTGAATGGGCATGGTATGTCTTCTCGCACCTCTGGGTTAATGAGAAACACAGTTATTGATTAACATAGGAAACTATAAACAGTGATTCTTGTCTAAGGCCGGTTGATTATAAAAATAACATAAAATATGAAATATAACTGTTTTGTGTCAACATTTTTACAAACTGGTCATCAATTCAAGTTTCACATTATTTCACTGTAGGAGGTTTGCTAGTATTAAACACCAAGGAGGCCTGTTGAAAGAAGTGGCTTCATGAACGGTTGAATACTTCTAAATTTCTCACCCTTTCATGATATTGATTCGGAAAATTTATGAACTTTTGCACATCTCTATTACGTGGCATAAGACGTGACACACTTTAAGAATTGCTGGTTTATTAATTCTGTGGTTAACCATGGCAATTGAGTTTATGAATCTATTTAATTACTGTTGGCTGTACCAAATTAAATACTCTTGGCTATGTCTGAATTATCGTTAAGTGTTTGAAAGTAAGGTGTCTGATAGCCTGATGATGCTTTTTGAATTATTAACTTTAACCAACTTCAGCTACATCCCCCCAGTATTTTGCACAGAGTTTGAAGTATAAAATTATCACGTTAAAAGTAAGATTGTACTGCCTGACTTGCAGCTTTTATTATTCACCGGTCCACTGTAATTATGTCAAGACAAGAGAGTTTAATTCACTCCCTGCTAGATCCCACTAGTAGTAATATGGCTTGTCTTATTTTGCATCCCCCTCCAGTCAGCTGGTGAAACCACAGAGGTAAGTCATGCTTCGCATCCCCCTGCTCAGTGACTACCCCTCACCATAGTGTACCAGCCAATGAGAGACGGGCAGCGATAAGAATAAAATTAGAGATGGCCCGCATCTCGATGCCAGTTTTTGTTTCCAGCATGCATTGCTCAGAACTGATCCCAGCCTTAAGCATAACTTAACGTCATCATTGCGCCCAGCACACGTTGCTCAGACCAACAAAATTACACACATGCACACACCATGCACCCACACACACAGCAACCTCACTTCTACAAACATTGCACGAGGTTACACATGTATGAAGGAAATTATTAAGGAGAGACACTTGCATTTGAGCAAAGTAAATGATTGTTCAATTTTTTTTTTACATTTCCAACACTTGCACATGACCAAAGTGAAAAAATTGATTGTTTTTACATTCCAAAGCTGAGTGTGTAACAGAAATTTTTTTTCCTCAACACTAAATGTACACTTCTTTAAAGTAACTATCTAGAGTAGTCAGATTTTTTTATTTGCAAAAACTGTGTTTTATATTGTTTAATTTTTTAAAAGGTTTTGACTAAAAATGTATGTAAAGACTGGATAATTTTATAAATTCATTTTAGGGCAAGCTGTATGTACATAACTGTTGAAATAGGATCACAGTTTATTACACACACCCCGGTGTACTCTGAGCCAATAACAGACTGGCAAGGCAACAAACTTCGAATCCCATGCCACCGGGTCTCTCCTAAAACTGGCAACAGCCAAAGTATGTAGTCGAGTCTTAAAAACACACAGAACCATACAGTATAAAAAAAATAAAATTCCTAGTGGCCTACTTGCAACCTTACTTATGTATAATACGACAGATTTCCCACACGACTGCACGATCGGGATAATTCGCTGGCTAGGCCAGCTTCATCATGCTGTTAGTGTTCCACAACTCGCGGCTTGATGATACTGGCTTAGCCAGCGTAACGTCACGATCACACAACCACATGGAAAATGTGTCATCCTACTTTGTGTGTGAGCGCATGTCAACTAGTACTACACCATGAGTACTCAAATCTCTATCTTTCTATAACAATTTTAGTAGCTTAGGGGCTACTTACAGCCTTTACTTATGTATCTGTAAAATATGGCGGGAATAGGTTAACTAAGCTACTAATTACATTACAAAAAGTAGACAGAATGCGAGAGTACTCACAGAGTGGTACACCTAGATAGATGCACACAAACAAATGTCAGACGAACCAGTGCTCAAGGCCTAATGAGACTGGTCTAGCCAGCGAAACCTTGCACTACTGTTCATCCACGTGGAAAATGTGTTCCATCTGACTTTTGTGTGTGCATGTATATCTTTGAGTACCAGCCTGTGAGTACTGGGCACACTGAATACTTTTCATAATGTAATAAATTTTGTATATCTGTGCTTACATAACTTTTTCATACAACTAAAGGTATGTAACTAGCTTTAACCACGTTTGCAATTTCTTTTCACCATTGTTGATACTATTCCCACAAATTTTCAGTGATTTTACTCACAGAAAAAAGTTAATACGTCTACATATTACCAAATTAACTTTAAATTACAGAAATGTTGGAAACAATAATTGTTATGTATACTTGGATAATTTAAATAAATAATCACTAGGAGGAAAAATTAAGTTAACAACATAATCTTAACATTTTTACCAACATATTTGGAAGTATTGAAATACATACAATGGCTTTTAAAACATATGTATGATTTTAGAGAATTTCTTTCACACAGAATGAACAGAAATACCATACATGCATTATCAACGAAATTCTATCCAATGAATTCACTACATGTATGCAATATTCCAACATCATTACATAAAACAAACAAATTGTTATATGCTTGCTACAAAAAACTTCTCTTGATAAATAAGTACTACGAATTCCATCGTGTTTCTGGTAGCACCATACATAAATGGATACAACGTATGCTACTACGTCTATGAAGAAATGATACCACATACAGCTGTTTAGAACATGTTCTTATAAGAGTACATTAATTTATTTTCCAAGGAAACATTTATCATCAATGACCACGAACACACCAATATTTGACAGCAAACGACAAAAAAACTCCAAGTTAAGTAAACAAAAAAGTGGTAGTATCTTCACATATTTTCTATATAGGTATTGTAATATGTACAAAAGGTGAGTGTGTGTGTGTGTGAGAGAGAGAGAGAGAAAGAGAAGAGGAGGGGGGGGGGGGGGGGAGATCGCTACATTCAACAAAAGTCGCGCATATTAAAGTTGAACAAATGTTGCAACCTACATGTAAATTATCTAAAGGAATGTGAAAGGAGAATAAACCTTTGTTTCGCATAAATTGATTTCAATGAGAAAAAAAACTGGGCAGTAGTGTGGATGTTTTTCCCTAAAATCATGTCAGCAGTATTTTTTACAGATAAATAAAAATGTATCTTGGCAAAATTATCAGAATAGGGTCCAAACCCCATTTTGCAGATATTACCAATATCATTATTTTGTGGCAGATCCCACAGATAATACAGATAGAAATTATTTCATTTGTAATTTTCTATGTTGTCTCGAGACGATCAAAAAACTTACCACCTTGGAAAAAAATATACACTTTCGCAACTTACAAATGGTTTTATGGGGGGAAGGATCTTGTATAACATTAAAATCACCCCAAACTTGACATTTTCTGTTTCCTTCCATGTTAGATTAAAAAATTAGCATACAATTAAGTATGCAACACACAGGTTTTTTCCCTTTCATATTTGGCCACCAGGTCAAACAAGTTCACGCATCCACTATTTGTACCATATGCTAAGAAATTGTGATTTTTTTCCAGATAGTATGACAGAAAAAATTAATATAATTTTTATTAACATGTTTACACATTATTTAAAATAGATGGTAAATGTTTACCCAGTATTTTTACTGCAATGCATTATTTAATTAATTTATTATAAACATTCGTAGGCCTAACTATCATGAACGACCATATAAAAAAGAATGATGAGTATGTAATTGATATTCCCAGAAGACTTATTTCTTCTTATAGATAAAGCAATGTCTCTTGTTCCAGTAATCACCACTAAAAAAAGTCTGGGCCGATACCACTTTTGAAGATTCCACCAATACCGATTCTTGTGAGCAGATACTGCCGATACAGAAACAGACATTGAAAGATACTTTTATGTGATAAAAAGAATATTCAAATACTTTCATGATTTATTAATAAAATATATTGCATGCAACCAAGAACACTTCAAAAGGCTTCTTACTGTCATTACATTACTCCAAAACAACAGTTTAACCAATAATTAAAAAATTAAAAAAAATTACAACACAAACCAATTAAATCAAAAAATTTGTTAACAGTTTTTGGTATGAAAAGCAAACATTATTGTGTACACTCCAAACAGTATATCACTAGTTATTTGCAAGATTTAAAGATCTACATATTCTTATTAATGAAGACCAGATGGCTTAGCTTGTCAGCACTCAAGAATCTTTGACAATACAAAAATATTTATGTTAATGGTGCTGAGCTGACAGACTTTTACACATACCGGTAGGAACCGATAATTCTTTGTCGATAAATCAAATATCCGATATAGATACAATGGTCACATTAGTAATGAATTGAAAGACTTCTACTAGCACTAAATAGTATTTTGGAAAGTTGATGGATATCCATGTTAAAGTCACTGTCACACTTTGTACTAACTTACTTTATGTACTACACTCTGGGATCATAGCCAAGCATAGGTAAAATGCGCTGAGCCCAGTATACGAATTTACTTTGTCAGATTCTTAGGATACAGATACTATAAATATCAGCAGATGCTGTGGTATCAGCACCGGTGTTGGCACACCACTAAATTTTAAATTGTATATTTGAAAATTGGATCACTGAGGAACTAGATCACAAACTCTAAAATCTTCACTTCTGAACATCAAGAGTACAAAACTATAGACTTTTAGGACACAGACGTGAACAAGATGGTGTCATGTCCACAATTGCGAGCATGTATTTCACACTACATGCACTTGGATGCTTGATGACCAACATTCATTGGTAGGGCACCACATTTATTGTACATGAAAAGAGTTCATTTTGTCAAAATCTTGCCACACTGTCAAAAAAATATTTTCATTTTGCAAAATAAATTTTATAGAGGAAAAAATGCATGAATTATGCTTTATTAGAATGTGAATTTGTTTTTGTTACAATTTCACTCTAAATGGACTTTGATTCTTTGAATCAGTTTATAATTTATGGGTGGAAAAATTAAAAATATATAACGATACGGATGAAAGGACAACCTTGCGAGAACACACTTATGTTACGCATCACACATACAGATTTGGTTCATTTGTAGATAAATATTTTTATTAAATCCCGTTCAGTTCAATATTTCTCCAACACAAATCAACTAACTACAAAATACTAGTAAATATTTTAATATTAATAAAATAAAAATACTCATCGTAAATACATTTCGACAAAAGTGGCAGAAACCTAATTATTTGTTTTCTTGGCAAAATGAAAATTGTAAATTACACAAATTTGCTTCCAATGCAGTTCTTATTTTTTATGACCACCACCATCACTAAATCACTCTCCATATGACACGACAATACTTAAGCAAGTGTCTTTTCTCACCCATACAATTACACCGCAGTTCTGCACTTTAGTCAGTTTATACACACACGCGTGCACACACACAGATGTGCACACACACACACACACACAAAAACCTTCTATTTATTGAACACCTTAGAACGTTATATAACAAACTATTTTTGCCATTCTTAACCAGTTTTGTGATGCACGCAGCCAATTACAATCACCACCCTCGGTCAATAGTTGAAAATGCCATATTTGCCAAGAACCTAACCACAACACACAGAAGAGCAAAGAGAGCCACGTATAAAATTATGGCAAGAATGTTCACTACGTAAATTACGTTCCACAAAGAAAATATTTATCTGCGTTATATATACGTACTATTTACTTTAGTCATATCACCAACAATTTTTTGGCCACAGATGTTTGTTTATAAATAATGTATGCGTACTTGTGATTGTACCCATACACAAGCGCCATTGCCATTTGGCTCAATATATATTGAATCGTATGTACAACGATAATATTTTGACCTTGCTACTGATCAATTTATGAATTGTTCTTGTGACGTGGTAAAATTATGTTCAGGTTCACCACACAAACATGAGAGGTAAAAGGAGAGATAATGCTGTATAACCAATTGAAAATTATAAAACCTAATGTTTGTGAGTTTTCGTAGTAAAAGAAGTTCGCAATGTGGCTTTAACATACACTTAAACAGGCGATCCTGTTAATGTTTCATGAATACTGAAATTATTATAGAATTTCACAAACATAATTATTTGACATTATTTCAGGAAAATTTCTAGGCCCAATTCATGGGTATTTTATTTATGAATCACAATGAAAAACGAATAGGTTCCAATAAAACAATATACCTGTTGACAAAGGAACCACATCTGTGGTTCACAGTGAATTCTAAGTCCCTTACGTCCAGTCAATCACAAACTCCAACTAAATTCAATTTTTTTTTGTAATAATTTAAAAGAAAATATAACAATTATTAGACCTATACACTCATGTTTAGAATTACATTTCACAAATTCGTACCATTCAATACGCAAAGGCACTTTGCTATCAAGACACGTTTTCTAAATAGTACATCATCTCCTGCTGCGAGCAACAGATCAATATAGGATGTGCGAGCAATAGATCACTCACAATTTTTTGTTGGCGTTTACATGAAAGAAAATGTGCGACAATATTATAGCAATAAAATTTTATTTTTTATAAATTAATATTAACCACTTCAAAAGACGATACCAGTACATGTTGAATTACATTTCATTTTACAAATTTCACCAGATACAGCTTATATTGCGTTAAATATGAAGCAGCACTAAAGCTAGCCATGTCTGTGTTTAATCCTTCTATCATCTTTGGTATTCAAATATGAAATGGGGAGATTCCGTTAAGAAATTTCAAAACCAGTGTGACAAAGATAAAAATAAAACTAAGAGATTAATTTTTCTGCTGCAAAAAAAATTACTTTGTAAAAACATGTCCTGCAAGATGAGCAAGTGTGGTAATGTCAATGACGCTTACATCATTTGGGTTGATGGAATGATTTTTTTTGGACCATGGCCAATGGTAACCAATACCGATTTTGGGTTTATTATCCGATGAATCGGTATCTGTGCATCCCCAAAACGAATGTATTGCAAAGGTTGGAAGGTATATGATCACAGGAGATCATTGCAGGAGGTCCTGAAATGAATGCTTTGGAGAACATAGATGAGTAAAAATACTGCCTCTTTTTGTCTATCACTGCACCAAATGCTTGTATGCCACAAGATGTGAGCACTGTTAAATTTTCTTCCAATAATACTGTTGGTAAAGAAAAATGATTTTCAATAACACTAAGTTTTGAAGTACAGTGCCTGTACTGCAATATTGAGAGCGCATTGAAATCATAACAAATAGGCACACAACATTAAAAATAACCACTACTGAAATAATGCAAGGAATGTATTTTGGTGGTTGCTAAATATAAACAAGTACAAACAAACATAAATGTTAAGATTTTAATACCAACAAAAAAATTGAGCAAGCCTAGTCTTCTACACACAGAAATATACAGTAAAATGTTTCTCTTCATATAAAAATAGCACAACAAAAATTTTTCACACCAAAATATAGGGTTTTATGTAAATGAAAATGGGAAATTTTATATTACGATTTTCATTGACTCTAATAATTATTAATATTCTCTACTTACAGTTTGGCACGAAAGCCCATCCTCCCCTGCTGCGGCAATATCCGAAAGCTAAGAAACCAGATTTCTTCTTTGATTTTGGGGCTGCATATTGCCTACCAGACTGATAGACTGCGGGCTCATCTACCAGCACAAGATTAGAGATAGTAGGAGTCTACCAACTTTGTGTGTCTGATGATTCTATGGACCCAGGTTTACCGAAGGTGATTTTTAGGGTCTGAGAAAAGATATCTTTGGGGTCCTCTATTTGACGTGACAACTACATACCCAATACCTCTGTTTTTCCTTATGTCATCAGCAAAAAAATGTTAAAGTGTATACATTTTATATGCTAGTTCCACATCATAATATCACAGTAAGAGAAAATTATCAAAAGGAAAAACAATAGATCAAAATTCATAGAGGGAATACATAGGATCAGGGACCTGGAGTAAACTGACGCATTTGTTCCCCTTTCCCCAGACCTAAGTGGATGACCATGTCCAGTTTCCCAAACCTACACAGACTTGCCAACTTTTAAAGTTTTCAATAAGTACAATGGATAAAAACTATTAAAACACACGGCAATTTCACATACACTAATTTTCTTATCATTCACGATTAATTTCAAGTAATAAAAGTTCCATTATTTCATAATGAAAATTTAATATAATCTAACATTTGTTCAGTGTTTTAGGACAGAAACTATGATTTCTCCTAGACAATAATTAGACATCAACAAAATGTGTTTGCTTAGTATGACATGCAAAGCAAAAATATACTTATTCCTTGCCTTGGCTCAAATATAGATTAATTAAAAATAACTTACATGCCATGAAAGTATTGAGAATTCACTTTGTAATACAAAAATCCATATTCTACAAAGATTTAAATTTAAAAATGACAAAACGAACTTTTTGTAAAATTTTCTAACCAAGAAAGATAAATTTTTATTTAGAAAAACAAGCATTCCTTCTTTTTTTATGGATTAAGTCCGATACAGGAAATGTGGAAATTATTTATCGCCGGATGAAAAACAATAGCAATTCTACTGCTACCTGAAGTTAAGATTTATTTTTTTGTTAATGGTTTCGTATTTGTAGTTTTCACATATTGTACACACACAAAACATGTAAAATAAATATGAAATACTGGTTGTGAACACAAATGGCACGTAAAAAATTGAAATATGTACTTGCATTCAGAATACAGAACACTAGATTTTGACAGTTTTAGAAATGTAGCGCGACTGCAATGTATCCTTGTTAAACAGCTGCTGTCTATGAAGAAAGCAATGAGTGTAAACAAATGTAGTGATCAATGTAGGTTACCATTCCAACCTACCTTGTTTCTGTTATGGCTAAGTCATACTGCTGGGCCTTCATTAATTTTATAGCCAGTGGATCGGATGGGGTTGGGAGAGACTTTACTTAAACGTCTTTCAAGAGACGTCGTCGTTTTGCACCTCGTCTTTCAAGACTATCATTTTAAATTTACACATTGCTTGAATGGAAGAGTCGAAAATTTGCATTATTTTGTAAATTTGATTTGGTCGACATCAATTGTGACATTGTCGACAGTCACTTGTTTAGCACTCGTGGCAAAGCATTATTGCATTAACAGTGAAATATATTTTTAACTAAATTTAATGCTTAAAACGGACGTAATATTTCTACAATTTTCACTAATGCTACAAATTCGTTAATAATTAAGAAAATAAAAATTATGCAATAACACCTTTTAAAAAATGTAGTTGCGGAATACATAAACAAAGCACAACACTCACTTGCTTTTTAAAACATGCCTCATGTATTTTATGTACTGTTAGGCCTAGGCCTATTTGTTTAAAAAAAAAATTTATTTACGCATTCACATGTTTTTAAAGTAAAAATAAACGTGACACTGATTTTGTCATTTTGTATTTATACTCACATCCGCTGAATTCAAAATACCATATACTTCCAACAAATTATTATATAACCTGTAAGTTTTAAACTTACAGAAAGAAAACGCGAAAAATATGTAGTAACAATTTGAATATTAAATACGTTTGAGACATACATATTTTTGGTGAAGTCAGTTTTCCATACAATAAACATGTTAGGCCTACTTTTACACTGCAAAACCGAGCTGAAATAATGGTTTTCTTGGCCACGTACATTTAAAAATTGTTAATAACCATTTCAAAATATATTATATTCAATACACACTGACTTACTATTTGTAGTTTCAATTTGCAACTCCTGAATTCACGTTCTGTTACAATTCTTATTACACGTTTCTCTGCCAGTCATTCTACTTAATTAGATGATTCATTAAATAAATACGACATTTCGCCAACTTTCCGGAACTAGTAAACTCAACTGCAGAACGAAAACACTGTTTCTTCCAGACAATTGGGAAAATGGCGGGCAAAGGCATTCACCTGTCGATAATATAACATCTCACGCATCAAACAAATGTATTGATAAGAACAACGCAATACCCAATTCTTTCGATACTTCCCGATATAGAGGCATCGAAGAATAAAATGTCCACTCTCTAGTAAATATTCACTGAAAAATTTTTGTGTTGGAATTCGGAAAAAATTCATGACTTTTCCATAAAATCGTAAAAAAGGTACGATTTTCGTACTTTTAAGGAAAAATCGTAAAAGTTGGCATGCCTGTACACACCTACCAAAGAGCAGGCTCTAAGAACAAAGAACTCTTAAAGGTAGTATCCCCGATCTGTTTTCTCCACCGCTGTACCCCTTGGGTTGACTGCTTTTGCAAGCAGCTACAGTTAGCACAACAAGCTCTCTACAGTGCAATATGCACTTTTCAAAATATATGAAAAAAGTTACTACCTATTAACTGTGTACTATAAGCTATCATACACAGAGGCACGTATACCCCAGTTAAACAGCATGAATTAAGTAAAATAGTTCCAAGTCTTGATGTTATATTGTTAGTAAACATTTATATCTATAGTAAACCACTGCGTTCTTTTGTGCTGAAGCACAAGAGCACGAATTAGCATATCAACACACTCGGGTAGGCAATACAGATGCGGAGAAAAATGCTACAAGTTAGAAGAAAATGTGTATTTCATCACAACCTATACAAACTGCGAAGGATAAATCAGCTGGGAATGCTGTAATTTACATATTGTGCAACACAGCCAATCACTCAGGTCCACCGACTACATAGAGAAATCTTCAAGAACACAGAGTGCTTTTATCACATATTTCCGCAAAATGGAATAAAATGTGACGTCAGTTTTTAACTCGAGTACCTTCCTTGTAGCCTTAGTACCTTTCTGTAGTTACCATTGCATAACAAATTTGCAGGTAATCTCTGGGATTTTACTCAAATCAGCCAGAAACTGTTTTATACAGCCCACACACCAGAATCAGCCGGCCTTCCCTCAACCTCTTGGAATTGAAGGAAAGGAGGAGCCACACCAAATATTTTTGACTTATCAATGTAAACTGCGTGAGAAAATATTGTGTTCAAATTCATCCATTTATTTTGGTTTTAATGCCCAAGCCAAGTACCCGTCTGAGCCCGACCGAAATAAAATTTCCTGCCTGACCCCTACTACAGAAAGGCGGGACTATTTCCTCAAGCCCCTCTGAGTGCAAAGAGTTGGAAAAATTAGTGTATTAGGTACCCCAGGCCTCAGTAGTGAATCTGCTGCATATCCTGGTAGTGAAGGCCAGTGGTGCTAACACGGAGAGTCCCTAACCCATGCCGGTAATCATGGTTAGTGGTCGTGAATGCCACCGGCAGCTCCAGAGTGCCCTACCTCCAGTAGACCTCAACTTCATTGGCCACTTCCAGTCGCCGCCATCAAAAGGCTTCCACCCCTTCTGCCTCCGCCACATCGACTACCAGAGGGCACCACCGACATGTCCCACCATTTCCACAATTTTCTACCTACCTCAACAGCAATCAGGTATTGAAGGCCACAGGAACATCATCCCTTCTGGACTCTCCCTTAAAGCCCTAGCCCGGCAACGCCTTTATCATTCGATAAAATAATTTTTTTGCGAAATACACTTGGAGATGGGTCGAAGATCAAAAACTTGAGTCGCGCTGAACAACTAGCCGCCTGAAGAAGCTGGCTTAGCCAGCGAAACGTCGCAAATGGGCAACCACGTGAAAAAACTGCATCGTCTTACTTTGTGTGTGTGCCTATCGACAAGTACTAGAGTGTAAGTAATTGGATTCCTGTCCTTATATATTATTTGTATCTTTATGTGGGACATTTTAATCGAGCACCCTTAAGGTAATGCCCTTGAATTATATTTTACAAATTTAAATTAACATATACGTATCTTAGGATTTTTTTTTGACTAAATAGAAAAATGATTCAAACTGACTTTGACATATGTAGGTGCCATAAAGTTTAGGCTCGACTAGGCTTTATGTCATCTTTTTTTTTAAATTGACTCGGATTGGCTCAAGCTTAACATTATTATTCTAATACTTGGCTTGGCTTCAGCTTCTGAAATTGAGGCTCGCCTATCTCTAAAACACATGTCTAGTTCCCTTCTGGAGAGCTCTCCCCTTAATTCATTTTGGAAAAATCGTGGCCATTTAAATCATGAGTGTTCTTTTCACATGTTCAACACACTTTCTTTAGAGCTGGACAGGATAGATAATATGGGCTCGGGAAAATTTTGCATGGGAAAATAGTATCCGTGGTAAAAGGGACAGGATCGGGAATTTGATATTAAACTAGAAAATTAACAAAAAATGTAGGTACAAATAAAATCTTAAGATCAATGTACTACCAAAATGTGTTAATACTTTAGAGCAAGCCTTGCATTTTGCCGACACATGTCTGATATTTTATTTGTAAGAATGCCAAAAAGGGTCTTTGAATCACACCGTTATTTTTATATCCATATTGCTTCTAATGAACAACGTAAACAAACTGTAGAGTTAGTAAAATTATTCATTCAAAAAACGTATAAATAATATTTTGTACCAAATTAAGGTGTCATAGGTATAGGTTACCACAAAACCAAATCGCACAATATTAAAACCTTCATTCGAAACAATAAGTCAATAAAAAAATCTGAATGAAAATTGAATTGCATTATATCATGCAATAACACGTACGGGTAATTTGATTAGCAAAATAAAAACACGAACAGTACAGTTTCTAACAATGACTATCATTGGGCGACATTCTGGCCAAAAATGTACCACCTTAGATGAAGATGTGTCGCGTTCAGCAACTGTTCTGCCATGTAACCTAACAAAAAGCACATGTCCATAAAAATGAACAATTTTTCCAATTTTTATAAGCTTATGTGGAAATGCAATTGCATCAATGACAATTTAAATGCGATTTTGCATGTATGGGTTTGATATGCCTTTCAGCCTGCAATCAAATTATTTGGTAGGGTTTATAAGTTCACGAAAAGAAACGAAATTACAAGTGTGTCAAAAGTAAGACTGATTTCATAACCATCTCGATTCTTAAACAATACAGGCTTAAAATTCCAAACATTACTTTCTTAATGCTCGTGAGCAGTGTGCATTAATTCAGCTGCTAAAATACATGTATAGGAAAGTGTCTATTCACGCACAACTGAACACCATTATAATGATAAAAAAACTATTTTTAAAAAATATATATGACAGACTTCACGTTTCTAAACCAAGTGTTTCACTTATAAAGCGAAGGACGTATAATAAATTCTATTCATGAAAGAGAAATACAATTTATTATGTGGAATGAGCAGTTACTTATAATATTAGGAAGGTACACCGAAGTTTGTTTACATACGATGGCCGGTGGCAAGCTTCGTATGCATTATAGTTATATGAAACTATTAATACAAAGGATTGGTCGAGTCAATTCTTTGATCCATCAATTCTTAGAAATACTCGGAATTGATCAATCAACATTTTGGTGCATCAATTATCGATTATTTGTGTCTTCATTGCGTCATAAGCTCCCAGCGACGGCGTAATGCAAGAGACAGCGACAGTGGAGAAGAAGCAAGCGCAAGTGATGGGAGTAACAGTAGCGAGTCGGCCAGCTTGTTCTACTCCCACCAAACACGTACCAGAGTGTAACCTACATCGTTGTGCAAGACGTGTAGGGGCATACAGACGCCCTGCGTTGCAACAAGGCGGTGGCAACAGCGTAAGTATCTGTCACCATAGCCATGTGCGGTTCAGCAGGGACATCCCTACATGCTGTGACCAAGGACGCAGGGCAGGAGACACTTGTGGTGCAAGTGGCGGCACCACAGCCTGCTGCGAATGTGGTCACTGGGGTGTGTGTGTGTTGCGTGCTGCGTTTTCAACCTCACAGACTGTGCCCGGCCTTTCACAAAGGCCAACACTACAATGAAACACACTGTGTACGTGATGTGTGTACAGGTTAGGGCTACGAGTGCAGGTGCAAGGGAGTGCAGCACCAGGAACATCAGTGCCAATAAAAGGGCTTAACGGTGAATGCTGGTTAACATTTCTGATGGAAAACGTACGTCATAATAAAAACACTGCTTATTATTAGTCAATAGAGCAAGTTTTACTGTGTTTTGTATTTTCATCACATTTGTTTTCACCATTCTCATCATTCCTGGCGAGTGTTATGTCTTGTAGTTGGAAATGTTTTTTTCTTTCAATTTCTTATATTTTACACTGAGTAGGAAAGCCATAATTAATGCAAGTAAGAGAGTTAGGTTATGTACTGTAGAAAATAATTCCCGGAAGGTGCGCTAACCTCCAACTGGCCGGTGAACGCGCCAAGAAAAAGAGGAGTTATGATTTAAGAGCAACAGATGAGATAATAGACTGTTCTGCTATGCTACCATCTAAACATCCCCTTAATTCATCTTCCATAATTTTTTTTACGCATATAGCGTGCACCGCAGAAATTTTTTTCCTTTAGGTTGGACAAAAGAGTGTGCTATACAAAACAATTTTTGACTCTTATTATACTAAATTTTTTTTATGGGTCTATTGCTATAAAGAGCATCACCAGACACCATTTCTGGCCCCTTTAAATTTGTTATACCTAGTTAAGATTTACTGTATAATTCTCCATTTGAATGGTCAGAATGTCCAAGAAAGCTTCCCAACTGCAAAATTTTTACGAGCAGGAAACTTGTGTTTACCATATGACAATCAACTTCAATAGGGTTGTGCGAATGTGACATTTTCTCACGAAAAAAAAAAAAAATTACTTCATTAACTTTTGCGAAACTGAAACCAAAAATTTCATTAGATCTCAGCCTTGATGAAAGATTAATGAATATCACAACACTTTAGCAAGTTAATTATTATAACAAATAAGTTGCAAAATATATAGATATAAAAAATTGTAATAAAAAAAGGGTCATGGATATTTACCATAAATTATTTTTATAATATTGTAATAACCACAATTTACCAGACTAAATAAAAAGTACAAGAAAATAATAACCAATATATTGAACTTTTTCGAAAAAAAAAAATAAGGCAATATAAAAAAAATGACTGGAAAAGACAAGAATGTCCTAAACACTTAGCACATATTTTCCTGTCCAATATTCAGAAGTTATCAATAATATACAAGACATATAAAGCCCAGAAAGAACAAAATATATAATATATTACTGAAAAATAACTTGTTTTGAATAAAAATAAAAATGATAAACGCATAAGAAAAAATATAAAAAAAATATAAACGTCATACACACCACAGATTTCTCAAATCTCTAATACATAGAAATAATACTTTCATTGAACCAGATTTTTAACAATGTTAAGTTGCAAAGAAAACTGTTGCCAACTGCTTACACATATAAAATTGCAAAAATTGTGGTACTATTCAATGAAAATCCCCTCAATACTATGGGTAAAAATACAAGTTTGTGTGAATACATTGTAAATGAAAAAAAAAGAGAAGTCAGAAGTATAGTGATTTCAGAATATCAAAGTAACCAACAATATGTTGGGACAGTTAGTGCAAAACTTTCAAAAAGAATATGCTACAGAAACTATTAAAATTGTCAGAAATGTACTACAGATTAGAATTTGAGAGTAAAATGAAAAAATTTTGCACGTTAAAATATGTTTCTACAATATAATCAAGAGGAATGGTGTAAGAAAGCTGAACAGTTATGTAATTTTTGTCACAAATTGTTCAGAATTTCTGACACACAACATCAAATAATAATTTTGTACACCTTGCATCATTAAATATTAGGTAATTTTTCTTTTTTATAGAGTTGTTCCGATACCATGTTTTCCGATACTGATAACATTGATGATACCCTGATAATGCCCTTCCCTTTTGTTTTTGTTCAGATCACCACAATTAAGCATAAGTATGAGAAATAATAAAAATAAAAAAGCACGAGACTTATCCCAATATTATTGCCACTAAGAGCACAGCGAGATCAATATTCAACACTTGCATCCTTGATATACTTATTTTGGCGTGTGTATGCAGCATCATAAGTTTTTGATGAAAAATTAGGGATAATTAGCAGCAACTTGAAATAAAAAATTTCGGGGCTGGGGGTACTCTTCACGGGTAAAACTAAACAAATTTCATTTGCCAGTCACTTCTTATTCTGTGGCCCGCCGCACTTGTAATAGCTTTAGCCAAACAACGGACGCTCGAGTGTTGTCAACACAAACTTCGAAAATTCGTCAAATGTTTACGAAGAAAATCAGTGAGATTCCCACTAAATATACAAAACACTGCTCTAGCGGGCCGCACAGTGCTCGTTTCAGGGCTGGAAATAGTGCTTGACGCAGGGCCCAGAAACGTTCGTTCTGGTGCAGGACAGCCCTCGTTCTTTCTTCCTGGGCTTGGGCTCGATCGCATCTGCCCCGAAAATTCCGAGACCGGTAAACACTAGGGATGTACAATTCCATGATTTTCATATAGATTCGATTCTCGGAGTTCGGATACCTTTTGTAGGTCAATATAGTGTTACAATATCACACATAAGTAAACATGCTTGTGAGCAAATTTTATTATACTTTTTCTAAATGCAATTAGATTATTTACAATACTTATCAAGAACAAGACATTTTATTTACTTGAGAAGATTATATTTACATGCTAGGTCATTAGAATTGCACGTCAATCATAACTACAGCGAAACTCAGTTTTTACATTATCGGTTTCAATGTTTTCCAGTCATTCCCACCAATTAATTTTTGTCCCGTATTTTCTTCATTAGTGTCAATGTAATACATTACTGTTAATTACAACACGCCTACATTTAGCTTCCTGCAATTTACACTATTTGTTTACATTTCGTTACTCTCGTTTTCGCCGTGTACAAGTGTCACACTGAGACATCCACAGTTACGACAGTTTTGTAATGTACCGTCAATTTACATACGCAAATCAAAGTAATTATATCCTGTAGTTACGAGTGGTATTTCTGCCCACACACTCTTAGATACAAGTGAGTTTTAGCATTGTCCTACGGTGTAAAAAACGTAAAAAATTTACAGTAAACCCGTTTAACAGAAATGCATGCAATAAAATAATTATTATTTATAAATATGTTAAGTGTGCAATGAAAACATTAAATGCAATGTCTCCGGCCTGGAAGATATGGTAACGGTGCAATTGCTGTTGCATCTGGCAACACTGTCTTGAACTTGCTTGAACCTATGTGTGTGATGCTTCGTTCTCCTCCCACGTCCTGACCTTGACCCAGATTTTCCATCAGGTTATCAGCATCAAACTGCTCTTTTTTATTGTGACCTTGTAGCAGTCTTTCATAGTGGTTTATCTATGTGAAAGTGGTGGGTAATATAGAAGCAATTGAGGGTGTTTATATATCTTAACGCTTTACTGTATACCGTAGTATAAAATATTTTGAGTCAATTTAAATCTTTTTTTTACCATGATGTCGGGAAGTAAACAACTAAAAACCTTCACAATCAATGAAAAACAAAGCATTTTAAAGCATGTCAATGAGCACACTGGTACACTCATTTCACTCGCAGTGAAGTTAGGCAACACAATTGTAAAAAATTGTACAAGCATTGAAGAAAATGCAACGCAGTATGGTATTTTTCCCCCCAAGAAAATAAAATACATTCGTGCTTCGAAGTATGAGGAACTTGAAAATCTGCCCATGTACGGCGTGCTCTTTTGTTTCAAACATATGCCCTGTATCACAAGCGTTTTATACTTCGTTATATATAAAAGCTCCTTTTTTTCTGTTAAAATATTAATAACATTTCAATTTATCTATAAATTATAATGCTTCATTTATAAATAATTTGAATAAAAAGTGAGAAAACATGTGTGTTGGTAGCACCTAGTAAGAAATAGATCTTATTCAAATTACTATAACAACAGAGTGTGCACAAATCACAAATCCAGTGCGTTGTCCCTCTGGTGCAATCTTCCAGACATAGTTGGGCTTAGTTTGCAAGAGGCGGAGGAATATCTCGGAAATAGAACTTTAGCAGGGCTTCAGAAAACACAGAAGATATAATGAATCAATTATAGCTACACGGCAGGCAATAGATGAGTTTTGTGGATCCAATGGTTGGATTAACCGTTCGACTGTATAAATGTGGAAAGAAGAGCAGTTGCACACTTACATACAAGGACATTTTTAATGCAGAAAAAACAGGCCTGTTTTATTCTCTCCTCCCAGACTAAACAATGTGTTTTAAGGGGGAGCAATGTCACGGGGGTAAACTAAGTAAGCAAAGGCGTACAGAGTTGTTAATGGCCAATTCAGATGGCAGTGAGAAACTTCAGCTGTTGGTGATAGGGAAGGCACAAAAACCAAGGTGTTTTATTATCCAGAAAATCTTGAACCTCTTGGATGTTGACAAAAAACCACAAGAAAAGAAAATTAGTGTCGTGGATGCAGTGCATGAAATTGCCTATGCATGAAAACAAGTTACAGCAAGAACACTACTCAATGATTTCAGAAAGTCAGGTTCTCCAAATTCAGGAACACTGTGCAAATGAGGACGGTGAAACCAACAGCATTGAGGAAGAAGAATGCAAGAAAATCCAGCCAGATGGTTTGTTCAGCGACTTTGACGACGTTAACAGTCATATACAAACAAATAAAGCACAATCTCTAGATGACAGTCCGAGAGAAACAAACTGCAGAAGATGATGGCAAAGATGGTGGTCAAGATGAAGAAATCCTTAATACATACCAACCATGAAGCTATCCAAGCAGTTTATGTTCTGAGGAACTATTTCTCTGGTCTTAACTGTCCAAACAATACGTTTGACCACTTAAATCTTCTTGACAGAAAAATAGAAAAACTCAGCAGCCAACAATTAAAGTAAACTAAAATTTCTGATTTTTTCACACAATCTTAATAATACTGTAAATAATTTTTTGTACCTTATTGCTATGTATCTGTACACCGTATCCTCATCTGTTATCCATAATAGTAAAATTAATATTACCTCTTTTCACTAGGCATATAGTGTGTTAAATTGAATGATGTACGCATGTACATACATTGTATTTATCTTTCATTAATGAATGAGTGTGTGACTATTTTAAATCACAGTAATTTTATTATATAGAATAGGAGACTTAAAAACTATTAATCCTTCCACTGAAATAGAGTTCAGACTGTCTTTAGTGAATAATTGTGTGTACACAATGTCATGCTATGTTTGGATTTTATTATATCACAATTCACAGTCCATTAAGATGTTTTAATACATTTCCCCCAATTCACACTTTCCCGCTTTTTGTAAAATTTCAGTCACCCCCTTGAAACTGTAAAAAAGGGGTTTTACTGTATTGTTGTAGTTAAATATTAAACAACTTTATAGTTTTTTTTAAAGTTATTTGAGCCTCATCAGGCATTAGGTTTGTGAATACGAATGACTGTATTTGTGGGCCTACAAGTTTTCATGTAAAAAAGTCAGATGCCCAACATCTCAGAAGAAAGGTTTTCTCTATGAGCCGTGACAATATTTCCTGCAGAAGAGAACAGCCGTTCACTGGAAAAAAAAGTTGCAGGAATACACAACAGACAAGGTCTAGCAGCAACTGAAACACATTTGTGACGAATATTATTTTCTTTCAACCACAGATAAGGATTTGCAGAACGTTTCTGAAGAGGTTCATTTAATTACTTTGAAATGTCATCTTCCAATACATCATCCTTATTAGTGGAGTGTGATTACTCCAGCTTTGCTGACTGTATCAAAACTGCTCCAGGTACTCAAGTGTGATCCAGTGATCCAGAAGTTCCAACTGTTGCTTGGATCTCAACATTTTGTGCTTCACTGGTATAAATTTTATCATTCGTAGCTTTAGAAAGAAGGTGTTTTACAACATTATTCCTCTGTTTTTCCAATGATCCATTAACAACACTACCTTAAAACGTCTATCCAGAAACACTGCTGATAGATATTCATCCACTTGTCTGCGATCTGGAAATCTGTAAAAGCTTTCTTGCAAAAGTTTTCCTTCACCCGGTCCTGCTTTGCACACAATTGATTCTAACAGCTTTTACACCATCAATAACACGAATTACTAAAGAAATTTTAGGATAACACTGTCCACCAAATTCTTTGATAGCAGCATGTATTGGTTTTAGGATTGTCAACGTTCCTTCAGCAAGTGTCCATTCACTAGAAGTATGTCCACACCATTGGATGCGAGTTCAGCAGCAGTGTTCATTTTCTTCCACAATTTGTTTAAAACGTATCAAACTCACTGTTTCAACATGTGTCAACATCTTGAATCAATTCATACACTGGTTTCCCCATTTGTTTTTGGATTTGAAGCAGTCGTCTGGCTAGAGAACTGCACTTACAGTGTTGACTATTACACTGCACTTTTTACAAAGAACTTCTATGTCAGAAGTCTCTTTGTTGGCATCATTTATGGCTAGCTGCAGCATGACCCAAACAGCTAAAGAATGCCACAATGTATTTGTTATTGCAGATTTCATATTTCTACCATATAAATAGGTACTGGTCAGGAATTTACTTTGCACCTAAATTAAGCAAAGCATCGGCAATTGCTTCACCAGTATGTTTGCCCGCAAACAAGCAATTCTCCAACATGCAATTCTCAGGAACAAAACTGGAATTTATATAATGACAAGGGTAAGTAGCTGACATTGCTGCATAATGTCCACATGTATGTTGTGAACGCTATTGAATTGACACATCCCTCAAAATCATTTGACATTTTGAGCATGCTTTTATCAACAAAATTATGGTACAGCTCTGGCACTGTCTTGAAAATGTTGTTCTATCAGGCAGGGAGTATTTGGACTTACTGCCATGAATGCTTTAAAACCCCTATACTGCACCATGCTAAACTGTTGTAGATCCACAGCCATCATTTTACCAATAGCATTTGTTATAGTCACTGCATTGGGATTGTCTTTGTCATACTTCTCTTGATTAGCAAATTAACCTGAGTGTGTCAGTTGCACCTTTTTACTTGTAGAAGCAATGGGGTTCACTTGCTTTTGAAGCTCTAAATATTCAGCATACGCTGTTTTGGGCACTGCTAAATGTTCCGCCATGCTTGAAGTGCTACCATGGACCTGTTTTAGTTTGAACCCACAAGTCTTACATTTTGAATGACTGTCGGACACTTTACCATAAAATTTCCAAACATTACTGTGGCCCTTAAATGGAGTCCCTTATTCTTCCAATATTTTGCTTATAGCCAAACTCACACATGCATTTGCACAGTTCACTTGCCCACTTAACCGTATTTTGCATTTTCGGATAATGCATTGCAATTATTTACAAGCACTACCTGGCATGAAACACACTACCACGGATGAGTGAAATATGCACTTCAGGCCACCTTAATTAAGTCGTTCCTGAACATTAAAACATATGATAAATGAAACGTAGCATATTCGTAAACACAGGGAGATAAAATATTAACGTCTGTTAACAAATGTATTCAATATTGAACTTTCAAAATGGTTCAAAAAGTATACATTGCACATACGAAAATTTGATTAACGCTAGAAATTCACTAAATGCCATTTAAGAACATTTCATTTCAAGGCCAATATTTTATACAAAATCAATGACAATCAAGCTTAATTCAACCTGACAAAAGTGAGCGAACATTTGAATTACAGCTGGTAGGTTATGATGACTATGACTAATATTACACATTCACGTTATAGGCATAGGTTTAAAAAAAAAATCACGATTATCCCGCATTTACGGGAAACAAAAATGGTTGGTTATTTGTTATCAACACAAAATAAAAATTGCACTAGCTGTAACAATAACACATGCATGTTAACTGCAAATGAGCATGAGGTTGGTCACACTGGATCAACAAGGCAATGCTAAAATAGCAGCCTTTGCATGCGTTTGTAATGTTTAACTCTTGAATAAAACCAGCACAATTAATATTTAATATAGAGCAACACTGAAATTATAAAGGAATAAATTCTTCGGTGTAGTGCAGTCTTCTATCCCACGAAACTTGTTTGAGATGTCTCGTGAACACCTCTACTAGCGGGGTGCTAAGATGTTTTGCTACCTTAACATTTGGATGTGCGTCATTGTGTGATTGTCACAAATACATGTAACCAACTACGCGAATGCCCATGTTATATTTCTTAAACAGACTCTTCAAATCTTTGTTTATTTTAAAACCCTAACCTCTGAATCTGATTTCGGAGTTTCTCAGATTCCGAAAAATAGTTCGATTCCAGGTTGAAATACTAACGGAACCGAATTGAAGCCGAAATTCTCGGGTACCCGCAAAAACCTAAACATATTATACAAGAATAGTAAACAATATTTTCTCCTGAATAAAACCATTTTTAAGGTAATATTCCTAGCTAAAGGCAGAGGATATATAAAATTCCCAACTTTCCCAGACTTATACTGGCTGTGGGAACCTTCTTTTAATGCATACGTGCGTAACTGTGAAAAATGTAGGTAGAATAATTAAGAGTAATATAAGACTACAGCATTTTTTAGCTTTCTACAGATTTTGCATCTGAAAAAATAAGTATTATTTACGCTAGCACAGGCAAGTATAGTGAACAGCAAGTGTATTGGAGGAGCTTGAGACTCGCTGTTCAGGTTTCACAAGATGGCCACAGTAATATTGGGGCATTGGCATTTTGTTAGAACAGCGACACTGGATCAATATGACCACAAGCAGATGACTGGTTGAACATGTGTGGATCGTTATGTGGTTAGAGATTTAAGTTTTACAAGATGGCCATCACAATATTGGGGCACTGGCATACAGCGACACTGGATCAATACGAGCATGATTGGTATGATTGGCAGAACACACGTGGTACATTCAACGGCGTGAAGCTCAGATTTCGTTATCACTAAATTATGCGTGATGTCTTTTCAAACAATGCCTATAGGAAAATTATATAATTGCAATTTTTCTTTCAATGTCCACTACTTTTTGAACATTATATGCAGGTTAGTTTTCAACAAAAACTATTGAAATGGGATTTTCAAACATAGAGCTAAATAGAAGAGATCTAGGAAATTAAAAACATTCTTTTAGGTGGGTAAACCGATTATGCAAGTACGTGTTAGGCGAGTTTTACTGTACTTGTACATACAGTATTGTGCATACAAGGCATTATGAAAAATGTGAAATTATTACTGTGTTCTAATTGTTACATTTGTTAAAAAAAAAAATTCTGAGATTTTGATATCTAATCTCATAATGTAAAGAAATTACTTTTTTTTTTGACAAATGACAACTGCACATTTTTGCACAATGGCAGGGGACAGACCACAATTAAATGATCGATACATTATGGCAGTGAGCATTACACAGTGTACATTTAAAACTTGAGGCAAATAAGGCAGCAATTCTGGGAAATAAAATTGATGCATGACACAAAGACACTGGAACAAGATTCCCTTTTTGAGCTGGTCTTTGGTTGGGTTCTGAAACTGTTGGCTGTTTTAAAGTAGCTAGCAGACAGAGCCTGGGTTGGTACAGCGGAACCCTTGCATTACACCCCCTGATTTTACTCTCACTTTTTTTGGTCTGAATGTGTTTTCTTGATTTTGAAATATTTTCCCCAGTACCAGAATAAAAGAAGGGTTTTACTGTAATTGTAAACTGATCCTCTCAGGTTATCCAAATGAGTCAGTTGTATAAATTCAGCAAGGGGCTTAATCACTGGTTCTACTTGTGAAGTGCGCTAGGTGGCTTTCGGTCTGGTCAATTGGAAAACATAAAGCTATAAAGGTTTGGAGCAGATTCCAGCTAGGGTTCAGTACTGGCATACGTAGAACTGGGTTGAGTCTGTGGTACAGTGAGGCCCAGCCCAAGAATGAAGTGCACCTGGGACTTCAATGTTCTTGGCATCGGACTAGCTCAGCTTTACTTCTCAGGTTACATTACTGGTAATAACCATGTCCAATCTGTTAGTAAGTGACCATGATTGTGTGTACTGCACTCTGCTTTACAGGCTTCGCAGAAACTTCTGTGTCGAGCAGGAAAACACAATGCACATAGAGGACATCTCAAATACTACGTTAAGCTGATATAAGCTGGTCACCCATATCAAGCAAGTGTTGGTCACTAATGAGTACTCTGAGGTGAAGCGAGCTTAACCACAGATAACTTTTTACAACATAAATTCAATTCACGAGGATGCATTTTTGTTTGTGCGCATGTGTGTGTGTCAAATATATATATATTCTGGCACCGATTAAAACAATCAGGAATATAACATACATTAAAACACCAAAACTCAACATTTGTAAACCAAATTTATCACCTGAACAATTTTTACCACACACTATACATTTACTTAACTAGGTAAAATCATGTTTGCACATTTGCTAATGATCAAACATAAAATTTGCAGTATTAGCAAAGCAATGAAAAAGGACCTATAATCAAATGAATTACAACAATAACTGCTACTAAAATACTCTTAACATACATTAGAAACAAGCACATTTACAAGGCACACAGTTCAAGCTCTGCTCAGCAGTAGCAGTGAATGGAACGCTAGGCATGGCAAGGCAGAAAACCATATTGATCACACCAAAGACGTGCACATGCATCTCTGTCACCGAAGGGAGGGTAAACTCCTGCCACCCCCCCCCCCAACATTCACTTTGACAACGTTACATGGCTCCAACCATTGGTATGTTCAGTGTGACAGCAAAGATAGCCACGCTAATTGCAACTGCACCTAATTTTCCTGCGACAGGTCAGCAAAAACAAAGCTTGTGTTTGCTAAAAACTGCTGGGCACGCCGACTTTAGACTTTTTTGACGGCAAAGGGAGGACTTATATGTCCACCTAGGGAATAATTTCTATTGGAAAGTTTCAAAATATTACAATAAGTATTTCATTAAAACAACATATTTTCCTTCTATAAACAACTGATCATGGAAACCATTTTTTAATTGCTTGGGGGCCAAAGTCAATAAAAATATGCTTAAATTGAATCTTAAAAGCATGAAGTAATTATGGCTTGACTGAATTCATGGGATCCACTTAACTGTATTTAAAAAATAAAACAATTTTACAGCTAGAACACTGCAAAAATGACTCAGGTCAAATTTTAATTCAATAATTGCATATAGGATGTGGGGTATATCAGAAACGGTACAAAAGAAAAGACTATTTTCCTGGGAACCATTAGAACTCGTAATTTTTAAAGATTTGACTGTGTTACAGCAACATACGAAGAAATGCTCAAAGCAAATCTGAACTGTTTTAGAGTTCACTGATGTTATAGATTCAGTTTAAGTTACATTTTTGTAACCATACAGAATACGGATTCACCTAACTCAGCATTACTATGAGGCAGTGGAAAGATATGCCAAGATGTATCTAATAGCTTCTATCGATGTGCCAACTACAATTTACCTACATAATTAAGGTAAAATGAACAACTCTTAAGATGGGTATCATTACATCCCAAGTTTGTAGAAAATAGTAACAACTCTACCAAAACCACCATTTTAGAAGCTGTTTCACCTTTGCTCAAGTATACTAATAACACCAAAGAACATCAATTACCTGATATGCCTTGCCGTTCTCACCAGAAATGCCAAGAAATATGGTACTCTGTACCCATAACAATCAAGCCATCACCAGAAATACAGCATGTTAATTTGCAAACCCATAATTTCGTTAACTTACTTTGTAACATGGAACCATGATCTTTGTTACAATAAATAATATACACACCATACCGTATTCATTGTCTTGGTTTCAATACACAGGAGTCGAGGAGTGTGGTAAATAAAAAATCCTATCAAATATGAGCTGCACACTAAAATTGTAAGACTTGTACGTTTTATGCAGATATACAGAAGAATCACAGAAGTTGCCACAAAATATAAATAAATGTGGTTATTGAAAAACCACTATAGTAAATTATATATAACCGAAAGATATATGAAACAAGTCAAGTTCTTAAGAGTTAGCCACAACAATTTCTAAATTACTACATTGTCACTGCTGCTGTACAAAATAGTACACAGCAGTGCATCTTGAAATACATGCAAGTACAGTCATCAATAAAAATGTGTTAAGAAAATAGATATAAAGCTCACAAGCAAAAAAAAATTCCATTAGGATCTCAAAACCGGCGACCTGGCCATCCAACCATAGAATAACGTACTTTTTAGCACCAAAGGAACAAATACGACACACGATTAAAGTACAGTACAATGGAAAAATACACCACATTTAACACATGTATAAAAATATACAGGTTTTTAAAAGCTAATATACAATAACTAAGAAACAAGGCAGAAACTTATATAGGATCGCCCTTTCTTGATATTTATACATTAGATTTTAGAAAACAGTCAGTCAATTATTGGGTTCAGTGTTAATTTATGTACCACATCCTCAAATTATAATGGTGGAAATTGGAACTTTTGAGCACATAATTTCATAGAATACGAAATAAATAGTATGCAAGATCATAAATCAAATACACTAAATATGACAAAATGAAAATTTAACATTATAATACAGTATAGTAAAGGAAAGTGGAAGTCAGCTAAAAATTGGACACCACTATGGCTAATTATATTTAAAAAAAATTCCCATTATCATTATGCAGAATAAATTTATGGTTACAATTCTGTTGAATTCTTTTTTGTACATAACACAGCAGAAGTTCAAAATGTTATATTTGAATCACTAAAATATACTAAACATTTCAATGAAATCAAAACACATGAGAACCATTTCAAATTCAAACCAATCTTACCAACACATAGTACAACTGAAGACCCAATGTGTTGCAGCAGAACACTTTCAATAGTAAAATATTACTAACACACATCTAAGAACTGTCTACAGGACTAACAGATATGTCATGACAAACTAGGATTGAGGTGAGCGCTTACCTCATCAATGTCTGGATCTTGACTTGCCTCAGCCTTCTGCTCATCACACTCTAAATCAATCACCTCCGGCTCATCATTCTCCTCCTGTGCGGTGTCCTCCATCTCCACCTGCCAATACATATTCTGTCAGTATGGGAGACAAATACAGAGGAAGAGAAGGGGGGATATGAACAAAGGAAATACAATAATAAAGAGAGCGAAATGACCAATTAAGGTAAGATTAACAATAACCTCACTAGTAAGCACAGACACTACAGAAGAAACAAAATTCAAGATACAAAACACAATATAGCAAAACAGAGAATCTATTAATATAAAATAAAATGACCCAGTTTGTTCAAGAAAAACCCAGACTAAGGGAACTCCAGAAACTACAACCTGTCACGGTTACCAGGAAAATGGCTGTTACATCGAAAGGTTTATTATTTGAAAGTTAACAAATTCTGACCCTACACCCAGCTCAATAGCAAATGCTATCAAACTATTCCTATGAATTAAGACTTACAATGTACAAACTTGAAAGATAAAATTCTACTTGTTTTGATTGACTTCATACACACCAAAAATTCAAAAATTGCATTCATTTTCAAATGTTTCTGAAGCAAAAGAAGACTTAATGAAATATGAACACTAGCAGTGAAAGAGTCAGTCATTTACCTCGGTAATAGCCACAGACTGCAGAAGCGAGCGAACATCGGCCCTCAGGTAGTGCTTAGGAGTGTCCTCCCACTCCTTAACAATCTTCACTATATCCTCCTCTGTACGGCCATGGATGTTCCGCTTCGTGCATGCCGACACGTCCATATCCATTTCACAGATGTACACCTGCAAGAAAAAAGACCATTTAAACTAGTGATAATTTGTATGCACAATAAGCGAACTGTTGTAAAGCAAACAATCAACAGTCAAACATATTTGAGCCCCATAGTTGGGTGCAAATAAGTAATACAGCTGAATTGTGCTGTAACAACAGTTGATGATGCAGAGACAGATTATCACTGTAGTTAATTCTGCTGTGTTGTCAGGCTGCCGCCATGCATTAAGAAACTTGGAAACCATCAAGTCGACCACAAAATATGATTGAGCACACCTGAAAACAGGCCATTGTAAACATGACCATGATTCAGATTAAAAGATTATTGAACATAGAATAAAAGATATTAAATAACAGACAAGAGCAAATTTCTCTGCCATTGCTAGTCTACCAATTGCACAAAGTGAGAACTGTGGCATGCCCTTCTCAAAAGGGCGTGGCAGGGGGCTTATACACAGCCCAGCAATGCAGAGCCACGTAGTGTAAGGATTTCTGGCAGAAACGCACATGGGATCACTAAGAGTGAGCGTGAAACAAAGGTTAGTACAGGTTCAGGCTTTGGTGTCCTAGGCTGAGGTGCGGGTGCTGGACCAAGGACATAGAAAATCCTGCATGCAAAGACAAGCGACTGTGGAGTAGAAGATAGGCGTATGTATCTATTCAGCAGTCCACTGTGGAATCTCCAGCTTCACTGGGTCCTGCAGGTGCCTTATAGCCTGGGCCTACTCTCTGGGCTGGAGTCTGGCGATAAGAGGCCATCAAGGCAGGTAAAAACTCCTGCAGGCACCAGGAGGAAAGGAATGTCAAACTCTCTTATCTCTTCGAGACCCATTCAAAAGAGGTTAAAAACCTACATTAGCACAGACAAAATGTTAAAATCACAAACATTTTACGGTGTTTTACATCGGCTGCAGCATCGTCCATGTTTTTGAGACTGTGTATTTTATAAGAACTATCCGTTTAATCTATCAAATTAGATATCACACTTTAGTTCCTAGCAATTCTGTGCGCAACTGTTCGTGTAAACAAACATTTGATTTGGCACTGCGACCATAGATTACTGCACACATTCTCGTTGATAATGTCAACTCTGCACAATTGTTACTAGCGCTTGGGAGGTGGGTGTTGTCAAACTACTGCAGTTTATTTTGAAGTGAATACTTTAATGTCTGTGTAAACTTTGGAATATGTCTGTTTACATTTTGCTATGCAAGAAAAAAATGTAACGTAATTATGAGCGTGTGTTTCAGCACAACTATGATTTCCACAATTTAAAAATTGTCTCGAGACGAAATTGAGAATTGTTTCATCTGTAGTACTACTCAATATTACAACTCTCACAACTTTACATTTAATATGTTTATAGCGCCAAAGTAAAAATCGTATCTCTAATTATGACTAATTAAACATGACTAACAAGCTGTTTGCATAGTGATTACAACCACCACCAGGTTTGTAGAATATGCTATACAGTTAGAAACTTTCACAGACTCAAACTTCTGAATGCAAAAATCGGAACTCGATTTACCGACTCCAGAGAGAATCTGTGGAATTAAGGTATCTATAATCAAATCGCAAATCGCCCAATCACAAATTCTAACAAATTATTATGTGTGTTATATATATATGTATGTATATATATATAAAATAATTGCTGTCAGATTTCTCAAGTAATAAAAATTTTCCCATTAATCTACACTTAACAGATTTGTCATCAATTTTAAATGATTGTTAAAAAATAACAAAAAAATTGCATCACATCTGGAGGGGCAATCTGAGATGATGCATAGCTCACTAATAGTTTTTTTACATTGTAATATTAACAATATTTTTCCCTTCATGTTGATGCATGATGCTTTTTGAATAATGTACCATATTTTGGAGCATATAGGATACACATTTTCTACACTATATCAATACATATGAATGATTATTTATAACCATATACCGTATTGACTCGAAATATCTAACTCGGTAACTCGGTTTGACCGAAAGTCTGTGACCACAGAACATTTACTGTGGTCCAGAAACAAAATCCATATGTAAACAATGCTAAAATAGTCCAATTTTGCAACTCAAATGTGAATTTTTACCGCTTAGATCAAATAAAGACTTCTGTCATCGCCGAAAATTACACGCTCCAAATCATTAATAAATAAATAATTAACAAGAAGGTATAAATACGAACTGTACTCACCAATACATACAAATCGATATACAGTACATTATGTATATATGCACCAGCAATACACATAGATAAAAAAACAAATTTTTAACGCACTTTTTTTTTTTGTTTTTTACTACCATGCATTTAGCTCTATTTATGTAACTTACCACTTTCAAAATAATTTCTCATTGATTTAATTACAAACTCATTCTTTGTGGCAAAAATAACAATAATAACAATAATAACAGATGTCTCCAGACTACACATTATGTATTTACAGAGAACGAAATACGAAAAACGCACTGAAAAAAATATGGAAATACATTACGTATGTGTATGAAATATACATGTAGAACTTTATTTGATGTTCAGCAATCAATATTGCAATGTTTTCAAAAGTAGCCATGCTGATAACGAGCTAGAAGCAGTGTTGCCATATTTTCGAGATATTGATTCGAGATGCGGCATTGCCAACAACACAAAAAAATTTTCAGTTGAAAATTTTTTCATAAAAATTACGAATAGATTATGTATAAAATTGCAACTAACATATATTCCCGGAAAGTTAGAAAAAGGCAACGCAAAATTAAGGTAACCATATTCACTGCACTTTATCAATCACAGGTTAACAATCTTACATTAAAGCAAATAACATTCAAATAGCCAGATACATAGAAACAAAATACCCTTACCTGAAAGCCCTTTTGTTTGGCGTAACTCCACATTTCCTCAAACTGCTTGACTTGATTGTTTACACAATCAACAATAATGAAAGGAAAGTAGCCATCGTTAACAGTCTTCTTAAAAGCTTTCAACAAAGAGCTGTGGTAATGCTTTTCCATTCCAGCTTCGTATTCATACTCCATGACCTATAACAGGAAACTAATAAAACGAAAAGGTCACCACCACAGAAAGCACCACATTCACAAAAAAGATTGCTGTTCTGACCTTGGTGGTGATTTTACGGCCAGTTTCCGGGTCCTTATCTTCCTTCTCCACTTCCACCATGAAGTAATCATCCAGGCACAATATCCGAGGAGCAGAGCCACCCATTTCAACCTCTTTATCCTGAAATAGGTGTGGCCCAAAACACATACATTAGTGTTCTGATACAACAGATAGCAATGAGGAAAGTACACAACTTGAATTTGTTTTCAGAATAATAGCACAGAACTTTAGTACTGATATTCTTAAGAAAATTATAGAAATGTAAAAAAATACTTAATTTAATTTGTGCCATTTTATTTTCAATAATTAAATATTTTATTCGGCATGCATAGCACTTCTATGTGAACCCCGTAGGCGGCCATGGAAGGTCCCTGTGACGCTTGTTTCTGCACAGTCTGTCGAGGAGAGCTGGCGAGGAAAGACACTTGTCATGTACATTCAACTTTTGTTCAATGATTTAGGTCTCCATAGTTAACTTAGTTTACCAGTTAACCTTTGCTTGAATATGTTTCTACCAGACATTTCCCCCAGCATTATGCTTCTGCTTTATTAAATTCTTCGACCCTACTAGCATTTTTAACTTAATCGAGGAGAAGGAGGAGAAATATGTCAGAGATGTCACGCGACCCGCACATCAGGCGCCATCCCCTGTTTATGGCATTTCATTGTAATTTCTTTGTTATTGCTACACTCAATTTTAACAGCTTTATTTTTATGTATGTATTTGAGGGTAATTTTTCATGTTTGAATACTCTACGGAGACATCACGTATAACCACGACCGAAGTCTTTGTATACGCCATCGTTGAGTTTGAGAGATTATTTATGAAACACTGTATGTGCAATAATTTATCTCAGTGTTGTGTGTCAATTTTTCTCAGGGTTCAATGTATTTTTCACGTAAATTGATACTTGACTACGAAATCATAGTAATGTTTAATTTTACTGCCATCACGCATGTTATAAGCCTGTGACAACTGCAATTGTAAAGAGAATAATTTTCTCAGCAAGAATAACTTTTGTCTGACTTTATTTAGTTTTCACGCAGATATATTGCAATTTCACCTGCACCACGTGGCCCACTAAGAACTTCATCCAGCGGCATCTGCACCATCTAGGCTTGTTTTCACAAGTGTGTGGTAATTGTGAATATGCATCTCAGGTCCCATCTTGTTCATGTATAATTTAAAGGTTTATGTAATTTTGTAATTACAAGCAGGCTAGGACTGGAGCAATTGCACCGTACACTGTGTATAGGCCGTAACTACACTACTCTCGTGCAGGAGGGCAAGCACAGATGAGTTTGCTTTGTGATGCCGAGTAATCACATGTGTTAATATGTATTAATGGTTTCATTTGTAATTCACAGTGTCCTGCCTTCAGGGAAAAACAGTCAGTCCACCCTAGTGGCTGTTGCAGTGTTCCTTTGGGAAGACTGAGCTTTCATGCTCCTCGGTGAGATCATCCATCTAGGCATGCGCTAGAGTAATTGCGGGCTGGGGAACACCCTAGCGGAACGGGCTAGACATGACCGAGAAAATAAATTTCATTGGCACGTTAATATGTATGCATAATAACAATAAAAAGAAGTCTACAGTGAACTCAATTCTTTTATTCGGTAGTGACAGTGTTCTAGCCACATATATTTCATTGTGTGTTTATTTTACGTGATGTTTAATAAAAAGTTCAATATTGCCTACGCGTTTGTAAGTAGCACGGGTGAGACGGACACACACAACCCACACCAACTCTGAGAATCCCCGAGTCTCAATAGTGAGGTGATTGGGAAGTACCGCTGGGCTGGTGCCCAAATGACCAGTAAGTATTTGTGTCATCGTTCCTCTTGTGTCTCACCCGACGGCTTCACACTACAGCAAAAATAATATTATCACATTCCACATGTCTGAGGTGACATATTTAAGTCATAAAATTAAGACTGTAGCATTCACCTTGATGAGCTTGGCAACAAAGGTCTTCCCAGAGCCTGGGGGCCCTCGTAGAATAACAACCAGACGGGTGGGGCGCGATGCCCTGCCAGGTGGGCAAAGCAGATCCTCCACGAGCACTGCTGGTGTAGGGGTGGTGAAGCTGGGTGGAGGTGGAGTCTCCGGTGGAGGTGGCAGTTCGTTCTGCTCAGCATGGCTGCATGCGCAAAATAGAAATGTGCACTGCCATTAACAAGTCAAAACATAGTGATTTAGGAATTAAAAAACTTAGTGATTTACATACATCTAACAATCCTAATTAAACCTTGAAACAGATGCCTTGGCATATTTGCAAAGGCAACCCAAACTTAGCTCAGAGTGACTTAACTTCACAACTTACTACCACCATTAAAAATTCCAAATTATACTTGAGACCATATCGATACCCAATATTAAGGTATCAGAACGTGTCGTAACCTAATTTGTTTTCAACTAATTGTGAGTCTGGTATTTTTATTTCTGCTTGGGTGTAACACCAGAGGATCATTGGGTGGCAACTTTGAAGTATGACATGCTCAACTGCTGCTGCTTTGAGGCAGCAGTTGCTCTTCTCGTTCCCAGAACTACATTGACAGACGTAACTAAAAATGTAGAAAGGCACGCGGGAGAAGCTGCCCTGCTGTGAGATAATCATCTACCGAAAGTGAGAGGGAGAGCGTGATGCTGCTCGGACCCCATTGTTGCCTGCTGTGACAGGCACTGTAAGAGATAATCATCTAATGCCTGTACTATGCATCACCGAATTACCAGCTTTGCAGGCATAACACTTTAGCACCACTTCTGTCATTATAGTATTTAAAATCTTTTAAAAGCAATATAAAATTGTGATGTTCATTAACTGGCAACTAACAGTGCTTCAATTTTAGTTTCAGTAAAATAAAGATGTGCTGTATTTAAAAGTTATAGTAAAATGCCTATTTTAAAAGTTTCAAGGGACCGAGGAAAAAGGTTGCAAAATGCAGGAAAGTGTAATAAGAGGGAACTTATGAAGTAAAAAAAGACATTGGGACCAAAAAAAGTGTGAGTAAAATGCAGGAAACTAAAATCAGAGAGAGGGGTTGGGACAGGGGGCAAGAAAGGGGTTACACTGTACATACTAAAAATTCTTATTTTCTGAATATAAACAAAGTTGAATTATGCTGAGAAATGTGGTACACAACCATGTAGATATATTTTTTATTTGATATAAGTTAAAACATAAATTGTTTTTAAGTTGCTCTGATCTAAAACATCTGAATGCAGATTTCATCAGTTTTCCAAAATACTTTCAGTGCTAGTAGAAGTCACTCAGTTCATTACTCATGTGTCAAGTGTATCGTATCGGAAAGGAAGTATTGGTTCCTACCAGCGTCTGTAAAATTCTGCATCGACTCAGCATTAATCCAAATGATCATTCTGGACAGTTTGCATTTCCATTCACTTTTATATTGAGTATGGCCACACAATGAGGAAGATCATAGTCAATAGAAATTTAGGCACAAATATTAGATAAATATGCAATGGAAAAAAAAAAAATTCCTTAAAAAGAGAGTATAAACTGGTACTTACCAATATATTTAAATTCACAAATTACAGATTGAAACACAAAGTAAATAGCAATTTCCAATAGCTAGGAACTGGCAAATGTAGTCGTTTAGAAATGACAAAACTCAGTGCATTAAAAAATTTAAAAGTGTTAGTATTTTCATTTCAATGTTTTAACCGATGTGCTTTTAGTATGCGAAAACCCAAAATTAATTGTGAACACCACTACAAATCTGTTGCCATTTCTAAGAATTAAATTATTATTTACAGGGATGGGTTGGTTCGGTGCATTGGTTCAAATTGATACAGGTTCTTGAGGTTTGACTCGGAACCAGTTTTAGGTTAACTACTACTCTGTTCTCATTCCCACACAGAATAAATTTAGCAATATTCTCAGATGACATACTTAGTACGAAACATTATGAATTAATCAAGTTACTACAAAATTCTGTCATTACAAAAATAACTGTAACGAGAAACTTATCAAAACAAACGAAACATTGCAGTCACTGCCAAAACAATATAGGTTAATTCACCTGTAATAAACATTTTTTCCTTGGCAGCAATATATCCTTACAGCGAATTACTATTGCTGATGAAAGCATATAATATTAATTAATTTGGTACCAATGATCACAAAAGTAGTTTTCAAGGACAGGCGTTTTATCAAATACAGTATTTGGTGTATTTTCTGTCAGTTAAACGAGACAAAACGTAAACAGTCTCGTGGCAGCAATGTCATAAATATATACAGCAAAGATACTACACTAAGCATCGAGTGAAACAAAATGGCTGACATTTATGTACACATTTTTAGCATTGAATCATTCTAATTGTTACATGTTTATGTCTTCTAAATACGACATTCTAGGGTATTATGCGAGAGAAAAAATTACATAAACAATGGAGTAGAGTATGTGCATGTATTTCGATATTTACATGTAGCATCCGTACAGACACTAAAATTTTTTGTTACTTAATCCATCCATAGATAATTAAACCTTTTAGAGTTAACAACTTGTGCACAATTTAAAAACAACTAACATGTATGTCATGCTATGTCACAACTGGGTGATCAATCCCAAAGGATCAAATAATGTAGCTGAAATGGACAAGACTGATCTCTTCGTAAAGATGCAGCAGGTTGGAAAAATATGAACAGCCCCAATACCTTGATAATGTCATTTTTCAGAATAGAAAATGAACAAGAAACACCGAACTGATACAGTAAGAAAAACAGACTTGTTACTACAGCGTTATTAAGAGCCCATTAGTGAAGTGAAGTCCCCTGAAATCAAAATACCAGTAAGTTCATGCTGCAGACAGATGACTTCTACAGTTTTTTTCCTGTTTAGATGTCATCCACGTAGACATACTTGGTGGTGATTTGAAATACCTTTGGAAAGTTGTTTATTAATCCTGTGCTAACTGGTGAGTGACTCTAATGGCCTGATAGAGATGATAAAAGACCAAAGGTCACAGTGTTCAACTGATATTCCGACAGTGGCTGGCAGGGTTGAACCTTCAAACTATAGTTTTATACAGGAGATTGTGAGGTTGCACCGGTATTTGACGATACATCTGCAGCGAGTGCCCCCAAATAAAAACGAAAACAAAGCTGGACTGTCACTGACTCAGACGGGAGTCTTGGGCCAACAAGTACCTGACCATTGAGAGACTCACCTTTGCTTGTCTGGGCAGAAGCATCAAATAGTACCCTGAGTTTGGAACTTGCACTATCAGGACGCGTGACACAGTGGTGTGGAACAAAATAACAATTAGTACTAGTGGGCAGAAGCTCTTCAATTCATTCAATGTGACCTTTAACAAGTTAATCTTGCAAAAAAGCATAATACTGAATTTTCAAATGTAGATTTTAAGCCAGATAAAGCTCTAACGACTGGAATCGACGAGAGGCACCGGACTAGTCTCCCAAATTTGAACCTTCCATCTCTTTCGCGCAAAACTATATCTTTAAAGATTTTTTCAGCCTGTGCGACTTCTTTTGGTTCTAAATGGCACTTACACAGAATTTTTTGATTAATCATCCACAGGTTCAAGTGAAGAAACAAAAAAGGTTTGACGTGAGGGTTCACAGGTTTGCCTCTCATTTACCTTACCCACCAACCAAAGATGGTACTAACTGCAAGTGGATCTCCAGGTGAACCTCGAATGCTCCCATCTCTTAAGAACTTCGGGAAAAACTTCAGCACCAAGAACCACGTCAACCTGTTGAGGTTTGTCGTACTTAGGATCTGCCAGTACAAAATTCGATAAGTGGGAACACCATTCCTTTCTCATTGGCATTTGTGGAACAGATGATATCTGCGACAACACAATTGCTTCCACAGTAATTATCTCATCTTGAAGCACCTGAGAAACTACCTTACATCATATACTCCATTGGGAGCTAGAAGAGGGGTGTGACCCAGAGAGGTTAAAGGTGAATAACATTGAGAGAATGGTAGTTGCAACTTTCAAAGACATTCCAGTGTAATGAACAATGCCTTTGAGCCTGGGTTGATAAGGGCTCTAACTGAATGTGACAGACAAACTGACCAGAACTTTCACCACTGAAGTTGACAATAGTACTGAAAGTGACTTTGGGGTCCTGTTCAATAATCAGAACATACTGCATTATCATTACCATCTGATAAACCATTTCCACTCTCCCCAGTTCATTAGATGCAGATGAAGCAAGACGCAAGAGTGTATAATGGCTTTTCTTACAAATGCGACATGTAAATCTGGGAGAGCACTCCCTTACAAAATGTCCTGTTCTCAAACAATTAATGCACAGTTAACTCTAATACGAATGAATGCCTGTTCACTGGGCAGCTGTAGGAAGCGTTCATATTTAGTGATGGAGTGCTTCCTATTGCAATGTACACAGTCTTGGACTTTCGGTATCAACATCTTCAAAACAAATTTAGAATTGTTAGATACTCTATTTCACATCACTTTGTCCGAAACAAACGTGCCACATCCAACTGATTCTGCATTAACTTCACCTGATTCAGTTAGGCCTACTTGTGATGATTCTCCAAAAAGGACATAAACTTAGCATACATTGGCGTCTCAACATGTAATAGATAGGGCTATTTGATACATTGATAATTATTGATATGAGTAATGACTTATCGAACTAAATCTAACTTTGAAAAACATCGGCCTATCAATGTTTCTATATTATCAAAGTTTTCGGTATTACGGAAATGTTTGGTATTATCTAAATTTTCGGTGTTATTAAAATTATCGGTATTATAGAGATTTTCGGCACTAGAGAGATTATCTGTATTATAAATTTTTTTGGTAATATCCAATTTTCCGATATTATAGATGTTTATGATATTATCGAAATGTTATATTAATGATACTATGTGCATTTTGCATATTATCGCCATCATTGACATTATCTTCTTGTAAAGATAAAACATTTTTGGCACCTGCAATTCAGGCATTTTGATGTATGCAAATAAGAATAAAATATGGCATGATTGTAACATATAAATGCATTTGTAACCCTTAAATTATTGTCTGGCATACGCAATGTTCACGTTAGCTGCTTCATTGGTCCCTTCCCCCCCAGTCCTCAGTTGTGTGTAGACAAATAGCAGTTCACGACAAACCAGTGTGCCAGTATGTACCTTCTGAAATAAAGAAAACATTTTCATACATGTTCTGAGTGAAGCGACGTCTGTAAATTTTAAACGTAATTTCTGGTTCCAGAAATTCTTGAAGTTTTACATAATATGCCGACCTGGAAAATATGCTGTACAATGCAGTAATTCAGTATACTCGCATACATTTTAAAACTTGAAGAAACTTCTGAAAAGTGTCATTATATTTTCAATGTGTGTTGCAATTATGAAAGCTTAAAAGACCCCAGAAAAAACCATCCATTTCATTTGCAGAGCAGGTGACCAGGATTTCTCACTAAGGAGACCATGGATTAGTGAATCCGAGCCAGAAAAGCTATAGTCAGGACCCATGATCTTAGACAGTCGACGATTGACCTTGATCCCTGAAAAATAAAACTTCCAAGAAACCCCCCCAAAAAAATTAATAAAAAAATTTAAAAGCGATTAAAAATTTAAGTCCTGCGGTGGCCATTTTCCCTAACAATTTCGATTTTCTCTACTGTACAAGAGTAAAGATATCTTATGTAGTTTGCACCCGCCATGTCTCTATAAGTGCGCACTGATAAGATGCTATTTTGTGTAAAATGTAGTTCTGCTTTCTCAAGTCGCGTTACCATCTGTGGAATAGTAACTATGCAATGTATATTAGTAAACACTGCAACATATCACCCAAATTTTCTGTCACAAACATTTTGTAGGGGAGAAATTAAACTGGAATTTATTATGTTTGCATGGAATTGTTACTTGACAATATTTTAAGGCATACAAAAATTCAGCGTGGCCTAAACATGAAATATTAATTTAGCCATTTTCCATCAAACTTCTGGTGTTGCATATACACCCCAAAATATGGTACTTGAACTCTCCTTGTCACCAAAAAATGTTTGAATATAGACCAACTTTTGTATTATAACTTTTAAATGAATTTTTATTAACTACTGTGTGGAAATCATAGGAATTATATTAATTTATTAAAATAGATACGAGTCTTTTAAATATACTGATAAAATGAAAGGAACTATTCCAAATATTGCCATCTAATAATAGGTAGGTAAGCACAGAGCCAAAAGTAATATAAATTATGACAGGCAGAATCGGAGGACGCGGTTTTGAATGATTAATAATTAGATAGTACAGATATATATTATAATAGCCTTATTTATATACTTTCACTGCAAATTAAAAGTTTTCCATGCAGTAAAATATAGTTAATTTCTTTAAAAGAGAAATTTGTCACATGTGCAAGGTGTTAGCACACTGCAACAAATAGAGGTGTGGAGGGGTAATTCTCCCGCTGCCACCACTAGTCCAGCCGTGATCACACTGCCTGATTGAAAACTTTTCTGCGGGGTCTTAGTTAACAAATGCGCACAGGGCATTCAAAATTTGACTTGCACATTCAGTGTCGTATTTTTATTTTTTGAGCTTTTGAAAGTTTTAGGTCAGACTGCACAAGGTGTCTAATTACAATCAAATATATACAATATTTTGAGCCTTTTTTTGTTTTTTATTTAAACCAGCTGCAGATACCATTCAATCCAGAGATTCCCGAGCAACTAATTGAAGCACCTATTCGTACGAGCAAGTAAACACATTCCATGTTGGCATCTTACCTCAGTGGACTGGACTAGTCCTTGGGACAAGAAAACCTATGCTTTTGGGGACATGAGCCAACGGAAACAATCCCTAGACTAACACAACCTTCGAGCTCCTGTCTGTTAACCAGCCTAGCTCAAACTCACACCAGCTGGAGATGACCCTAGTAACGCAGCTTCTACAGGTATACCACCTATAACCAATCCACAAACGCAAGATCACACTCATGTAGCCTGATTCTGTGCCGCCGTAAAGCTAACTGGCCAGTACGTTACACTAGACATGCGCAGGTACCACATATAGATTGAATTCATTACCGGAAAACACTCAGACACCGAATGCACCTGACCTAGCACCCACCAAAGCACTTAGGATGTGATGACGACCCCTGACAGCCCAAAGGTGTCCCACATCATACTAGAAAACTTTTTAAAAAATATTAAATCCTATATTATTCAATACCAAAACCTGTTTACAGAATTACACTTCCGCTGCTTCTCAGGGAACTCCAGTATCCACTGTGATTGTATTTCAGCATCGCTTCACACTCAATTGCTCTCAAGACCATAATGGTAAGAGACACCCAAAGCGCTCCACTATATTCAGTACTACAGAATGCCCAAATTTTCTTGAAGTGCAATCACAGTTACATACTTTACCCTACCCTATTTACTCGCGTAAAGCGCACACTCCTGAAAAGAGCACACCATGATATTTGCAAGAAGTTCCTGGGTAAATTTAAAAAAAATTAAATTGCACCAAAAATTTGTGCCGCCCTGTCAGTAAGTATGGAACAAATGATTATTTTTTTCATCAATGTGTGGTGATTGTGATATGTTTGGAAAATACTTTAAATAAATAACTTTAGTGCAAAAAGCCAAAATAATTTTTTGAAAACCTCACGCTTTTACAATTACACATTTTGGGGATCATTGTTTTTCTTCCTATTAGTAGTGGATGGCTCTTTTTTCCCGTGCTAGAAAGTCACTATAACCTTATCTCAAAACAATCAAGTCATTCTTCTTGCCTCGTACCTTCCCAACCATGATCTAAACTAGCCTCTGGTAGGGAAACAAAGAGGGCTTGGCAGAATTAACGACCGGCAACATTTTGGCGTTAAAACGGGCGGGAGAGTGGTGTTGGTATGGGGGGCGTGTGCCGTAAACACGTGGCAGCTCTTGTTTGCGGAATGACATGATACCATTAGTTGACAGAGGTGTAGAGGGGGAAAGGGGTTTCGACATACACATAACTGAAAGGAGAGGAGTGATGAGACAACAGACAGTTCTGTCACTTCCCTCAACATCCCTGGACAATTTATGGCCACCACATCCCCTTCATTTTTTTTTTTTAACTGTGTACAGTGGACACCCCAGAAAGGTTTTCCTTTATTTTGGGGGAAAAAAGGGTACTCAATACACAAATAAATAGGGTATATACATTTTGCATTGAACTTTAATGCCACAATATTTCTCAAATGACACTCTTAAGCAGAAAACATTTTATAGATAAAGAGATAAAAAAAAAATGGATTTCATTCTACGAAACACAAATATATATATTTACTAACAAAATTTCAATAAATTTTAATATATATATATGTCCAAGTATGGTCCTTCCCAACAGATACTGTAATTTACTTACCAAACTTCAAATTACCTTACAAAATGCAAGCATATAAAGGTAAACCTGAATACAAGATTTCCAGTATAACAATATAATTACCTAACCACCACCAAATGGAAATGAAAACATTAGCCTCACCTATCGTTAGGCCCGGAGCCTCCTTTTTCACAACCACTGGTGATTCGATGTCGACTCCTCCATCTAACAACAGCCAAGTGTCAATGATCTCTCTCACATGCCAACAACTACACTGCCATTCCCAAACATCAGATGCAAGAGTTTATAATGCTGCACCAATTGTAAGTTAATCAATGAAACTGTAACTTCATGTGTTTTACATACTACTGAGAACTGTTATGTAACCAAACAGTGGTCCAGAAGACCCCACCTCCTCTGATTTCATGACTGTCTATGATTTCTGAGAGTACTGTCACTCAATCACCATTGCAACAAAATAAAAACTAACAAAATATTTTAAAACCTAAAAGTTTAAAAATTACTAATGTGTGGTATGTACATGAACTTCATGTGTAATCATTTCTAGCATAAAACCAATAACTATTTTTAATGAAATTTTGTTTTAACTTAATAGGAAGACAACTTCCGAATAATATAATACCTGAAAAGCAGGTACCGTATTTACACGAGCATAACAGCCCCATTTTTAACCAAAAAATAATATCTATAACTTGGGAGAATGTTACACATAACATAATTTGAATCATAAAATCACTGACCTGAATTGTTATTTCTGGCTACTACAGTAACTTAAGAGCGTCAAAATATAATTAGATTACAACAAATAAAATAAACTGACGTGTGCAGCTTATATAAGTATAGTCCATTCCCCATTGGAAGAAACTTTCTTGAGGCCCTGCTAAATATCTACTTGCACGCTCGTTTCGTATCCTTCCGCCAAAAGTAAACAAACATTGCCATGTGACTGCCATGTAGCATCTGTCAAAATCAATGTTTACATGCCAATGTGTGTGTACGTGTGTTCGTATACTTTCGCTACACCTAAAAATAGACATGGAAAAGCAACTTCTACTTTTATACCTGTCAAATGTATTGTTTACAGCTTTTCAAAGAATACTGTTATATTCCAAAAACCATTCCGTATGAATATTCACAGTTTAGGCTCACGCAACTCCTGTTACTCATTTTTGTCATACAAACTTTAAAAGATAGCAGCGTACATGCACACAAATAAGTCTACGATAACTTTTATTCCACTCATATTTCTATGTATTGCTCCTTACTGTTTATTACGTTTATTGAAATATATCGGGCTGGGCCTAGTGTTTTTCTTCTGGGATTGTGGCAAATTACGTTAAACGACTGTGTTTCAAACCCCTTAGGGCAAAGGTACAACATTGTGATAAATAACCAGACGTAGATGTAAATAAATAACTTCTTCATAAAAACAGTTCACATTAAAAACGTATAAATAGTGCTAATCAAATTAATGAAATCACGCACATACAGGGCCAGCGAATTAACCATGATGCACAAAGGCACGCCATTTCACAGAAGCAATAATTAACAAAACACACGTCCCAGTGTATTTATTACTGCAGTGGAAAAACAGATTTATCACAACATTGCAACTTGCTTAGGTAGGTTAAAAAAACACAACATCTGCAAACGTGAAGTATTAATTTGAAGAATTTTTCGGAGCAAGCATAATTTATGTTTCGTTTGACAAAAAGCAGCACGCCATGTCATGGCTTGCCACGTCTGCCTACTTCACTAGGTATAGGTAACTGCCCGTAATCATATCTAAATTTATTAAAAATAAACATTCAAACATTAAAATCTCTTTTCAGTTGTAAATTACAAATCCAAAAATCATTATTTTGCTGCTATAAGTATGAAATTGCTACAATTGAGAACATGTATAATTTTTTCTCCTTACTCGTGAAGTGAAATCTCCAGTGTGTGAAAGAGACGAAGCAAGAGAAAGAATGTGACAAGCCTCGCCAGCAGAGAGTTTTTTTAATTGCTTTCGCGCACGATAAAACAATACAGTACCATTACGGCCTACTGACAATATTTTCCGCTGTTATTTTAAACTGTAAAAATTAAATATGTTGCCATCGGGGCTACTTAAATATTTAAAGACACCCTTTAATTTATAAATGGAATTTAAAAAAAACGAGTATAAAATAATATTTTAACTGCAAACTATTTCTTACCGGTCGTTGCCAACACTCGCTGTTGTTAATTCATATATAAAAAAGAAATACATATTACAAGCCATACAGGATATTAAGATAAAAATAAAATTATAATTAATTCTTTTATTTGTTAAGACCTCCATCCCTCAACGAACTTGGCACAGCCCACTTAGTTTTTAGAGAGAGAAATTCTAAGTGTTTTGATAGAAATACGCACACAAAGCTAATTTCATTTATTCAATAATACAGTTAACCACAGTGCTATATGTATATTTGTGGAATGCAGGTTAATGAAAAAACAGGTGATATGTTATGCCTATAGTGTTTTTTCAAAGTTGATTTTCATCAGTCGCTTCCAATGACTAATGGACTATAATCTAATATGATTAAGACTCATCGCCAAGAGTAATTCTTCCATCACAACAGACGCGAGACTGCCTAACCTAAAAGTAGAAACCTATGAGCAAACTCTCTACACCTGGAAGATAAGCAACTTGAATTCCTATACCATAAATTCGGATATAGTCATTATCAACCTCTTTCTACAGTCAATGTATCATTATGAAGACAATTACAGGGACGACTGAGCAAAAGTTCTCAATTTCTCAATGCAATATTTCAATTCAACTTATGACGCTAACCAATATGTAAACAAATATTGATGCTGTTCAGTAATGAAACAAATACAAGTAACCTTTCATTTAGCATTGCTAAATGAAAATGCTCCTATAGGCCATTCACAGTAAAGTGAGCACTTTTGGAAGATTTTTTTATTAGACATATTAACCAATAAATACATTTCATTGTGGCATCGGACTTTTTTTTTTTTGGGTAAGGTGAAAGTATACACTGTGTTTATTACACATATGGCAGAGTTTAATTTAACCAGTAGTGGAAGAATATAAATAGGTGAAAGAAAAATGTAACCAGGGCATCAAATGTGCTCACTTTACCATGAAGAGCCTATACCGGTAATTTTCAGTTGCAAGGAGACTGGATGACCTGCTGCTACACGCATCTTTACCCAAAAGAACTTCTGAAAAATCATTACAGTTAAACCCCTCTATTACAACCCAATCCCACGGAACTGTAAAAAGTTTGGGTCGGAAAAGTAGAAAATTCTAGACGTCTACAATAAGACACAGTAATCCCTCCCAAATCACTTTATCATGAACCGCAGTTTCAGTTATGCTAATTATTTATGGTGGGCAACTGTTTTCTTGCGAAGTAAATTTTATGTGTAAAGAGAATAAAGATAAGTGTGTGCAAATAAAATGTGTTCTTATGTTACCTGTACCATATTATGGGGAGTGAGGCCAAGTGTGTGTATGGGCAACGTCATAAGTTTCCGATGAAAATTTTGGGATAATTAATATTTCATGTGGATTGATCTAAATATTTATTATATTCCCGTAAACATTGCCGAGCCTCATCGTGCCTGTGCAGAGTCCATTTTGCATAAATCAAAAAAATTTCAGTGAATCACATCTACCAGCATGTTTTCCCAATGCCGACTGAGCCGCCATCATGTAGGGAGCCACCATCCAACAGCTGGCCAGCCTGAGGATAGGGTAAGCTTCCGCAGCAAATGGCCACGCCCGTGACTGACCGCACTGCAGAGGATCTAGGCGTTCGCCCAGTTACGTACATGGCCAGACCAAAGCGAGAGCACGGCACGCACAAACGTATTGATCAATTCCACCTTAACTTTTTGATCACTACGTGCCTCACAGAAATGTATGACCCACGAAAACTGCTCAATAGATCTTTAATAATAATTTTATATAATAATTCTATATAATAATAATACATAGTCTAATCTTTTCGCATACTTTAAATGGCAGTCTCATACTTGTTTTTAGGACTTCTTTAGGACAAGAGGTGGTCCAATATGCCTTTCTTGGGTATCAAATTAATCAGGAGATGTCCAGCTATTAAAATATACATACATATTTATATCTAGATTTAAAAGTGGGTTTTTATGCACTAAAGACATTTGAACACGGAACTTCATGCAAAAAATGGCAAGTTTGCAGCCATAGGTGTGGGGTGAGTCAAAATCGGCCCAAAATTTTCAAATTTTTTATTACGACCCTCCCCCCTCTATTAAGTCACTATTCTCGGGAACCGTGAGGGGTTGTAATTGAGACGTTCAACTATATAGGTAATTTTCTTGTACTAGCCCTGTTTCCTTAAATGTATTCTGAATGCACTAGTTGTGCGACTAACAACACCCAGGGATCTTACAGCAATTTGTAATTAAAATTCAAGGACTTTTCAAACACAATAGACTATTTTTTCAAGGACCATAAATTATATTGGATATGCCAAAATTTTTCCTCAAGTGTATAAGACTTTTTTGGGACAATATTTAGATTTCTGTTATGTTTATTAGAGCTGGTAGAGTTTATCAATGATATACAAACTAGAAATTTATGATTACTTCCAAAACAAACGCTTGACCACCTCTCCCTTAAAAAAAAAAATATGGGTATGATGATAAATTACTCACAACACAGATAAGATAGATGCTCTTACACTACTATAATGTAAAATTAAAAGAAAAATGTAATTACACTTTCCCCAACAGACTCTGATTCACAAAAGTTTTACATTCTACACTTAAAATTATTTTATTTGTGTAAGGCCTAAACACAATAAATTGTACGTATTGAGAATTGCAGTAAGCTTAGCCATGTATGACACAAAATGAAGATAACAAAATTTTAATTTAACGTTACAGGTAGGTCTATGCCTAAAAATTGGAACTTACATTCTTCAATACCCAGGAGTGTAGAAAATCCTACTAATGGAAGCAGACTTGATTATTTTACCGAATCAAGTACAGTCATTTTCCTAATCTTCTCTTCATAGCGATCATATGGGTATTCACAAAGTACCTAACCATGGTGTTTATATCACTCGTTAAAAGTAAATAATAAAAATTGAAAATACTATGTAGCACCGTGCAGCATTAAAACATTATCTGGACGGTGATACAACAATAATTATTTAGAATCCATATGGAGTCACCGTAGACATACATTCACCAAAAATATCGCCCCAAAAAAATACGTTAGGCCGTTCCTAAAAATTTACATAATATTTGCAGAAGATCCCATAATTATCAATACAGAAGCAAACTGAAAACAGTGAACGATCTTAAGAAAATATTACCCTAATGATTTTTGTACTAATTTAACTTATCACATAATTGTTGATTTACTTCAGCAAGTGTTGCATACTTTTCTTTTGCTGTTCTAAGGCTGTTGCATCTGCCTGTTCAGAGAATCTATCAGCTGATTTTGTAAGTTAATTTATATCAGCTTGACGCAAGCCCGATTAGACTGACTTGGCACGTTAGTAGAAGATTTTGTCTGCCAGAACAAAAGCGGGGTAGTTTGGTTTAGATAGACGAGGGGTGTTGGCAATTGAAGAACACTGTCGTTCTCGTTACTGCTGGAGATGCTATTCGGGATTACAACCGATGCAGGTGTGACTGCTTGTTGACTCGAGTTCTGCAGGGCAGTCCTGTTCCGCCAGGCTTTCCTGCATACGATGGGATGATGCGATCCACAGTTTGAGAGTAGAGTGAGCCAGGAATGGTTCCATATGTTTTCTACCACTCCTCTTCTCATGAGGCATAGGGCAAACAGTTCGACACAGGAAGGTTTGACAGTGTATCCCAATAGTGACTTGGCAGCACGAGCTCAATAAGCCCTCACTGATCCCCCACAGTTGCGGTCTGATCAGGGACGTGGTGCAACGTGGGCGCCAAGCCTTTACTGGTTATACGTTCGCACTATGATGCACTGCAAAACTTCAGCCTAGTCACCACGCACTGACTTAATGCGGATGGTGAGAAGCAACCTGAGTCTGTCGAACCTCCCGGTGTGAAGATGTTTGTGGCATCGCTACGCTATTCCACGAGCACAGCCTTAATGCTGATGTGTAACGAAACATGTAGCAGTCTAATATGTATGTCTACTGACGTGTCGACACCTGGAAAAGACTCCACAGTCATGATAATAGAGTTAAAAAAAAACTCAGGTTCCTGTTGATTGTACACAGCATATTATACGCACAACTGTTAATGCAAATAAATACCCTGGAAATGAAAGACAGAAAGGTGGAGAACAATAAGTGTGTATTGAAGGTTCAATAAACTTGAGACCTGTGCTTGGGGTTATCTAATACGCTTTGTACTGTTAGAAAAAAAAAAAAAACTTGGGGTAAAATAATACTCTTCAGCTTGCCAGAAAGAGTATGAATTAATTGAAGTGACACTGTAATACGTATGTTAGCATCAAGTAAAGATATTAGAGAAATAAAATAAATACAGATGTACTTTTCATTACGTATAAGATGCAAAGATTTTGACATTTCTCCTCCAAGAAGTGTGTCTGGAATCGTAGCATGAGAGGCCACGTCTCTTAGGCACTCCCCTTCCCGCGCTGGGGGCTGGTCACTGCGACTACTCTCATGGCCAGCGGCCAGAAAGCTGCAGTCACTAACTGCCCTTACAAAAGGCAGTTCACATTGTATCTGCGGTCTGGTAATTCCTCATGCCCACGTAAGACGTGAACCCCACTTTTAGCAGTGCTAATTTAGGAAAAAAATGTGCATATAGTACCTAGCTCTATACAGAAATGTGACTCGAAAATTAAAGTACTTTTCAAGGCCTCAAATAAATTAAAGACTTTTCAGTGCCTTATAATGATATGGTTAAAATTTCAGAACTTTCCAGGACCGTATGAACCCTGCCCACCTCGTGAATACTCAGCCCATCCCAAATTGAAAAATGTGTGATTTTCATAATTTATGTCCGTTGAAAAATAATTCCACACATCGCTAGACATTCTCTTCAAGTAAATAAAATGCTCAGTAAATTGAAAACTTTAACACTAACCACTTCTAGAAAAAAAAAATGGATATTTTTGGTACAGGTAAGAAAAAAAAAAAAAAAAGTTTTCAATCTCGATTATCTCAAAAACGAAAATCTAGCAAACAGGAAATATGTATTGCATGAAAAATGAACCTGTTCTTTATCTAATATAGTGTTAAAAAATTAGGAATCCTGGAATTATTTAAGGTCCTGATCCAGAATCCTTATGCTCCAACTACTAATAACTATCGTGCAATAGACCAAAGACCAATGCATGTTCCAAATTTGCGACCCGGAACTCTAGGCAGCTAGTGAGGGTTGTTATCTACAAACCACTCTGGCTGAAGACCGACGAAGAATTTCCAGCGCCAAGCTTATCAACTTACGATAAATTTAACACTTAAGCGCAACAAAGTGCAATCTCCAACAGTATCCGCGTTTGCAGCAATAGTCTTTCATCCGTGACTGCCAGTTTGATTTAGTGTTTCGTTTACACCGACATTTACACGTTTAGATATTGTGCGGTAGATTTCCATGTGCGTTTGTAGCATTCTTGCAAAAGTATACATGTAGTAATGAAGAACGTCAGAAAGTGCACAAAGAAAAAAAAAAAAAAAAACGAGTGCAGTTTTCCAAATAAAGCCACAACCACACAACACAAAGAGTAACGTCTGAGTGAAGTGAAGCAGCCAAATACTTATAATAGCAGTCTACCACATTGCAGCTATCAAGATAAAAACGACTCGTTTAAAAGCGAGTTTGGATATTCCGACTATCTCTTTCCCTGCATCATCGTGGATAATTGAGGTTCTATTGTAGTATCTTAATTCTTTCATAGTCGAATCATCATTGAGTGGTTAATTGAGGTCAACGAATGTGAGTTCGGTGCAGGTTCAGCCTATTTGTAAAACCAAATACCTGCTGGTGTGCAACATTTTTCTGAAAGTAATTTAAAACGACTCAAGTTCGTAGAAATAACTTGGGAGACTCCATTCTTTGTCTTGTTCGAGGGGTAAGTTACCTAATGGATGTACAGAAATTTTTTTGCAATGGATGTTATGTGTGTATGTTTTATACTTCTAATTTCTCAAGTTCAGAATTATGAGGGGTGTTGTAAACACGGGCCGCTGTTATAGTTGCGTGAATACGGTAGTAAAAATTCACCCAGACGGAAAAATTAGCGACCAGTATAATGGAAATATCTCGGCTATAAAAATGAGATTTTTAGTGCAATACTAACTTAATTCAATAGTCGGACAACCACGAAATTAAATTAAATTTTTTATCATTTTTGTATTGTACATGTTTTTACTGAGTAAAAAGCGAAGATTCCTCTCTCGCACCAGTCTACCGAAAAACCTACGCATTTAAGCTTATGTCTGCTGTAACACTTGCACACGTACCGGTCCATTCTGGACTCTGTAGACAAACTGTCAAGGATGCAATTGCACTGATGAGAGGCAGTCATTTATTAATATTGCAGAAGACGCCATGCGTCCGTTGTATTTTACTGATGTACATACATGTCAGAAACTGCATATACTGAAATCCTACATGTATAGACATTTTTTGACAGACCGCTGAATAATGATTGATAGAGTTGACTATTATAATGCATTTTAAAAATCACAGAACTTTAGAAAATTAATCGAAATTTATTAACCAAAATGGAAATTGAAAATAACATTAAAACTTTTACATCCAACAGGCATGCCTGTTTATTCACAAACTAAACAATATTTTAAAATTAAGACGTAGGAGTTCAAATTAATACTTTAAACTGCAGCTATGGCACGAATTACCTTCAAACAATTAATATTGCCTTTATTATTAACCTTATTGTTTGAGCAATAGTAGAGCTTGAGAACTATTCAGTAGCCTCGCCCATGCTTGGTTCAAGCTCAAGCTCCCGGACCTCTAGTAATAGAAGTGGAGAGCATTTAAGAGGAAATGGACTGGTTATGTTAAAGTGCACGAGAAAATACAATACTTAAATCTGTAAATATAATTTATGAGAGGTATCGATGCCAAATACACTTACGTAATTCCAATAAGGTTTTACATAAAAAATATATATAAAAAAAATGCATACCTAAAAATATATACCTTAACTGGGCATAGATTAGACAACCTTAAAGTAACAGTGCATTTCTTGTACATGTATACCAAACATAAAATAAGTGGGGGGAAAAAAAATAATAAAAAAATTCCCTGTAACATGTTTAAACCAGAATTACATCATGCAATATTCAACTACAGGTATTCGCATAATTGTGAACTGACACACTACAAAATAAATACTTCTGAAGGTGAAAATTGCAAGTTAATACACAACTGAGTGAATAGAACTACAGGAAAACTTGAATTCTGAACTAGGTCTAATGAATAGAGCACACCACCAGGTAATATCAAATACACAAAATTGAATGTAAGTACCTGTCATCATCTCTGTCCTTATCGCGATCACGATCCCTCTCTCTATCTCGATCCCTCTCTCTATCTCTCTCTTTCTCCCAGCGGTTCTCTCTCTTGCTTCCTGGTTCTGAAACACAACATCTGATGCAAAATTTGGACACACTAAAACACATAGTATAATGCCAAAAGAACTGTAAACTGATTGTTTCATGCAGCACTGTTTTCTTTTTTATTTGATAAAAAAAATCAGTGCATGGAATATAAGTCTAAGACAGCAGGCAGCTAAGTGTGTGTGTGTGTGAGGCTGCGAGGCAGACGGCATTATATAAAGACAGGCCCAACAGAGATGGTGTATACTGTAGCATTCTTTCCCAGCAGGTAGTTCACAAGCTGTCCTTTCTTTTGCAGGAGTGAGAGGCCATTCTCTATGGTTTGAGACGGGAGAGGATTGTCTTGCCTCCAAGGAAAGAGTTATCCCACTGAAGGCAATGAGGTTTACACAATGGAGGTGCTGGACATCAGCACGTGGCATTGGGGAAGGAGGGGCGTCGAGAGAGAAGGTTGGCGATGGGTATGGGGGAGAGAAGGCTGGAACCATGGAAAAAAAAGGGTGCGGGGGAGAGAAAACTGGAGCCAGGGAAACTGAGGGTTGTGAGGGAGAGAAGACTGGAGCCAGGGAATCAGAGGGATGTGCGGGAGAGAAGACTAGAGACGAGAAAATGGAGGGATCTGCGAAAGAAGGCAGGGAGCCTACAAGCCATCACCTGCCCCGGGGGAAAACAGAGCGGATCAGAATATCCACAAAATAAAGCAAAGCGCAGCGCAGAGAGTAGCTACTCCCGCTCCGGCCTCACACGACAGGGACATCTTGAGGCAACACACCTCCCCCTGATGTCGGGCTCGGGAGTAAAACACACTGTGCTGGAGCCTTCTTCTATTGCTCAAAAGTCTTCGGTAGCCACCAGAGGCTGTTACCATTGGCGTTACTGGAGGCTCCTGCCGCATTTACCTGAAGCTCCATTGTGGACAACCATCACCAGCTACCACAAGCGTCATTGTCGGTATCCACCATCAGCTACCAGAAGGGTCATTGTCGGCATCCACCACCAGCTACCAGAAGGGTCATTGTCGGCATCCACCACCAGCTACCAGAAGGGCCAATGTCGGCAACCACCACCAGCTAACAGAAGATTATCTTCAACACCTGCAGAATTCACACACCTTCCACTGTTGCTAGTCCTGGATCAGCAGTCGCCTCTACTTTCTCGTAGAGGCAACAGTAGTGGCAACTACACCCACTGCTCTCAAAGTAGAAGTTCCCTTTTTATAAAGTTTCTTCAAGACACCCCTTAGAGACAGTAGCTACAAACAGAGTTATTTTCATAGCCGTCAACACCACTTACTATCGTGATTAGTTTAGGAGAAGGTCACCTAAACCTGTTTACCGCAGGTTATTTCCATATTACTCTTAGCTTGCCATCATTGTATTTATTATCTCTAACAAATACAGATTGTTCCTTTCACTGAGGGTATCCAATCTAGAGGTATTTATTCCCCTTTGACCACTAGTAATAATATCAACGGCACGCCGTCAACCAAGACCAGATATTGATATACCAGTGCAAACAGTAGAGTAGGACTGCAGAGTCCCTTACAGAATATGTATATCTGACACACACACCATTCAACAGTCACCCGTTCTAGACCCCAGCAGATAGAACAGTAGAGCCCTGAGCACAAGAAACTAATCCAACAAGGGCGAGACAATCTAGAATTGGAACCGCCCAGAGAAGTATGGTGCTGAAGGGGCTATTTGCTTGGGACTTAAGGTCTAACCCCTGTTGCGACCCTCGCCCAATAGTGGTACAAGTTTAGGTGAAACTAATTTATTGTTTACAATAATACTTATTCTAAAATTCCCATTTTTATCGTGTTTACTATCTAAAATTTATTCACAGATAATACACACCTCTTACTATACTCAACATAAAATTTTATAAGGTTAGAAGTAGCATTTTAATATTGTACATATCCCAAACCGCATCTACTGAAATACAGTATGTATGGGCATTTTTTAGCAGTCCCTTCAATAACGATAGATTGAGAGCCAAACTGTATTGATTATTGGTTTCGGCATGTTGAGGGAATAAAAACTACAACATGACACGGGTTAGAAATCAACAGGGAAACGTAGGCATGGCAACTAGGAAGGACACGTAAAGTATGACCTCGTTTCCATCAGTCACATTCAATGGGGAACAGTAGAGTCCAGTTATAGCAAGATGTCACGGTTCCAGGTTCGAGCCTCGCTGTAAGTGTCCTCGCTGTCACTGAGTTAGATCCCCAGTTGGGCCTTCTACTTAAAGATCACCACACAATTGCTTTTAAATTGTGCTTGAACCACCATAACGTAAAAAAACCTATTATATAATGGGTAGAATGAAAATGAGCGGAAAATCTCACCGCGTCAGGTAAGTATAGCCGCTCAACCTGCAATAAGTTAATCGGCCCACGCAGCAATCAATGTCATCCAATCAGTTGCCCGGCCTATGCAGCATTTCCTGCTATTACTTACTCAGCCATAAAAGCATTGTCCTTGAAGTGATCTCGGCCGTCAAAGATCGCATATAATCACACCATTATTACAGGATTTTAGTGGCTAAAATTAAGGTGCATGAATTAAGCAAGAAATTGCCACTACACGTGCATGTAAACAATAAAAGGGGTTCACTGTGGATAATCTCTCGTGAACTGCGGGCTATACTTTTTTTAAAAACACAGTACTTTATTTATTGATAATATATATGAAGATACATATTCAAAATTAAATCACTAGTGTGCTGGGGTATCAGCGAAAAAACATTGCAGTGTACGTGTAGCTGGGCGAGTGCATAGACCCTAAGCAGCGCGGCCAGACGCGGCGACAAGCCACTGTCGGTCGGTCGATACACTATTATTGTGACTGGCTGGCGGCCACCGCCGGACGGCCGCAGGCCACTACCATTGTGACAGGTCCTATTCACAACATAACAGCGGCCCAGTATTAGGAAAACATGACAATACACAAACTCAAAAACTATTTTCGTCCCGCTTCTTAATTGCTGCATTCCTCTGCACATGCAACTAACTGAAGTTTAAATGCAGCAGTTTGACTGGTATCTTTACCCATTATGCATTTATACTAAACAAAAATTAAAATTACTGTAAACTATTCCTTTTGCATTTAAAAAACCGACCGCATACAAATAAACTCTTAAGACTGATTTTGTTCACATGTTTCCAACTAGCTCAGGCACGCCAGCCAGAAATCGATAACAGGACCAGTGACCTTGAAATATCAGCAACTTGGTGTGGGCCCGTTAGCATAACATGCATCGTTGAGAGAAACATGCGTGAAATATGAAAGGAACATTTTTTTTTCTCTTAATTCGACACCACAGCACTCGGGTGTGTGAACTGCGCCAGTAAATACGATAGTCACTGGAAAATTGTACGTTTTCAACCAACAAAACCTGCATGGTGCGAGACTAGCTCAAAACCAGCAAAATACAAGAAAACTTTATCAAAATGGATTAAAATTACGTTAGTTATATCGCAGCAATTAAATGTAGTAATAGTAGTCGTGTTCCTATCTTTAATTGGTATGCCACAGTATGAAAAAAAAACTAGCGAAAATATGTTAATATGTAGCTGTATTCGATTCCAGCTATTGCTTGTACTGTTATGTAAAATTAAATTTATTTTCATTAAACAATAACGTTCGACCCAAATATACCAAGTTGTTTGAAACCAAACACAGTTAATAGCAAAATAACCAGGAACGACTATGGAAAAGCAGAACTGGTTCATGAAAATGGGGTCAGGGTAGAAAGGGTGGGAACTATTTATTGATAGAAGTGCATGGTTTTGATAAAGAGAGTAATTAGGAAGCAAGATGGAAGAAAGTGACACATGAGAGCGGCATGCGGAAGCGGGGCTAGGGAGTGGAGTTACGGCAGACACATAAGAAAAGCGCACTTCACACGGTCACAAGTCCCGTCACGAGTCTTGTAGCAAGCCTGTTTCATACTATCTTTTGACGGTTCCTCAAAATACCTTGTTATACCCGTGTTCTAGCAGTTTCCATACTAGCTACAGCGGGATTCTACTGTAGTTTGAGGAAGGAACGAATGTTGCCTGGCAGACACTGAAAAATCCTTAGGCCCTCCTGCTCTTGGCTGGCCAGGTAGGGGTAAGGAAGACTGTGGTGGCTTGATTTCCCCTTCAGCCGGGCTGCTAAAACTGAACAAATCTTCCCCGATGAACATTACGTCTTCACAACACTGTATTCTCTTTTCACAACGCTGTATTCTTACATTCAAATATGTTTCAACTTTTTTGTCCGCAAGACGATATGTCATCTACTACCACGGATATGATTTTTAACTAAACTTAACAATTTTTTTAATATTTTGGTGTAACACTATGCATGAAGTATTCTTCAATAATAATAATAAACTACTGCTATGCATTAGTGCAACTGCATCCCTGGAAATTGGTCTACCGAGTCCCCATGCCACAGGCGCCTAAAAGATTGTTTTATATACCAACGCGGCACAGGGGTACCAATAATAATTTAATATTTCACCCGATGAGCCACCGAGACCATGAAAAAGGTCCAGGGCAGGTACAGCAGTGTGCTGCTGGATGCCGCTAGATGCAAGATGCCTAGATCCCACCACTCTCCACTACGTTGCATGCACAAAGGATGTAGGAGCTGGGTTTGCACCTGCTAAACCCCTCTGCAGATGCCCTATGCCAGTGAAGATAGGGATGGCAGCGGAGTATACAGTTTTACTCATGCATGGTGCGTCATTTCCCCTCCGAAATAAACGAAAAAATTTCTGGGATGCACGCTATACAGGTGGGTGTTACGGCCCCCTTCCACCTTGTAAAAACACCCAGATGTTGCTGGCCGGTCCATAATTGCTCCATCCCTCCAGTTTCCACGTCAGAGAGTATCAAGCCATGTTCAGAAAGAGCCCGGGGAGGGGGAAAGTACGGCCGAGATTTTTTTCTTTTCATATAAGGGTAGCATGACATTCTAGCAAAAAAAAAAAGGGTTGCCACTAAAAGGATAAAAGAGAAAAAATAAAAACATAGCTGGAAATGTTAAGTACTAGAAGCAGAAGGTTTACATAATTGTTTTATTTTGGCCTTATGCACAAAAGTAATTTAATTAAAGTATTTTCCCAACATATCATAATCACCACTAATTAATGTAAAACACGATAATTGGTTCCATACTTATTAACAGTGTGACTAAAAATTTCAGTGCAATATTATTATAATTTTTTTCCCCCTGGAACTCGTTGCACAAATTATGGTGCACACTATGCTAAAGTAAATGCGGTATGCAACCCGGCCTTCGCACAGACTGTTCTGCTTCAGTACTTGATCGCCTCTCCCGAGCTCTCATCATGCTAGCTATCGGTGCCGAAGCTTAAACATGTAGTAATTCACCGCTCAACTCATGGAGCCAAAGATCCTCTCCAGCGCAACCGAAAGACAAACCAGAGGCGTAGACAGCTACACACCTCAACTGCCTACCACCCGCAGCCCTAATATTAGTGCCTAATGCCTTACACCCGTAGGGGTGGAGTTGAGAGATGAGCCAAGAAAGCGAAAGCTATCTCCAAAAATCCACACTGACTGCGTATACTTCCTAGCGGGCTTGGACAGCTCAATCCACATGAACAGGCTGCATTGCTGAGACGTCACACTGTATCTGCGCCCACCGTAACACCTGTGGATTTGTTGGAATCATCCGTAATGGTTGTGGAAGGATACCACCCCATAGTGCGGGAGGCACTGTTCGACGAAAGGTCCACCAGCGTACTGGAAACACAGCCAAGTATGACACCCGCACCAACTGCCCCTCAGTAGATTACTACCCCAGTAGAAGGAACAGAGACCGCACAGAAGGCACATACTGAAACACCTCGCCGTCCCACTGCACCACAACCTAAAACCGGCACAACCCCGCTTAAAAAGCGCAGAGCCTGACTTTGTACAGAGTCGCCGACCCACCAGGCCTGTGTTGTACACTGGATAGGCCCCTGTGCTCAGACCTGAATAAACTGCCTCTAGACACAACTCGTGTAGCGTTGAGTAGGACAACCAAGACAGGAACAGTCAAGTCAGCAGGGACTGTCAAGCGTCATCATAAAGGCAACAATTACAACACAACTACGAGAAGGTAGTTATTCCCAGAGCCGTAGCTGTGTACTTTGGAAAGGGAAAATGTGCATTTCTTTAATACACAAAAACTATTTTTTTTCATTACCTAATTAGAAATTATGTAATTCTGGTAGAAAAATTAGACCAAGAGCATTACTGTAAGTTTGTTTTATGACTGTTTGTTTAGTGACCTGTTTTAATTGTAATTTACTTGATTTCATATTATTACAGTGCAGAGAAAATACAAAGAATTTTAAAATTCCCTGACATCTTCCGATAACAAGAAAATCCCCAAGTTTTCCCTGTGGGTGGACAACCTGTATCTAGAACCTATATCGAATATATATGTTAAAACAATTTGTGCAGTTACTATCATTTGAAGTATGAGCAATGTATACATTAAAATTTTGGCTTCCAGTGAAGAAAACTGTAAACAATATTTGAGTAACAGTCGACAGCTTGCATATAATTTTGCACAGAAGACCAATTACACTTTAATCGCAATGCAAATGTTGAACCATACACAAATTTTTACTGAAAGATGTTGGAACATGAAAACTGCTATAATGCAAGAAATAAAAAAGTCTACACTTGTTTGAATTATAACAAAATCAACATCAGATATCACCACCTTAAAATCTTTGAAACTCACCTCTGTCATCCCTACCACTCCTCCCTCGGTCCCGGTCCCGGTCTCTGTCACGGTCCCGATCCCGAGGTCTGTCTGGCAGCTCATCTTTCGTCCATGGTTCACCTGGAACAAAGCAAAAAATGAATAGTTGGGTAGCATTAGTTAAGGATCGGTGGTTAGGAGAGCAGGCAGATGTTGGGAAACGAGAGTTGTGGCGTAGAGAAGACCGACAATAGGAAACGCAGGGGTGTGGGGAAGAGAGAGTTGGCAATGGGAAACAGAGGGATGTGGTGGAGAGAGAAGACTGGCTTTGGGTAACAGAAGGGTGTGGGGGAGAGAAGGCTGGCTTTGGGTAACAAGAGGGGTGTGGGGAAGAGAAGGCTGGCTTTGGGTAACAAGAGGGGTGTGGGGGAGAGGCGGCTGGCTTGGGTAACAGGAGGGTGTGGGGAGAGAGGGCTGGGGTCAGAATCTATACGAGTTAAGAGCAGTTAAGTGTAGAGAGTATGCAATGCGCGATATTCGTGCTACTAGCCTTTTCACTACCACACATTTTGGGGTTGGGCATGTCCTGGTTTGAAGCACCCTTAACCAAAGACGTAACAACAGTGATTTGTGCGCTCTATGGTATTTGTTGTTTTCATAACACAAACAAAACGAAACATGAGCATATGCCAGCAATTAACTTGATGTACACAAAACACCTCAAAACTTCTACGTACATAAACAATCCAAATTCTGCCCGATCCAAGTACCAGTAGCGCAGTTTAGTCAGCCTTACTTCTGGAGAAAAATGTGATCAGTAAGTGGGTAAACACAGAACATTATAATTTTACTTTCGACTCCAAAAAATTCTAAGTAGGAAGGTTATAATGTACTAAAGTGACATACTAAATGTTATTTTACAAATAATGAATGAAAAACACATTTTTAGAAATATATATTTTAAGGTAAATTCACGACAGAAAGAGCCACAAAAGCTTCGTGATAGTTTTGCGGTGTGAAAATATCAGACTAATCGGGTTTGGGTTCAGGATTCGGTAATTTCAAACACGGCTTTGAGGGTATATTCGGTTTAGAGGAAGAACTGCTGGTTCTGCCCCATTCCTAGTTGTTAAAAAACAATTTCACGTCATGTTGGTTTTATTTTGTTAACGGTTAATTTTAACGACCCTTCAAACACCTTTTGGGAAATATTTATTTATTTAAAGAATTTTAATTTTGGAATCAAGACAACAACAAAATTATCATGGCATGAAGTGTTAAGACAGTACAATGTCGTGATCATCCAAATAAACTTTAGTTATTTTAATTTGTATCAATTATTTTGTCAACTCCATAAAAATTAGAACATGACAAGAGGAAGGGCATGCTTATTTATCGGCGCCTTGTTTAATTTATCTTCATAGTACATCACCGTATGACACTGATGATAGACATATTTTCTTGTGATAACATGTTTTCCATCTTATCTTGCATTATTAATTTCTTTTTAACTTTAACTAAAAAGTGTACCTGCTTTTTTTTCCATCCACAATATGCTTTACTTGCATATCACGGCTATGCAAGAATTAGCAGCGCAGAAACAATGTAGCTAACTAAGCTGTAGACCAGGTGTCACTTGTTGGTCAATTTCTCTTTTCTGTCAACCAAACAAAACGCTCGCCAATGTTTCTTTCTACACCCCACATTCCGGGGCTAATTTTCCCTTTCCCTTTCACCACCAGCAGAAACGTTATTCACACCATCCTCTCACTCTGTTATTGGCTAGAATATTAGTTATGCGGGTGAAGGTCAGGCGAGATAACTAGGCCTGGTGCAAAGACTGCATATTGGAGGAGCCAGAGGCGAGGGAGTAAAAACAGCTACCACGACTGATCCTACACATGTTGTGCAGGCAGCGTTCCCTTCAGGCACCGACCCTCGCACTAGTTTCAAATCACATCTGCTGCAGTATTTAACAGAGTGCTGCTTCCTTTGTTGTTCATCTCGCAGCATGCAAATTAAGAGTAACACTACCACAACGCTTATATAATTTTTCACTGTGAATCAGCGAAAGTATTTAAAATCAACTTTTATTGTGACTACCTAGAGTGGGCGTAGCCTGGGTCAACTCCTGACTTGGCCACAGTTGATGCTGGTGGCGGCTGAACGTACCCAGTCCTCGGACAAAGGTGATGTGGCTGGCAATGATGGTAGGGGCCCACAGAGGGCTATTGGTCCTGCTGGGCTAGAATTACGGGTTCTCTATACCCAGTGGTACATGGAGTCCCTGGCGGAAGTCAATGACTGGATGCGGCTCAGCGGAGGTCATGTAGGGAGGCTAAAATATGGAGCTTGGAGGGGCTGGGAGGTGAGGCCTCTCCAGTTATCAGGCGTCTTCAGCTTGTTCCCTAGGGGTTAGACTCCAAGGGGCAGTTGGCATTGGGTTACAGCTCATATTGGACTGAGGCAGGAGTCGTTCTAGCTCTGCACTACTCCTACAGGTGTATGGCATAAAGGACGGTACTAAGGTTGGCCATGCTAGTGAAGAGCAGTCGACTAGGATCCCTAGCTAGGTGTAATGCCATTTGTGGCCGGGCAGACCAGAGTAATACCCGATTACTCCAACTAAGTTTGCGAATATTTAAATGTTTTATGACATATCACTTCTTTGGCACCCTATAAGGAGCCATTCAAAGACTGGTTACTGGTTTCAAGTACGCCATAAATACGGAGGCTCCAACTCACCAGCCAGCATTCAGCAAATGTAGCATTCACAATGCAACCAATTGGATGATCAAACATTTTTACAAAAGTTCCTAGATTCTCAGAAAATTGCATGTTTTCCCCGGCTGTTTGAAATTCCCTGACGTTTCCTTGTTTTCTAGGTTTTCCCTGTCTGTAGCCACCCTGAATAACAAACAAAGCCATTGAAAGTTGGATACACTGACTTGCAGATAACCTAAGAGTGCAGTAAAGACGTACGAAGCAGAATAAAAAAAATACTACCGTTAGCACCAGTTATCGATTATGTTTAATTAGCATTCACATAGCATTCAAAACCGAACGAAAAAATCTTTGGAGAATGTACCACAGAGAAATATGTAAAATGTAAATAACTGGAAAGAATCCTCGAAAATCAACTGTATTTCATAGCTAAATAATTGTTCCGAATATATTTTGATTTTGGACAGAATATCTGATTGATGGATGCTGGTAAATTAATGATTTAAATGTAATAGCATGCTGGTATTTTTTAAACATGTTTATATGGGATATTTGTGTAAAGGGGAAAAAAAACTGGTATTGGAAATCAACACAAATGGGATCTAAAGAATGAGATTTTGCTGTATTTATCTTTGTTTCAAAATGTAAACAAAGGTGAAGTGTGTTAACATCCAAGCGGTGAGTTGCTACATTAAAAGTGGCTTGATTATCGAGCCGAGGTTCGACAAGACAATATTGTTGATTTGAGTTTCAAGCAAAGTCGAACGGTAAAAGCTTGACTCGGCTCGAGTTTTTGAACTTCAACCAAGCAGAGAAAAATTGAAGCAAACAAATATAAACGGGATTTTCCGCAAATAGTGAACAGTTTTTTTTGTAAAGCTTATGTAAATAAAATAAATATTCTTTACATTTTTTTAATGTCTGTATATTTAGCGAATAAATTTTTTGAATAAAAATTTTAAAGCAATGCGTTGTTATGTGCCAACACGTCCACTAAGGGTTAAGTTAAAAAAGCATTTTTTCCATACTCAAATGTGTTTTTTTAATGCTGCTCAGTGTATTAAACTACAGGTAAGCCTATACAGGCACACAAAATCAGTTGCCATAATATGGTACCGGTAACATAAGAACCCATTTTATATGCACACATTTATCTTTATTCACTTTACACATAAAATAGACTCCACAAGAAAAAAACAATTGCCCACCATAAAAATTACCATATTACATTGGCGTGGGCGCCCATAAACTTACAAATAATAATTATAAATAATGTGGCACTGTTTTTACTGCAAAACAAGAGGGGGGGGGGGGGAAGGGAGGGTAAAACAGAGGCATTCCACTAGGACAAAGAAACCTTACTGACCTGACCCTGGACTGCAACTCCCCCCACACCAATAAGCTTCCACGAACAATAGACCAGTGCCCCACTCTGGCATTAAGCAATTTATTGCTTCACACTGCTTAGGACAACCAATGTCAAAAGGTCTATGGTAGTTACGGATATACAAGTACTCGAAATTTCAAGTATGATCTCGAATTTTGTAATTACAGTATAATTTTGTTAAGCTCGAAATATTAGAGTTTTTTTTGGAGAAAAAGTTCACATTGCAATTTCATTCTGAATAATACAAGAACGAAATTCTCGTTTTATATGCATCATAAAATATACTACTACTGGCCAGATGGCGGGCAAGGTTAGGTAATTTTCCATTCGTGCATATACAGAAAAATTATAGCTCCGTGTGCACTCAGTAACATTCACCACACAACTTAATGCCACCTTTTACGCATACACAAAAGAAAATGTGAGCATAACCTATTTGTTTAGTCCCGAAAAATTAACAAATTCGAAATAACCATTACAAAATCTGAAATGTTGCACTATTCACTACAAAAACCTAAATTGTAGTGATTTAACAGTAATTGAGCAAAACTCCCTTAAAATGTACCAAATTCATCACAAATGTCTTTCACTGCATCAGTTTTCAACCTAAATAAAATATTGATCTTTTTTGAATTATGAATACTTTAGGACAGTGTTTGTATTGACTGAAAACATAACATAATAATTGCTTTTTTCGGATGTCAAAGATATGAGACATGCAAGCAGTATTCAACCCAAAATGGCTCGACATATTGAACCTAGCGCCAGCAGGTCGCTTATTATAAAAACTTGTACATAATGATTGTGTGCATAGCGAAATGGTGCAAAGTCAATGTGTAACGTTTTGTGTAGGAACATCTACTGCATAAAGATTTGAACGAAATGGCGAGATTTTATTTTGTGTTGTGTAGGAACATCTTCGACGTGTAGATGTGAAGTCAATTTTTGTGTTGTGTACGTAATGCCTTCTGCCAATAGAATTAAAGGAAAACAGACAAATGAGCATTTGTTTGAAAATATAATTTCCAAAAGTAGTACAAGTTAACAAGTAACCTTATTTGTGTATAGTGTGTTACGAGAAGTCAATAGGCCAATGTAAAGTTTTATAATGCTGTTTGAGATGAATGATTAATTTCCCCCACTGTAATTATTTTCGTGGGATTTATTATTAAACAATGAGATTACATGTTGATGTTATAACTGTACAATATTAGATCTTAAAATTTTATATGGGAATAAATTAATGGGCACTTTAATAAGAAAATGCTGTAATTGTTTCATGTCCATTTGTGTGAAGTAGGCTGCTAGAAGTTTTATATTGGCAGTTTGTTTCATAATTATAGAAACTCGATCGAGTTCAAGAAAGATCGAAGCTTTTCAAAATACTCTGCTCGAGATAGACTAACAAAATTTCAGTGCTTGCACACCCCTAATGATGGTAAAGGCCATTCATGGTAAAGTGAGCACTTTTGAAAGCCCTCTGAGTAGCAATAATAGTCAAAGTATGCTTTATTTAGCCGTAGAGGTTAACTTCCGCGTGCAATGGAATGTGTTTATTACTTACATCGCAATATTTATTTAAAAGATGTTTTAAGTATAAAAAACGGCTGAACGTAAATAGTAACCAGGCCGTCAAAAATGCTCACTTTATCATGAACAGCCTATAGCTTAAGAAATGTGAAACCACTAACATGAGTTAAGGGCTAGTTTTCCATAGAGTGAAAACCCTCAATAATAGAAACTAGTACCACAGTTGGAGAGAAGGCCTACAAAAAAAAAGTGCATAACTGAAACAGTGGTTGGCAAAGGGATTACTATATCAATTTTTAAAGGTGCCTCAAATTTTCAAGTTTTTCGACCCGAACTGTTCACAGTTGCTCATGTCGTAATTGAAAGGTGATCATAATAAATGGGGTCATAATGGAGGCGTCTTACTGTACACACAGAAGTTGTTGTAGTATTAAGTCATAATTGATATTGTGTTTACAAAATTATTAACATAATACTTATATTTATAATTTATATATATATATATATACCATAGTAAACACGACTTCCCCAGATTGAGTAGTTTCAGGGTTTACATTTATACTTTTATATAAAATGACCACTATACTGATTTCAAAGTTTCCTACAACAATCTTAGGAACGCATCTAAACCATATTTATTTCCAGTTATTACTCTTAGCTGGAATAAAATATACATATTGAAGTACTTATTGAAGAAGAAAGTGCTAAAGCTATTGTTACAGTAAGATTGTGGGAGGATACATCACATCGTGATATCCCGAAGAAGTAAATGCCAGGAATCCTCTTAGGGCTAGACATTTAACATGGACAGACTTTCAGTTAAGTGCCCCGCCCGTCGGTGCATTGATGACAGCGTACGTGACTTCGGAGGGATGATGGACGGCGTTGTGTAACCAGGCAGAGGAAGGACGGAGATATTCCTTCGAATGGAATCTTCAATGATAACTGTCGTATTACGCTTTGAAAATGCAGACGCCATCGTTTCCCGAAGCTGTCAAGTAAGACCTACCCATGACACGAGTCAAAAGTATCATGGCAACTTACCAATCTTAGTGAATTCTTTAGATAATATTGCTTAACTGTCAGATTTGTCTAAGGAACTGTGTTAATGAGGAAGTCAAGTTTAGTTTGCTGGTGCAGTATGAAAATTGCTTTTTGTGATAAATGTTTAAAAGGACTTTCCTTGGTGAACATTCCCAGTGGCCATTTTATTTTCGTGTTCTACCCCGAGAACAGTAACATTAAATTATATGAGAATAGTGACTATCTGAACTTAGTCTGCAAAATGGTAGTATTAAAGCAGATTTCATTTAGTTGTGCTCTTCATGTTGAATTTTCAGGTTTTCAAAACAGTAATTCTCAACTCAATAGATTTATTTGGCAAAATTCCTTATGCGAATCTGACGCCATGAATTTTGAATGTTACTCTATTTAATTTAATTTATCTTGGGGTTAGTAAACTTAAATATGTTAATTTAATTAAAATTATATCTAAGGGTATTCTGTAGTTTCAATGCGTATGTTAGTTCTAAGATTTTGTTTTTCAAGGTGTCTTGATTTACTAATGTGTCTTAATAATGAATTTAAATATTTCAAATTTATCATTAATGAATGCTGACCTAGATATTCCAAAATGGAATAAAGTGTTTCTCTTTGGCATGTGTAAGCCGGCCTTCCTAAAGTATCTCAAATTATATATTCCTCATTGTATTAAAAGTCCACATTTTATGAAGAAAAGTCGGCTACTTGATTAGCTGAAGGCCAGTTATCTTCCGGGCAAAAGTACAACCATGCTGCTACACAAGTTTCCAACTTAATCTAAATTTGAAACACCCACAAAAAAAATCTCTTTATAAGTATTCCCTTCGTATCTCATAAATCTCTTTATAAGTATTCCCTTCGTATCTCATAATAGTACATTATATTGTGGAAAATCGTTTTTGTGAATTTTCATGAATAAATACCTTAATTTGATTTAAATGTGAATTAATACGAAAATGTTTAGTGCCTAAAACCTTCACAAAATAGTGTATACAATAGACTCTCAATTTTCTGCGATAATGGAGGTGGTGATTGATGCGGATAAACCAAAAACTAAGAGAAAAATACAATTTTTTCAACAGTACGTTTCGTATGGTCATAACCGAATACCCGCGGATAACCCAAAATCATGGACAATCCGTATACTAAGAGAAAAATACAATTTTTCTAACACTAAGTTTCGTATAATTTTAATTGAATACTAGGTGTTTCAGAGTGAAACCTAGCTTATCCTTGACATACTACTGTATTTACCCGCATATTTTACAGCCTCCATAATTTCAGTACCCTATTATTTACTGATTTCTAACTTACAAAACTGGAATATAAAGCGTGTAAAATATGCATGTAATCACGGTAGTTCTCTCACAAACATTACAAGAAATGCGCAGCTACAGTTAATACAAACAATGCAGTGTTATGGGTGTGTGGTTTATCGCGGAGTGATACTGAAATCTGAAGTTGCGTTTAGATGGAAGGCAGGCTGACGTCACTCTGTTGGTAGGCAAGAGGCCACCTCCCCACCCCCCCGCACAGGGGAAACAGATGTGCAAAGCGAACTGCATGTTGCCTATGTCACACACACACACACCTCCCACACTGTCCAGTGCCCGCAGCATACAGCCGACTATTTCAGGGTGTGGAAAACAGTTATCAATGCAGGAAACAAGTTTTGCATTCCATTCCCAGTTCTTAAAAAGCCCGACACTGGCGTTCACGTGGCACGGTTCTGGTTAAACCACTACAGCATAGTCTTACCTAGTTCCGCGTACGTCGATCGTTTAATCGTTTTCCTAATCGCAATTCACTTGCCAAGACTGCACTGCTTGCAAACTCAATAAGTTTGGATATATTGTTTCCTATATCCCGAATTATTGTTCCTCCCACTCCATATATAAATTAAAGCTGTTTTAATAAACTTCCTCCAAGTTCATTCATAATTTCCAGCTTCTGCTGTAAATTGAAAACCACACATTCACGTTTTGCAGAAATTTTTCGGCTGAAAATGAGCAAAAGATAAAACTGAACAGAACTACTGACTGGCGAGATAAAACTGACACTGACCGTGGGAACGTGATACATGGGAGGAATGCGGCGGTCGCGCCGGTACCGGCTATACCTGGCAGGCAGCAGTTAGGCTTGCGAGTTGAGCGGTGTGGTCAGTTCCCAGTCTTGCGACTTAACTAAGCCCATTGCGCCATCTCTATTTTTGACTGACTGATCATGCGCTCTTTCTTTGTGTGTTAAAATTCTTACAAGTTGTACATCATAAGAATCAACAGAGAATAATGGGGCATTGGCATGGAAAAATTGTAGTCGTCCCATCTCTATGTGAAAGACAGTATAAATTTGTGGGCTATGATACACTAACATAACTACTCCAGAATATTTCTTAATCGTGAAGGCAACATATAAGCAAATAATATTTAATAATCAGTTTTACTTTTTACCCAGAAATATATTATTCCGAATTAATATTCATTAATAATGTAAGAGACTTTGTAACAGCTGTTATGAATGCAATTAAATGTCCACTACAGTTTGTAATACATTGTTTATTTAAATGGCTTTTAATTAGAGTATCTAAATTGCCATCAATTATAGATGAATTTTAATTAAATGTGATTACTTAGAGAACTCTAAATACCAGAACTTTACGAGGAAAAATTTGGGATAATTCATATTTCAAGTATAAGCCGCACTGAATTTTTGTATTTGTGAAAATATTGTGAAGTCAAAATTCTATTAAAAAAACAATAAATTCCGACAACCTATTCCCTACAATAATTTGTGATGTCGCAATGTTTACGAATATACATTGCGCAGTTACTATTCCACAGATGGTAGCGTGACTTGATAAAGCAAAAACACAGCAACGTGATACACAAAATGGCGTCGTTATCAATAAGCACTTGTAGAGTCGCGACTGGCATGGAAACTATGCAAGATGATGTTTCTCCCATTAAATTTTCATTCCCTTCCATTTTTTCCTTTATTGTAAAAACATTAAAATGTACTGTATTTCTGCAAATTTTGTAAACATGCTTTAGGGAACAAACAATTCAAAAAAAATTATTTATGTAAATATTTTATATACAAGCTGCACCCACTTTTTGAACTTTTTCGTAAAAATGTGCGGCCTATAATCACCAAAATACGCTATGCCACCACATTCGCTCCAATTACTCTAAATACCTATATATAGTGATTTTTCTTTAAAAGTCTTATGAATACCAGTGTTTCCCACAAAACTGTTTTAAAACTAATTTCATAAATGCAGCTTTTGTTTTTAGAAAATAACAAAAAAAAATACCGAAATCACTAACATTTTCTCCAAAAGCAGGTGTGTGTAGATATTAGTGAATGCATATTATGAGGCCTGACGTTACTTTTGAACAAAATGTAATTGGGGGGGAACGTAAAACTGAGTTTCTACTATACTACATAATGAATAAAATACATAAACAAATATCTGCTCAAGACAACCTTACCTCTCAAAGGATCAACACCAGGTTTACGGCTGGGAGTGCCATGACCATAATCGAAAGTTTCAACAGGAGGAGCAAAAACCTCTGGAGCCACTGTACCTGGAAAACCAAACATCAATATCAACGAAAATAATGACTGCAATAAAAACTTTAAGAAGTTACCCATTGAGAAATTTTCCTGATTAGGATCCCTGCCTACCAGCAGGCAGCTGTAAATTTAAATAGGAAATTGCATGTTCAGTAAATTTTGCCTCGGTTCGTTAATTTTAATATAGAAATTTCAAACAAAATGCATTATTCATTAATTTCTTAGGAGAAGATCTCTACGAACATATATATTTTTAATACAGATAGTCATTATGATTTTTTTTAAATTGTAAATTCTTAAAATTCCTCGCAAACTGGCTATACACGTTATGGAAACACCTCCACTGTAGGAAACTACTAATAAAAAAATTCATAAAGACTACTCTTTGATGAAATGCCTATGTTTAAAATTAACTCACCAATTTATGACTAAATCCAGGAGGCCACCACGAATCAATGTATGATAATCGCAACCCCTACCTGGAAGTGCAATTTTTAAATTTTCCCGCCCCATACTAGTTAGCCACCCGGCCAATAGGTATACTACTAACAGCGCCCTTCCACCATACTATAGTGTCCTGCAACTCACAGCCTGGTGAAGCTGCCATAGCCAGCGTAACATCGCGTTGCGCAACCACGTGAAAAAACAGTGTCCTCCTTTGTGCATGTGCTTCTCGACGAGAACTAGACTGAGTACTTGAATTACTGAATTTTATATATTTTTAAAATTAACTTACTGAAAAGAATTTCCTTTACTTTGGATTTTCAATTTTAAATGTAGCAGCTGCCAGGGAGCAGACCGTGTCCTTAATAAACTTTTAAAAAGAGTTTTGTACTAGATCTCTTGCTAATGCTACTTATATCACGTGTTTCAGGGGGGAATGGAAATACCGTATTTACCGACATAATTCTTGAACCCGAATTATATGGTGCAGAATTACGGAAAAAACTTTTCCTTTCATATTTCACGCAGTTTGTCTCTCCCAGCAAGGCATGTAATGTAAAATGGTCTGCGCTTTGTTCGACAGCACCTGGTCGTTGACACTTCAAGGTCACTAGTGCCGTTATCAATATCTGGTTGCCACGCCCACACTGCAAACATATAAACAAAATTAGTGACAGATTTATTTGTATGCAGGTGGTGGTTTAGTTTAGTACGAAGAATGCATAATGGGTAAATATACCAGTCAAACTACTGCATATAAACGTTAGGTAATTGCGGATGCAGAGGAATACGCAATAGAGAAACGGGCCGAAAATTCACTGTTTCCAAGATTAACGTGCACTACTGGCCCAAACAAAAGGAGCAAGACAGACAACAAGTCTAGAATGGCGTTTCGGGGACCAAAAACTGGCAAGTATCCAACGATTGAAGCAGGATTTCTGCAGTACATGAAGAAACTAAGAAATGATGGCTTCACCGTTACACACAAAATTATGCATTTTAGAACACAGGAAAATGGAACAAATCTTGGCATCTTATTTGCTGATTTTGAAGTTAATCGAGATTGGATGACAGGCTTTAAGAAGAGGAACAACCTGTAGCTTCGACAACGTACAGCCTTGTAATAATGAATGTTCTCATACACATCACTGGGTGTAAAAAAAAAAAAAAAAAAAAAAGCACAGTAATGTTTGACATAACTGCAGCGCACAAAATTTCGTATTCACTTCAAACATTGCCAGACTTCATAACGCCAGTGCAGAGGCCAACACACTGCCTAAATTTTGTATAAATTCAACATGTTGACATGAATCAGCAAGTTTTCCCAATACCAGGCCGCAGTTACGAAGTGAATCTTGGCCGTAACGACGGCAGTGGTGGCCGCCCGCCAGAGTTATCTTGTAACGATAGACTGACAGCTGCCCAGCCCGAGGGGTGGCAGCAAGCTGCCACGTACAGCAGCGCGGCAAAGGACCTAGGGGCTTGCCCAGCAAATGATTTAATTTTGAATATGCATCTTCAAATCTATTATCCATAAATAAAATGCTGTTTTTTTTAATGTGTAGCCCATGGTTGGTGAGGGATTACTTACAGTAGAGCCCATTTTATTGTTTACATGCTGTATCTTGACAATTCCTTGTATAATTCAAACACCCTAATTTATTTCACAAAAATTCTGTAAAAAAAGGTGTAAGAATTATACCATTAAATATGGTATAGTAAGAGGTGTTACTATGTACTATTCTGAGGGAAAAATATCAATAAACATTTATATTCACTATTCACAAAGGAGTTGGAGATACAGGTGGAAGAAGAACCACATTCACGCATTGTGTCAAAGGCCCTCTACAACACTGTTGTATAGGGTATTCTGTTCAGGATACCATCTTAAGTATTCCATACAGTAGCCCTCGCATTTCTACTGCAATGGCCAATGGTGATATGAACTCCTTAGTAAAGTGTTCTTAACTGAAAAAATCCAGAACAGTACATCCCAACATACCATTCCTTTGCACAAGATGTGTGCACACCACTGTGCAAGGGATGTGCACCATTAAATGTGCCATTAATGACCCACAGCTATATTTCGGATACAATTGCGAATCGAGTAAAAATTTATTGCTGTTTTCCCATCTGAATTATCCAGATACTATCACCCCTTAACATATGACCGTTTCCCCATGAAACATTAGGCAAAATTATATTTCTCAAGAAGATTTCTTAATATGCATACATTTGATGTGAGACAGTCTGGAGACAGAAACACATCAGTATCTCAGCTGTAATGGTGCCTTTGTATAAATTCAGATGGGTTGGTCGCTGGCTTGGCACAAAGTCTAGTTGCGCTAGTATTGGTCTGCAAGTGTTGGTCGTTGCTGGAGCCACTGGCTTGCCTTCCACTGCCGAGACAGGTGCTCATCAGCGTAACTCTGCCGCCAGGTCTCCTAACCCAATTGGTTGGTCAGGACAGTATCTGCTGGACAGCTTGGCAGACAGACCCAACTGTGGCTCGCAGGTTTCTGGCCCATTGGTGCTGGTTGGAAGTGCCGGCACTACATAGTCATCTGGCTCAACACATAGTTCTAATGGTAGGCCTAGGTGGAAGAACTATAATTGGGTGTGCAGTCTTAGAGAGAGAGAGAGAGGGGGGGGGGGGGACTGTGATGTGAGGCATCAACAATTGGCGGGAAGCACAAACTTGTTCCCGGGTGTTTATGCAGCTGAAGTCTGGCTCAGGTTGATTAATCAGTGCTTCCTTGTCAGCTAGGATGGAAGCAGCCTGCCGCGCCAATTATTACCCATTATGTGGATCAACTGCATTTACTGGAGATGAAGTGCTACAGTTCACTTCCGCAACAGGGTGGCAGGCAACATTTTCCCTAAATAGAGAGTATTTCAGAAGATCCCTCTTGCCAGATCTGGCACTTCCCACCAACGATTTATACACTGTGGAGATTGGGGATTACCTGACAAGGGGGATGCAGCCTTTTCGTTGTTTGTCTACCATACATGTGCAACAAGCACCTCTATGTACTTGATCCACAGTATGTGTGGTCGTCTAATGGCTTGCGTATCGTTGATGTCTTTCTACAATCTTTGTAACACCAGTCTGTTTTGTTCCTTCACCGCACTGCAGAATGCCGATGGAACCATCGGCTGCTATCTTGGTCTTTTATTGCGCTCTTGGTGCCGAAGATCATTCCTCTAAAACAGTCAGCACCACAGTCCTGGTGCTGAACACTAATATTGTTCTGCTAATCCTCAACAGACGTGAGGACACACGTGTTTTAACACAACGTGTTAAAACACATGAGACACTTCTGGCCCCTGCAGCAAAACACCATTGTGTAGCCAAGTTTAAATTATTGTCATAGCACATTGTCCACTTTCCCCCACTAGCATAGGAACAGGTTGCCTACACCTGTCTTTCGTAGGTTAAAACTTCCCTAAGCTCCAGTTGGTAGGAGGTAGTGCAGTAACATTTTCTCCAACTGCCGAACACATCAAGTACACACGCACCAGGGACGGCCACCCTTTCTATTCACTACGGTGTACGAACGGCAGAGCCCCACAACTAGGTACTCCTCATCTTGGGGTCAGCTTGGTGCTTGTTCTTTTCACCGTGCTTCTGGTGCTCGAAGTAGGAACAATGGTCCTAGTGAAGAACTTGCCCATCTTACCAGGACCTGCAGCCCGAGACCTGATTCTGCGTATCCACCAAGCTTCTGGAACCAGATAAGGATATTGGGTTGGCGGAGGCAGTACATGGCTGTTCACTGAGTAGGACCACAGCATTACCTGTTCCACCTCCGCGAGGATTCAATCTAGTGTTCTTTTTCTCTTACCCCATGCCACACTTCTGTCGAAGCAGTACTCTTAAGAGGGTAAAAAGGGCATAGACTCTCTCAATACCAGCTTTAGCCTACCTCAATCCCCACCGCACTCGAGCCACTCAGTCCCCAGGAGCAAGCAGTTCACATCCAGTATCCAAAGAAAATCTGAGTGATCGATATACAGCACTCGGTTCAGCCAACTTGCCGTTTTGGGAAACCAAACTCTACCAGTTACGCCTGCGACAACTAGGACCTCCGAGCACTTGCGCACTGGAAACCAGAGCCCACCCCAGTGAAAAACGGACCAAAGCGCCGCAACCTAAACAAGTTAAACGTTGTCCGTGTGTACCACTGAGAGCGACCCTGCCAAAGCGTAAAGTACACCTTATAGTACCAGACTTCGTACCTTGCTGGAAAGCGACCAGACCAGTACTGTACACTGGCCACGCACCAGTTTTGAGCATAGATTGAAGCCTTTTGCCATGACATTCCTCCAGCTCTTCAGAACGTCAGCGCCAACATACGTCAAGTCCTTTTTAGTGGACTGCTTACAGTCCTACACTAAGTGAGGCAAAACCAGTAACAAGTCTATGGTTCCATTCCTCTCCGGTGTGGGGTGATGCCTACAGGGGAGGACTAAGCACAATTCACACGAGAGTAGATGCCCGTTAAAACTGGATAAGTGTTTTATTCTATCGAGGATAAAATATTGTGACAACTTCCAGTCGTACTGTAACGAAGGCAGCGATTAACTCACCGAAAGTAAGAAAAGACAAGTGAAGGGGTCTCTCTGCTTGAAGTGCCTTACCTGAAGGGCGAGCTAGAAGAGCACAGAACAACCATTTCTGTAGCAGTGGTAACAACTAAACCCTATCTGAAGCTGGTGGTGTTATGAAGGGACTAAAAGAGGAGTATGGCGTGCAGCTTTGATGGAAGGTGTCAAATGTAAAGGGGGAACGACAAATCTTCTGGGGCTGCAAAATTTGTTTGAAGCAAGTCTGGCATTGTAAGCTGATGATCAACTATCGGTCTCTCGTGAGGAGACCTGAAGAGAGGAGACTGATCAGAGCTCCAGAACACAAGGTGGTACTTGAAGCTGCTGGAATCCAACTTCCATTTTGCAGATGTGCAGGTACATGTATTCAGCTGCGCTGGAGGTGTCTCAGGCCTTCAGGTAGGTTTGACGGGGGAAACTCGTCCCTCGTAGGCAGACCCATACTCTGCTGCTATGTCCTGGGCCGACTATCGTACGATTGCATCTGTTGCGCAAGCTCAAGCGCTGCTTAACTGGCATGGTTTACTGATATATTCCCATTCACTGGATTTTTTAAAGGCACGGGTGATTTAATATAGTCTTCCTTCAGGTCAATTAAGGTGTCCTGGCATCCACAGTGTTAAAGGAGATGTAAAGTTGGCTTCAGTAGCTGCCATTCAGGTTAGTATAACTTGTAGGCTGTGTAGCGCACACATGAAACGCAATGAATAAAAAAAGTATAAAGTACTCATCTCACGTTATTCAGGGGATTGCCAAGAAGTGTCCATACATGTAGGATTTCAGAAGTTGTTTCTGAGATGTACATCAATAAAATACAACTTTGGTAGTTACAATACAGTTGAGATACTAAACACAATAAAATGGGAATTATAGGAAAAAATATTCTAAATAATATATTGAAACATTTCACCTAAACTCTTTTGAATAAAGAAAATAACGTCACTAACTACAGTACATAATTGATTATAATCCACACCAAATGCAATCTGACCTAAAACTAACAAACCCTCTGAAAATGAATATAATGACACAATGAAAGGCAAATTTTGAATTTCCAGCACACAATACCGCAACTAAGAGGGCACTGAGAAATTATTGATTGTCCAGTGTGTTCAACGCGACAGGTAGAGGAGGAGCGGCAGGAGGCTGATTACCGCTCCATGCCACTACTTGTTGCGGAGTGCAGACACCTTGTACCCGTGGCAAATGTCTGTCCTTTAAAATAATTAATTATATTTTACTGCAAAGAAAACTTGTAATTTTGAAACAGAAAACAGTATATAAGGAAATTGTAAATGATTTATCCTTCTTTAATAATCAAACATTCAAAACTATGTCCTCTGATTTTCCTTGTGAGTTACACTGCACTCTGCTCGATGCTTACCTTCCCATTATTACTCGCTCGATGTTCAAACAATTTTTGGTGACAAGTGTAGGTCAAGTTCGGGAATATGGTGCCTCGAGTTAAATGTTTTGTGTAACATTTTCAAAGTGAAACCATTAGCTTTGAAATTAAAGTAATGATAGGTGATATATATATATATATATAGGGGGAGAGACAGAACATGTTTTACATTTGGCTCCACAACATCCCCTCTCGTTGGCATGTGAGGAATTAAAGGCGGTAGGGGAAGAAGCAAGTTACTGTATCAAAATTCCATGACTTTTCCATGTTTGCCAGAAAAAATTCAAATTTTTCTCTGATTGCTCATTTTAACTTAATGTTTGCTAATGACTAAATATATTCAATAGTATAATGCAATGAGAATAGTAAAAACATCAGCTTTGTGCAGCATCAATGTGATTTGATGAACAAAACCCCAGATGTCCAGCATCTCTTTCATATACACATATATCTCTTAGGTTTAACAATGGATTATAGTGTAGAAGGGATTGTTATACAATTTAATCTGAAATAAATTGAAAACTCAAAACATGACTTATTTGTAATGTGTTTCGCATATCACAACAGTCCCCAAGAAAGCTACAAAAAGGGTTGCACCTATTATCACAGATTTTTCTATGAAAATTGCAAAAATATTAGTTTCGCACTAAAGTTTTAGTTCATGAAACTAAAAATTTAATGTAGACATTGTGTAACACAGATTTGAGCTTAATAAAACTCAACAAATTTAACTCACCTACTACTTAAAAGAAAATAATGAAAATGAACACAAAAATTTTCAAGCTGTCTTGAGCACCTACTGAATACATGACACATAGAGAGCTTAAATTTTCTGGTATGACCGGCTTTAAAAATAATTTTTGACAAACATTTAACCTGCGACATTTAAATTGTCCAACTCCCTATGAAAATAAAAAGATGAATTTTAACAATGTAAAAAAACTGTGCACTACAGAGATGGCAACAGTTTATTCACATCCATACTAATCACAAATACTAACTTAAACGTTTAAAATAACTGAAAACATTTACCCCAAGATTATTTGCAGGAAAACTAATTCCGTACTTTAAAATGCAAAATTCACACTTCAGCAGTTATCTTGAAAACATTTTCCTGGCCTTTTTTTTATATAGATTTTACAAAATTCCCTGACTTTTCCAGTTTTTCTCCATTTCCAAACGAGTGGCCACCCTGATAAACAACTAGTATAAAAACTATAGTTGTGGAAAATATTAGGTGAAGGGACCCGAAATATACTGTGATTGACGGATCATGCAATAAAGAAGCAGGTTATGTTAACATTATTTACAATGGGTAGAAACCTGAAAAAGTAGGTGTTATTTTTGTCAAAAATAGCTGTCATTTTCTTGCAACAAAAACACAGGTTTCTGCATGAGAATTGGTCAAATTTTTAATGTGCTCCTTATAAAGACATCCATAATTTGAGATTAGAACTATATTCAAAAAACCTGAAATTGGCAATATTATTCCTATTGATAAGCAGTGTTTTCTATATATATTGGTATTTCCGTGCAAAAATTCCTATAACTCCCAGAAAAATATTAAGTTACGGTTTTAATACAGACAGCGGTTTATCAACAGACAACATTGAAAACAAGTTCAGATTTTACGTAAGATTTTGTATTCCACCTATCACCTGGAACAAACAAGAACACAATGCACTGGCAAGGGCATACCGTTACATGAAAAGAATAACCGTTTCATAAAAAGAATAATGTAAACAAATTATATAAATCTATAAAGACACTGCTAAAAAAAATTATAACAAATGTCATGTAAAAAAAAAAGTACTACAACCACCACAACCAACGTGCATATATGTTTTTGAACTATCAAAATTTTCAACAACAGATTTTTTCGTTAGGCCCACTGACAAAACTTTTGTTTCTTCAAAACACCTCATTTTTTACCGCATATATTTACATAGAACGTGTATGACAAATATAAATTTTACTGGACGAATACAAGTTTACAATACACAATAAATTGATTCACAAATATATTATACCTGTACGTGAACACTACAACGGCATGTTTTCCTAATGAACAAACTTTTACAGGGCTGAAAGTAGAATGTTCACTCAAAGTGACGCATCATGTGCGGTCATGTTATCTATGGTTGTAACTACACTTGGTGGAAAGTAAACTTGTTTTCGTTTAAGGTGATATATCGAAGAAATCTACTGGCCAACTTATGCATGCATTCGTGTTCGAATATAAAAAAACACAAAATACGTCTTAAGAAGCAACTATGTGCGTAAAACAATAATAATTCCCGAAAATACTACAAGATTTTGCACAATTCATGAATTACAGTTAAAATTCTCAAAAATCACAATTTTTAGTTGTTTATGTCATAATTTGCGTTATTTTTCACTTTATGGCATTTACTAATTTTCCAGGTCTCTAACAATGAGATTTCACCAGGACCACAAAAAATGTTGGTGGATCTGGTTTACTGACACATGGGACAATGATACGAGAGTCTACTAGACTACACATGCATCACACAGCAACCACCAGACCCCAGCCCATACTCAACGTACAACGATTACATAAATTTTGGTGGGTAGGTGATTTCGGACTGTCAGCTTAATGTGTTCTGCTTTTGCTTGTCACAGCCGCTCTTCTATATGCTCTCTACGAGGCGCTGATTCATGCCTGGTTGATCCGCCTCTCTCTATTCCTCACGGGTCTTAATGCAGATGACACGTTAATGACTTCAGCCCCCTGGGGAGTTGTGTTGCATGGAGGGTGTAAATGAGGTTTTGGGCAAGTGTCCGAGGCCCTTCAAGGAAAGAGAAAAAGTGCGACTCTCACAATAAACAGCAGAGGGCTGTTGTTACAAACATAAATGAATTACAGTTTAACCTGAAAAAGCAAATTAACAGATGTTCACAACTGTCAAGAGTGGAATGGCGATATGGGCGACACTAACATGCACGCCTAGTGCCGCTTCCTTCCTACGCTAAAAGCGTGCAGTGTTTCCAACATGATGCTGTACTGTGTAAGATTTGTAACACTGGGATTTTGATAAAATGAAAGCCCACAGAATAAACTACGCCCACTTCATTGTACTTTTCACCTACTGTTTAAGGAAAAAGCACAGGCAAACTGTAAAAATGTATAACATGACCATTTTTACAAATTTTGTTCTCAAGAATACATACGACAAAAATGAAAACATATCGCCAAAGATCTTGTTTTTTTCCTCCCGATAAGTAGTTGTATTTCCTTAACAGTTATTTGCAGTGATACGCGCATTCGGCAAACAACTACAGTAGTCACGTTATAGGGACGTCACGGTTCCAGGTTCGATCCTCGATGTCGCCGGAATTACACCAATTTTGATCTCCAGTAGGGTCCTACTTGAAAATAACCCTAGAATTTCTTCTAAATTGTGTTCAAACCACCATAAAGTAAAAATAGCCTGCGATATGAAAACTAACATGTTTGAAAATGAGCAGAAGATCTGACAGCGCCATGTAAGTATAGCCGCTCTGTCTGCAATCAGTTGCTCCGCCTACCCAGCATTTCATGCTATCACTTACTCGGCCGGCGAAGCACTGCCCTGCAAACGATAACTCGCACATCGCAGCACCACACAACCGCCTAAAACCAAATATCCGTATTTACTGGCATAATTAACGCACATTTTACAGGATTTTAATACAAAAAATTAGGATGCATGAATTATGCAAGGAATCACCAAGAGATGTGCATGAAAACATTAAAATGGCGTCTACTGTAGGTAATCCCTTGCCTACCAAGAGGATACATTTTTTAAAAACACAGCACTTCATTTATTGATAATAGATATGAAGTTACATATGCAAAATTAAATCACTCGTGTGCTGGGGCTAGCAGAAAAAACATTGCAGTGTGCACATAGATCCTTACAGCATGGCCAGGCTTGGCTGCTTGCCAATGTCTCTCGGCCCTAGCTCCTCAGACGGGGCAACTGTCGGTAGGTAGCGACACAATTATTCAGGCCGGCCACCACTGTGGTCATTACAGATCCGGTTCACTTCGTAACAGCGGCCCGCAATTGGGAATACAGGACAGCACGTTAAACTCACAAACAACGAATTTAGGCTCGTTTCTCGATTGCAGTGTTTCTCTGCATATGTAATTACCTTAAGTTTAAATGGAGCAGTTTGACTGCCATATTAACGCATTCGTACTAAACAAAAATTAATATAAATGTTAGATATTCCCTTTACATTAAAAAACCACCCGCATACAAATAAACTGAAAAACTGATTCTGTTTACATGTTTGCAGTGTGGACGTGGCAGCCAGAAATCAATAAGGGGACCAGCAACCTTGAATCGTCAGCAACATGGCACGGTTGAACAAAGAGCGCGGCGCAGGACTAATAGCATTACATGCCGCAAGAAAAATATGCTGCGTGAATTGTGCCAATGCAAGAATTGTTCTAGTAAATACGATAGTCACTGGACAATTATATGTTTTCAACTAACAAAACCTCCATGGTGCAAACCGTACTCAAAACCATCAAAAATTCAAGAAAACATTACAAAAATTAATTAAAATTTAGTTGGTTATAGCATAGTATTAAAATACATAGTAGTTGTGTCCCTATCTTTAAATGGAATGCCACAGTATGGAAAAAAAACACTGTGAAAATCTGTTAATATGTAGCTGTATTTGATTCCAGCTATCGCTTGGACTGTTATGTTTCACTGAAATTTGTTTCCATTTAACAACACTTGACCCACATACACCAAGTTGTTTGAAACCAAACACAGTTGACAAAACAATGACCGTGAATGACTACGTAAAAGCAGAACTGGTTCATGAAAACAGTATCAAGGTAGAAAGGGTGGGATTCTATTAATAGAACAATGTGTTTGGGAACAGCGGCACATGGTACTTTCGTACACGAGGTGTTGGACAAGGGAGTGGAGTTACGGCATACAGATAAAAGCACGCTTCACACTGTCATGAGTTCCACCACAAGCCTGCTTCACACAATCTCGCCGTACATGTTTCAGTTCATAAAATTACAATTTGACATGAAATACTTTTGCAGGGCGAGCAAGTGGAGATACAGAATACAGATAAAAGTGCTCAACTCGTAAAACTACAATTTTTCATGGATTATTTTGAGATTTTATCAGCTCCTCAAAAAGACCATGTTATACCAGTGTCCTCGCAGTTGCAGTGCTCGCTACAGAGGAATTCTACTTTATTTCACAATAAACGTGCCGTGCCTACCCAGTCTTAAATACTGCGGTTTCTAGGTTTCCATTTATTGGTGCGTAATGCCCGCGGGCGTGTACAGGCCGCACCATTAGTTTTTAGTAAAAAAATTAGGGATAATTAATATTCCAAGTATAGGTCGCACAAAATTTTTGAATTCCTGTAATTATTGTCAAGTTACGAACACATACAAACGTAGTAAATTCGATTTTATTTTCTGGCATACAAAACATGAGACAGAAAATTTGTACTGTGGATTCTCAAACATTAGTTCCCTTTATGCACTTTTTACCATATTCCTCGTTACTTTATTTTGGTAACGCCAAATTTAAAATCCCGCTTTCAACGATCGCAGATTTTTTGTTTTCCCGCGATGTCCGTCCAAAACAGACAGTACTTTCTCCACAGATTGTGCACACCAATAGTTGTAAACACTAGACGAATGCAAAATAATGTGGATAATTGGTAACTGGCAATACCGATAGTATTGTTTACATCCAGCAGCAGTGTTTCATATTCTATTTCGTACTCATCTTTTCCTCCTTCCGTATTTACTGCACTCGTAGATTGGCGACAATGAGAAAGCATATCACAATCATATTCTTCTTATGCGTTTTCAGCACCCGTGGGTTGCAACAACTAGAACGAATCGCACCATCTTAATGAATTTAAGGTATTCATTTCATTTAAACTTAATCCATTTTAGCAATTCTAGACTTTTCATAAGTTTTTGGGAAATCTGATAGTTCCTGAAAACTTTTACTTTAGAATACTGTTTTAGTTACTTATATATTCGTTACATTGGAGTTTGACTGTATTTGCTCCTTGAAGACACTTCTCAAAAATTAATGAAGGCAATGTAGCCTGAATATTTTAATAAACTTAAGAAACTATAATTTATGATACAAAGTTAAAAAAAATCATTAAAACCTTTAAAACTGAAACTTGGTAACATATTTGACTAATCCCAGGAGGTGGTTGCTGATAGCCCTTACAAATGCACAATAATTACTACTGTCTGGAAATTTACCTTTGATGGCTGGCGTGATAGGCTTGTGGCCATAATCGACAATGGTGGTTGGCTCCAGGGGCTCTGGCTTCCAAGCAGGGCCCCTCCCCCGGTTCCAGCCTGGTCCATCATCACGTGGATGCCTCGTCGGAACACGCTCAGAGAACGGGAATGTGTCATCATTATAGTCTTGCTGGAACCTGGAATGGTCCCAACCTCTTCCTGGGAGATCCTCACCAAAACTGTTCGCACAATTTAAAATTTTAATGTTAGATAATACAATATCATTATCTGCCTAATCACAAGGTACAGTGGCGAAAAAATTACACAGTTTATATAATCAAAAAACATAATGAACATTCAAGCCAACTGGTATGAACTATATAATAACACTTCCATAGATATTAAATACAGAAATCTTCCCATTAAAACAGAAAATAAGGAATGGTTTCTTCACTCATCAATCGACTACAGACTGCACTGCTCTGTACGTATTTCTTAAGATACTACTTGCACATATTTTAATAAGTGTAATATTGCTTACACAGATAATTATTATTCAATATAATTTAGTTTACATTATTGAACTCAGCAGGTGTGGGATTTATTATCACCAATAACCTGCATATGCTTTACTTATTCCTTCACAATCTTAATTGCACTTCTAAGTGATTTGTATTGAAATATTACAAAAATTTTACCACAAAATACCATCTGGCAAATGTCTATCAGATTAACACATTCCCCTCCCCCCCAAAGTTTATATAACAGAACTAGTAACATTATTGTCTTTACACTGTTAACTGAATTCATATTTACATTTGTCAAAAATATATTAACAAAATCACTACATACATAATGACTACTAAAGTAAAAACCTTTCTGAATGATATAATAATGTTAAAAGATACCAATCCGTTTCCTACAGGTAGAAATCAAACTCTTAAAATGGTTGCGGGGCCATGGTGGCTGAGTAATTAGCACACTCGCCTCCCACCATGACGAATCAGGTTCAATCCACGGCTGGGTCACCTGATTTTCGCAAGTGGGAATGTGCCGGACGATACCATTGGTCGGCGGATTTTCTCGGTGATCTGCCATTTCATCCACACCTTCATTCAGGCACCACTCATTACTCACTTCAAACACACTCCTCGGCTCTCAAGACCTCGCTGTTAAGAGCCGCCCAAATCACTTCACTCACTCAACCTTAGTCTTCATTGTATGGACGGATCAAAAGTTCTCCACAGAAAATTTTCTGAGTTCCGACAAAATTCCTATCTAAATAATTCTAAAACAATCAATTTTGCCAAACTCGAAAATTTAACTATCATCCCATCGATCGAACAAAAATTTATGTAGCATCAATGAAAGTTACATGCTCCTATCATAGAACAACTAAGTACAGTCGACTCTCGATTGTGCGAGAGTGGATTATCCGCTTTGCGGCTTAACAGCTGCATATTCAGAAAATAAAAATTAATTTTGGAAATTAACTCAAACACTGCCAGAACTAAGTTATTTACAAAATGCCCATCTTAACTAATGAAATTAGTAACAGGTACTCTCTCAAAATAACTGTGGAATGAAATAGGTTTGTTTATCTATGCAAATGCACGTAAAAACGTGTTACAGATGGCGCAATGAGCTTAGATATGTGGCAAGACAGTGAGCTGAAGACACCGCACAATTCGCTAGCCAAGCTGCCGCCTGCCAGGCATAGCCTTTCCCGGCGCGACCATTACATCCCTCCCACGTATTATATTCCCACAGTCAGTGTCAGTTTTATCTCGCCAGTCTGTAGTTACATTCGGTTTTGTTTTGGCGCATTATCAGCCGAAAAATATCTGCAAAACGTAAATGTGTGGTTTTAAGCTTACAGCAGAAGCTGGAAATTATTAATAAACTTGGAGGAAGTGCAATAAAACAGCTTTCATTTATGTATTGAGTGGGAGAAGCAACAATTCGGGATATACGAAACAATAAATCCAAACTTACAGTGTTTGCGAGCAGTGCGAACTCTAAGAGTGGATCGGCAAATAGGAAAACGATCAAACTATCGACGTACATGGAACTAGATAAGACTACGCTGGAGTAATTTAATCAGACACATGCCGCAGGAATGCCAGTGTCAGACTTAGTGTGTGCCAAACAAGCCAAATTATTTTTTCAAGAATTGGGAATGGAAGACAAAACTTGTTTCCTACATTAAACAGTTCTACAAACACTGAAACAGCCCGCTGTATGCCGCACGCACTGGACACTGTGGGAGGTGCGTGTGCAAGACAGGTGACATGTAGTTCGCTTTGCACATCTTCGTTTCACCTCTCCAGGACGGGGGATGGGAGGTGGCCTGTTGCCTAGCAACCGAGTGACGTCAGCCTGCCTTCCCTCTTAAGCAACTTCAGGTTTCAGAATCACTCAGCAAGAAATACCACACACATTCCGCTGCGTTGCTTGTATTAAATGAAGCTACTCATTTCTTGTTATGTTCGAGAGAGAACTACCATGATTACCTGCATATTTTACACACTTTAATTTCTGTTTTGTAAGTTAGATATCAAGGGTGCACAAATAACACATTTCTTAAATTTCTTGGTCTGTTAATAAATAATAAGGTACGGAAATTATGCGAGGCCATAAAATATGCGGGTAAATACAATAGTATGTCAATGATAGGCTAGGTTTCACACTGAAACACCCAGTATTCAGTTTTGACCATATGGTTGGGAAAACTTAATTTTTTCTCGTAGTATGCATATTATCTGTGATTTTGGGTTATCCGCGGCAATCGTCGCATCAATTTTCGCGCAGAGTCGAGTGTATGTATTCACAAAAAAAAAAAAAATTAATAACTGCCATATCTCTGCAGCAAATTTTTACAAAAAAGACTACAAAGAGTGGGATGTGGATTATTTATGTGATATTGGCATTCTCTCACCCCCCCCCCCCCAAAACGTGCTCAGAAATTTGTCAACATACAGTACATTTTTATGATTTAACATAGTTTCTACGAAAAAAAAACCCAACAAACAGCAGCATCATTAGTGTTTATACACATATGTGCCACCCAGTGCCAGCCCACCTTTCTCCTCCTTGGCTGCATCCCTCCGCCCCTCACTCTGTTCTAGATCAGGATCCCTCCCTTCCAGTCACGCGCCCTCGCACCCAAAACCAGGTTCTTTTGTCACACCCTTCAACTAGCCCCTCATGGGTCATTCCTCATTACTCAATACCCTTTGGTGGACACTATCAAATTGGCAGTGTTTGGAAAGTAAATGCAAAGGAGGGGAAGTGCTATGAAGCCTGGATGGACAACTCGTATTATTAAAATGCTCCACTTCAACCCTTCTCTTGTTTCTCAAGCTGTCGCTCTCTCTCTGGCGAGATGAGAGAGCCATAAGCAGCTCTGTGTGTGTGTGATGACATTGTGATACACCCAATAGAAGTGTTGGCAACATGAGAAGCAATTTTGGTACAGTTTTAGTCAAATTCAGCTACAAAACTGTTTCAGTTTACCTTTGCTGCAAAATGAACCTGGACTAAGCAACAAAACCTGTACAGCAAAAAGTGTGAACAAACGTGATTACAAAAATCTTTCAAATGTGAAGTATCCAAAAATCGGAAGCGCAGTGAACTCGCCAAACAGTCTCAGAACACACACAAAATGACGCACTTGCAACCCCAATTACGAAGCCCAAAAATTCAAACTGTCATGGACAGCAGTTACAGAAGAACTTCTACTACAACTTAATAGAAGAAAAAATTACCTTTATGGAAACAGGTGATAAAATCTGAATAGTTAAGATACACACTGTTTCATGTAACTTCAATAAAGTTTGACAGTTCTTGAAAAGAAGTGCGGCCACGATGTATCCCTCCACCACAGCGATTCTTTCAGTGAACAAACCGAAATTTGTAAGCAAACTACGAATCCAATGGTAAGCATTCAAAGACTTGACAACTTCTGCCCAGTAATTAGGCTGCTATAGCTGGTTGCAATTTCCAACTGTTTTATTTTAGTTATGATCACATAATATGCTAGTCAGTGTTCTGTTTTATTTTATTGGTAGTGTGGGGAACTATAGTTTAACGTCTTTTGGGACACATTAATTTTTTGTGGTTCTTCTTATAAGACAGTGGCATTCGGAAGATACATTGTTTTGATGATGCATTGGAAAATTTTGTTCAAACTGAAATAGCAATCAATTTCCTGTAACTCAAAAGATTTAACTCTAGAAAGAATTAAATGGGTTAATGTGTTGCTGTTCGTACCAATGAGAGAAATACTTAACAGATAAATATCATTGCATTCTTTATATAACGAACTACACTAAAAGGGTGCTTACTTAGGCAAATACCGTTGAAAACCTTCCTGCAAGATCAAAATGTAATAAATAGGTTGGTGTGCAAAATGCACATTGTAAACATGTTAAATTTAACTACTAAGTAAAAATAGTTAGAGAGTTTCAATCAAATAAAAATCCAAATACATTTCAAATACTCTTAAAAACCATTTAAGAAAACATTACTTACAAAACACACACACTTACTGTTCAGTTCGTAATTCCTAAGCATGTACCGAACTTTGGATGATTAATCATGTTTCTGCTATTGATACTAAATAATTTATTTGCTGACTTATGCAATTAACAAAACACTAACTACTTCTTGAACCCAACAAATTCACACTCAACGAAAATTAATTTTTGCTTGTGCTTCGCGATGGTTACAGAAAATGGCAGACCACATCACACAACAAACCATTCTACAAAGCGGCAGACACGTTAAAAAAAGGCACCTTGGACGAATTACAATTTAATGAAATACGTAAATACCAAATTAATTAGCTATATATATAATATTCCAGCATCGCCAGCAAAGAATTCTCGCATATTGATCAGTTATGACAGAAGCAAGCACAATGGCTTTTCACCGGGTGGGTGGTGACCCTCAACAACAGACTCAATGGAGATTGGTGGAAACCTTTCATATAACCGCAATGTTCGCATGCTGTACCATAAAGTTTCTCAATATTTTTAAAGCCCTTGCTCTATAACTAAAAAAAAAAATGTGAATTAGTCTACGAGGATAATTTTAACCATAAATGTTGTACTCATTAATTTTTCACATTATAACTCTTAACTCCGAGCAATAATCCTTTTACAATCATCTACATGAGCGCCAACATAATACGCATTCTGCAACAACCATCAGCTGGCACAGTACTTTGGAAATGAGGGCGTTTACTGTTTAGTTGCTGTGAAGGTTGGTCACAACATCTGTCAAATTTTATTGTAGTTATATAAAACAGAGTATAACAGACATTCATTGCATTATAAAGATAAAATCAGAAAATTGCACTGTCTTCCCCGCAGAGGAAGTGTGGTAATTAAAGATGGGGCGAAATTATATTTTGGAACCGAACCAAACTATAGTTCGTTGAACTCGAACCAAACTTCCTTAAAAATACAGTGAATTATGGATGTTAAAGAATTATCAGTGTGTACACACACGCATATCTGCAAATTAAGTACTAACATCGATTACAGTGGTCCCGTTGATCATTTTAGCAGCGTTGCCCACTCAAGTAATGAGAGTTTTGTTACTGAACCTCTGGACTTGGCTACGAGGTGCAAAGTGAAAACAACATATGTATACACATACAACGTTCGTAGTTCAGCACCTATTTGTTCAAGCATAAAAAACAAACAAACTTAAACAACCACATTCACAATTTCATGTCTAATTGTTTAAACCTGTAAGCCTAAAATACACAGTAAAAAAATACCACACATACACACACACACAACCTGCGCAGTTTCACAACTAATAGTTCCAACATATAATGGGCAAATATCTGCTAAAGTGGAAAAATAGTACAAAATTAACATAACGTTAACTTTGGTTTTTATAGATTTGATGGATATAATCTATCATAACACTGAGAAATGTATCTTTCTAGTAGTTTTAGACGGGGTATGTGAAAACAATATATTGGAAGAAAAAAAGAAAGAAAAAAATTAAAAATGTAATTTTTCAACAATTCAAGCAAATCACTTATTTTGTATACAATAATTTAAATAAAGAATAGCACCTGGTTTTACACACTATAGAGTTCAAGATATAATGCTGTCATTACTGCTACAAAAACAATAATCAAATATGACTGGTTCGGTAATTTTTGTAGTGTTGGATTGGTATTTTTCAACTTCTTTGAAGTGAAGTACCGCATTTACTCGTGTATAGTGCACGCCATGATTTTTTCAACAAGTTTGAGGAAATTTTTTTTTTACTAAAATTGCACCACAATACGTGGGCCCTTGTTAGAAGTATGTAACAAATTATTCTTCTATTTTAAATTAATTTGTTGCAATATTTGACATTTTTTAAAAATAAATAACTTACTGGGTTAAAAGCCAAAACATTGTGGCATTCTGCAAGAAGCAAACCACTACTCTCTTCATCAACAATTCCCTTTAAACATCACGGGACAGTTTACGAGCGGATAATTTCGACTACCACTCTATCACTCCTCAGAAACGTAATCCTTTATTTTGAGGAAAGAAGGGCGTCCTGTACAATAGTGAATAATTAAGCTTGTTTCAAAGTTCATTAATGATGTCATTTTCTTGCACATTTTTGAACCGAACACGAACGTGTAAATTTTTCGAACCGAAGAAGAAACAATCTTTGACATGGAAATAAATTCCGAACTGAACCCACACATAACCTTAAAGTTTGGCTTTGATTTCAAATTCGAACGTTCGACCCATCTCTAGTGGTAATGGTGATGGTAGTAATAGCCAGTTAGTTGTAGGTGCTGAATTAGTTGATCACACAAAATTATATATATCACAAATATTAAAACACTAATTCATCAAAAGTAACATTGAAACATTATATATAAAAAACCCCACCATTGCTCCAATTAGTTTTACACCATCAATGCCTTATTTTCTTGGATGGGATGCCAGCAACATGCTAAAAAGTCGCTACATTACGCCTATCACTTATCACTACGTGTAGCTATTAAGGCTGGGTGGTCGACTAGTATTTTTAAATGCCGCCTTCACCCTACTGTTTTCTGCGCTCTCTCTCTGGGTCATTCCATATAAAATCATATACCGGTCAAAACCTTAATGCTTTAGATTTTTCTTAATTTTTTAATCTAGAGTATACAGGACCCACATGAAAAATGAGAAATTTTGGATTTTTGTCTGAAGTTTTTTTCGTATTAATTTTCTAACATTGAAATGAATTCCTATATTACTGTGAATTCAGTTTATAAAAATGACAATTACTCTGCGTCCACTGGTGCTAGAAAATTGATCCTGGGCTTACTTTACAGATCTTTTGAAGGGGCTTAATATGATGGCCACAAAACACAAGTAAAAGATTACATTATCATAGTTCAAACTATAATCGCTAGTTAGCAGCAATAAACAGTGCAGTTTATCTCTAGTTCAATTTAACTAGCTAGATGGTATATACATCAGTATTTCATAATATTTGATCTTGCGTGCTGGCATGCGCTTCAGCATATTTATTTTCCAATTCAGTGAGAATGATGAAACTGAGACGTAGTAACATTTGTGCAGCCTCGTGCATTATCTCCAATCTATCGACCACCCATGCTCCAGGGAAAGCAAATCAAGGGATGAATACCACAGTTCAGGATAGTGGTAGAGTTATAGCATTTGTAGACATATTTTTCAATAAGGAATTTTTCCAACATGAAGCTGATCAGAAAAATCTTTACACAACACAAGCTATTGATGCAGCACCACACCTTTTTACGAAGTATTCATTGTATCGAAATTGAGTGTGTGTGACTGAACAAGACATATAGTGACGTATGGGGTAATGGTTAGATTGGTATGTGAATCTTCATCAGGTTACATATGCAAATTATTGAATTATGATGGTAGTGGCATGAAACTGGAAGAGAGAGTTCCAGAGTTACTACAGGCTTACTTACACCAAGGGTATCAAGCATACATGGACAACTATTTGAACTGCACCAAATTATTGAAGGATCTTCATTCATTCAAAGCAAACCTCAACATGTGGTACAAACAGAAGAAACAGAGGGCTGCCCAAATAATTCAAGCAACAATCTTCTTCTTTTCAAAGAGGGGAAATGACATTCATGAGAGAAGGACCTGTACTTTTGGTTGTGCAGCATGATAAAGAGGGTAATAAATATGATCACAATACATTCTGGAGATACGAAGGAGGTTGTAAATAAATATAGATGCAAAAAACTGAAGCCAAAGTGCATTGTCTACTATAATAAATACATGCATGGTGTGGACAAAGCTGATCAGTATGTAGTTCTTAATCCTTTCATCAGAAAAACTGTCAAGAGGCCAAAAAAATTGTTCTTCCACATTCTGCAGTGTACACTTTTCAATTCATTTGTGCTGTTTTGAAAGTCTAATCCATCTAAACTGACTCTCCTTCAATACATGCAATCTGTATCCAGGCACCACATTCAGCAAGATGATATTCCAGAAATTCCTCTATTACCTGCTTCAATTTCAAGCAATGTTTCATGTTCTTTACGTTTGGTAACACCCCCCCCCCCCCTTCCAGAGCCGATGAGCTCCAGCTGAAGACCCATCACATAGACTTGATGGAAAAAGAAAAGAACATGTTTTGTTGCATTTCCCTGCAACTAAAGCTGATAATACACCTAGAAGAAGCAGAGTGAGCTTGAAAAACTGCAAAGTTAGCGAAATATGAGTGTTTTGCAAAAAGTATGGCAATCCATTACATCCAGGCTTGTGTGATACAAGATATGATATACTAAAACAGTACTAGAGTGAGTGTTTTATAAGCTGAAAAATTATCATGATACTAACTCTTAGTTTGTATAAAATAACATCTTTAGTTTTGTGTTGTAAAATGTGGCTGACATTTTTAAACTGCTGAGTGAGCAATACACAGGTCTGACTAGGTACTAGGATTGAACGTGTTAAAATTACACGTTTTGCAAGACAACCTACAAAATTTCAGAATGGGATGACAACGGGATCATAGTTAATTAAATGGTTTTATAAATCACTACAAGCTTATAGCTGGGGTATTGTATGCAGAAAGTTAAATATTTTTGCCTATTCAAGGACAGTTTTAGGTTGTATTAAATATTTGCAAAAATGTGCATACTGATTCGTTTACTGGTTGTGACATATTTTTAGACTAATAATAGTAGTCCAACAATAAGGGTTATTACTGGTTGCTTGCAAAAAAAATTGAAATACAACTCTGTTGTGTAAGTTCATATCTATGGAATTTATGACAGGCTGTATCATGCATGTTTCATTGATAGTAGAAGTGGGATGGTCAACAGAAAAACACTGATAGCAGAAGTGGAATGGTCAGTAGAGAAACCATATCTGCTGTGCTGAAAGAAAATCTTTTAGAGGATGATGTTACAACAGCAGGTACAGTAAAGGGAAAGAGGACTTTGTGGATCCTCGTACATCATTAGATGTTCTGAACGAGTCAATGTCATTCCACTTGAGTCACCTATAAGTAAGAAAAAACGTTAGTAATTCTACACGTTATGCAAAAACACAAAAGGATAAAGTTACAGTCAGCCTAGAAACCAAACTTCTAGCAGTAAAATCAGCTGTTAAGGTGGAAGTAAGATCTAACGACGAAAATACTGTACAATGTTGAAACAACGAAAGGAAAAATTTTAACATTCAACTTCACAAAGTGAAAGACTGACCTTACTTTCATTTCAGCCTTGAAAAAATAATTGGTCAGAAGAAAAATTTTGGGAGAATTTTGTGTCAGCAATTACAAAGTATTCAGAAATTAGTGGCTCAAAAAGGTATATTATCTTCACCTGATCCAAAACCAGGGAAAACATTGGATGATGTGACAGCTTCATTGGTGACAAATTTATACAACAGTGATAAAACAAGTAGGTTTATACCAGGGGGAAAAAAAAAAGTTTTTAAGAAAGAAGGTAATGCTAGTTTTAGCTTCCAGAAAAAGCTTATTCTATCCAATGTATGGGAAGTTTATTAGGCTTTCAAAATTTTGTGAATAGCACCAAAAATATTGTTTTGTGGCTGGGAAAAGTGGGACACACACAGTTTGTGTTTGCACCATGCATCTAAATATCAAATTAAGTCGTACAAAATGTGTGTGGCCAGATAATGTGCAATCTTGCTAAACCAGAATGCCACTTGGATAAGTGTAAGGAGTGTCCTGAAGTTGATATGCTGAAAAAAACATTGATACAGCAGAATGAATAATCATTTGCCAACCAAATTACTTACAAACCATGGGTGACGCAGACCTGCCAACCCTTACGATTTTCCCGTGATTTGTACGGAAAAGTTCTCACCATACAATTTTACGGGTACTCTCCATATCTTGCGATTTTTCTCTCGGCTGGATTCCAAATACATGCAATAGCGGCGGCCGGGCTCTTGGCCTCTGTGAAAGTGTCACTTATAGGTTGTATTTTCACGATAATTCAAGGTGTGGCCACTTAACCGGGAAATCAAGAAACATGGGGAAAAGCCATGAATTTTTCTGTGAGTCGGGAAGGCACACATGCGTGAGATTCTTTCATAGGCAAACAGCAGCTGTTAAGATTCACTCTTATTTAATTAATAACAAAACAAAATAAGATTACATAAAATTTTTAGGTGGTTTGTATGCTGCTCCTACGGTGCATTATTATGGTGAACACTGGTGGCAGTAACTGTAAAAAACCTACATAAGTTCATTCCGCAAAAGGAGAAAATGATCGTTGCCTTGAAGTATGTGCGCCTGTTTGGGCGCAGCACATCAATCAATATCTTACCCAGCATGCATCCAGTCATATGACAACTGAATGCTGTTAGACAAATGCCAATGTTGTTTGTTGTTTATAAATTACAATTATGTTTCGGTGTTTGAAAGTCATTAATATTCTCTTCACGCAAGTAAATTGTGTTAAATAGTAAAAAAAAAAAAAAACTTTTAAGTTCACATTACAGTATTTGAGTTTTTTTTTTTTAATTACGTGGCACGAGAAGTCCATTGATGTGAAGCATTTTCTATTTGTGGCCATGAAGAGTTAGATGTTGATAATATTTTAACGCAATACCTGCCATAATTTGCAAATATAGTAGCAAGGTTATGTAAACTTTGCTGGCGTCAGGTATGGCCAAAGCACAATGTTTCTTAAGTGAGTATTTGTAAACTGTTTGCCTTAATTTATCACCAGCTTGCATGTCTAGTAAAAAAAAAATATATAATTTTTATGTTAAAATACTGCTTCCTGTATCTTAGGTATCATATGTATCTGTTAGCAATAGTAATTCAATAAATTAAAAATATCGACAAACACTCGCACCAAGTTATACTGTTATATCCATTCCGCAGTAGTAACTAAATAGTGTGAGCGCCAACATGTTAAATAACACGGCGTGGAGTTTGTAAGTTGTTGATAAACTAGGGTCGTTTAGGAGTATTTGAAGTGTGAAAAAATATTTTTACAGTGATTTGTCTGAAATACATCTGTTGTAGTTTGTCTCAATAGTCTGGTGCACATATATACATAATAGCTGTAAGATGTGTGAAAAACAAAACAATACGTCCAAGTATTCAGTTACGAATATTCTGAGCAGTTTCCATTCATTCGAAATCGGAGAAATGTGAAAAATGTGCATTTTGTAGTGTGCGTCACTCTGAGAACTACTTGTCATGGTGGGAAAAGTGACATTACAAATAATGTTAAAAGTGCATTATAATTTTTTTTGAACGATAACGAGAATTTTTGTGACCATATGCTAGGTTTTGTAACTCGTGCAATGTGCGGAAAGTGTTGGAATATTTGGTAAGTAGGCCTATCTGAATTGCAAAAAGAAAGTAATACATGTCAGGCTACACGTTATATTATGGTGTTCTCACTTGACACATGAAGCTCAGAAGTATGTAGTGTTGCATCTAGAAATAATTATGATGTAGAGTTATTATCAAAATGTTAATAAATAATTTCACATTTTCATATCAATACCGATAACAGCCGATGAACAACAAAAAAAAGGACATAAAATCCAGCGAACCATTTACGAACTATTTTAAGCATTCTTCAATCTTCTTGATTCCAAACTTTTCAATCTGGTAGGTCTGTTGACAGTTGACCAATGTACAATGGAAAAAATTGTAAAAGAAATGAGCAAATTTGTTGAATATTTCTGCGAGGACTCCTAAGTTCAAAACTCAGGATTTCGTTGCATTTGAACAAACATCTGTTACAGTTTCCTCATACACAATCTGAATGAATGTGGAAGAATGTATTGTAACTTATGATTTCGCAGAGAATTACAAATACAATACTACCATTGACAAGTACTCAAACTAAAATCCACACATGTAGTTTAGTACGGAGAAGATACACAACTGAAGCACCTCAATATTGTTTTCATTACAGATTGATTGCAACATAATACAGATGTTTATACATTTCAGAAAAAACCATATCTCCCTTCCCGCTGCGTGAATTCAGACTTCAAAATAAAATCTATTTCTCAGACGGCAGTGAGGCCAATGCAAAGATCACGAAAACTCCGTGAACTTGTCTCATCACAGCCATGATTTTAGTATAGACACATAATGTAACTTCTTTGCCACATTGCACCGCAAGAGTGCATGTGATGGCTTAGGAGGTACACGATTTAAGGATGCAAGAGGACTGTTAGACTAAAAATTCATTGCCTAATACCTACATCAGACTACAAAGTCTCAAGTCAAGCTGTACTCATGAAGCAGCAGAGAGGAAATACGTGTAGTTTCTGAACACGCGTATCTTCTCGAGACTTATGCATTTCTAACAGTTATAACAGGCTACACAACTGTTGAATATGATGGTGCATGGTTGATAGAACAAAAATTCCCGTAGCTCCGATCATTAAACAACGAAGGAAAAAACAAGAATTTTTAAAGTATGAATTGTACTCACTAAAGCATACAAAGTTGATATACGGTATATTAGTTGCACAATTATTACTACTAGATAATGCAAATAAAATAAATTGCGAAGACATTGTTTTCACTTACGTCTCACTGCCCTGAAATAACAACATAAATAGATGTTGCAGAATACACATAGTGTATTGAGAGCAACAAAATTGAACCAACCCCCGGCCCATCTCTGAAAAATATGGAAATACAGTACATATTCATATGGTATGAGCCATGTAGGTAACAACTACAACAACGATGCTATATTTCCGACAACAACGATGCTATACTTCCAAGATATTTATTCTTGAAGAGACGTTACCAACAACAATGGAGAGTTTGGCAGAACACTGGAGAGTTTGGCCTTGAATTTTTTTTTTTTACGAAAATTACGAATGGATTATTTATAAATGTAACTATAATAATAAGACTCTGAAAGTTAGAAAATGCAACGCAAAATTAAGGAAACCCTATTCACTACACTGACCCAATCACAATATTCAAGTCGTACATGAGAAAATTTCCCTGCTGTACAAAAGAATATCTTATGTACTTGCATGCCCTTCGCCACGTCACAAATTCACTTTGCCCGATGCAATTTTGTGCGACATGTTGCCGTGGTTTTGATCTCATGCCATGTTAACATTAATGGAATAGTAATTGTGCGACGTAAATTCGTAAACATTGCAACATAATGTCAGATATGGTTTGAAGGGAAAAAGTAAGTTTGAATTTATTATGTTTGTATGGAAATGTAACTTAACAATATTTACAGGAAAACCAAAATTCTGTGTGGCCTATACATGAAATAGATATTAATTATCCCTAATTACTCATCAGAAACTTTTGGTTCAGACTAATTCCCATGCCTACAGGGTTGCTCCCAGCTCAGCGGACAATCGTAGACAAGCGTAATATTATTACAAATTGTAATAGCCACCCAAAAGCAGACACGAGATTGCCCACTCACGCATGAGAAACTGTATTTATCTACCAACACGCCCGAACCAGAGGAGCAAGCTAGAAGGGGTGCTTAAGGAGGGAACCTCCCATCGCACAATGTTGTCACTGATGCCTGAGCCTCATGGGGAGGTGATAGATATGTCAACAGCCCATCGCCAGGGAGATAAGAAATGATGGTGCAGCCTACACTCAATTAAACCACCGCTGTGAGGCGAGACTAGCCAACGCCGCACCCCTCTGGCAACCAACAAACAAAAAATTCCTGTATATAAGCAGGTGTGAAACCACAGCTCAGGACAGTTTGTCGGCACTCAAGCCTGGGTAATGCTGAGGGCACCAGTCTGTAGAACACCAGCCAGTTTGGAGCAATAGCTAAGAACACATACAGGGAAGTGATAGTCACCCTGTCCAGGAGAGAGAAAAAGATCTCCCTCTCTCAACCAGGGTCGTGCACTCACTAGACCTACTATGCCGGAGAAACCACTAGGGAAGCAGGTCCCCCATGACATTCCAGACATCGTTTTGTTGACAAAGACACATTGCACCAAATATTTTTAAAATTTTTATAACTACATACCGTACATATTTACAAGATAGGTGAGGAGTAGATAAAAAGAAATATTTTACAATAATTTACAAAAAAAAAAAGTCATAGTTTTTTACCATATTAAGTACACATATTACCTTCCATTCTAAACAAATGTAAATTACAAACTGAAAATTAATCTGGGCTTAAATATTTAAAAGTAGCACACCAATTATAAAAGACTTAAAAATAATTTATCACCACAGCATATCTTAACTGAAATGCAAACTACAAAATAAGAAACTAAAAACTATTTCAGAAAAGTGTGGAACGTACAAAATCGAATAATTAATTGCAGACCACCTGTTTTTTTCACATCAGTAGTTACATTTCGTACTTTTTATCCAAATTGTGTATCTAAACAGAGTGATTCAATATAATAAGGTTCAATTACTTTACGTACGTATTAGTGTTGTGTGGGAATGGAATTTTTCCACCGGGAAAATCTCAAGTTTGTGGGTTGCTGGACGCATTTAACACTATCATGACTTAATTCATTAAAACAAAAATTTACATAGAATAATGACTGTGTGCTAAGGATTAGATTTGGGCTCCAAAAATTGTATCGATTTATATTTTTATACACTAAGTTGATGGACTATGAATTAATGCCCTGGGTATAGAGCACTTCTTAGAAATACTTGCTTCAATTTTAGTAACTTATCTATAACAATTAACTTACATCCTCCAATAAAAATGATTCCGATGAAGCAAAGAAGGCTTCCATTGCAAAAGTGACAACAGCAGAGTTGGGGATGAAATCTGGCAGCAGCAAACAACTAACAATACAAGAAACTACCCAGTGGCCTTCTGATCATCCACGTGCTGTCAAACTCGTAAATGCTATTGGTGAATGGATGGCAAACAGCTTCTGCCGTACAGTGCAGTGGAAAACCAAACGTTTAAGAATGCTATAGGCACTGCTCAGCATGTGTATAAAGTACCTTCACGTACCACCTTCTTTCGTAAAGTGATCCCTGATTTGTACAATAATACTAAAAGCAAATTGAGTGAAGCAATGTCACAAACACTTGCACGTGATTCTGTTTTAGCGATGTCCTTCATATTTGATATGTGGATATCAGGCATAAATGCTGCCTACACGTCGAGCACTGTCATTTTATTGACGACTCAGTTTCCCTGAAAAAGTATTGCTTGGGCGGATACCACTTTCCTGGTGGCCACTCCATGTTATGCTGTCACTGATGAGAGGAACATTTTACACGGCATACCCTTGTGTGCCATTAAGTTTGAACAATTGCATTGTTTTGCCCATACTTTAATTTGCACTAAATAATGCAAAGCTGCAATGACTCTCATGCTTAAAAAAGTTATTCCCTACAGGACACTATAATCATAGTGCAAAAGCTTCTGGGGAGTTGTACACGATCCAAGAATCATTAGCCAGTCTGTGCTTCAACTCATTCAAGACTGTGAAACACGGAACTCCGAACATAGTATGCTTGGACGACTACTTGCTTGCAAGCATTCAATATCTTGTCATATTTCTCTCCACAAAAAAATTGGTAACCTGACAGTTTCAGAATGGCGACTAGTTGAAGGATATGTTAACATTTAAGAAACCCTAACAGAGTTGTGTGGTGACAAAACACCAACAATTTCAATGGTTAACTCAGTGCTGTTCTTACTGAGGTGTTCACTGGAGAGGTACATTGCTAACCACTCCAAATTACCGGCTTCAGATGTTGAGTTTGCCAAACATCTTTTGGTGTTCATTAAAGCAAGATTTCATTTGTATGAATGTAAAGAACGATACTTCTCTGGTATGTTGCTGGATCCACGTTTTAAAAGTGTTGTACTACAAGACCGAAAACAGGTGGCAGTGGAACACTTAAAGTTGAAAATCCGACAAGGAAAATGTAAACTTGGTAAGTTACTTTTAAAACAAATAACACTTTTATTAACTTACATAATTAGGCAATTTTATAAAAAACAAACATTCTGCAATACTACGTGTGGATGCACAATGCAAATATTTCAGTGAAGTTTCTATATTATGCAGTCCACCTTTTCCATACATGTCTCCATTGTATTTTTAAAATAATTTATAAATGTAATATGCTGCAAACGTTTGTATTTGGATAAAAGTTTATTTAGGCCCTAATTGTAATAAGTACATTTTGTTTTCAATTGCTCCCAGAATACATTCCTGAGTTGGAAGCTGCCAGTACCAGTGCATCATTCTGGTCAGAATTTGAGGAAATGGATTTATTGCAACAGCCTACAGTAAATCAAGAAGTAGAAGAATACCTTAAAAGTCCAACAATATTAAGAACACACTGTCCACTCAAGTGGACAAAAAAAAAGGCCAGACACCATTCCCGCTTTTGGCCAAGATGGCTCGACAGTACTTGGGAATCCCTGCTACTGAAGCCTGAAGTGAAAGGGTGTTCACTTCTGCAGACAACATTGTCACACAGTGCAGAGAAAGACTTAGAACAGACCATGTGGAAGAATGATTATTTCTTCATCAAAACAGGGAAGAAACATAAAGTCCTAGTTATAAAATAAATACATACTACCAATGGTTGTATAGGGAGCTAATTGGTGGTACATTTAACAAACTTTCCTAATTTTTAAAATTAATTTTCAATATACCTAATCATCATCTTCACACACGTGATAATTTTCCACATCCAGTCCCGTTTCCCCGAGGGTAAAAATCTTCCCCTCCAGAAAATTCCCGAACACAAAATATCCATTTCCGCACAACCCTAAATTAAAGACAATACAGTCCATATCCGAATGACAAATTTCTAGTTAATTTGTTAATTCGTAATTTGGTAGGTATCAATTAGGATGTTGTTGACAGTCATGTGCTTAGCAGTCGCAGAAACAAATTATTACATTAATAATAGTGCAAAATATTTTAATCTAAATATAATGCATTAACAGAAGCATTATTTCTGCAATCATCACTGGAACTACAAACTGTATTTCCCACATATTCCTCCTCCTACTGCTTACAGTATTAATTTCACGTTTATTCCACCCAGCCACAATATTCTGTTGGATTTTTTGAGTACCACATGCTATGTTCACATTGCCAGTCACAGAACTATCCAAAGTTTCCAAGATATATTAATTACTGTCACAGCTTGTTTCTAAAAGTTAATATTTTCTCTATATTTATATTCAAAAGTCAAGTATATAATCCTGTTGTGTTTTGAACATAGTGCCAAAAAAAAAGTCCTCTAACGACTGTTCATTACTGTTGACGAATAATCGTATGAAATTTTATCTTCATTTATACATCCCAAAGAAGTGTGAGGTAGTGAGGCAACGCAGCGTTTCAACTGAAAAGTTTGATGTATTATTGAGAAATGATTAAAGAAAGAAGGGTATGGAAGCATCTTCAGGTGGTGGCAAAAAGAAATTTTTTTATTAATGGGGAAAATTTTTTCCCTAATAAGTGTTTCAATACATATGGTATACAAAAAAATTACTGATTGATACATGCACAAGTCCATATGTACACACACACAAAAAACGTTAAGCATACATGTGTGCAAACACACAGAACTGTAAGAAAAAATACAATAGAAAATGCAACAATTTCGAGCAGGATACACCAGCAGTCAATAGAAATAACAATTGTAAACATAATAAAAACAAATAATTAAAAAACAAGAGCGAACGTAAGCAATATAATCAGTATTTCAGTTCCAAACTTGTGCAATACGTCAAAAAAGTAACTATAGAAGTTTATTGCAGTTGTTACCACGAAACCTTCCCACCCAACTCTCAGTTACAGTAAGCTCCCCTATTATAACATTACCTCTCATAAAATTTTCATCCTTAAAAGAGGCCCTGTCTTAGTCCACAAACATGTTATCCAATAGAAACTTTCCTCTTATAAAGTGCTTTATTTTATGTTAAAGAAAACAAAGCAAGACGAATTTTAAGCCACAACCACACAATAATGCTAATGCAACCAAATGCACAGTTACGTGTTAAAAAATCTTATTACTTATCAACTAATGTTTCTTTAAACAATTACGAAATGAATACCTTATATACTAAAATGTAGCATTAAATTATTTGTCAGCATGAACACATACGATAAAGAATATATCACAATAGAAAAAATTTAATAATTTCATCATTTTCACTTAAGAATAAATATACTAAATTGTCACAGATATAATAGGGAAAACTATTCGCCCATTTATACCAGCCAAGAACAATATGAGTGCTTACAATCATGGTTGCAGCACCACACATGCACACACCTATACCAATAATAACATTACCATCACTTAAATCACGATCACTTGGAAAAGCAAATGTGTCTGGGATGCAGTTCATCCAAACTGGTAAATGTCTGGTTTCCTTAATTATGACATTTACAAAAAACAAAACTTAAAAAGAACAAAACACTCTTCTAAGCTAACTACTTTACAACACAATGCATCGTCATTCTTATCTAAATCACTTTGGATATTTATAAACACTTTCCGTAGTTAATGACTTCTGGTGTGGTATCATCTTCGTACCACGTTAAACATGATTCAAATGTCAAAATTACACTGTAATAAAGACAAAACGCACCACACACTAAGTAATAGTAGTTGATTACAGCACGTGTTGCTACTAAGTGTTTTACTGCTCAACCATGGAAAACCAAATGAGCACCACTGAAACAATTTCTGTAAAATAAACTTCATTGACATTTATGCATTATACACAAGCTCAATGACTGATTAGTATTTATTCCTCATCTGTTTTGTTCTCTTGTAAGAAGACGAAGATTATCATTGGTGATATATGGATTCATAGAAATTAATTGGTCATGTAGAGCATGAGCATAATGCAAAAATGTAACCTGTTGTCACATTTATCAAGTGCCCATCATGTCATTTGACGCGTGTTGTGAACTCTAAATTACAATTCTATGCAAAAAGAAAAATTTAAGTACAATAGAAAGAGAAATTTCAAGTTTATAGAAAAAAACTATCCTATGAAATAGCTATTAAACATAAAACACTGTTAAGACGTTTTTGAAGAGACTGAAAAATAATACTTATTAACCAGGAAAACTTATTAAAAGGATCAATTTACACGCCTGTATAGACAAGGTGCAAAAGGATCAATTTACACGCCTGTATAGACAAGGTGCAAAAGGATTCAACTTATTAAGCAGGAAAACTTATTAAGTAGAACTTCATAACAGGGTTTCACTGTAACTGTTATTTACTAGCCCTCGCACGTTGCATAAAAAAAGGTATAATAAACTTTTTTACTGTAGCTAGTAATATCCATGCATATCATGGCTTTCCTTTCTATTACAAACTTCCTCTTGTCATTCAATGCATGCACATACACCCGCAAAATTGCTCAAAAAAAAAACACAAAAAACCATGCACCACTAACATTCTGATCCACTTTCTTTATGCAAATACTGATGACACCATAAGGTATACTTAGTGCAGTAATTTTAAAGAAAACTTTATATGCAAACAACTGATAAAAGACTAGAACCATTCAGAACACACCAAGGAACTGACTACACTCTACAGAAGAGAGTGGAAACCAACATTGCGTGGAAAGAGCCAAATGACACCTGCTTTCAAAGCATGGCAGGTACATGTACATATAGTACCTAAAAAGTACGGTTCCCTGCCAAGGGAAGAACAAGGAATAACTTCTATTCTGAAAATTAGTTGTGAGTTTGCGCTATAATGCAACAGTCGAGTTACTACAAACTATTTCAATTCCCCCAAGGATTGAGATAGGAAATTCAATAAGACGTACAATTAATAAGAAATATTCGTTACAATGTGGTACGAAGTAACCTCGTGTCCATTCATAGAATGTTATTTTATCAGCTAAACCGAATTACAATTACACAACACCAGCGAAAACCCTATGAAATTGGTTAAAATGTGATTTTTTCGGCAACAAAAGAGTTCTAAATAATGTTAACAGAAGCCGTATTGACAAACATCACGATGAGAATCGAGTGTTTCGATATATATCAAACTTTAAATTGAGTTTGAGATTCTGCAAATGCGTATTGATACTGCGCGTGACTCATTAGTTTACACATCTATAGCTACGCACAGCATTCTGGCAAATTAAATGAATAGGAAGAGAACTTTGTCGTCGTTTAACCTGCAAACACGTATTTATGTGCCGTGGTCTGAAGTAATTTATACTAAAAATACGGTATAACTTTTTGGTGCGCGTATAAAGATTTGCATTTGTTCTCGCAGGAATGTGAAAACAATTCTACATCCAAAAAGATAGGTTAATAATTTCTGTAATTAATTCTAGTATGTTACGTAGTAATTGAATATTTACAAAGCAAGTTACTAGCGAGTGTTGATGTGCATAACCTCAAAATAGTTGTTAGGCCTAACCCAGTACAGACTGAATTGTAAATAAAAAAATGCAAGCCAATCCTTTTACTGGTCAAAAAAAATGATCCACATGTAGAGCATAATGTTCCACTGTGCTTTGTGTTGCTATCCGAAATAATTTCAATGCTCGTTTTCCAAAATTCTTGCCGCCAGCAATAATTTTATTTCAGTGTAAATAGGCTACTACTTGTGGACAGTGAACAAGCTTTTTCTTCTTTTGTTCACATTTAGACAGATCTGCGCACAAATTGAAAAGTAGAGAACACTGAAATAATGCTGTCATCATATTATTCAAAGTTGGGGATATAAATAAAAGATTTTTCTGTCAGCTGTGACAATGAGCTGAAAACACTTAGCTGAAGACGTATACATAAAGGTACTTGTGAGAGTCTTTTAGAAATTAAAATTTTTCCAGTTTTTGTAAATTTTTATGCCACTTTTTGGCACAGCCTCATTAAGTTTATGACAATATTTAACATCACTTTTGTAGAATTTATTTCCCGATTTGAGATGTCTTATTGACCACTTTCTGGTGTCCCTAATTATAAGTTACAAAATTTTGAATTTTTAAAATATTTATAATGATCCGAACTATATTTAATACATTTGATCAGAAAATAAATCAAACGGTCATTTTGCGTGGAAACTAAAATGAACGACTTATGATTTATTTTTGGGAGTAGGCCTACCTACACCTGTTAATAAAACCTCATTAATACAATGTGGAAAATTTTTAGGTCCCTTCAGTTTTGTATTAAAGAGGTTTCACTGTAAAACAAGACTGATTAAAGCTACAGACATAGGATTTTCAGCTAGTATTTCAGCAAAAGAGCCTCTTGCAAAAAGTGACCTAATTTTAATAACCTTATTCCAGCATGTATAGGCCACACATTTATACAAACAAAAATACTACAAAAAGTGAAGTGGTGCTTATATGACACATTGGCAAAAAAAATCACTACACAACATATTTACAAATTTGTCAACACAGTACATTTTAATGTTTTAACTTAGTATCGATGGAAGAAACTTTCTCGGACCCTGCTAAATATCTACTTGCAGGCCCGTTTTCCAGCCAACGTAAACAGACATTGCCATGTGACTACAATGTAGCATCTGACAAACTCAATGTTTACATTAACATTGTGTGTGTACATATGTTCGTATACTTTCGCTACACCTAAAAATAAACATTTAAATGTGACTTCTACTTTTATACCTGTCAAATGTGTTGTTTACAACTTTCCAAAATATTCTGTCTTAGGTCTATTTCAAAAACCATTTCGTACGAACATTCACAGTTTAGGTCACCTTTAGGACGTTTTAAAAATGCCTGAATTAACGACAGTTCTTACGGTTACGTTACAGTAACATATTAGTTTTCCATGACATAGCACATAACACAAATGCACGTTATTTTGCCACGACTGTGTTAAACACTGTTACAACTGCGGGTAATGAACTGTAGTATTTAACTTTTTGTTATTGAGATGTCTTGGGTTATTTCTTTAAAAGTACGGCCTCAGTTCGAATAATGAAGGAATAACCAGTCCAACGAAAAAGCGTCACTAAAATCAAGCACGCAACTCGTGCCGCTCATTTTTTGCTACAGAAACTTAAAATAAAACTATAGCAGTGAACATGCACACAAATAAGCCTCCCGTAACTTTTATTCCGCTCATATTTTTAAGTATTGCTACTTACTGTGTATTAGGTTTATTGAAATTTATTGGGGCTGGGCTATTTTGTTGATTGGTGGTAAATCACGTTACACGACTGTGTTTCAAACACACACCATGGCAAAGGTACAACGTTGTGATAAATAAACGGACGTGGATGTAAATAAATAACTTCCCATAAAAACAGTTATGTATAAATAATTAATATCAAATATTTGAAATCACGCACACACAGGGCCAGTGTATTGACCACGATGCACAAAGGCAAACCATTTCAAAGACGCAATAATTAACTAAACACACGCCACAGTATATTTATTACTGCCGTGGAAACACAGATTTATCACATCGTAACTTGCCTGGGTAGGTTTTAATAAACACATCTACAAACATGATGTGGCAATTTGAAATATTTTTTCGGAGAAGTATAATTTACGCTTCTTTCGGGAAAACAGCAACACGCCATGTCACAGCTCGCCACGTCTGCCAACTTCACTTTGTTTCTGCCCCACCAACGTATCTAAATATATTACAATAAGTATCCAAACATTAAAATCTCTTTTCAGTTGTAAATTACAAATTCAAAAATTATTTTACTGTAATAAGAATGAAATATGCTTCAATTGAAAACATGTACAATTATGAGTACTAGCGAAGTGATAGAGACAGAGAGAGAGCAACCAAGCCTCGCTCAGCAGATAGTTGCTTCAAAGTTGCTCTCGTTCGATAAAACAACACCGTACTATTACGGCCTACTCACAATATATTCTGCTGTTATTTTAAACTCTAAAAATGAGATGTGTTGCCATCGTGGTTTCCTATATAATTAAATATTTCAATAGACACCGCTTAATACACAAATAGTATACTAAAAAACAAGGTTAAAAATAATATTTTAACTGTGAACTATTTCTTACCGGTCGCTGCCAAAACTTCACTGCACTTGCTGTTGTTAATTCATATTTAAAAAATAAATAAATATTACAAGTTATAGGAGATATTAAAGTAAAGGTTAATTTATTCAATAATACAGTACTCTAAAGTCAACCACAATAGTATACATTTGTGGAATAAAGGTTATTGAAAAAACAGTTGACATGACATGTTATGCCTAAAGAGTGTTTTTTCTAAGGTTGATTTCCATAAGTTACTTTCAATTGGGAATAGACTATAATTATTTTATTTTTAACACACGTTACATTTTTCCCAATACTAACCCATTTCCCAAGGGAAAAAATTTTCCCCTCCCGAAAATATCCACTCCAGTACACCCATAAAAATAAACTTTTAATGTACACAGTAAGTTGTGAACATTTAATTGCAGAGTATGGTAAATTCTATAACATTGAAAATGAGAAAGCCATGCAAGTTTTGCTTGCTTTCATTGATAAAAATTATTAACCCCAGTGGACAAGACTCAAAAATCCACCCGGAAGAACACTGTTCCATTTCACTATATTTCCTAACCATTTCGTTAACATGTACATACTGAATGCAAGAATACCTATTACTGGTTTGAAAATCACAACCAAATTTCATCACCCATGCCATTAGATTTTTTTTACATTAAATAGCAGTAGCGCTAGAGTAATTAGCATTTCCAAAACTGTTACCAAAATAATGGAGCAAAACTACGCTACTACAAGTATTTTAAACCAAATTAACAAAACATTTACACAGCAGCACTCACTTTCGGCCCCGACTAAAATTGTTGGCCCAGGGGTCTCGTGCAGGGGGAAAGTCACCGTCCTGCTCGATATCCCACTCACCGGACCCTGGGCCCTCTGGGCCCCTCAGATTGTCGGGGTCGATCTGGAGTGGGCCCTTGTCCGGCTGGGAACAGCGTCACATCTTCCAGCAATTAATTGTGCACTATTATCTGCTCTATAACAGCAACATATCTACAAGTACAACAGCAAAAATAAAACATCTATTACAAAATATTCTGTAAAACAATATTACTCCAATAAGTTTCACATTGCACAGCAGAACACTGCTAACGAAATACTGAATGCCTATGAAAATACGCATTCATTAAAACATTTCAATCTATTAGGTTAACTTCTGCTCTACACAAAAATTATATCTATGGACCAAATGGAATTTACATTTAAATTGTGACACAAATACTCACAGCCAATGGTCAACTTATAGTAAAAAAGTGTAATCAATTCAAAATAATGTACAATCACAAACATGCTTTCCTACTGTGCTTTGATTATTTCCACATGTTTTAACGCAAAAGAATTTGTAAAAACAAAATATAAAAAAAGTACTTTGCTCACTCATGATTAGAAAGGGTGAAAAATACCCTAAACTATAAAAAAGGAAATAAATGCTACAAGCATTCTTTCCAACTAAACTGCTATAATCTCCACAAACAAATTCACATAATGCAACATTACCATTCCTATCTAGCTTGGGACATATCTAGAGTTATATTTTCCAACTATTTGTGTTACTATATAGGGCCTTACTTTAAAGGTAAATAAAATGAACTGACTCATTTATGAAAATTCCTCTCGAATGAATGTGAGGGGGAGAAAGGAATGAGTTTGGCTGAGAGAAACAGAAAGAAGTCAGAATGGCACGAAAGTTGAGGGGGGGGGGGGGGGGGACGCTACGTTGCCACGCTGGTTCCTATAAGTAACCACTTCCCCTCGCTGAAGCGTGTAAGGGGAAGCAGCAAGCCAGTTTCTTACGTTGCAGGCTCGCTGTCAGACAGACATGTTGGGAAGGCGGACAGAATGGCGCAGAGAAGTGATAAACGTCAGCGTGCATGACTTTCACATCCAGTTACTAGACATTTGCATAAACTGACTTAGAAACAATAGTTGCAGGAAATATTACACGAAGGGACCTGAAATATACTTTGACGCACCATGCAGTAAACGTTACAAGCGGCATATGTTAACATTATTTACATGGGAATTTTACAGAGACCACAAAAAATTCTTGGTGGATCCAGTTTATCGATACATGTGAAAATGAAACATTGAGAGTAGACTGCATATCAAATCGTATGTGCAATGAAAATCTTTCGGCTTTGCTACCAATCAATTTATGAATTTTTCCAGTGACGTAAAATTTTGTTTTTAAGTTTTTACAGTACATCTATGTATGTATATGACTATATATGACACTCGACTGTCTTATCTGAACGTGTTATCACTGCAATCAAGGCCGGGTTAAAATTCTGGTCATGAGCCTAAAGGATACGCCCTTTAATGGAGGAGTGATATTACAGACAGTTCAGTCCTACAGTTACTGTTCACTCTCTCCAAGCCAAACATCTCGAACACACCCCTCATCCGCATACAAAAAGGGAGATTGTACTATCGGCCGAGCCACCGAGCCAGTCATCCAAGATCACATAGTCCTATGGCGCTGCAAGGGAGGGCATCACAAGTTCTAGGGGATGGAGCTCGTAACATCAGCTATTCTACCTCAGCAGAAGACGCTAGCAGATGACTCCAGCACACTCAAGGGGGCAGAGGTTGCACCCTTCCACACCCCATACCAGAGAGGACCCACAGACACGGAGAATATAAGTCTGTGTGACACCCGTAGAAGACAGTATGTCTCCTACACCGCTCTGTACTAAGCAGAAAGAAGCCACGGAGAGCTTGCTCTCAAGTACGTCTTGTTTCTTCCACCACTTACGCTTGGGCCGGAAGAAACCAACTTCTGCAGCTTGCTCTACCAGAAGTTCTTCCGCTACTACAGTAGAACGCTCTCACAACCTTCTAGAGACTCACCACCACCAGCTCCCGAAGACGTCTGCAACCTTAGCATTCATTACCCCCTTTGGTAATGGAAACCACAACCACCACGTATGGCAGTGGTCATCGACGGTCCCTTTCGGACATTCCGAGTTTGCCTTACCTGCAGGTAACAGCATTCTCAATACCACTAGCCTTCTGGCAGTGGTGTCAAAGGTCCTGTTTGGACAAGGGGGCAGATAGATAGAGACAGTTGTAATAAGCTACCTAGCCATATCGCTTTATTCAGATTATGATCAGGTCTCCTCCAACAAGATTCTCGTAGGTTAACTTCCGTTTTAACTCAGGAATATCTTAGTAGGTAGTACATGGCTCAGTGTATATTCTCGCAGGAATATATACGTGGTACTCACTTCTTTGTGTTAACTCTGCACAGAAACCAAGCGAAGGAACATGAAGCTGGGTATCATGTTCACCAAAGCACAGTAATCACATACTTAGTAGAAGGTCACCCATGCTGTGAACCACCTGTACGGTAGAGCCGCCACCACCACTAATAAGACATTATCAGGTGGCTAGCTAGTCAGACCAACATATACTCCATCACTCTGAACTAGGCCGGAGGGAGTAAGAGTTTGGTTCTGGACGACTGACCCCTGTCGATACCACACCCAGGTGATGATACCCTAAGTAACCCACCACTCTGAACTGGGCCAGATGAAGGAACATCGAGTATATTCTGCATCATCATTGGAAGCACGCAAGCTAGGGACCTTCTTCGCTTTCGTCACTCCTGTGATGCTGGTAATTGCATAACTTTTGCCATGTCCTATATGCAGAACCGTGGTGATCAGCAGATAAGGTCAGCTAATACCTCCAAGACTAAAGTCAGTTGTAACTCTACTGCATCGACTGCAATTTGCTGCCAAACCCAGTGGGAGCAATCATTTGATACCCCAAGCTGGAAAGGCATGTCTCCCCCCTCCTTCCCAATCATTATTTCCACTGCTCATCAAGACAAACGGATCACCGCACCCAATGTTGAAGCCATCCACAGATGGGAGGTCATTCCTCTGGGTATCGTCAATACCAGGATCGGGGGGGGGGGGGGGGAAACAGGAACCAAAGCAGACCATCCCGAGATTCACCTACCAACACTTAAACAGCATCAGCTAGCAGCCACAACAGCTACAGCCACCGTAGCTGTGTGGACACCACACCATCTAACTCAAATATGTAATAGACTTTGTACATTGTAGACAGGCCACGCACCCTGCTCTGTATACCGGACGAGCTCTGGAACATTATCACTCATCCTGGGCCACAACTTCTCATGTTACTGGTGACACGAACAAAACTATAATACACCATGGCAACCACTTCTCAGCCAAAGACAGTCACGTAATGAAGGTTTTGTAGCACCCTACCATTGGTTACCGTGTGTCGACATTTTATAGCCAACAACATGATTACCAGGCAAATACTTGTGTGATCTGCACATATGAGAAGTAAATGAGAGAGAAAGCAGCATAACAAATAGAAATTGTTCATAAGAATTTTCATGGTAAAAGAAGTTCGCAATGTTTGCGAATATGGGAATTAAAAAGAAATTCGCAAACAAACATCATTTCTCAGTATTTCGCATTACTTTGCAGTTCGTAAAATTGTCTAGGCCCTAGCTAAATACATTAAACACTGTTGTCATTCATGCACAAAAGTTGCAAAGACATTTGAGAAACACATTTAAATACCATTTCATTTACAAATGGTTACGAGTATTGCGCTGTAATCCTGAATAGTACAGTGTGCAATTTTTTTTATTTCACTAGCAAGTTGTGTGGTCTTACTGTGAGTTAATGATTGCATTATCACTCGTATACTATGTGAAGTAACTATATGATAAAGTTCACGAGACATCCTTGTTTTAACAACGCACCATAGTTTTGAGTTCATATGGATACTAAACTTAGAAGAATATGGATATTTCCTTGTGAATTAAAAACAACGCAGCTACTGGAACTCGATCAAATCTCATCTCATTATTCTAGTACAGTTTCATTTAGTGTGATCTCATTACTCTAGTAGTTTCATTTAGTGTGATCTCATTACTCTAGTACAGTTTCATTTAGTGTGATGTAATTATTCTAGTAGTTTCATTTAGTATGATGCATGTGCTCAGTTTCATAAACAATACGTGATTTCCTCATACAGAAGTCATCGTTTCAGGAATTTCATTCAGTTTATAAATGCTATGGAATAAATAGATGCTATAAACTGCATACCCTACATTAATGTTATTTTCCATCCTTTCTACTCATGATACATGCAATTGTAAAGTTTTTAAAGCTTGGTACACAGTATCCTCAAATCTCTGGACAAAGCATTATAAAAAGTGGAAGCATCATGATAGCATTTAAGATGATTTTCAACAAAATTACATGGTTTCTATAATTGAAGATCATCTGTACCCTTGGTTTATTTCATAGAGATGGGTTAAGTGCGAAAACATGACCTGAGCCGAATCAAGCTTTTTACAAATTACATTGGCTTGAAACTCAAGCCAACACTACTGTGTCATCGAACCCCAGCTCAACCAAGCCCCTTTTAATGCGACTACTCATGAATTGAAATTGAAGACACTTCAAAGTTCATTTGATTACATTTTGAAACAAAGGTAAATACAGTGAAGATCAAAGACAACACGTAATATTGTGGCTAAATTCACGTGATAAAAAGTGAACGTAAGTATAATCAATATCTTGAAGTTATTGCACCGCAAGTGCTCACACTTATGGTTATGGTAGAGCGTAGTCAATATTTCTAACGGGGGGGGGGGGGGGGGGGAAAGGGCTCGCGAGCTGGCTATACCACCCATTTCGTCAATCGTTCTACTGTAGTTCCATTGCATACGTGTTTGTATACCGGTAGTGCACATCACAATTTCTTTTTACGTTTACTTATAGGCTTTCCAGATTTCAAGTTGTGAACAGGAAGCATAGAAGCATGCGTTTTAAGTGGAATGCAAGTGATTTAGTGTTTGCAACATAAGTAAAAAATATGGTTTGTGTACAATATGTTCATGACAATTTGAAATTGTGTATCTAAACATTGTTCATATAGACGATACTTGTTTCACCGTAAGGATATCATTTCTCTCTGATGTACAGCATTTTTACATGTCACGGTATTTGTGGTTTGTACTTCAAAATTCCCTGCAATTAATAGCTGCACAATATTATGAGAAGTTTAATTAAATGTTTCCCACGTAATACGCCTTAGATTTGTTCTTTGCACAGTAACTAGACCCGTCAATTTTCAACAAAAAGTAAGGTTTTTGTAGTGTAACAAAGTATTGTGAAAGTTTCATGACACTGTGGTCCATACAGTACACTCATTAATAAATCATCCTTGATGGTAAGTATTGTGTAAAATGGGGTGCTTATCAGGCCTTTCATTTGCAGAGTAGCTGGCAGTTCTGAGCTGTTATTATATAACATAGTAATTTTTGTGAATCATAGATGGTTACTGTAGCACATAAATTTTCTTACATAACACATTTTTATGCATTGCACCTGATCACTGTAAACCTATGGAATTTGCATTTTTTAAATATTAATAATTTCTGTGCTGCAGTGTAACAGATTTCATAACTACCTTTCATTTGCATGTGAGTTCCAAGTTTATGTTTTGTTAAAAGATTGCTAAACATGCCCTAGTAAATAAAACAAAAAATCCTTTGGAATTTCAGCAATTGCGACTACACATAATTTGATATACAAGTGTTTAAAAATCAATTAATTTCATTATTTTGTGTTAATGTTACTAAACATATTGACTTGTATTTTAAAACTGCTTTAGAACTTTAGCAATAGGGTATTGTTCTGCATGTACAACCTTCAGCTTTGACTATTTAAGTGTAAAAATCAATTCTCTTAGTAATTATTTTACAACAAATTTAACTGCCTATACACTATTTAAGAACAAAATCCTTCATAATGTATATGTCTAGTTAGTACTGTTAACTTAAATTTTATGTCTTTATGCTAAATTATGTTTATTTCTATGTACACATTTTTTTTGTAATTTAGTTTTGATGCATTTTAATTCTGAGTTATTTGTTTCTCTATGCAAGACATTTTAATTGCACAACCTCAAGCTAATTTATTTTCACTATACCGGAGAAAATTTAAATAAACATCTAATTTATGATTTCTTTAAAATTGAATTGAAAAATAATTCAAAATGAATTTGACCTAATATGTACGTGCCATAAAGCTTATACGCTCTGCTAGGCTTGAGGTTATTGTTTTTTTAATTGGCTCGGCTTGCATTCTTCTAAAGCTTGATTCGGCTTGGCTTGAAGCTCTGAAATTGAGGTTCACCCCACTCTTTCCTTTACCCGAGCATTCTAGTGCTGCTGCATATTCACCTAATTTCACTGTCTGCTTTCAAGAACCCAATGTTCAAGAGGTAATCAAACCTCTGCAATGTACAGTCAAAAAATATACAAATGGCAAAACACTGCAGACAAATATTTGAAAAGTGTTCAAATTACAGAAAAACTGTTAAAACACAGTTTTCTAGGGAAAAGCTTTCAAAAACAACCTCTTAGCTGAGAAAACTACCTAAGCAGGACACCAAATTATTGTAGTCAGACAGAATTTTGTAGTGACAAAAAAAAACCACCACGTAGGCATTAAAAACAAATAAAACCAAATAACTAAAAAATTGTCAACATTGAACATACATTCAAATGCATTTTTAAATTCAATACTTGTAAATTTAATGTGGGTAAATTGAACACTAATTGATATGATAAATTGAACACTAATTATTATATTGGATTAGAATAAATACTGTGTACGTCAAACATATACAGAAAAATGAAATACAGGTTTGGGCCTGAAATGCACAGTTATGTCTGTACATTATTAACATTATCAAATATGATTTTTACATACTAATATACAGTACTTACTTTAAACAGTGAAGAGCCAACTGGTTGAAAAAAGAACTGTAGACATAAGATACACTTAACAATGAAGAACTTCAGAAATCTGTATTCATTTATTTTTATTGCTTTAATGCTCCACTGTTTATATTTTAAAATACAGGTTTTTGGGTAACATGTAATGTTTACATTTCAAAATGATGTTATGTTTATGCTATGTTCAATCGTCAAAAAAAACTGCAACTTTATTGCGGTTTTCAATTATGTTGACCGCCAACTTTTGAAAGACACAAAATTTCCATTAGATTTAAATGTAATGAGCGGTAAATTAATGTGTTGATTGTTTGAACTATGCAAATTGAAAAACATAATAATTTATATTAAAATAGCATAAGTGAGCAATTAATCAATCACTCACTGAATTTTCGTATCGCTGGAAATTTTGTTAAGTCACTATCCCCTATAAAAAAATATTCAGACTTAATTTTCCCCATCAAAACATTTGCGACAGAAAATTTGTACTAAGATGCAATGTTCTCAATTATGAGTCGTGCAATTACTATTAAATAGATGTCAAACTGACTGGCGAAAGCAAAAGCACGTCAACATATTACACAAAATGGCTGTGCGAACTAATGTAATTTTGCGCAGTTTAGAAAAATTTCACTTTAACCTCAAGAAAGTTATCGCATCAGTCAGAACTTTATCCAAATAATGTTTACGTTCCACGCTGTGATTTTTCAGTTAGTAATTATTCGCAGTAAATTGTGTATGAATTACATAAAAAAATTTTTTCCGGGGAAAAAATTTGATTCTATTATGCGGAAATAATTACTTTATAAAAATGTTAAAATGTTAAAGAGTGAGAAAAACCACACAGAAGTATACCCGAAATAGGGGGACTTCTCGCCACTGAAAATTTTAGCTGGGAAAACGTCTCATGTGGGAACACCTAAGAGAGTTTTACTGTGTGTGGAAAAATGTACAGCCTTTCTAACTGGACAACTATGCACTTGTCCACACATTCAGAAAGATGTTCCTCGTCAGCTGAACTAGCTTATCAATCGCTCACCGTCTTTGGTAAACTAAGCATTTCTATACAATACTTCTACAGTTCTGAGCCACAAGTGTGTTAGCAGATCATCTATTTTGATGTGGACAAATGCCTCAACCATAGCTTCAGTGATATATTTCTTCAACATTGCTGTCATCACCAGGACTGTCAAGTTCACGCATCTTTTTGTTGGAGAGTTCAGACAAGGACAGCGAAAACCTCTTGAATATTCAAAGCCCAGATTTGTATGAAATCAGCTTGGCCGGCAATGTTTGTCGTGTTTTACACGACAACAAACCAACCACCAGGAGTTCGAACATGATATCCATGCCTTTCCCTTAGACTAATAAAGTAAGGCAGCTAACCCTCCAAATGAATTTGAAACATTTAGATTACAGCAAAGTGGCAGATTAAGAGTGACTCTTTTGCCACTGATTTATTCTCACCTGCTTTCTTACATACTGTGCTAACTGTAGATTATGGTATATAAAGCACATTACAAATATCTGAAACACATTGGTCTCATCAATAACGCCTATATCACATTCATTTTCACGTAAGTGTGATTGAAAGCCCCAAGTCTTTTGGTGGAGGGACTAGCCTGCTTTGTGGATATTATAATACACAATATAAATAAAGAAGATTCAGTTAAATTCAACAGGTCACAGCAAACGCATCCCACTGTATGATTCAAGGTTTTTCACTGGATACAGGTAAAATAGATTTTTTTAAACCAAAGAACCTGACATCACAAACTTGAATCGGTAATGTAATTCTTTATACTTGCTAAATTTCTCATTGATGAGTTATTTATCAGCTTGTAGTTAACTAAAAATCTGGAACCTTCAATAGCCAATCAACAAACCTATCTAGTAGCTGATTTTCAAGACAATGGTACTTCATTTCAAGCATACACTGCTTTTCATAGTGCATAATTGGCCAAAAGAACCTTGACATCCCGTAACCTTTCAGTAACTCATGTGACAGACCGCCCCATTTATTTACTAGAACATGAATACAAAATTGTATTAAAAGTAACAATTATCAGGATAACACTGAATAAAAATACAGAGTCATGTAGACAAATGATGACAATATGCTCATGTACTCTTAAGTTTTCAGAATCCAAACCAATTTCTTAGTGGACCCTGTTACAGCCAACATAGCATCTACAGTTGACTTTTCTTTTAGATACATTCTGTCTTTTCATAAGAATATGCGTCAGGTTTGTTACTGGATTTCTGAGTACTCTTCCTTATTTCCTAACTACAAATTACTGCATCATTCAGTTTCCTTGGAATCACAAATTATGGTAGGCTAGAATGTGGTTTTATGCAGTCATTTGGTTCTTGAAGATACTCCATTTTTTGCCGTTCTTCAAAATGCATTTTCAAACATTTGCTAACGGACAAACATCTTTTACACAAGTTTCCATATTTTCTTTGCTACCTCAACATGAAAGATATGCAATTTTAAAAGGCTGTTTTTTGCATTTGGCTCATATTTCCAGATACATACATCAATAGGTTATCAATTTTAATCAATACACAAGTTGTGCAATCTGGGCGGCCAAAATAATCAAATGAAACAAGAAACCTATGATAGCTAATCCTTTCTGTTCTTTCATTAAAACAACTACTGTATAATTTTTATTATCTAACTCAACTAGCTTTATTAGCAGAAAGGCCCATGGGATATATACAATGAAAAATTTCCAGTTCACTGACAAGTATACTATACATATTTGTACCAGTTGCGCCATCCCCCATACTACAATAGGTTATAGTTCTGAGTCTGCATTATTAGGCCTGTCTGTTCCGACAGAATGATATTCACTTAGTTGTATAACACCTTTTATTGATTGAGCCATATATAAAACTGCTCCACCTTTATCGTTCAACAAGCACTTTTTTTATACTATTTCCAAATCTAGCAACATTCTGCAAAACATTGAAAGCATGATCAGATACACTAAACAAAATATTGCACTCATACAAAAACACCTATATTTTTTAATGGAAACATTAAATATTCATAAAAATTTCCATTTCGTAACACCATCACCTATGCAACAAATTTATGAATACATAGCTCTTCAAGACACAAAAAAGTCATAATTCCTACAAATGGCAAATTCTAGACACACTCATATTACATGCAATGCAAGTCCCATTTTCATATATTCACTTCACTGAGTCACTCCCTTCAACTTTTCCATTATTTCCAAACTAAATCATGTTAAACACAGGTGCCACAATAAAATCATAAGCTTTTGCATTAACCACGTATATAAAGAAAAAACAGGATTTTAATACTGAGTAATTTCGAAGTGATATCAAAATGGAATTTTCCACCACTGAGGATAAATGTTTCAAGTAGATAGGTTTTCCCTACAAAACTTTGAACTATCAGTGAATAACTGCATGTGCAACTTTTAATCACTAGAATAATAAAAGTTTTAAATGCATATATGATAAATCGACTCTATCACTAAACATGATTTACTTACAGTAACAACAAAAAACAACAAAACTACAAAATATTAAGTGATGAAATCTATAATTATCAACCCAGGTTTCAGCATTACACTCTTAAGAAAACTCCTTTGATATCTCTATTTTAAACCTTTACACCACGTGTGAAAATCTATTCTGACAAAAGGAAGATAACTAAACCTGAAAACCAAAATTAGTTCTTAGTATCAGGTTTGAGGATCTCTGAAGTCTTTTTTTTCGGAACAACACAGTTGCAAACCTTGTTACGCAATGATGGGCATCCATTGAAGGTGATCCAGACAACACACCTGAATGGTCATCTGCCAATAAACAGATAACATGGGGTCTAGCAGGAATCACAAGCTAGACGATAGTCTTGGTAACTCGGATGTCTGGGGGACGGGGGGAGGTTTATGGGAGCTCGAGTATTTTCAGAATGACTACATGACTGGAACAGACTTTCTAGGAATCTTTCCTACTCCCATTTTAGCAATAGATTAATAAAATACGTGAAATTATTCAAACTATATTCTCTCTCTGGGCTGCCAAACTAGTATCCGCGCCAATCACAGTTTGTAGTAATGATGCATGAAGCTGACTAAGGTGTTGTTCAAAAGCATGTTCCAGTCCTGAACCGACTATAAAACATGCACTCCCTGCCAGACCAAACTTGCCACTATAAAATTTTCTTTTGGGTGGTTACGTCCTGCCCAAGATTTGCAAACACTGGGATTCAACACTAACCAGGAACAAAAGACATTAGGCGAAATGAAAACTGATAAGGTAGACTATCATTTCAGCCTACTTACAGCAAATCTGTCACAATGCCAGAAGCAGAACTGCTCTTCAACCATGTTTCCACGGACTGTCCAACAAACTTACGGTACATCATTGAACGTTAACCAAAGTCTTCAGTCTGCTACAATTGCTGTACAAGGTACAAATGAACATCTCAGCATGAGAATTAGACTGTATAGGCATAGGCAAAAAAAATTCTTAAACGGGAATGGTGCAAAAACCAGTGCACATATCCAATTTTTCAGGCCATTTTTGCAAATTTTTGGCACAAGATATAAGCAAAAACCTTCCAAATCACACATTCACTGCCATCATTATATATTCACAGAGCAATGAATATATGTCACATATGGTTTCTAACAAGGCCATCTTTAGTGGGAGGCCATAGTGTTGCCAAGTATGAGATAATTAGTAACGCTGTATTCTTTTACAGAATTCAGTTTGAAAACTTCTGGAAGTGATGGCCACTGTCAAGATAGATAACTAGTTGAAGGCTCTCACGTCAGCTAAGTCATCTGTGTTAAGATCATGATGGCATTAACCACCCATGTGACGTGGGGAAACACATGCACAAACGGGCTTTAAGATGGACTTTCCCATTACGGGAATATTGTATTTTATAATGTTAAATATGTCTCTATTTCAGGGCTCTGTTATAAAATGTTAATGCACAATGTTTCGTTATGAATTTGAAATGTGCATGGGGCGAAAAACTCCAGCATGAACTCCGTTATAAGACATATAGAAAAATAACAAACTCAATTTAAATGTAAATTAACTTCTGAATTATTTTTGTGGCATTTCAATTTCAATATTTAAAAGTTTTACTCTGTGTGCATAGCACTTCCGGGGTTGTGTGAACCCCGTAGGCGGCCCTGGTAGGTCTGCGCGACGCTGTCCCTGGACAGTTCGTCAAGAAGAGCTGACAAGGTAAGACACTGTCACGTACACACTACAACCTTAGAAAACTGATGTAGATTTCAAACAACTCATTTTAGAATATCTGTAAATCCTAGCTTTGCGTACGTTAGCGAGACATTTCCCCAGCATTATACTCCCGCTTAACCTAATTATTTGCGCCCTTGCTCCCTTTTGAATTTTAATCGAGGAGCAGACAAGAAAGATGTCCGAGATCATGTGACCCGCGCAAATTTGAATCAAGCACCATCCGCCAATGTTAAAGGTGTTTCGGTGTTTCAGTGTAATTTCTATATAATTGCTACGTGCAATATTAAGGGCTCTATTTCTATGTATTTCTTTGAGGGTATTTTTCATCATTTTTATTGTGTTGAGGCCATAACGCCCATGGCCGCAAGGTCAGATATCACTAAGTCCATATCTGCGCCATCCATGCGCTTTCAAGGTATAATTGTGTAGTTTCATATGTACTGTATTACATGTCAGGGTTCTATGTATTTTTCATTCAAGGTTGTGTAATTTCACATAAATTGATACTTTGTATGTTTGACCATTCGGTCACTTTCATGATTAATTTTCCCACTATTAGGCGAACCACAAGTCTGTATCTCCTTAATTCACAAGAACAATATTTTTCTGAACACACGTACTATTTTGTCAGAGAATTTGCAGTTTTTACAGAGAAATATTGCAATTTCACCTGCACCATTTTGTCCGCTATGAACTTTATCAAGTGGCATCCATGCCATCTAATTGGAGACTGGGAAGCATCCAAACGGAGTTAACTAGACACGCCCGAGTGTTGTCACAAGTAAAATTCCCAGCACCATATTTGTATGAACAGTAAAATAAAAAGTAAGTCTCTCAGTGTTTCAAGCTTTTCTTTTGTAGTGACAGTATACTCGCCACACCTATTTTTCAGTGTTAAATATTTTAGTAGTGAGGTTTAGTTTAGCAAAGTGTTTCTTAAGTACGATCGGATGAGGACACAGAACTCACAGCATCCGAGAACCCTGAATCAAAAAAGTGCGGTGATTGGGAAATACCGCTGGCGCCTATTATGAGTAAGTAATTTATGTCTCGTGTCTCGCCCGATGTCATCAGCTCATGTAAATGCAAACAATTTTTATTTCTCTCCATCACACTTGGGCATTGCAGTAAAATTTGAAGGAGAAAAAAAGTTCTTAAATTGTAAGTATATTGTGCAAATATCTAACATTGTCACCCCCGTCCACTTAATGTGGCATTACTAGAGTGCAGTTAAAATGTTTCTTAATAACAAATAGAACTTTGCATTATGAAAAATAAATCTGTTCTGTAGGCACACTTGTTTGTGCAACAGGTACCTTGTATGCTACAAGATAAAATTTGTTGGTACTCCCACCCCTAAATACCTGCAAAATACAATGTCTAAAAACGTGGCATTTTCTAATGAAGGAACTGAGGACAACCACTTTCTAGCCACATTAGTTAAAGGCCCTGAAATGCAAGGTAAGTATGTATTCTTCCAAGTAGATGAAATGCTGGACTAGTGGATTCTTCAGTGTCCATTTTTCAGTGGACCAAAAAGAAAAAACGAAGGCTGCAGGAACACGATGGATGCAGACTTGGAGTTCAGGCCTCAGAAAAATCTTATATAACATTGAAATGCATTTTTGTTTAAACCAACAGTCTAAAAAAGTTATTAAAATAACCTATTCAAGTCAATTTATGACTTAATATTCACTTTAAATTAATAACTTCAATCTTTACACAAAGCAAAATTTAATAATTTAATACTTATTTATATTAACATTTTCGTACAGTGTGTTCCTTCGTCGGTCGAGTAATGCTTAGTTCCTTGGATAAAATTACAACTGATTTATTTTCGACACTTCTTCCCAATCATTAATTGCAGAGTCCTTTTCAAACTTTTGCAATTCTAACGAAACATGCAGCTGATAAGTTTCCAATAATAATCACTCCAGTCAAAATACCACTACAACTAACTTCACTCCAAATGCCATTTACAATATCTAAGTAACAGATCATTGAATACAAAGTAGGAGACTGTGTGATTCATTCTCATTGCCACCAACCTACAAATACAGTGAATACGTAGGAAGAAGAGTAGTTAATATAACTAGAATTACTGTTGCAGAATGTAAACAACACTATTGATAGCACCCATTGTCGATTGTGTTGTTTTGCATTCACATAGCATTCAAAAACCAATGATGTGCGCAATCATTGGTGAATGTACCAATGAGAAATATGGTAAAACATAAATAAATGGAGGAAATTTAGATTTTAAGAGCAATAGCTTGCAGGTTTCTTCAAAGATTGTTTATGTAGATAATTGTCGGGACAACCTAGAAAAAAAAAAACTGGTATCAGAAAATGGAATAACGAGATCGCAAGAATGAGGTTTCACTATATTATAGTCTCAACTGTGGAAATCTAAATGGTATGGCAGATAACGTTTCACAAGCGAAAACTGTTGTCGCATAAATTGTCTCGTTAGCTTTCCGCAGTTTTAAACTAATTCTTGCGCACGTATGTGAAAAATCCATCTGGCTCTGAATTAGAGTTGTTCCGATACAGATACCAAGTATCAATATTAGCCGATATTAAACCTTTTTTAATGTATCTTCACTGGGTATATTTCGTAAGTGTGGTATTGGGCCGATACTATCGGTTGTAGACAATGAAGTCAGGTTATTATTTGCTTTAGACACAAAAATGGCAGTATTTCGGTTTGTATATGCCGCACGTCAAAAAAAAGAAAGAAAAATAAGAACACTATTTAATCATGTATAGCACACTCTTTCCTTCATCTCTCTCTCTCTCTTACATCACTAACTCCTCTCTTTCTCACTCAGTGACTCTTCAGTTGTGTAGGTTGCAACCCGGCACTTCCCTTCCCCCTATTACATCCTGTCAGGCCTCAAACCACAGCTGCCACATGTTTATGCCGTCCACCTCCAAACACATAACATCCTAATGTCGCTGGTTGTAATTCTGCCAAGCTCTCTTTGTTTCCATGGCAGAGGCTAGCAAACTACGATATCGGAGATGATGATAATGGGAGGGGGACAGAGGGTTGGTGGTGTGTGTGGCAGAAGGAAGGAGACTAGAAGTGACCAGGCAAAACTCTTTTTACAGAGAAGGGTAGTGTGACATTCATGTACTGCAAAAAAAGAGCCTGTAGACTGCTAAAAGGAGAAAGGCGAAAAAAGGAAACTGAAAGTGTCGAGTAGTAGCTGTTTATTTTTTTACTTTTTGTACGCATGATATTTACATAAAGTATTTTCCAAACATACCACAATCACCACACCAACAGGTGCCACAAATTTTTGATGCAAATACATAAACAAAAAGAAAAAAAAAATTCTCTGGCGCTTGTTGCAAAAATTATAGTGCGCTCTAACCAATCGACCCTTGATAATCCGATACATATGGGACCAAGAGGGTGTCAGATTACCGAAAGTGTCTGGATAGTCAAAAGTGAGTTAAGAACAAATGTAAAAAAACATGAATTATGTATTACAGTACTGTAATGGAAATTATGTAATAATTAGGGATGGGTAGGTTCAAATATTCGAATATCATACATGCCGGGTCTTGTACAAGAACAGGCACAGACTTCAGTTTGCCAAAAGAGCACTCGGTTCTGATATAAGATACATATTTAGAAGATCACTAAGCAGCATGTTGTACATATACACACACATGTTTTTCGCAGCACGTGAAATAAACTTTAATAACCTGTTTCACAAAAAATTTTTTTTAACATGCAAAACCGCCATGGAAAATGCAAAAAAAACAACAAAAAATTACGATTCTATTGTAAATACATTTGTTTAGAACTCTCTTTCAATGTACCATTGCAAGTAGTAGTCAGGAAGTCGGAGTGAACAAAGTATCAATAAATCAAAAATGCTGTTGTAGCCTTTTACAAAGCGTGATCAGTATTTATATATCGGGTTCTTTTGGATAAAACTCTTTGCGGTAATTTTATAAAATAAACTTATTTTGTTTGTGTCACGTCTATTCACATTACGTCCCATTTTAAAGGTAAACATTCCGATAGTATGCAAATTTAATTACAAAAAAGTAAAAAAAAAATTTAAGTTGGTAGACTGTGAGTTGTGGCCAGTAGTAACAATGTTTTCCATGTGGGAACACATTATGGTTGATTGAACAGACATTCAATATGGATATTTTGATTATTGTAGTTATAGTTTATCCCCAGGTTCATCAAAATCTACACCTAACCTGCAAAAGCATGTGAAAAGACAGCATCCAAAAAAGTTGAACTCTGAATCAGGACAAAATACGCCCTGCAACGTAGAGGAAATAAATAGGTTGACTCAAGTTCACAACTTTCTCAAAGCACATCTACGGTTTAAAAAAATGTAGTTTTAAATAAATGAATTCATATGCAAATTTAAAAGGAATTGTTTATAGGTCCAATGTACCCAGTACTAATGCATTTCCACTAAAGCATGAAACTTTGTTGTATCATATTAGTTCTATATTTAGATGTCATTGTCTTGTTTTCAGTACTTATTTGTTTATTTTTACAAAAAGAGTGTGTGAAGAAAAGTAGGGGCCCAATTAATTTTACTGATTAAATATTATATTGACAGTATGATGATTACTTTTTGTCCTGACATTACATCATTTCTTCAATTTCAGTATAACTGACACCTAAAAATAGAAACAAAAAAAAAAATTATTGGAACCCATTTTTTTTATTCAACCCAACCCTAGAAATAATTTAAATGTAGGCTTTAGCTTCTAGTACAACAAAATTGTCAAATGAAAGACAAATATATACAGTACATATTTGCATTTACACCTTGAAGAAATCTGAGTCTTCTATTTCTTATGTAAACTGTCAGTCAAAATCTTGATCTTGAATGTCTTTTAAAATTAACATTTGCTAGTAGTCAAATCCTCTCTCTTAACACCAGCATAGCAAAGTGTCTGCAGATGATACAGCTTCATCAGTGAACAGATGTAGAGGTCTGAACACGCCCTTACCTTATGCTCGTGTGTGAACCCAGCATCTCACAATGCTGGGAAGCAGATAATAGAGATTTTGACAAGCAGCGAGAATAAACAGTGGGTGTGACATTAACCAAATGGCATACAGGCCAACACAAGGCTCGTCACAAATTCCGATGCCTTCCAGACTCATGAGAAGTGGTCAGTGGCCAACCTCTAAAGAAGGGCCACTAAAGGAGTGTGCCAGAACCGTCGCAGCCGATACAAGCAGACGCATCGTTCTGCAACTTTACAAGGTGAATTGGATCCAAAGATACATCAGAAGGACATTAGATAATTGACAGAGTGGCTCTGGAAATCAGTATTTAATAACATAACTTAAATGCTCTCCCGTTAAACGTAATTAAATGTTGTAAAATGTTGTCAACTTGTGAGTACGAGTAGTATATAAAGACATTTGAGGAGAGCCATTATTTTATATTTTCCTAATCATTGAAGCTCTTATAGCTCAGACGGAGTTGGAGTCATCCGCATTGATAGTAGGTAGTAGTGTTTATATTGGCTGGAGTACGAATCATGTTACACAGTAAATATTGCTTCTGAGGCCTCCTGGATCGTAGCGTTAAAAGTTCTGTGATTTTCTTCATTTCTTTGTCTGCGAGGTCAGCATTAAGGTTATCGTCTAAAACTCACGTTTTTAAGTTTTCCACTGATCCTTGTGGAATTTCAATTTCATTGCAAATTGCATCTGCAGCCTCCAAGATTGGTTCAGAGTCATTATTGTTTTATTGACATTTATATTTAATGTAATCTTTGTTGTAAAAAGTGGAATGTCTGGCCAAATATTTTTCAAAGATTTTACTGACGTAAAAGATTTTACTTCACACCAAGCAAACACTGCACTGACAATGGCATACTTGATGTTGAATTGTCTCAAAAGGGATGTGATGCGTGTATTAGGTTGACTTACGATATCCATAAGTAGCACGTTGCTTCTTGTAATGAGCTTTAAGAGTTTGGTAACATTTTGAACAATTGGCTGAATGAGAATGGTTGTATTTTTTGGCTAGTACAAAGCCTCTATATAGCCATCAACTGTCTTAACTCAGGATGTCCTGGTGAATTGTCCAATAAGATAAGAGCCTTCACTGGCATCTGTTTCTCATCAAGTGTTGTTACTTGTGGGACAAAACTGTTAGTGTAGCAACTATCGAAACTTCTTTAGAGACCCAAGCTCCACTTTTGTATGTAACAGGCAGAGATTCAACACTAATAATTTTTAATGTACACCCACAATTTTAACATAACCAGTTTCAGACGCATTTGCACATATCAACAGTGAAATCCCTTCTTCCTGAAGTTCCCTTTAAGAAACACGTTTTTCACTGAGTTACAAATGCCTTTGTTGGAAGTTGCTGCCAATTTACGCCGTATCGTCAGCTTTATAAAGTTATTCAGGTGTTAGACCTAGTTCAGGGACTTTTACATTCAATTTCTGGATGAATTCAGAAATTTTTCTCCTTACATCTGTAGGAATCGAATACCAAGGCATTTTTTGAAATATTCAAACCAACCATCACTAGCACGGAAGTGTTTTGTTTGTAATTTCAGTATAAAAAAATTGGGCACTTTTGTTTTAGAATATCTCCAGAAATTGATGCTTGAACCAGGTGTAAAGCGGATCCTCAACTTGAAAAATTTTAAGGATATTTCTCTTAATAAGCTATTCCATAAACAGAAAACAAAGTTTACATTTTTTTTTTTTCTTTTCTAAATATAAACTGTAGCTCTCCCAATGTTGTTCTATGTACATATAGACAGGGTTTCACCAATTTCATATCTCTTAGTCATTTCCCATTTATCAGATAGGTTTAATGTTCTGTGCTTACATTTTGAACTTGTGCTCGCCATTACACTATAAATAAGGCCATAACACAAACGGTTGTGTGACACAAATGAATTCAGACGTCGACACAAACAAGGTGAGTAGACATATGGAGGGATAGGCGGGGGTTTACTAAAAGGATAGGTCGCTAGGTGACTCAACCGACAGGCACGTGGGACTACAGAGCGTGTCGAACTAATGCGAGTCAACGGTATACGAGTAATAACAGTAAATCGCATTCACCAAGCATTTTAGTTGTACCGGCGAAATTCCTATTTAAATACTGTTAACATAACCATTTATTATTTATCGCATGCTGTGCTGATGAACTATATTTCAGTTCCCGACATCTAAGATTTCCCACAAGTATCGTTTTTACGCTGGTTAAGAAAACCGATAGTACCTGGATGTGAAATAAGTGAGGTGTGCCACCATTTATAAATGCTCTGCGGTGTGCTGTATAATGTCTTGTCTTCTCAACAAGTCTGTCGACAATGCAGGTGTGCAGAAGGCTGCAAAGGGAGGAAGGTACTGTCAAACAAAAGGTAAAGTACACCCTTGCTCTATCGGCCACGCCCAAATGCCTTGCCTACCACACGCCACCCGCTGGCAGCAGAGAATATGAATTGCCCCTGATGAACGTAATTTTATCCAGATTATGCATTGCGCAAAATAGTTGCTCTAACATTACTTGTATTTCAAAGCAAATGGTTTCAGAACAAAATGTTACACAACACTTTTAAAGAGATATTAATATTTGAAAAAAAGTTTTCTTTTGGGTTTAAAGGTCACTTTGTCTGGTAAAGTTGGCATTGTAGTGTATCTGGTGTAAAATAAATATGACATTAAAACATGATATTTATTTAACTCAAAGGACAGTATCTTCACGAATTAAATTATATGCCCAAAAGCATATACTGTACCACTTTGTCAGTAAAAAATTGTTTGAACATCAAGAAACTTGTATTATAAGTGTCCATTTTTCGTAAACTTCTTGAGGGGATATTGGAGGATTTAAAATAATTTATTTCAATAGACATGCATCTTTGAATAAACTAATAATACGCAAGTACTTACGCAAAACCCTTTACCTTCTACTAACGAGTAGGTAAGTACAGAGTAAAGAGCAGTGAAACTCATGACAGGGAAAATCAGTAGACGTGGTTTTGAATGACTAATTATTAAACCTAGTGAAGAAATCAATTATAATCGCCTGATTTGTGTCTCAAAATTACAAGTTTTCTTTGCAGTAAAATAATATTAATTATTTTTAAAGACAGAATTTGCACACTGGCAAGGTGTCGCCAACAGGTAGCTGCATGGAGAGGTCATCATCCCGCCGCCGGGCCTCACCTCCCTCGACATCCAACAGTCGTGACACTGCCCAATTGATAACTTCTCCATGTACTCTAAGCTGATAGTGCATGCAGGACATTTAAATTTGACATGCATCTTATGTCATTACATTTGCACCTTCATAGGGTTTGAAAGTTTTAGGACCGCTTGAATTTAGTGTCTGATTACAACATAATTAAATACATTATTTTAAGATGTTATGTTCTTAATTTAAACAAGTCTAGGTGAAATGACTTTAAATATATTAACAGTAATACATTTCCTAAAATTCTGTGTGAAGGGCATTGATATCGGAGAGTCTGTATCGGTATCAGTAAACATGGTTATCAGAACAACTAGAATTTATTCTGAATGACGAATCGTAATTTAACAATATTTACAGGAATAAAACAATTTACTGTGACGTTTAATTTAAATACTAATTTTCCCAGAGTTTTCATCAAAAGATGCAGGTGCAACCTACATACGCCAATATAAGTGGAGAATTCTAATCAAGGCTGTGCGCTTAGTGCCGATTATATTGCAAAAATCTTGTGGTTTTTAATTTTTATTATTTATATTTCTAGAATAATTTATCATATTTCCACACAATTATGGTGAGCTGGAACACACTAGTCTGACTTATGTAACATGACATCAAATGTCTTGAACACTGTCCAAGCACATGGCTCAACTGTAGTAGCTGTTTTTACTAAAAACAACAGAATAAATTGCAACATGTTTAATATTTTCACAGCAGATTCTCCAAGCAAACATTTTATACAATTTTCAGGTCACAAGAGATTGACTTATGACAGTGTTCATTACTTCAAAAATAGAAGACACGGCTGGTTTAATATCGAAAATCTACAAAAAACCGTTAGTTTCCACCTTTTAATAAAATGGGAAGAAATAACATCAAAAAAAATTTAATATAACATTTTCTTGTATAAAAAGAGCAATTCCTTGGTGAAAACCACCCAAACCATAACCGTGACTGATTTAGTTTACGTGTTTGCAACACAGGCGCAGCAGCTACAAATTGATAACGGGACTAGTGACCTTGAAGAGTTGGAGACCTGGTGTGGTTGAACAAAGGGAACTCCCATTAGCATTACATGCCTCATTCAGGGAAACATGCTGCGTGAGATATGGAAGGAAAAGTTTTTTCGCTATTTCGGCACCATAAAATGCGTAGTCACTGGAAAATTATGTTTTCAACTAACAAAACTTGCAAGGTGCAAGACTTGCTCAAAACCAGCAAAAATTCAAGGAAACTTTATCAAAAGGGATTAAAATTATGTTCGTTACAGCACAGCGATAAAATGGAGAAGTTGTGTCCCTTTTAATTGGAATACCACAGTACGGGGAAAAAACCAAGACAAAAATTTGTTAATATGTAGCTGTATTAGGTTTCAGCGATAGCTTGGACTGTTGTGTTTAAATTAAATTTGTTTTCATTAACAACATTCGACTCACACATTCCAAGCTGTTTGAAACAAAACACAGATGACAGCATGAAAATGTTCATTTTAAAATGTAATATTAATTTAACTCAATGGGCAGTATCTTTGTGAATAAAATTATAGGCCAAGAAGCATATAGACCTACCAGATCTACATTTGTAGCCAAAAATTATTGACCTGTATTACCAAGTATAAAGTTCGCCAGGCACACTTTATTTACTCTGTTGCCAGCATGAGAACAGTAAGTGCAAGCAGCCAAGTGAGCGAGAAACAACATCCTTTTTCTTTTGCTAGACAAGAAGCTTCCCCTCTCGTAGGAAGGAAAGAAGGTGCACGTCTGAGAGTCAGAAAAAGGGGTGAGAGAGGATGTTAGGACACCATGCAGGTTGCCAGGTAACCACTTAACCTCTCGGCAGGCATACAAGGGGAAGTAGAACGCCAGACTAGCACACGCACATTGCACCACGTTGCAGACATGTTAATGTTAGAAATGTAGACAAAGCAATGATAAACAGTGGCACACGTGACTTATTTCACAACCAGTTATTGGAGGTTTGCATAAACAACCAGCTTAAATGCAGAATATCTTAAGTGATAGGACACAAAATACACTTTGATCAACGCAACATCTACCAAACGATAGAAACGGTTAACTGTATCATTATTTATATAGGAGTTTTGCAGGGACCACTAAAAATTACTTGTGAATAAGGTTTCACAGTACATGCGTTTTTGATACTAGAGTAAACTGTATTTTTTTTTTCTCTCAGTTATGTAGATGCTTCCATGTTACACATTATAACTGGAAATTTCAGGAATGATTTTAAGGACTGTACAAACCATGACCACAATCAATAACATGCTAGGTCATAACAATATATTTTCTACATTCTCGGAAACATAACCAATATAAAAAGCTGTAGAGTACTAGTACATATACTACAAAAATGTAAGCATTAAACAACTAAATCATAGATTGTTAGAATATTTAAAAATGTGAACTCAAATCACTCATTAATATTAAAATTTAATCCAATCGAAGTTGCAGACTTACCTTCCCCTGATCATCAGGGGGCGCTGGAAGAAATCTACCCCTTCCAGCATCATCTGGGCCTCTAGGGAGAAGGCCTCCACCTCCGCCGCCTCTTCCTCGTCCACGACCAAAGCCACCACTATCTGGAAAATCTCGGGGCGGAGGAAAATCTTGTGGCCCCCTCTCCGGAAGTCTGTTTCGGATCCAAAATCCTCCCTACCTTGCGGAAACGCACCACCGCCACCACCACTGCCCCCGAAAGGTGGGATGTTCTCTCTAAGGCTGTCGAATAGGCCTTGATTACCTTTTGTACCTTGAAAGTTTCCCCTTGGCGACATTCTATCAAACCCCACCCTATTTGGACTTTCCTTTGGAACATTACCTTCTGAATCACTACCTGTTTTGGGCAAAGAACTATCAAAACTTACTTTGGGAATATTCTGGCCCTCAAATTGATCATTTTGTCCCCCAGGAAAATTATCTTTGGACTTCTGCATGTCATCTGGCCCTAAAGGCAGATCTTGATTCCCACCTTGGAAATCCCCGCCCGAACCAGAAAACCTGTCTCTCGGACCCGGAAATTCATTTCCAGGACCCATAAACCTATCTCTAGGTCCCAACTGTTGGTTACCGCCAAAGTTCGGAGCATCATTCCGCCACTGGTTCTGGCCACGACCTCTATTTGCACCAAAATCTTGCCAGGGTCGACGACCCGGTCCATCTTTGGAACCAAAGTTACCTGGTGGTTGATTACTTCCTCCCCAAGGCTGGTTATCAGGTCCTCCAAACTCTTGGCGGTTTTCATTGCCACCACCAAATCCTCTGCCTCTTCCAGCTCCAAACCTATTTTCTCCATCCTGCGGGCCCCCAAAACCTTGACTTCTGAAACCAAAACTACCACTTTGGGTTTGAGTGCCACCTAGTCCAAATCGTTGATTAGGAGGACCTTGATTTCCACCAAGACCAAATCTTGGATTTCCACTTGACCCGAATGACTGACCGGGTCCACCTTGACTTCCTGGTTGAAAATTCTGATTACCACCTGGACCAAACCTTTGATTAGGTGGACCTTGGTTTCCACCAAAACCAAATCCTTGATTTCTCCCAGCCGCAGATGAATCTTGTTGGAAAGATCCGAAATTCCTATCTTGGCCAAATCCCTGGTTGGCTGGTCCTTGGTTCCCACTTCCACCAAATCTGTTTGATGTACCTTGATTACCACCTGTTCCAAAACCTTGATGTGTTGGTCCTTGTCCTGGACCAAAACCTTGGTTTTGATTTGGTGGTCCCTGCTTACCACCAGGACCAAATCCTGGGTTTGGTATTCCCTGATTTCCTCCAGGGCCAAAACCTTGATTTTGATTTGGTGGTCCTTGATTACCACCAGGACCAAATCCTTGGCCTGCAGGTCCCTGACCACCACCTGGGCCAAGTCCTTGATTCGGTGGTCCCTGATTACCACCTGGCCCAAAACCTTGATTAGAAGGTCCTTGATTACCACCAGGTCCAAATCCTTGATTCATAGGACCTTGGCCACCACCTGCCATAAACCTTTGATTTTGTGGTCCTTGATTTCCACCCAAATTAAACCTCTGATTGGGTGGCCCTTGATTTCCACCACCAAAGCCAGACTGCCCTCTGTTCATCCCAAAATTTGCATTAGAGCTAGGACAGAATCCCAGAAGGCTTGGTAGTGGTTGATTTGACTGTGACCCTGGACTTGCACCTAACAAACTTGGAAGAGGTTGGTTGGATTGCAATCCTGGACCAGCACCCAACAAGCTTGGAAGTTGATTTGACTGAAGTCCAGCTAACAGACTTGGAAGTGATTGGTTTGACTGTGATCCTTGAATCCCACCTAATAAACTTGGATGTGGTTGGTTTTGTTGCGAACTTTGACTACCAGATGGGCCAAATTTTTGCAAACCTGGAGGTGGCTGGTTGTAACTTAAATTACCAGGTTTGTCACTGCTTTGAAGTGAAGACTCAGCATCTTTCTTGGCAGCTGTAGGAGACATAGTCTCCTTTGCAGCATTAGAATCTGGTGCAGAAGTGTCTGCACGTGGTTCTGAGCTGGGACCATTCCCAGTTCTATCATCTACATCTTGAACCAAAGGCAGTTCACTATCTTTCTTCTCATCTGAAAGCAAGTCTAGTCCAGGAATACCATCCCCAGATGAACTCTTTAGGAAGTTACCACTTTCCTCTTTGTCTTCTTGTGATTTTTCATCATTCTGAGACTCTGGCTGAGAATTCTCCTGCAGCTGAGAGTTCTCAGATTGCGACTTATCTGCTCCTACAGCTTCCCCACCTTCTGCAGTATCTGCAGGTTTATCTTGATCTTTCACGATGGCACCTTCCTGTGCAACCTGGCTACTTGAGTCTGCAGCTTCTTGTTGACTCTGCGACACATTTTCACCGTCTGTAGTGGAAGGTTTGCTTACGGAACCGAAGTCATCACTTCCAGGAAAACTGGTCAAGTCTCTGCAACATAATATGAAATGAGGCTACAAATAACAAAACTTACTATTTATTATTAAATTGAAGAAAAAGCTACACAAATCCAGTTTGCAATAAAGCTTATCATATGAATAAATTAAACATCACTTCCTACACAACAAAAGTAACACCAAAACATATTAAATTGAAGAAAAAGCTACACAATTCTTCATTGCAATAAAGCTTAGTCTGATATGAATAAATTAAACATCACTTCCTACATTACAAGGTAACTTCAATACATACAATGTGTATGCAATATTAACAAATGCATTAGGTGAACCAATATCTTCAAGAAAATAAGTCATTATTGTTTTGCTAATGTAGTCTGAATTCAAAGTTTATAGAAACATGAAAGTAATGCTGTTTACATTTATCATTTGGTAATGTAAAACTCAAAAATTTTCACTGCATTTAGTTAGTGGCTGCAAATTTTTACAACTACAGGTGCTTGAAAAAGTTAAAGTTTTGTGGGTGTGGGCGAATAGGTGTAGAGTGGAAACTAGAATATTCGTTTTTCAGTGGTTCAACAAGAAAGAAAGAAAGAATGAAGCAAGCGAGAAAACTAAGGACGCAGACTTACATGTTAGGCCTGAGCAAGATTGTATATAACGTTAAAGTGCATTTTAGGTTAAACTAACTGCCAAAAGATGTCATTAAAACCACTCAAGTCAATTTGTGATTAAATATTCACTCTCATACATGCCAACTTCTCAAAACAAATATTAGCAAAAACATAAAAATTTGATGTAAGCAGATGTGCCCTTGTTTATAATGGCATTTGTTTAATTAGTTATATATATATATATATATGGTTAGCAATCAAAAGTTATTTCAGCATATAAAAAATGCATTTGGCATTTAAATAAGTTTCATATTTTCTCGCCCAGTGTTCTGATTTCCTTTGTCATCGAGCTATGTTCAATCCAGCGACAAATTGCCACAATTTATTTAGAGACTACAATTTTCGCCAACCAATACTGAACAAAATTTAAACCTGTACAATAGTAAACAAACCAGCAACCAATTGCTTTCAATAATAATAACAATACACGTCTAAATATTGCCACATCTTTACAAATTCTGTTTGCGAGAATAACAGCATAGAACATTGAACAGACTGCTGTAAACGAATAAGAAGAATATGAGATGCTATCTCATTGTCAACAACTTACGAGTGCAGTAACACGGAGGAAGAAATGTAGGACATAGAACATGAAAAATTGCTGAGGGATGTAAACAATACGATCAATATCACCAGTTATCGATTATCCACATTGTTTTCCATTCGTGTTGTGTTAAAACGAGCTAAGTGCTCAATCTGTGGCTGTTTTGAACGGACATTACACAAAACAAATAATCTGCAATCGCTGAAAGTGTATCAATTCTCAGTGTTTATATAGGAATTTCGGGAGGACCAAAATTAATGAAATAGGAATACGGTAAAACGTGCTCATAGGGAACAAATGTTCGAGAATCCACTGTAGTTTGATACATCCCGCAAGGCATAGTTCATGCAGCGCACCCGCTACAATGAAATACCCTTCATAAACAGCAGAGTATTTTGAATTGTTGTTACACATTCTTCATCAAGGTAAAGTTTAACAAAAACGACTCAGTATTCTTAACATATTTTCATACGAAGTAATTACACGAGACAAATAAAGACTAAGGATTCAACCATAAAATTTATAATAGTACATAAACTAAATTACCATCTTACAAAATAGTCAAATTTAAGTTTGTCCCGAAAAAGGTATGTTTGCAGACGGAAATCCATCAAAAAATTTAATTTTTTTCGATCACGTGCTTTATCTAGGCAAGGTCGGTGTTTCTTCCTATCTGTTCCATGCGGAAATGTATTGATCAATTTATTATTGGAGAAAGGGTTGAGGCGGCAAGTCCATATATACTAGGGAAATCAAATTTTTTCTCACCTGCATCTACATCATTTCACATTTTGAATAGTTTTTGCAACCAAAAATGCCTTAATTTTTTTAATACATTTGTGATTTAAATACCGCATTAGTAAAGGCAGGATGGAAAATACAATGGTTTTGCTGCACTCATAGCTCGGCTTAGAATCCACGGAATGTATCAAAAATTTTTCTACAGCAAGAACACGTTTCCGCCATTATATACCTTTCTTTCTAAATAATTCTAAAACATCAATAAAAATGTATGACAAGTTTAAATATATATTCGTATATATTCAAATGATAGTTTGCTTATAAACAGCCACGCAAATATTTATATTTAGTTGAGACGTTTGCCTGAAGTGCACGCGGCTCCGAGGGCTGTTCACCCACCACCAGTAGGATCCCTCCCCTCCAACAGCACGCGGGCTGACCTGAGCAGTGACGCACATACCACCTACCCTTCTTGCCAAGCCATTCTTCTCACCACAAGGCTCGGTAATGCACAAAGCTGCCGGGTAAATAAAATCTGCTTTTTGCACGTAGTCTACAGCAGTTATGGAGAAAAACAAAATACCTCGGTCGTATCATAGTCGTACGCAGTTTACTGCTTTGTAAAACACCAAGTAAATTCTATGTGCTGAAAAGAATCACGATGAACTTATCACAGATTTAATAAATGAAGTAAGACCACAATTTATCTACCTTTAAGAATTTTATTACATTTTTCTTCCCTAGCAAAATTAGACTGACTAACATTATAATTAATAGGACCAATCTATTAGCCAAATAAGGAAGGTTAGGGCAACAGCAGTTACATTACTGACAATGTGCAAAGTTTCAAGAAAGTCATTTTATCCAGAGTAAAATACACTACACTTAAGAGAGCTGAAAAAACCACGAATGGGACTGCAAGGTGTGGCAATCATATATTTTGTGTAAGGTTTAAGAATGTTAGCTTTAAACTGTCAAACTTTCTATCTACAGATAGTTCTTATGCTACAGTATTGAAAATTGAACTCGGTATGGTTACAGCCGCATTCAGATTATCCAGATAACTCAACTAAATACCCAAAAACCAGCCTGGCTTGTAGGAGTGGGTTTTGACAAATATATATTTCTGCTGTAACCTCTTAACTGGCTAGTTATGTTTTTGAGAATTAACACTAGGTTTCATAACACTCAAAAGATAAAACATATATATTTAAAAAAATGTGATTTGCAGTTTCAATATTTAACACAGGATATTCACAGTGCATCGAAAATTTATAACAATTTTAACACACTCTTGAAATTTGCCCTACGGTAATTTTGCTCCAAACAATATTAATATATTAATTTTAAAAGATCATTTTGAATAAAATAAAGTAAAGCTCAGTCTTTTTCACAAACAAATAAATCTTTTTATGGTTTTTATAAAGCAGTGTTGAAGCATTGCAGTGCAGGGCAAAATTTTAATAAAAAATACTTAGCTGGAATTTCTCGTAATATCATAAAATTTTGCTAATAAATATTATTTTATTAAATTAGTGAAAATATTTACATGTGGGACAGTTACACTACTTAATTTCTAAGTTTGAATGGACTTCTGTTATTTCTGAAATTACATTTTAATTGCATTTTCTCCTTGCATTAAGTATGTACTATCAAAACAGCCAAGACATAAGCTGCATGGATAGCTACTAAAAAATGTGGCATGCACGGATACAGTATCTGCAAAATTTGTATAACAAAGTTATTTGCATATAACTGTATGGTGTTTTGCCAGGACCAAATTATAAGTTCGTTATGGTGAAGTATTCATTAACTTGAAGTTTGTTAAAGTGGTGCTTTGCTGTATGTATCTTAGCTTCTGAATAATACATTATTGAAAAATATTCCACAAACCACAGAAAATTGTGTTTATTAAAAAATGTACAGTTGAACATGCACATACAGCCAATTGGCCGAAAGTATTTATTCCTTGTTAACACCACCTATTTTTGTTTAATTTATCGCGTGTCTGTGAGTTTAATTTTTAAACGTGCAGACAGTTTGTTTTACTGTATTTACCCGAAAGAAAGATGAAGCAACTAGTCCAGAGTCTGTTGAGAAATGTAAACGATGACAATGCAGTAAGGTCGCGCCTTCCAAAATGGAACATATTGCAGGCTATGCACATGCTGTGTGTCGAATAGCATTTCTCGAACTGCCATTGCGAACTGCTTCACTAAAGTAGCAGGGTTTCCATCTAGCAACACTGCTGCTGCCGTCACCGAAGATGGCATGGTACAGTGTGAAGCTCAGCATGATAAATTCATATGCATATTTCGTGAAATGTGATAATATATTTCAGTATAAAGAACTGCATTATAACCAACGGAAATCTTTGGTTCCATCAAGTTCTTTATAGTGAAGGTTTACTGTATTCGTGTTAACATCTTTTTCATGAAAAATTTCACATTTGGAAAAAAAAAAAAAAAAAAAAAAAAATATTTCAAGAAAAGTGTGAAATAATGCCCAATTTCGTGGTATTTCATAGTGCACCATTTTCTGGGGTCCCTACTTATTACTTATTAAACCTCTCCCCCAGATGCAAAAAAAAAGTGTCAAGAGCCCATGCACTGCAATTTTCTCTGATATTAACTGCAGCAATGAAATGCGTTTCCATCAGTGCTACCAAACAATACAAATATATCAATTGGAAAGGTTTAATTTACTAATAGTATACATAAAAACGAGGTTAGAAAATATTGTAATGGTGAACTATTTCTTACCAGCCGTTGCCAACGCGTCGCTGCTCTTGCTGTTATTAATTCATATTTAAAACAAAATGAAAATTTTTCAAGTTGTTTGAGACACTAAGCAGATTATTAATCTCGTCATGAACACAGTACTTTAATGTCAATCACGGCGGGAGTTTTGCAAATATTCGGTATAACAAAACAAAAACAAAAAATGACTGCTTTCATTGTCATTTTGTTAAGAAACTGTTTTATCTAAAGTCTCAATAAAACAAAAATTCTCTATTTTGATGAATTTTCCGGTGTTTAATGAATTTTCATTTAATGCACCAGCAAGGAACATTTTTGCCTGTAAATAAACTTGTTTGTTTTCATTATGTTATAACTGAAATAACTACATAAAATTAAAAGTTAAATGTAGGAGAAACCCCCTGTGTTAAATATTCCATATGCTCCATACTTTTGGTTTGATTTTCCAATGAATTTGTTATAATGAATAACCTGCTATGTTATAAAAGTTGTTAAGCTTTTATTAAGACTGAGTCCAATAATATTATTTTTCATATTCGTTTCAGTTTTATGGAAGTTCAAAACATATCTTTCATTTAGTCTCTTGAGAGAAAAGTCAAATCTGCACAACATTATCACATGGTTATATAATTGTGGAATACGAGTGATTTAACACAACAGGTTTAAATGTTACGCCCAGGGTGATTTTTGAAAGGTTCAATTCCAAAAGGCAGAAGAATGTGTGAACTGACTATAGGCAGTACATAAATGTTCTATGTATTTTTTGATGAAGAGTCACCTGCCATAGTTTGTTACTTGTGTTGTACATTAGTACAATCTCTATTTGCAAAATTATCACTGGAAAATATTATGAAAATTACAATTCATTAGAAAAAACTTACTTTGCATCCTCTTTGGTTGCAGTTTGATCAGTCAATTGGTCGTTCTTGTTGGGCGATCCTTCAGGCTGCTTAGCCACACCCTGGTCAGAAGCAGCATTATCCATCACCTGGAAGAAAACATTTTAATTATGAACAAACACTTGCTAGCATTTACAACATAGAGGAACATGCTCACAAAAATTTGACCTTAATGACAGAATAGTAAAACACTACATATTTTTACACTTGTACTTAAGAACACTTGAGGGATGCAGACGTTGCTTTCTTAGCAATTCGTAAGAATTTGTCACTGAATATCTGTTCATAGGAGACATCCACTTGTCTGGATATAATTAGTGAAACTCTCAAGTGAGTGATTTGAAAGCTGTGACCTAAACTGAAGTGGAGACACATGAACGGTTCTTAATATTGAAAACTTAAGAGCCGATGATGGAGATTGAGATTAGTATGGAGCAGTGCTGGAATGAAGGGATAGGGGAACCGGGAGGTCTCAGAGAAAACCAGTCGACCAACAGCATCGTACAGAATGATTTTCACAGGCAAAATTGAACCTGGATCGCATTGGTGGAAGTTGGTGTTAGAGCAAAGAATCCTAAGAATGAAAAAATCACTCTACCCAGTCTATCAAACATACTTTTTCCATCCACTCTTTAACAGTCATGATAATAGCCCATTTTTCAATTACGTTGCGACTTTGGATTGTTGCAGATCAAACATCTTCCCACTGAAAAGACATGAACTGGTTGTGGAGTGTATCCATTGCCATAGCCCTTGTTTCACTGCCAGACAAAGGCAACATAGATGGAAATAAATTCAGGAATTTGACGCAAGAGGCATTCCTGCGCATTGCGAATGCGTACTTTACGGCGTCACAAATTTACAATACACATATCCAATTACGTGTGGATGAGCTGTAGTCGTATTTGGTATATCTGAATAAGCAGCGCATGTCACAATAAAATATATATAGTATTTTGAGATGTTATTTTATTTAAACAGGTTTAAGGTAAATGTATTTTAACGTACAATTAACAATAAATTTTTTTCTAAAGTTCAGATTTTTATTGTGTTATTAGTAGGGATTGGAAATTTGATTATTCGATACCCATCAATTCTAAGATTCGAATCTGGAATCGAGAATCAAAAAATTAATTGGATTCTTTGCAATCCCAATGAGTAACACAGTGCCAATAAAACTTATTTTACGACACTTGGAAACTACGCGCTCCCGGGAAGCGATTGCAGGAATCCTTTGCCAAAAGCACAATTTGAGATTCCCGTGACAAATGTGACACTGAGTGTGACCTTGCCAGGTGGTTTACAGCTGTGCCGGTATCTATCACTTCAGTTTATTCTCGCTCTCTTCCTCTGTAATGAGTGCTTCCCGCTTTCCTTATAAACATACTTGAGACAGTGTTCCAGTTTGTTCAAAATTTCATTTTTCTTCTTTTGTTAGTAGCATTTTGTTCGGTTTAGCTGAACAATACGATGTTTAACTGCCTAGCATTCAATGCTGTATTATTTTGGTGTTATCATGATTTCCAAAATAAAAACTGATATGATTTCGTAATTTGTCAACTTCGTTGAAAAAAACTTAAATTACAAAAACACGTCTTTGATTATAAAGACAAAAATTGTCAGATGACCATTTTGTCAACAAAAAGTGCCAATTGGAAAACGGCCTCATGATAATGGAAAAGGAATGAAGTTACTATGCAAAATTTAAATTGATGGTTGTGGAATATGCATATGAACATGGAAAAAATTCATATGGTTGACAATTTGACGATGACAAAAATGTACAGTGATTTTGCGGGAGGCAAAAAAAAAGCTGTAAAAATTGGAAAAAATAAAGTGCTTTGCGAGGAAAAATTTGTAAATACATTTAACTTGAATAGTAGCAGTTTGCTCACGTGCGCACCACTAGGAATAATTGATTTTCTGGTACCACAGAAATGCTTGTATTTTAAGTTGTCAGAAAATGTGCAGCTAACAAAAATATTCCCTTAACAGAATTTAAGACTGACGTTTGCCAGCTACTCGACTGCGGAATGGCGGCGATCAGATTACCCCATTCTTAGCAGCTGTTAGGTAGCACATATAAAAAAAATTACTTGTACACTCAGGTATATTCCCTGACAGTGCGGGACCTTACATGTTATTTTATGATGGTCCATACATTTTCACACTTTAACCATCCCCTCCCCTCGCGAACCAAAAAAACAAGGTTTCATGTACATGCAACACCCCATATGTTTACATGAAATTATACGACAATTTCCAATGATTGGTTCAAAGAAGTTAACTTAGGGACAGATATTCACGTAGCATTTCACTATTAGCTTCGGCCGATATGAAAACTTTCAGCTTTCCGTCTACACAAATACACAGTACCGCATGCACAATAGGAAACACGCGACCTAGTTGTCAAGTGCCGGTGGCGGATTGGCACTGGACAGCTCGGCGCCAGGCGGCCAAGCTGTGCAGGGTTGCTAGTCTGCGCGCAGTCAGCTGGGGGCAGCGATGTTCCCATGTTTCCGGATGCACGAAAGTCAAAACATTTTCTTACACTTTTTTATGCAATCATTAATTCTTGTATTGTTTTTGAAGGAAACTGCTGAGTACTGTTATTTAAGAAGTCATTACAACGAAAATAAACCCACACTGCATTTGTTATTACAGACTTCTTTTCTCACTGGGTACATGGGCAATTGATGGTGCAGATAAAAGTTGTCAGAGAACTTTTTGTTATTAAGCATTTTCGTTACATCGGACTTTCACTGTAGAATAGTTTTGACTGTGAATGGAAGTGCGAATGTGTGTTAAATGTCCTATCAGTTGTAAATCATAGGAATTGAGAATTGGAAAAGATCATAACATCGACACACAATCAATAATCAGGTATCTGCATCGAAAAATTGGAATCGTCCCATCTCTATTTATTAGCTAAACATTCACAGATAATGCACAGCTCTTATTATAGTCAACGTGAAGTTTTATAAAGTTAGATGCTATATTTTATTGATGTACTGAAATCACACATGTATGGACATTTTTTGACAGTCCATGAATAACGATAGATCAAAAGTCCGTGCGCGGCGGGGATACAGCAATCATTTGTATTTCTTCTGTAAAGAAAACCCCAAGGACTCAATTCAGGGGCCTCCAGCAAACCTCGAAACTTCAGTAGCCATAGCAGCTACTCCCAGCAATGACAACAGTCTTCGACACCCATCGAACACTAATATACTTTAACTTCTTTTGTCTCTTCCAGACACCCGCAATTAGTCAGCGTTAGTTCAGTAGTTATATTTTCAGTTTTCTAGTTCACTTTCCCTCTAGCCTAGAACCAGGTCGCCTACACCTGGCTAACATAGTTTACCTTCAGTACTCCGGCTGCTTGGCAGGAGATAGCACAGGTCACTGTGTTTATGTCCTCAATAAATACAGCTTTGTTCTCTATCCTAACGTTTTTATTTCTACAGTAAAATCTACATGATTCCCCTAGGAATAATTCGCACTGTGCACTGCAGACGGAAAATAGGAACATTTTAAATCCGAATTATCTTGACTGAGGCCCCGCTTCTGGGGACCTCCAGTCTCGTAACACGCCTATTAGACGACCACATGTTGCTTCCTATTACCCTGAGCCCCCCGGTGATGGAGGGAAGGAACAGAAGGAGCCCCAAACACAAGGATTACTTTCAAAAACATCAAGCCTGGGTTACATCATCTAACAGAGCACCTAGGTACTGGAGGTGGTATTGGCCTGGGTATTGCGGACAGGCCTTGGCTAGATATCACATCGAGTAGAAGCATTGGTGGCCCACGCGGCTCAACGTCTCTGATCTGCTCGTTAGAATAGGGGATCACCGGAGGCACTGAGCTCGGTTACCAATAGACTACTTGAAAACACTATTATAGGGAATAGTTTCTCGTAATGTGCACAACGAGTTTTGTACAGCAGCGAATCAAACTCTAGGACTTATAAGATTAGGCGTGCCTGACGACGTAGGGAACAAAAGATCGCTCATCTAGCAGTCACGCAGTGGAATACCTTAGCCCCTCCTACGCAGGAAAGATAGGCGGAACGGGACAGTGCCGCCTCACTGAGGTCACGGGTAGTCTTGACTGTCTCTGTGGTACGATATATACATTTCCCAACCGCACGTCCGTACCAGTCTGGAATACCATCCAACCACCAAACCCACGTTACCAACCGGCCAAAAACCTTCAGATTAAGTCAGGTTGACTAACATATCCCGTCAGCTACTGATAACCACGCACTAGGTCTAGTGCAATAAACCTTGATCGTGCCATAGTCAGTAACCATGCATGCATCAAGGTTAAGAACGCAACATAGCAAATCTGGATACCAACAAAGCTAATTCCTCTGTCAATAAGGATATGAAAACTAGGTAAGTAAACTAATTATATTTTTCTCAAAGTAAATTAGCTACATTTGAAGTTTTGTCAACGTCTCTATGAGTGAGTACACACAATTAAAAACAAACGCATCCCAAATGAAAAAGAAAGACAATTTTTTGGCGTGCTATGAACACTTTTAACCAAAGCCATAATGAAAACACCACAACAGCTTTGTAAAATAGTTAGAACATTTGGAGTCTAATTAAAAAGTAATCTTGCACTAGCTTATTTTTGCATGAATGTTTAGGTTATGCATAGAGTAAATTAAAACTCGCATCACACATCAACCAGCCAACAATACTTGCAACTTATACCGTACTTATCCAGAGAGTATAAGGCGACCCCCCTACACTTGACATTTGTTGATGGGAAAAATTCAATTTTGCCACAAATACTTATTGACAGGCCATGATGATAAAAAAAACTCAAAAGGCAAACATTCCATGAAAATCATATTTAATATAAGTAAAATAGGTAAAAGCTTACCAGTCATCAAACCTTATGTACAAGAAAAAAGAATGGAGAATTAAAAAAACTGTAACGTGTCAATTATTCATAATTTGAATCCAACTCCCCAGTAGAATGATCCTCAAGTTGTGTACGAAATGGCAGATTTTAGTTGACAAAATAATCACGTGACCCGATTTTGTATACAAAAATGACAACTAATTTGGTTATTTTGTATTTTTCAACTTAGAGGCTGTTAGCAAAAAAAAAAAAAAAAAAAAACCAGAAAGACAAAATCTGTGCCATGTTGGTTTTAAACTTCAAAACACAACATGAATACGTAATAGAAACTTTTTTAAAATAAATAATTGTTCATAAAATATGCTAGGCATGTTTTAAAAAGAAAGCAAGTTCTGTGCTTTGTCTATATATTTTGCAACAATATTCTTCAAATATTTTTAAGTAATTGAATAATTTATTTTCACATTTTTAAACATATTCCCAACATTTTTGTGATGCTTCGAGAAATATTACGTCCGTTTTAAGCATTTAATTTATATAAACAGTTTTACTGCTAAAGTAAAAATTTATTGCTGGGAGTGCTAAACAAATGACTGTTGACAAAGTCCGATTTTAAACTAACAAAATTACAAATCACAAAACAACGAATGTCATTTAAGACACTGCATCAAGAGTATGATGATGTTATTTTATCTTCCCATAGACTATGATCTTCACTGCCACTAAGTGCATTAGACAGGCAGCATTTTCTTAGTTGGGACGCCAAACCATTTTTTTCTTCAATATTGTCACTCATAATTAACATGTGCTCACTTACCAGTACTATTTTGCGAGAGTAGCTCTCAGGCCAATCAGCAGAGAACTACTGGTACGCATAATCGCGTAGCAGTAAGTCACGATATTTGAAAGTCTGCATCAATCCCCTTTTATAATCTATAAATTCTGGCAAGGTTAGGGTATAACAATTGTATTTATTTGTCACAGGAATATAATATAGCTGAGTTCTAATAAGTATCTATTTTAAATAATAATCTTCCTTATTCGTACCATCGTGAGATTACCCCCGTAGCACCTCTTTCCTCCTATTACAATACTGCACACAGTTGAATTGGTCAAAGCCGATAAATAGTAGGAATTAGTGTGGACAGGAGAGAGGAGGAAGGATGAGTGTTACACCACCATTGTATCTTTTATCTTTGATAAAAGGAACCTTCCCAAATATCACCGCCAGTGTGTACTGTAATGCACTAACCTGTTTGTGCATATTCTATACTGTACCAATATTTTAGAGATGCTTTTGTCAGGTGGTTTCGTGATAATTAGAAATAGCTGCCAGCATCAATTTAACTCCAGTAACGGAGCCCATTATTAAAAAAACGATACAAATAGAAGTTAACCACACTTTTCATTGTGACAGTGTTCTATTAATTTTTATATATTTAACCAAACTTGTGTTTTTTGAAAGCCTACAATATTTCTCTGGAAACCATGAACTAAATGCTATTAAGTGTAAATATTAATCTTAAATTTCTTTTTGTGATGCAAAAATAAGAATCCTTAATTTTTGAAAGTGAAATTTGGAACAAAATATAGTCTTATATTCAGGTGAATACGGTAGATGTTGCTCGTAACTTTATAATAGTGCAAGTTTACAACCAGTTTTAGTTAATTTTCGCAATAAACATGTAGTTCTAACCTATGCAACTAACTTTGAAATTTGTGAATAAGCACCAAAATTGAAATTTGTTCGACAAGATTTGATTCATCAAGTCATAATTGTGTACGTAAAGATTCTATACAAAGCTTCTTGCATGAAACCAGACATATTGTATTTGGAAAAACCTACAAACGTGAAAAAAAAATTTCCCCAAAAATATTGGGAAGAATTTTACACCCATTGAGAATGGGAAGAATTTTACACCCATTGAGAAAATCGTTATGTATTCCCGGAATTTGGGATATAAATTCCAACATTTTACAATACTGGAAGACATCACCATTTACTAGGGTGCGCAAAGCAGCACAGAAATATCTGTCTTCACCCAACTGGGTCTGTGGCATCACTGAGACTTTTTAGTTCAGCTGGCTTTATATCTTCCAAGAAAGGAGTTCCTTGAACCCTGACAAGATATGACAGCTGGTCTTATTAAATAAAATTATTTACATCTTGAAATACTGCAAATAAGTGTTGGTATAATTTTTGGAGTGTACACAATAATTTTTATTTCTCACAGCATTAAACTGTTAATTTTTTTATTTAATTTGCTTGTGAGACACAGAATAGGGTCGAAGTAGTACAGGGGGGGGATTAATAATTTGCAAAATTTTGGGCCAATTTTGACCCAGCCACAACCCCTATGCCCCCAAACATGCCAATTTTTGCATGAAGTTCATATTAAATAGTCTCCAGGGCATAAAAACCACTTTTTAAATTACATATAAATATGTATGTATATTTTAATAGCTGAACATCTCATTAATTTGATACCAAAGAAAGGCATAATGGAACACCGCTTGTCGTAAAAAAAAGGCCTAAACACAGTATGACACGGCCATTGAAAGTGTGTGAAAAGATTAGACTATGTATTATTAAAATATAAAGTTGTTATTAAAGATCTATTACGCAGGTCTTGTGGGTTATACATCACTATGAGGCACATAGGAATCAAAAAGTTTAGGTGACGTTGCACAATAGGTGCTATCGCCTTGGTATGGCCTTGTACATATCTGGGCGAGCACCTGGATCAGCAGCGCTGCTGGGTGCGGGCATGACGATTTGCAGCTGAAGCTCGGTCCTAGATCCTTAGGCTGGGCAGCTGTCGGTCAGTCGCTACCAAATGGCGGTCGGCAGCAAAATGCCAGTCGCCACTGCCGTCGTTACAGGGCCGGTTCACTTTGTAACAGCGGTCCGGCATTGAGAAAATATACTGAGAGATGTGATTCACGTCAATGTGTTGAATTTATGCAAAACATAGGCGGCGTGTTGACATCTCCACGGCACAATGAGTCCCGGGAATGTTTACGGAAATATAAATACTCATTGCAATCAACTTGAAATATTAATTATCCCAAATTTTTCATTAAAAACCTTTGACGTTGCCTATACATGTATACGACCTCACTCGCCATAATATGATACCAGTAACATAACACTTTTATATGCTCTCTCTTGGTCTATCTTTACTCACTTTACACATAAAATTGACTTCACAAGGAAAAAAACAATTGCCCACCATACAAATTATTATATTAAGTAGACGTGGCCAAACACATACTTAAAAATAATCATTAAAAAAGGCACTGAATCAAATTTTAAGTTATACATACACTGATTAAGAAACTAGTCTGTGTAATGTGCAGCTGTTTTTACAGCAAGAGGAAGGATGATGGAAGTGAAAAAAGACAGGGAGGGTAAAGCAGAGGGGGCAGCATGTGACTAGGACATGGAATCCTTACTGATCCAGGCTGCAACTACATCCCCGCCGCAAACCACGCCTAGCTGCAGTGGACAATACACCAGTGTCCACTTCTGGCATTAAGTAATTTATTGTTTCACGCTGTTTGGAACAACACATGTCAAAGTCCATGATGCTAGCTCTAGAAATGTGGGACCACTAACATCAGTTAAAGGCTAGTTTTACATAAATTGAAAACCCTGGATAACAGAAACTAGTACCACAGTTCGAGAAAAGGTCTACAAAAAACCAATCCCCCCCATAACTGAAACCGCAGTTCAAGATTCCGCAGTTGGCAGGGATTAGTATCTATTTTTAGATGTGCCTCAAATTTTAGACTTTTTCGACCCAAACTTTTCATGGGTCCTCGAGATTGGGTTGTAATGGAGGGGTTCTACTGTATTTGCTTTTATAAAAGAGCCAGTTGTGTGTGCAATAAATTATGCGGAACTGTCTTTTTTGCATTTTGCACCACGAAAAGACGATTCAAGGGATGCTTGACTTTTGCCTGAAGTCCCAGGTTGTTGTTCCACAAGAGCTTTGTGTTTATCAGCATTGACATGTTTCGTACATGAATCTTTTCTTTCCCAGGAAATGGACACATTACAATACCAACAAAAATTGCTTTCTCATCACTCCCATAAAGTCCCTGACTAGTAAGATACTAAACTCGCTGCTTGGCAGCAACATGTGGTTTCAGCATTTTCCTTATGTAAAGACCACCACAACTAAATCAGTACCAATCTCGCCACAAAGAAATATTTATATCTCTCTTTCTCTTGTAATATTATTGTATCACTTTTACCTTTTGGCGGTATAGGTAAACCAAAACAATGAAATGTGCACTGAAAGAAGTAGAATGCGATAGTTGTTTGCGTTCAATTTGCAATACTTGATTCGAGAGTATCGTAAGTGACAAGATGCTCGAGAGTATTGAATATGTTAAGATGGCGTCTCGAGAAGCCAACGTGTCACACGTGTGTATGTAATTTGATGTCGCAATCTGACATGCAAGTTTCATTTGATACTATAAAAAGGTTGCAGTTAAGAATTTTATTTTTTGACGAAGCTAAAAACATTTAAAATACATGAATTTATGTCTCGAATTGTACACAGAATAACTTTCCATAAACACAAACGGAAATGTCGCCAGGCTAATAATTGTAATCCTAACCATCAGGGTAAATCAGTCCCAAAACCTTTATACGACCAAACTGAAAAACTGCAGAAATGACAAGAATGAAAACATTTTGTTTTCAAATGGGACTTTTATGGAGGCAAACAAGAATAATCTTATAATGGGTATTTTAATTATTTATGAACTACGTCCGATGTGCAATGATTGAGATTTTTTCTCATTTTTTTAAATTTGGCATAAATTATGTGCGACAACTATTTTGTTTAGAAGTTGAATTACCTGTTTACACAAATATTTTATTAGATACTACAATATTAAGAGTTTTCGTTAAATTATTCTCAGTATTTTATCAAAAGTGAAAATTTTTTTTCCTTGAACAAAAAACAGGGAAATTCGCATAAAAGTTGCCTTTATCACAATTGCGACAAATGCACATCTCTCTTTATGAGGTTGGTCTTTTTTTGGAGACTAATATGTCAAGTCCACATCCACAGAATGTTCGCATCTATAGAATTCTTATGTCAGCCACCTCAAAATGATTGATAGTGTTTCCACTGTACTTTCTCACAACTCAGTTGGTATGCATCTTAAAGAACTTGCACATCATTTCATCCTTGATGATAAAATGTAGAAACCTTCATGCTTCATTACTCGTTCAAGATAAAAAAATAGTAGCTATGTTCGGCATCTCAGCACGAAAATAACCACTACAAAATACTAAGAAGAGCAGCAAAGTAGATAAACACATTTGCAGTGTTGGCAGAAAATTCAAATGCCGATACACAATCGATTGTTGACACGATTGTAAACTATAATTTATTGTATCTGACGAGTGTAAATATTCATCTTGTCTATTTCGGGCAAAATTTTGCAATTGCTATAAAAAGGCATATTTCGCGAAAAGTGTGAAATAATGTCAAATTTCGCGGTTCACCATTTCAGGGGTCCCTAACCATTCGAACATCTTCCAATACAGACACCAATAAAATAATTTTGGAATGAAGGACAATTTTATTGTTTTTGAATATCTGTTATTTTACCGCTCTACACACACACACTGAAATGCATTTTTGGTCAATTCCACAAATGTATATATATCACAATTATGCAAGTTCAAACCTGTCCCGAAAATAATATCTGATAAATTAATAGCAGCCAATAAGGAATCAAATAGCACAGGCCCATGATATTCCTGTCTCACATTTCAATCCAGATACTGCAATGAAAAATTAAACATGAGGGACAAATAATTTGAATGTGTAGTATTCCAGATGAGACACCACAATCTTACAATGGTGTCATTCCCCGTACATTTCACTGATAAGTCGTACAAGTTGGGAGGTCTGCATTATTATTAGAGCTGCAACGATACTGATGTACTAAATCCGTTTGATCAGCTTGTTTTATATAAACTTGGTCGGAACGTTATTTTGTCTGTCCCAAGCCGAGGCGTGATTTTGGAAAATTCAAATTGGGGGCAAAAAAAGATGGGCATAGAGTGCATTAAATATGATATTACAAAATATAGGAAAGAGCCCACCTGTAAAAGAAAAGACTGAAATGAAGAGTAGAGGGCAGCAACTTGCAATACCTGGTCACTGGTTGGAGTGGTGCCTGCAGTAGTGGTAGGAGCGGTAGCCGCCGCTGCAGCTGCCTTATTAGTCGCTTCCCTCTTCTTCCTCATCTGCTCCCTGCGCTGAAGTAACTGCTCCCTCCAGCTTTCCCATTTGGCCTCGTACTCACGATACTGGTTCTGTAACAACCTCCACTGTCATTTCACTGCCCCAACACATACATCACATTGTTAAATACTAGGGATGGAAATATACAGATACATTGGCCGATAAACCCAAAATTGTAATATGTTACAATTGGCCATAGTCCAACTAAATCGTACCATAAACCCCAATGATTTAATTATATTTTTTAAACGCGTGAACTGAATTTCAACAAAATTCATACACATATAGTACTAAGTGAGGACTTTTATAGTTTTCAACCCTGCCAGGCACTAATTTTCTGATATATCTTATTAACAGATTCAAACCAAATTTTGTATGCTGACAACACAAGTGTAAACATTGCATTCAGTGGTGAATTATGTTGTAGTTCCACCATTCTGGAAAATAGCATCACATGAAAAAATTAAATAAGTAAAACTATTACAGGCCAGGTAAATAGTAAATGAAATTTAATAAGCCCCAAAATATCGACCATACAAATCTTTTAGGTTTATTTGTCATAACTAGGGACCTGCAAAATTCCCATTATTTTTGCATCAAGCTAATGCTCACAGTACTGTATATCCGCTAGCTGGCATCGTTTCTCCAATTGCTGCTGCCAGATGCAAGGTCACTCCCTTTCTGAGTGAACTGTACGTGACTGGGGCACACAATTGTAAAGTTATCATTTATTGGCGCAGTTACCTTGGGTGTATGATTCTCAATTAGACCAACACACTTTGGGAGGTGATCCATCAAAAAGTAAAAATATGTACAGGAGGTACGAGCCCTTAAAAAACCAGGTTTTAAACTGCATTTGTTCATATATACTTTAATTCAATACTTTTTATAGACACGTGTATATGGCTTGGATGCTTGGTCCGCCATTTCCTTACCGTCACGAAGCTGCACTTTTATTTGGTTTTTGGAAGTGTACAAGTTTCGGAAAGCCCGTGAAGTGTCGTATTTATTTAACGATTCAGCTAATTGTTATGTATTAATGGCAGAGAAACATGTAATACAGATTCCAATAGAACAACATGTATTCAGGAGTTGTAAATAGAAATTACTAACAATCAGTCAGTGTGTATTGTAAATAACTTGTTTTGAAAGTGTATGTTGTAAATAACGTTTTTTGAAACTGTTACTACAATGTTTTAAATGTACGTTGCAAAAAAAAAAAAAAAAAAACCACACCATTTCAACCAATTTTGCACTGTAAAAATAACACGTGTAATATATTGAAAACAAACTTAACCAAAAAAATTTACACTCAGAATGTGCTTAGTATTCAAATTACCATACACACTACATATTTATTGTGTTTTCTTTCGGCAAGGTTAAAACCTGATTTTGTAAATTCGTAGGTATCAATTCCAACGTCGTCAGTCAGGTATTTAGCATTCGCGGTAACCCATTATTACATTAATAGTGCAAAATATTCTTATCTAAATTTAATGCTTAAAGCAGACTTAATTTGTCTGCAATCAGAGAATACTACATATACGTTAATCAATTATTCAATTAAGACATTAAAAAAAGCATTTATTTGTGGGATATATATATATATATATATATATATATATGGAGAGAGAGAGAGAGAGTTTCCACGCATTGTTTATTCATACAGAGAGCAGCTGTGGCACAAGGATACAATGTGGCCGTGCTAAGTTTCTAGAACTGTCAAAATTTATGATCGATATTCTGAATACACGTTTTTTTTCTATGTGCCACTTGTGTTGAAAACCTGTATATCGTATTGTACGTGATTTGTGTGTACACAATCTGTGAAAACTACCAATGCAAAACAAGAAACAGACTGGCAGCCGAAGAATTATTGTTTTACATTTAGCGATAAACAATTCCCACATTTCCTGTATGTGACTTAATCGAGAAAAAAAATTTAATACTTGTTTTCCTAAATAAAAATTATTCAGGTCTCTTATTTCAAAAATTGACATAACTAATGTGCTTTTATTACTATCATATAAATATTTATAATCTTAAAACACTTGACAGGTCTAGAAAATGTAGTTTACAAAAATTGGATTGCATTATTGAATTTTGTTTACTCATATTATAGAGTATCGAAAGTATCCAGCTGAAACTGAATTAAGTATTGAAAAAATTGTATCACCAGACCCCTAATAAACGCATGGAAAAGTACAAGTGTTTTAGTTTAAACTGTCCTCAAATAATAATGCAAATTTTGCAGGTCTCTAGGTTAACTACCACACCATTTAACCAGTTTGAACCAAATTATGTACACTGACAGTATCTATTACAAGTAACATATAATCCAAAACACAAATACTTTGTCTTCCATTGTTAGTGCTATCACAAACCACCTTCAAGCAATAGGTCAGACCTCAGATGATGGGAGTTAGCTCACCAATTTATAACTAAATCCAGGCAGCCACCAGACTTCAATATAACACAATAACAACTCCTTACTATACCTGCAATTTTTCAATTTTCCCACCCTGCCCTAGTTCACCACCCGGCGCCCTTCTACCATACTGCAGTATCCTACAACTTGCTGCTTGATAAAGCTGGCTTAGCAAGTGAAACGTCGCGATCACGCAATCGCGTGGAAAAACTCTCGTCATCCTACTTTGTGTGCTCCTATTGACAAGTACAAAAAAAAAAAACTGCATTATTAGCATACTATAAAAAGCAGACTGATTCATGAGATAAACCTTAAGTAGCGAAATGTGCAATAGTTTAGCCCCACAATACACTTAAACAAAACTCGCACAATAGTGCTTTCTGTAAATAAGAACCAACTTTTGCTTTTTCGCCTTAACAGCTGGCCCATATGACAAATTACAGAACATCTTGGAAAGCTAACAAATCTCCAAATTTAAACGCAGTAATTGCAGGTGTGCAAGGCATTTATGTAATTTGGGCCCTTAAAATTTCTGTATGTAAACATCTTATATTGTATGATAGTATTATTTGGCAAACTTAAAAGTGCCTGACAAGTTGCCACTCTAATTTACGTTACAATATTAGTATAAAAACAATAACATATTTCCTGAACATTATGAAAAAAACAAAAATGTCCACAAATACATAATCAGTCCTATGAAATGATAACTTTCATTAATAATGTCACCCAAATAATTTGTACATATAGTACCACATACAATGTATAGTGGATTCACGATAACTTCGGCCATTTTTGAAGCCCTGTCAAAATTTCTACTTTTGGTTACTGATTACGTATTTTTCTGCTATACGTTAACATAAACACTGCCACGTGACTTCTAATTTTATAACTGTCAAATGCGTTGGTTGCTGTTTACAGCTGTTCAAAGAATTATGTCATATTGCAGAAACCATTTCCTACAGATGTTTTTAACCTGTTGTTATTAATCTGTTTGGAATAAATATTAAAATGCAGGGACAACCAGTTCAACGAAACGACGCAGTAAATTCAAGCACGCAACTTGTGTCGCTTATTTATTGTACATCGACAAACGTAAAAGATAGGGTGAACATGCAAACACATAGGTTTCCGTAACATTTATTCTGCTAATATTTACATGCATTGGTACTTACTGGTTTGTAGGTTTATTTTATTATTTATTTTATCTGGGTGGGCTTAGTATTTCGTTGGGATTGATGCAGACATTCAGATCACTTAAACGTAAGCTTGTTACACAACTGTTTTCCACACACCTAGCACAAAGGTACAACGTTGTGATGAACAGACGTAAATCTAAATAATTAATTTCGTCATAACATCAGTTCATGAATAAAACGTATAAATTTGTCAAATTTTTTAAATCAACACACACACCTGGCCTCCATAACGATTACAATGCAGCCACCAGACACTTTCATTCGCAACGATCACAACACATTTCACTCTACTGTGGAAACACATAGTTATTATAACATTGCAACTTCTGTAGGATTAAAAAAAAAAAAAAACACGAGTACGAACTTGACGTTTCATTCAGAAACACGCTGTGTAATTTTTTATGTCGCCCGCCGCCGCCATATTGGGAATGCTTTCCACTCCATGTCTGCCAACTGCTGGATTTGTAAGTGTCGCGCAACGAGCTGTGTAGCGCCATTGCATCTAAAATATGTCATTGCATCTAAATAACATATAATAGGTATTTAAACAATGAAATATCATTTCAGTTGTAAATTACAATCTCAGACATCATTACTGTTACTGAAATTAGTATGAGATGTGCTGAAATTTGATATAACAAAATGTATACCTTTCCTATACAGGTTGTATGATCTTCCAGAGAGAGAAGAGAGATACGCTCTGCTTAGCTTATTGAACATTTATTCCGGATGGGGAAAAAAAAAAAAAACCCCAGTAAACACACCGGAATTTGCGCGGATATTTTTTACTGCAGCAATGAAATGTTTCCGTCAGTGCTACCTAACAATACAAATATATCGATTGCCAACGTTTCACTTACAAATAGTATATATAAAACGAGGTTATAAAATATAGTAACTGTGAACTATTTCTTACCGGCCATTGCCAACACGTCGCTGCTCTCAATGTTATTAATTCGTATTTAAAACAAAATAAATATTACAAGGTATATAAAATACTAAGGTGAAGTTTTATTTATTCAATAATACAGTACTCTAAAGTTACTCACAATGTTAACTACTTGTGGAATACAAGTTATTGGAAAAACAGGTAGACATAATACGCCAAGGGATATTTTTCAAAGGTTCAATTCCAAAGGGCAGAAGAAAGCGTGAATGGACTATATACCGTATTTTGGCATGTACAGACTGCTTGAAACTTTTTCTAAAGCCTGAGGTTTGTGAGGTTTGTTCAAGTACAGGAAAAACTGACATTTGTCAACAACATGCTCCCACTTGCAGGCATCCTTCATCAACAGAACAATTGTGATGCAGGTGAATAATGTGACCCTATGTGTAACCTTACAAGCAGGTTGTTTACAGCTATGATGTCTGCATCAATAGTGTCAGTTCATTTTCTCTCTCTCTCTCTCTCTCTGTCGTGCATGCTTCCCGCTTCACAGATAAACAAACATGATGCTCTGTTCCAATTTGTGTCTAATTTCATTTTGCTTAATTTGAGTCTAGCATTTTGTAAGGTTTAGTCAAAACAATATACGAAGTTTAACCGCCTAGCATGCAATGCTGTATTATTTCGGCATTATCATAATTTAAAAAATACACACTGATAAAGCTGCAATTTGGTAATTTGTCAAATTCGAAGTTGTCAAAACATAAATTACAAAAATATGTGTGTCTATTGTGGACAAACAGGTCACATTAGCATTTTTCTTAACAAAAAGTTTGAATTGGAACACAGCCAGGTAGTATTGGAAAAGAAACAAGCGGGTTATTATGCAAAATTTAAATTGGTGGTTGTGGAATATACACGTGAACATGGAGAAAGGGCAACTGGTAGACTACAAAAATGTACGGTGTTGGTGCAGAGTAAAAAATACCCTGTAAAAATTGCAAAAAAAGATTTTTGCGAGGCAAAACGTGTAAAAACCGGAACTGAAATAATATCTGTTTCATAACATGTGCACCACTCGGAATAATGGATTTTCTGTCACCACAGAAATGGTTCCGTTTGAAGTCAGGAAAATTGCTACAAACAAAAACATTCCAGTAGCAGAATTTAATCCGGATGTTTGCTGGCAACTATTGCACAATACGCCAGCAATCGAATTACCCTATCTTAGCAGCTGTTCAGTGCAATAATAGCATGTAAAAATAATTTATTTGTACTCGCGGGTCTATTCCCAGACAGATCAGTGCAGGACCTTAGAAGTCATTACATCGCAGCCAGAAACGTTTTTACAATTTACCCATCCCCCCCCCCCCCAAGTCTTATGTATAGGCAGTACCCTATATTATCACATGAACCAGCACCCTATATTTTCATATGAACAAATATGGTAATTTCCTATGATTGATTCAAAGAAGTTTTTACTTAAACACTAATCCGTAGGTAAATTTTCATTCGATTTCATTTTAGGGACAGATATTGACAATACATTTCACTATTAGCTTTGGCCAATATTGAAACTTCCCGCTTTGAATCTTCACAAATACACAGTAGCGAGCCCGCAAGCAGCATGCAACGTAATACAGTCGAGTGCCGGTGCCACGCGTCTAAGGGAGGCAAGCTATGCTGCGTTGATATGTCTATGCGCAGTCAACTGGTAGCAGCAATGTTGCCTTGTTTCATGAAGTTTGCACACAGAAAATCAAGCCTTTCGTTAATTGTTTTTTTTTTTTTTTTTTTCAAAAAATTTTTTCTTGCATTGTTTTTGAAAGAAACTGCCGAGATGTTGCTATTTAAGCTATCGTTATAGCGAACATAAGACCACACTGCATTTGTTATTACAGACTACTACTCCCACTGAGTATATGGGCAAATGACAGTGCAGATAAGTTGTCATAGCGGACTTCAAAAAGCACACTCGTTACATCAGACTTCCACTGTGTATTAAAAAAAGTAATCAAATTATAAATAAGTATTCAAATTATAAAGTAATAAGTGTGAAATATGCTACAATTGAAAACATTTATAAAATCTGCTTACTAGCGAAGCGAAACTTCCTGATTGTGAGAGAGACAAAGTGACAAACCCCGCCCAGCCGACAGTTGCTTCTGCGCTTGATAATACAAACACTGTGCCAGTATGGCCTACACACAATATTTGGTGGTGTTATTTTAAACTGTAAAAATTACATATATTGCCATCGGGGCTAACTAAATATTTAAATAGGCATCATTTAATTTACAAATAGCATACTACAAAACTAGGTTAAAATAACATTTTAACTGTGAACTATTCCTTACCGCTGTTAACGCATATTTAACACAAAATAAATGTAACACTAAAAATAACCAAAGTGTTATATGTTTGTGGAATACAGGTTATTGAAAAAAAAGACATGTTACCCCTACATTGATTTTTCAAAGATTCCTTTTCAAAAGTCTTTACCAGTCGGGAATGGACGGTAGTTTTGTATGTTGTATCATCACCACAGTATAATTATTTCTAATGAAACTTAGTAGGTTGGCTGCATATACAATAAAAACCTCCTTAATTCGAAGTTGACAAGTTCTAAATTATATATAATTCTAAGTGTTTATTAGCCCCCAAATGGGAGAATAGAGTTTTATATGCATTTAAAATTCGAAATTTGCCTTTTATGTAATTCGAAGATGGATTTCTTCCAAAAGTGTATGTGAAGTTCAGATTAATTAATCAGTTATAATAATTTTATGGCTTCATTTATAAATAATTTGAATACAGTGCGAAAACATGTGTTGGTAGCACCTGGTAAGAAATAGTTCTTATACAAATTATTAGGGATGTGCGAATGAGAATTTATCTCGTGAACAAAAAATTAAAGATATTTTATGAACGTTCGTCAAACTGAACGAAAATGAAAAATAATATAATTAACACTCAGCCTTAATGAAAACTTAACGAATGTCATAACATTAAAAGTAGGGATGTCAAAATCTAAATTTTTCTCAATTCTGATACTCAATTACAACTGCAAAACCTTACACTCAATTTCACCTTAATTCCGATATAAATTAGGACATAATGCCTATCAAAAAGAGCCTAGAGTCAATGAAACCCTTTGAAATTTTGTTTAATAGGCCAAATTAGATAACCACAAATACGAAGACAATTAGAGGAAAGATTTTCTGGTCTGCTAAGCGTAGTTAAATTCCTATATTTTTGTAACATTCAGACTTATCTAATTAGACCTACCCAGTTTATATCAATCTTTTTGATAACTCTATAATTTATTTGAAATGAAAATAGACAAAGTATTATACAAAAAAGTTAAACAAAAGTTCTCAACTTCTCAATACAATATTTTAGGTCAACTTATGAAGTTAACCAATATGTACACAAATAATGATGCTACGTAAGTAGCTACTGTAGATGTTGTAGATGCTGAGCTACGTAAGTCGATTGGCCCCACATTGGGTGCCAAATTGCGCATACCCTACCTCATAAGGCAAGTGGTCAGGCAGTGAATGCCCTCTCTGGATCCTACCGCAACGTGAGGGGCTCGAGGATCCCCCGTTTCCCCTGCCCATTCTTAAAGCACAGGTGTTTGAATTCACGTATGCTTGAAGTATTTCCAAACTGAAGAGAAACTCGCAAACCACTCTAGGTTTGTCAAAGAGGGTTTCAATGATGCAGTCTCCTGCTTTACCTTGGTAGTCTGATGTCTACTTGGGAAGTCGCAGTCACCCTAGAAATGTATTCTCAGAGGTAAGATAACCAATCGAGTTGCATCAGCAAACAGTCTGAAGCACCTTCAGTGAGTGGGGTAGGAATCACATGCGCACCTACCCCTCCACCTAGTACAACTCCAAAGCCAGAAGTAAAGGAAATTCCGAATTCGTCAAAGAAATCCCTATACATTGTTTGTTCTAATTTTCCAAATAGCACATGTGTAAGGGCGGGGAATGAATATCCACACAACCCTACTGAAGATACTAGACAGTCAGAACTTAGCATGCCAAGCCAGATGTTACACATGTGTCAGCACCATAGTAAAGGGAATTTTATTTGGTAGATACCTGTATTTTGAAGCGATTAATAATGCAGGACAAATCATATAAGATACGCTACTTTTTAATGAGCTGTGATCAGTGATTATACATCACTAAATAGTGCATAGCTTACATGGAACACAAGCTTTTTGTATGTCGTTCAGTCATATTTATACTTTGTGAAATAATTTTATCGTAAAATGCTTGCATATTAAAATATTAAATTTTTTTTTAATTGCTCATTATATTTTCTCGCAAGAAGCAACAAAAGGAAGGTAGTGTTCGAAAGGGATTTATGTCATGCACAGTTTTGACCGCTCCCCACCCCCCAAGTTTCAAAATGTTCTTGTGTGGGATAATTTCATTCGAAAGACCAAATTTTACGAAGGAAGCGATTAAATATGGATGTAATCCAATCAGTAAAACTTGCTTAATTATATCTTTCGAACATTTTTGGTGGCATGGGGGCATTAAATATACGCTTATGTAGTTCCATTTTATTCTTCAGACAACTGCTAATTAAATAAAATCCATATTTCACTTAAATACCATATTTTCTTATACCGGTGACAATTAAAACATGAACTTTAAATACAAAATGCACTTATAGTATGCACACAAAATCATTTGCAATGGAAATGAAATTATTTTCCTTACCTTATCAGGATGATTAATGTTCTGCTCTTTCCACTTGTTAAACTGCTCTTCCCACTGTTTGAACTGAATATCAAAAGCCTTTTCTGCTTCAGACAGTTCTTCAGGGTTATCCTAAAATAAAATGGACAAAGTTTAATAAACAATGGTGGATTATAAGTTAACTTAGGCCCATTGACTGAACAAACATTATTTGTTAAGAAATAATCATTCACAAAAAGAAAGAGCAGTTGAAATGAAAGTGCTTAAACACAAAGACATAAAAACAATGTGTTTTGCATCTTCATGAAAGAAAAATAAACAGTAGAGATAGGAGAGCCACAATTTCAGAGCCTCGAGCCAAAAAAAATAACACAGAGCCTATTCGAGCCTAAGCTTTATGGCAGCTACATATTAGATCAAATTCAGTTTACTAACTCAGAATCAAAATGCATCAAAAAGTAAATTATAATAAAATATATTTCTATAAAAATATCACATATCACCCTTGGTAAAAATTACCACTACTAATTTATTCCGTTAACAATTTTTTTGCAATCATTACTTGCCAAGTCTTTTTCAAATCTTTACAAATTCTAACGAAACATGCAGCAGATAGTTTCTGATAATAATCACGCCTGTTAAATTATGTACCACCACAGTTCCGACCTCATTCCAAATACAGTTTACAATAACAAACAAGGCCATATAACGTTCAATAGTGTGTCAGAGATTGTGAAATTCATTCTCACTGCCACCAACCTAAGAATGCAGTAAACACATAAGAAGAATAAGTTCAAAATGGTTTCTCGCTGTCGCCAACATAACGAATGCCATAAAGATGTACAAAGAAAAACTGTTGCAGAATGTAAACAATATAATCATCAGCATCAGTTATCGATTTTTGGTATTGTTTTGCATTCACATAGTGTTCAAAACTGAATGATGCAGAAAAATCTTTGGCGAATGTACTGAAGAGAAACGTGTAAAATGTAAATAACTGGACTGAATCACCAAAAATCTACTGTACTTCATAACTAAACAATTTTACCGAATATATTTCCGTTTTGGTCACTATCTGACAGATGGATGCTGGTAAATTAGTGCCAAAGACATATGGGAAATAGTTGTAAACGAGATCTCAACAACAAGGTTTCATGCATTTCTTTGTTTCAAAATGTAAACAAAGGCAGTGTCTTTACCATGTGTACTGGTGTATAGGTCACACAAAGATTTTTGCAGCAAGATCCAGAAAATTTTATTTCTAACTTATTAAAAGACTGCAAAAAAATTTTGGTAAGTATCAAACAAATTACTCTTTCTTACATTAATGTGTGGCGATTGTGTTATGGTTCGAAAATACTTTAATTTAATCACTTGGGTACAAAAAAGCCAAAAAAAAAAAAACCTGAAAACCTAATTCTCCTACTAAACACTTCCAGCTTCATTTTATTTTCTTGCTCTTTCTCCTATTAGCATTTACAGGCTTTTTTTTTGTCACCAAGAATGTCACACTACCCTTCTCTCAAGAAAAAAAACCGTATCCCCCCCAAACCTCTTTAGTCATCCTTCTCAGCAACCTGATAGTCTGCAAGCCTCTGCCATTGCAACAAAAAAGGCTTGGTGGAATTATGGACTGGCTACATCTGGGTGCATGATCCATAATCCTGGGATAATTTATGGCTACCACTCTTTTTTCTGTGTATAGTGGATACCCTAGAAATTTTTTCTTTTATTTTGGGAGAGAGAGAGGTGCACTATTCAGGTATAAATATGGTACTGCATAGTAGTGAGCAGCCTCATTAAAAGTGGCTTGATTATAGAGTGGAGGTTGGACGACATCGTAATGTTGGCTTGAGTTTCAAGCAGTCGAATAGCGAAAGCTTAACATGGCTCGCAATTTCGAACTTCAACCCATCTCTAAAAAAAGATTTTAAAATTAACACTGAACGACAGGCAAAAAAAAAAATTCACTGTTTATACCAGTCAACTAGCTTTTGAAAATAAAAATTATCTTTCTGGAAAATGACATTTTTACCTGAAAAACGAACATTTCTCGAAAATTATTACATAAAATAAAGAATGGGAAAAGCAAATGGCATAATACATCGATTCCCACTAATTACATACATACAGTCACAAAGTATAAGCACAGTGGTATTGCCCGTGCATTGTTCGTACTCTCTCAGGGCAGAATAAAAAAAAAAGGACTTTTTGAAGTTTTTTTCTAAGGACAATGCTAATTCTCCTGTACCATCTGTATCGAACGCTTTTCCACCCGGTTGACGTCTTGCCTGTATCGCAAGAAAACCAATTTTTGTACAACTCTTTCTTGAGCCACAGTATATTAAAGACGCAATTTTCTCACATGTTCAAAGACACGGTAAAATCACACATAGATGTACATTCCACAGCAGACGAAACTAGTTATAAATTTCATGAACAGGACTATCACTCTGCAGTTACTACCGCTCTTTGGCCTGTGGTATTTAGAACCACACTGATATCCTTGTATATACATAACAAAACTGGCACATCATGCCAGATTGACGCAACAAGAGACAAGCAATAATTTTTCTGCATCCATTCTGGGGCACAATAATTTCATTTGAGTTTTTAACACCCCCTCACTCTGGAACATGGCATGCAAAACAATGGCCACTTTAAGAAATGAATAATATTGTAACTTCAACAGAACACGAAAATTTGCACAACTAAGGAAGATTCCATGTAAACTTGCATGGCCAGTTTGGTGGATGGTTCCATGGCAGATTTCACCATCTGCTGGGCATTTCACGGACATTGTCGTAATTGGTCAGGTGCAATTTTTGATGGAAGGCTTCTTAGAAGGTTGAAATTTTAGCCAATCAGAATGTGAGGTAGAATGCGGTATTGACAACAGTTCTGCACTAAATTCATTAACAAGATATAAATAGATGATTAAAAAAAAAAAGGTAAAATAATTACTGGTGGGGTAATACCATTACATGAGAAATATGCTTAACATTTGTTACTAACACAAAAGTTTCAGTTATAAAAAAAAAAAAAAGATTAAATTCTGTGCATAAGTTAGATAAAGCAAAATCATTACAAATATACATGACGCTTGTGTGGCAGCACATATCGTTGGGACAGGTTACGAACCCTCCATACCTGCTTACAAGCAGGCTCGGGTAGCAGATCTCGTGGAAACTCAGCTCGAGATTGTATGGAAAAATTTATCATGGCAGCTAACAATGCAACCACCTTGGTATCTTCGTACAAGAGTACAAAAAAATTTAGGTATGTGGTGCGAGATACTCAAATATAGTCCCAATATTTGTACCAAGAAATTGGTGAAGGGACCAGAAACACACTTTGATGAAAGCTCCATGCGATAACCTATACACGCAGTCTATGTTAACATTATTTACGTAGGGATTTTGCAGGGACAACAAAAAAAATTGTTTGTGGATGTGGTTAATCGATATATGCAATAATGATACATCAAGAGTTGACTGTATCAATGATTCAACTGTGATTTTTCAAAGTTACTAACGTATACATTAAAACTAGAGATATCAAAATACCAAAAAATTCTAGATACCGATTCATACTTCGATTCCTGACTCGATTCCACAAGGAAATAAATTAATACTATTTCATTTAGGCCTACACTAAATGCAAACAATACACTTTATACTTCTAAACTGTTTTCCACAAAATATTTCATCATTTACATGATGGTTTAAAACTCGAACCGCCAAACCCACTTGAACAGAAAGTCAGTGGCAAAAGAGCATTTTCTATACCAACAAAATTCCTATATAATATTGGTTATCAAATTTAACAGGAGACGTCCAGGTAATAAAATATACATACATGCAAAAAATGGCAAGTTTGGTGGCATAGGGGTGACTTAAAATCGGCCCATAATTGCCCATAATTTTCCAAAATTTTTATTAAGACAGTATTCTCGGGAACTGTGAGCGGTCGTAATGTTTGTAGATGAGAAAGTTTTATAAATATAGTTATGTGTACTGCATTTCAACACTTGTTATTGTGAGTTTTTATTAGGTAGGAATTCCATATGTAGAGCATTAAATAATTGCATTTTATCATAGGATACTTATTTTCATTGCACTTATATTTTTTTATTGCTATAGAACTTCTGTTTAGTAAATTGCAGAATTTTACATTCCCTATTGTAGAATTCTGTTTTCTATCGCAGAATTTGTATTTTCATGATGCAGAAGTTTAGTATTTGGTGTGCAGAAAACTCATACCTCTAATTACACGTAAAAGATTTAATTATTAATTAATAAGGTTTTAGCATCCAGTCCTTTGAAAAAGTCTTAGCAGAGTTCTACTTTATTTGCTTTATCCCATTTTAATTATACTTTTGTCAGTGACTGTACATACGTAATTTGCATTTACAGAAATAAAAACATTAACAGAGAAATATTAGTTACAAAAAAAATTCTGCTAAGAAAATAAAACCATGAAATCTTGTTCCTAGTAATGTTTCTACAGACAGAAAAAGACTGACAACATACCCGCTGTGCAAGAGACTTCTGAGTGTCTATGTCACTTGCTGGTTTGTTGAATGGAATAAGAGGTTTGGGATGCTCTTCTGCTGGTGTCGACCACCTCCCTGGATGCTGTCGTCCAGCATCCCACGAGCCCCGAGGCTTTTTACTATCAGGAGTAGGAAACTGTGCATTTCCTTCAAATTGCCTTTTCGTACCCTAAAAAAAACAGTTCACATATACATTAACATTATCTTAAATATACTTGTAATATATGATATACACAAATAATATCCCAGCTCACCTGGAATGGTTCTTGAGATTTGAAGCCAGGTGCATCAAAGTTTACTGCTGCTGGCGGCGGTGGTGGTTTGTTATAATTATCTGGAGGCTTGCTGTATGGGTCAAACTGTTTGCCGTAATTATCACCTGGTTTGCCAAATGTATCCCTATTAAATGAATCTGGCTGCTTTCCATAAGCATCGGGTGGTTTCCCATATGGATCTGGTGGCTTTCCAAACATGCTGTGAGGTTTCCCAAAATGATCAGGCGGCTTTCCGAATTGGTCTGGAGGTTTTCCATAATGATCAGGTGGCTTCCCAAACATATCTGTTGGCTTCCCGTATAGGTCTGGTGGCTTTCCATAAGGCTCTGGTGGCTTGCTGTAAGGATCAAAAGGTTTGTTATAGAGGTCTGGTGGCTTCCCATAGGGGTCTGGAGGCTTGCCATATGGATCTGGTGGTTTCCCATACATGTCTGGTGGTTTGCCGTATGGGTCTGGCGGCTTCCCATACATGTCTGGTGGCTTGCCATATGGGTCTAGCGGCTTACCGTATGGGTCTGGAGGCTTTCCGTACATGTCGGGTGGCTTCCCGTATGGATCCGGTGGCTTCCCATACATATCTGGAGGTTTACCGTAAGGGTCTGGTGGTTTACCATACATGTCCGGCGGTTTACCATACATGTCTGGTGGCTTCCCATACGGATCTGGCGGCTTACCGTACATGTCTGGCGGCTTGCCGTACATGTCTGGCGGCTTGCCATACATGTCTGGCGGCTTGCCATACGGATCTGGTGGCTTACCGTACATGTCTGGAGGCTTCCCGTACAAGTCTGGTGGCTTTCCGTATGGGTCTGGTGGCTTTCCGTACGGATCTGGAGGTTTGCCAAATGGATCAGGAGGTTTTCCATACATATCTGCTGGCTTGCCATAATTATCTGACGGTCTACCATAGTTGTCCAGCTGTTTCCCCATTGTAGGCGGTGGCATTCCATACGGAGGACGAGAATATGGATCTTGTTGCATAATTGGAGCAGTCATAACTGCTGGTGTAACTGTGCTGTGGGGCATTGCAGCAGCAGAGGCAGTTGCAGCCATAGCAGGAGCAACTGCAGACATAGTTTGAGCAGCTGCAGACATAATGGGAGCATTTGCAGACATAGTTGGAGCTGCAGCCATAGTTGCAGCAGGAGCAGAGGCAGCAGGAAGAGGGGCAGGTGCAAGTGTCGGTGTAGTCAGGGCTGCAGACGTAACCAATGAGTCAGATGAGGTTGTGATTCCCACTGTTGAAGAAGTGACTTCAAGGCCTTTGCTCACTGCACCGATTCTGCAAATACACAAAAATTATCACAAATTTATCTACGTTCTTATTTTGTTACTACAATAAATTTTCACAAGTCTGTGGTTTTTGGGGATATGTAACCCGGGATATTTTAAAAACACAGATTCTTGGAAATGTTACTGGCAAATATTAAAGCTCAGTTTCACAAAAAACAAAAAGTTAGCAAAGCCCGAAAAATGTGTCCTTTACGTTAGGCTGATGGCATCCCATGTCAGATATACATTAAAATACAGGCCATTACTAGAGTGAAATACATGCTATGACAACTAGTAGGCGTATTTGATATATACTGTGGTAACACTGGCAACATGCCCAGTGTAAGGAAACAACCTGTCCACTGTCAGAGGACGGGGACATGGAAACAACTGCTTCTTCCGCACACACTGCCCAAATACTACAGTGCACTACAAAATAACTTTTTATGATTAAAACTTATAAAACAGTTTTAAATGTATGCTCACTAGTAGAAATACTGCACAACATGGAAAAAAAATCATAAAAAAATAAATACAGCGAAAGTCAGTTGTAACAATAGTTTACATAGGCACAAAAAATTGTCGCTATAGAGGACTCTCGTTATGAAAAATATAAAAAAATCCCACTTACAAATTTTTTTATTAGTGCTGTATATTAACTGTAATAGCACAGCCCAAAAAAGTAAGAAGACTGAAAATATAACTTATTAAAATTAAATTTATATGGCGTAAAATTTTATCACTAGCGGAGAACAGACGTGACGCATGCAAGGTTTTGGAGTGGGGAGGGTGGCAAGACAATTCACAATGTGTGCAACTGTCTCCATGCACAAGGTCAACCAGGCCAAGGTCATGGGACTTCCTTTTGCCATGGCGGAGGCTATGAGCGGGGACAAGGAGGGAGATAGACAGGCAACATGTGCACGCAGAGTTAGTAAAGGTAAGTCAAATTCGCAATAGCGATAAATGGGAAAGATTAGAAATTTTCGGATTTTAGCTAAATATTTGCAAAATTTTATGAAAGTTCATGATCAGGAAAAAATACCTGAAATAACTATCTTTTTGAGTAACTACCTCTGTTTAAGTTTACTCGCAGTTTTATCATTACAGATATTGTTGTTAAAATAAAATATAAGAAATTAGGTAGGAAACAGTCTGATAATCCATGTATGTATTTTACGCGTGCATAAACTCCAGCGGCAGGACGCAGCAGTCCCCGCCAGACTGCCCTCAGTTCAAGCTTACACCCCTCTGCTGCCTTCCACATTCAACACTTAGCCAACCTCTTCCCATCCCTCGACAGGTTACGCCCATACCCCTATACTAATTCCAATATCCACCTTTGAGACCTCGCCACACCCATCTAATCCCTTCTTGCATCCACCATGCCCACACTACTCAGCTCCCATCCTCTCCCTCTGTCTTTTTCATCCCTATTTCTTTCTTCCTCCCCTGCCAACATCTTCATTCTCCTACCCCTCTTGCTCATAACGCTTTCCACTACTACTGCCTCTTTCCTCCCCCTTCAAAACCTATACACAGGCCATGAAAAATCTATTAAATACGTGGTGCACATTCTGCTGAGACTTTGTGTGGTAGCAGTAATTCTGTTTAGTTATGGGTAGAAATTTAAAAAAACTATTGCAGACCATGCAAAGGACTACAAGACAAAAAATGTTATGGAAGTGAAAAGGTATTTTAATTTGTGGCATTTGTAATACGAGGTTGGAATGACAAAAGAAAGACAACTTGTTATTCATTTGTTTATATATATTGATGCAAAGAATGCATTTTGCAGTTTGTGCTTGGCAATGTGGCGGGGTTAGTTGCAAAACTAGTACATTGAGAAAACAAGTAAGCACAACAAGTACAAGACAATTTTGTCTATATTCATTTCAACTAAATCGTAGATTTATCATTAAGAACTGATATGAACTTGTTAGGCCTAATTAGGTAAGTCTGTATGTTACATAAATATAAGATATTAACATCACTTAGCAGACCAGAAAGTCTTTCCTGTAATTGTCTTCATATTTGTCAGTCTAATTTGACCTATAAAACAAAATTTCAAAATGATACATTGACTAGGCATATGTTGATAATCACTATATCCTAATTTCTGGTATCGGAATAGAGTGAAAGGTTTCGCAGTTGGAATTGAGAATCGGAATCGTGAAAAATTGATATTTTGACATCCCTACAAATAAACATATATTATTCACATATTACTTAAGTGTTGAAAGTGCGGCATTTTCTGGCCACGTGCATTTCAATAAAAATAGTTTAGGGTTTATAAATACATTATTTACAAAACACGCAAACTTGCTGTTTGGAAAATGTGTACCTCTTGAACACGTATTTTTCTATTGTAATACTTGCAAGTTTAAATCGCTAAAATCAAGTTTGTTTGTAACTAGCATTACAAAATTTATTTGCAGAAACATCCAATAAAATCAACACTGTGTACGTTTCCTGAAACCAACAAACTTAAATTTGATACGAAAATGAGATTCGTGTACCATTACATTTTAATACCATAATATATAGAAAATATATCGCAGTTACCACAAATTAATTTAAAATTAAAGAATAATTTGTTAACAATGATCCGAAAATTGTTGGTGCAATTTTAGTGGGGGAAAAAAAGAAAAAAGAGAAAGAAAGTTTTCTTGGAACTTGCAAAATCATGGTATGCACTATACACGAGTAAATACGGTACTTCACTTCAAAGTTGAAAAATAACAATGCAACAACAAAAATACAGACCAAGTCATATTTGATAATTGTTTTTGTAACAGTGATGACAGTATTATATCGAACTCTGTAAGTGTGTAAAACCAGGCGCTATTCTTTATTTAAATGATTGTATAAAAAAAAAGAGTGATTTGCTTGAGTTTTTGAAATATATTTTCAATTTACATACCACGTCTAAAACTACTAGAAAGATACATTTCCTAGTGTTATGATAAATTGCTGTATCAACCAAATCTATAAAAACCAAAAGTTAATATTGTTAATTGTATGCTTTTTACGTTAGAAAAAATTTGGTCATTACAGTCCAGAGGTCCAGTTACAAAACTCTCATTATTTGAGTGGGCAACACCGCTAACATGATCCACGGGACCACTGCAATTTATTTCAAGTACTTAATTTGCAAATATGCATGTGTGCACATACGGATTACAGGTTAATATCCACAATCCACTGTATTTTTTAAGGTGGCTATACACGTGTTCGTTTTTTTGTTATAAATATAAAAATATAGGGCTGAACTAAGAAGGCATAAGTGCAAGGATAAGACATTTTTTAAAGTTTGGTTAGAGTTAAGTTAGAGTTCGACGAACTATAACATAGTTTGGTTAGAGTTAAGGTAGAGTTCGACGAACTATAACATAGTTTGGTCCTTGTACAAATTTAAAGGTTCCATTCAATAAAAATATTCCGGGTTAAAGATCTAGTTCGGTTCAATTCCAACTTCTGGGTTCGTCACATATCTAGATAGAACGTGTTAATTGAGACAACAAAAAAACACAGAAAGTGTTATATTAAAGCACAGGTAATCAAATTTACAAACTTTTATTATTAATGGAACAGTGACATTGACTCCAGAAATCATGATAAAACATAGTACCTATTATAATTTCTAAGCAAACACAAATTACGCACTGTATGTGCAGGATTTTAAGTACACAAACTAAAATTAATGTTGCAACAAGTGTAGTTAATACACAGCACATCGAATATTCACAGCCTCTTGCCAGCGTCAGGCGAGACTGTACGGCACGCGAACCAGAGCTATAGATAAGCTGTCCGTAGTTGTGTGTGTGTCGCTTTCTCAACGTGCATAACTCAGACCTGTCCTTTAGATCGCAGAGTTAGTTGAAAATTTAGAATGCAATGTAATAAAAACTAGAATAAAACAGGACTTTAAATGGGAGAACCTGCCATTTAAACAATATATTACAATCCCCATTAAGATAATAACCCTTCAAATACAATAGCTTATTAAAATTTTACTGGCTTACTAACTCACACATTAGATTAAATTTTTGAAATGAGTAGTTTTTTGTAAACATTTAAACACTTGATATGAAAAACTGTAAGGAAAGTTGACCCACGCCTTTTCGTTTACACCGAATTCATGGCTCGCAAATCAATTTCCATTCTTTTCAGCAAACAAAATTACTTTCAATTTGAAACCTGCAGTGTAAGTACTTCGCCTTTCCATCATAAAACTGTCGCACTATTGATGTTTTCTTTTAACGAGATGTCACTGTATAAAATCAATGGAAAAATGGAAGCCCACCGGTCACGAGATGCAAGCTGTGTTTACAGAATGTACAACCACAAATACGAGTGTGACCTATAATCAATAAGTATTATTTTGTCGATACTCCCCGAAAAATGAGGGTGTAACTAACCCACATGTAATAAAATACAGTATGTAGTTAGTACCAATATGAATATTAAACACAACACATTCGGGACGTAAATATTTTTTGGCAAAGTTCGTTGCCATACAATAAACGTGATATTTTTACACTGCAAAAATTAGTTGAAATGGTGATTTTCGAGGCCACATACATTTCAAACATTCTAATAACGGTTTCATTTAATAAATAAAACACTTGACAAGTTCAGCCCATTATTGTAACACCCATCGAGCATTCCAGTGAGCCTACAGCACCCCTTCCTCAGTCAATAGTGGGACGAAACATACCCAGTCAGAGATGTACCACCGATTTCTGAAAACTGCAATTTGTATTTCGATTCACTATTATTAGGGATTTATTGGCCATGGCCGTGCACAGATCTAGATCACTGCCAGCACCCAAGTTAAAAGCGAAACCAGTACAACTGTGCCCCATTATTCACAAAACCCCATAACACTTGTCAAATACGTACAGCCACTGGGAAGGTACTTATTATCCGCATTACCCCGTAAACCAGTACGTACTTACAATGCTCTGACATCAACCAATTTTGTTCCACTTTGTAAACAAACCACGCCAGCCCCGTACCAATGCCCCGGCAGAGTTAGGGAAACTGACTAGGATGCTTCCCAGGGCAGTAATTGGCAGGGAAACCAGAAAATGGTAAAATAGAATGCCTGATTTGTGTAAAAAATTGTTAAAATCTGAGTCAAATTTACGTGTTTAAACGTGAAAGCGGTGATAAATTTCGCTATTTAAAAATTTAAATGGTGTTAAATTTCAGTATATAGAAATAAAAATGAAACCAGTGTCAATTTTTGTGTTTAAAATAAAAGTAATGCAAAATTTCTGTAACTTGTTTTTAAAAAATAAACCAAATTTCTGTTTGAAAATTTAAAAATTCAATAAATTAGAATGTATCAAAAGAAAATTATTGCACATGTTCAGAATCTGAATAAGAAATAGAAGACTAATAATTAAATACAAAAGGCAGAAGTAGTACAACTCATGATCCATAACTAAAACATGATTTTAATGTTTAAATATGTACAAAAAAAATTTATATTGAGATGAGATAGAGGATGTTATTACAGCAGCAAAAATTATTCACAAAAAGTTACTACTCTGTACCGTATTTACTAGCATTACTCGCACCTTTTTTTACAGAATTTTTAAGTACAAAAAATTAGGGTGCATGAATTATACAAGGAATCGGCGAGACTCGCCAAGACATGTGCATGTAATCATTAAAATGAGGTGTACAGTACTTGCATGTTCTTACCGATTGCTAGCTGCTTCCTCTACATCGTCAGTTGAAATAATTACAGGAATAAAATAAAGAAATAAAGGCACGAGTAAACATCTGTAACGGCAATGCAACTGTTTTCAACATGGCAGCTTAGTAAGAAAATTATTAGCAAATTTAACTCCACACGTAAACCAGCAATTTATAAGCTTTTATTGATAAAGAAACCTGAGCCGCACGCCGCAGTATGTTCCACGAATGTTCAACCAATCATCTGCTCACGATCGTATTGATCCAGTACCCCTATTATACCGACCATCTTGTGAAAGCTAAACTGGACGTCGCAGATTCTTCCACATATTTTCATCCAATCATCATCTCGCACTCATATTGATTCTGTGTCGTTTTAACTAAATGCCTTGACAAAGAATGCGAGCACGGATCAGACAAAGCGTACGGCATTGCAACAACTACTGCACTAGAGCATTCCCACTTCTCTCATGGAGTGTGGCTTGTACACATTTTACGAAATTAATTATACTAAATGAACAATTGAAGCAATTTCAATTCACCACAATTGTTAGAAAAGGCAAATACAATTAATTGAAATGCATTCGAATCCCTCGTAAAAAAATGGAAATACAAATGAACTGTCACTCGCTGTAACCACATAATTTAACCTTGATAGTATAGTACTATATGCCGGTGTATTAAACTGCTGTAAGTACGGAATTCTCGTAATAGACCATACTCTTAGGTACGGAATTTCACTGTACAAGTGAGGACAGGTGCAAATATTTTGAGCAACACACAATCTTGATATAATTACATTCGCCAGGAGCGATTTATTTGTTCTGCTGACGGCAGATGGTGTGGAAGGCAAGCAAAGTAGGCTTGGCAAAGAGAGTTAGAGATAGAGAGGGCATGCTTTACTTTTTGCTAGAAAACAAGTTCCCCATTCTGTATATGAAGCAGGAAGAAGGGTGGGAGAGAGGATGCTAGGTCATCACGCTATTAGTTATAGGTAACCACTTCCCCTCTTGACAGGCGCAAGGGGACAGTAGCAAGCCAGACTCGCTCATCGCACTACGCCGCAATGTCGACAGACGTATTAGGAAGACAGGACACTTTGACAGCGCGCCACAGAGGTGTTATAAACAGTGGCGTGCATGAAAAAGTTCACAACCCATTACTAGAAGTTTGCAGAAACCAGGTTAAAAATGATAAAGTTACAGGAAATATTAGATGAAGGGACCCAAAATATACTTCAAAGGATGCACCATGCGATAAACAATACAAGCCGTTTATGTTGACATTATTTACATAGGGATTTAGGAGGGAACACAACAAATTGTTGGTGGATGTGGTTAATCGATACATACAATAACGATACATCAAGAGTCGACTGTATTAGGGGTATGCGAATATAAAGTATACTGAAATTAAAATTAAAACTTCTGGCAAGAAATTAAGTTGCCAAAAGTTGTAACAAAATGAAATTCTTCAATTTTGATGAATATTCAGGTGTTTAATGAATATTCATTTAGTGCACTAGCAAGGAAATTATTTATATCTAAATCAACTTGTTCATTTTTACTATGTAACTAAAATAAATATACAATACAGAAATTTAAATATGGAGAACCACTGTGATAAGTACTCCATATCTTCCATTTCTTTGCCTTGTGAAATTTCTCAGAACTTCTGTTATGCCCAAAATCTTTTAAAAATATTTTTATATTTTTTTCTCAGATTTATTATAAGCTTTTTAATTTTTTTTGGGACAAATAAAGTAAAACTCTCGTTAAGACGTTTCTGAACGGACTAAAAAAATAAGGCTTATTAGCCAGGAAAGCTTCTTAAAAAGGTCAAATTATACATGTTAAAACAGACAAAGTGCACAATTATTCAATATATTAAGCAGGAAAACTTCTTTCAAGTGGGAACTTAACAGGATTTCATTGTAATCTCATTTGCACAACTCTACACACATATACATGTGGAGGAGAAAAAACAAAAATATATATACTTTGATGGGTCAGTCTCTTCCGGTGGTGGCGGGGGTGCAGGGGGCACAGGTGGTTTGTCAGAAGGTGGTAAAGGCGGCGGGTTGTGGAGAGTCGCAGGTGGTAGTACTCCAGTCCCTGATGCTGCCATCGCGTTCAAACTTTCTTGATACTGAAAAAGAAAAAAAACATAGTGCAAATAAAGAAGAATCCCATTGTAAAATATTCAGTAATAAAATTTCACAACGAAAATTTAATGCAATCTAACATTTGTTCCATGTTTCAGACCAGAAACTATGATTTCCCCTAGAGAAGACTTATACGTCATTGAAATGTGTTTATTTAGTAGGACATGCTTGCGCAAAAATACAGTAGTGTCCCGTTATAACGAGATGTCACTGTTCCAGGTTCGATCCTCGCTCTAAGAGTGTCCTATCTGTTTCTGAATCAGTCCGATTTTCATCCTCAGTAGGGCATACTTCTTAAAAATTGTCCTAAAATTGTGTTCAAACCACCATAACGTAAAACCTGACCGTGCCAACTAAGTACAGTAGAACCTCTCTATTCCAACCACTAACGGTTACCGAGAATAAGGTCGCAAACGAGGGGAAGGGGGTGTAATAAAAAATTTGGACAATTTTAGGCCGATTTTGACTCACCCCTAACCACTATGCCTTCAAACTTTCCATTATATGCATGAAGTTCCATGTTCAAACGTCTTTTCATGCATTGGTGAAAATTTATCATGGCCAGCAAGGATTGGGAATATTTTTGAATAAACTGTATGGAAGAAAATTTTGCAGTATGTAACGTATGTTGTAAAAAAATCTCATGGTGGTAAGTCACACTACAATCAAACGTCTTTTCATGCATTGGTGAAAATTTATCATGGCCAGCAAGGATTGGGAATATTTTTGAATAAACTGTATGGAAGAAAATTTTGCAGTATGTAACGTATGTTGTAAAAAAATCTCATGGTGGTAAGTCACACTACAAGCAATCTGCTTAAACATCTCAAGTCGCAGCATTCTGCGTACCTGATGAAAAAACAAAAACTTTATGTGAAACCAACAGAAGATGGCCCTTCAACATCTGTACTTTCATCATAGCATGTAAATTTAAATACTGCTGTTTTTGTTTTGTATCCTGAAGGGACACATTTATAAATCAAGGGACAGATGATGGAGCTTTAAAAACTAAACCCACATATGTGCGTTCATCTCAACAAACTGACGTCAATTTTAGAACTGCTCATTGTTTTGAAGATGCAGTAAAAACTTTGGATTGTACGGAAATAACATTCAAATACTATAATTCAAAAGTTGTAACATCACAGAAAGAATAAAACTCAATAAATGTGACATTATTCGTAATGATGCGAGAATTACACAATCACGTTCAGTAAAGTTGAAAATAGTTAGGGTTTTTTTTTTATGAACTACACTAAATTCAGTGAAATCAATATGGATTCCAGTCAGTAATGTGGGCACTGAAAAGAGTTTCTCAATATCGAGAATATACTGTAACAACTGCCAAAAGAAGAAACCAAAAGCCAAGTAATATGGTAGTAATTAATGACAGTTGTTTGTATTTTCCTATTATGTGTACGGTACAACATTTTTGTGCCATTGCTAAAACAACCAAAGTTTGTAGCAATACAGCTGAGTTATTACTTTAAGAGTATTGGAAACTAACTGTGAATCATTTTATACTCATTTGATGTAGGCCTAGGCTTATTTTTTTTAAACAAAAAATGGATTATCAGTGGTAGTGTTTTTAAAGACTAAGATCACGCAGGTAGTAACATAAATAATATATTTTCAAAACACCTGTCTGGAAGATTTTCACTTGTATGGACAAAGAAAATGCTAAATGTAATTTTATACAACCATTTCTTTTTTTGTTTTTACTTTAATGAAAAGATCTTGACAAGCATATTACAGCCTATTTCTTAAACAAATATTTCATACTTTCATCAATGTAAACTGTGTGAGAAAATATTTTGTGTTCAAATTTCTCTATCCGAGCACGCCCGAAAAACAATTTCTCTGCCCGACCACTCCTAGTTAAGGTCAAACGCCATTGGCTCAGTCACAAATCCTGGTCTCCTGAGACCTGCTCTTCTGGCTCAGGAATTACAATTTCTTGTCTCCTGCTCTGGGAATAATAGGAAAAAGGGAAATTTCAAGATGGCGGCGTAATGGCTCCAGCGCCCAGTGACCGACTTCCCTAAATATTTCTACTCGCACACCCTAGTAACCCTACTTTGGAGAGATGTGTCTCTCCAGACCTTGCTATGATGGCAATGCAGCCACACAGCCTATGCAACTCACTTTGTCCCCGTACTGCTGTTGCCACTGTTGAAACTGTTGCTGCCACTGTTGCCACTGCTGCCAGTGTTGCTGTTGAACAACATTCCACTGCTGCTGTGAGTAGCCAGACATTTCCTGTAACAAACAGTGAAACCAAACCCACTGAAACATTCACAGACAATAGCAATATTCTAAGTCACTTTAAACCACTCAGTAGTTGTTATTGTCCACTTCATATACATAGAGTAAAATCTGACAAGACATTGTGATCAACCTACACACTATGTTAAAAGTAAATGCTCTTGTTTGTAAAGTACTGTATACCTGATGAATTGCTGTGGGATGCATATTGGTAAGTTGGCTATTTTGATGATGACTTTGGGAGAAAATAGTACTTAGAACTATTGATAGGACGATTCTAGGCTTTTGTAGATTCCGATCCACGATTAGATTCCAAAATTTTTGTTTCGATTCTCAATGTAAACTTGATCCCATTACTAACAAATGTTAAATACATTGCCATATTTTGTGTACAGTTGTACAGTTATACATTTCACACAACTAACAGCAGGAACTACAATAACGAGAGCGAGAGAAAATAATTTTTCTTAGTTGAATTAGCCAATTTAGGTCCGTTAACTATTTAATCCAGTACTCTGGAAGAAATTTATAGCTGTGATTAAGAAATGGCCCTGCTAAGTAAAACTTATGTGTCAACATCATGTGATTTCAAGAATACTGCACACTTCCCAAAACACTATAATTTCAAGGATATACGGTATAAACATATGTTTATTCTTTTCGTAAATTTTTCAGTGACATTTTGAACTTTTGCATTTGTTACAGCTAGCTGCACTTTATAATACAGCTGAATGTAAAAACAATTCAAAAGCAGTGCATTGGAGGTTAAATAATGATGCTCGTTCTCTTTGGTCCAGTGGTTAGAGCACTGAGTGCGCTCCCGAGTCTAGCTGGTATTCCTTCCACAACTCGTTCTTTGCTACTTTGGCCCAGATTGTCATGGAAAATTCAATAGGGTGCCACTTACTGGCGGGATAACATTTGGGAGGAGGGGAATCAAACCCCCCAGTCAGATGAACCGTGAATGTCTCCCGCCCAGGGAGCAAATACTTTCCCATTACAAAGGCTGCCAAGATGCGGAATGCCAGTAGTCCCGGGGTTCGGTGAAATGAAAAATGCTGTTAATCGATAGTGGAGGTGGGGGTGAATGATCCAGATGGAGGTGTGGATGTTATACGTAGCAGTCTGTCGGCTGGCAGTTAAGGACGTAATTCATCACGGAAGAAGCTACGCTGGTCTTGGGAGTAACCTTTGGCAGGACTCGAACGTGGATAATATTTCCCAAAGCTAAACGGATGGTGCACATATTTTGGACGGCTTTCTTCTTGTCCAATTTGGTAGGTGCTACGTTCGAGGTAGGTAGGGGTGTCTCCGGCTGACGATAGTTTATGCACTCGGGGTCCGGCCACGGCCCAACGAGCACCTAAGTAGGCAAAGAGCTCGGACTCATGATCAATAGGAATGAATGGAGAAATGGGCAGAGGTTTGAATTCTGGTTCACTAGGGGGCGTGTCCTCACACTGGGTGTCTGTTTCAGCTTGTAAGATACTTAATGTACAATCTTAAACACAACAATAATGAACAGGAAACTATTTGCTATGAAATAAGATAGTCACGAACTTCAGATTTAACATAATATTTTATTACTATGTTTGTGGAAAATTGTATACACTGACTAAATTTGATAAGCGGTAATTAGTTTAATCACGCAGGTGAAGGTGTGCCTGTAATAATGGATCAAAACCAAAATTAAATCTCTCTCTCTCTAATTTGCGTTTTGCGAATCACAGCATTAACCTCAGAGGGGTGGTTTTCCAGAAGGGACGTCGCGATGACCTGTTACCGTGGAGTCAAGTGAATGACTGGGGTAAAGGGGTGCAGGAAGTGGATGTCGTGAACTACCTCTGGAGAACAGGGGCTACGCTTGAGGTTGGCTGGTGCAGAGTGGACAAGCTGCAGAAGTAGCGGAGCCAGCACAAGTTGCTGGAGGGTTTGAGCCTTCTTAAGTTGCTGGAGAGGTTGGAGCAGCTTGCATGCTGTAGAAAAGGAGACCTGTCTTTATCAGACACTGGGAGTGCTCGCTGCGCTGACCTATGAGACCGGCAAGCCCAGACTCTGGTGAGAGACATGCTCACGCCTCCTTACATAGTAGAAAATCCCTGGACCAGATATCTTCCCGGTGTGCGGGGGATTATAGCTATGCAACAGAGTTGGCATGCGTAAATACATACATTAGCACAGAAAAATTTTGAGATAGACATTTTACTGTCTTTTATATCTGCTACAGCATCTTCCATATTTTTATGAGACTATACATTGTATGAAAACAGTAAGTTTAATGTATCAATTTAGAAGTTGCACTTTCATTTTACGTGATTTGATGTGCAATTGTCAATGTAAAAAAACATTTGATTCTGATCCAGGGGCCATACAGTACTATGCACATTCTAGTTGTGAGTGTCCACTTTGCATCATTCTTACTAGCGCTTGGTGGTGGTTTGTTGTCAAAATGTTGTAGTTTATTTCAAAGTGCATATTTTGCTGCTTGTGTAATCTTTGGAATGTGTTTGTTTAAATTTTATTACTCAAGGGAAATAAACTTAGTACAGTAAACCCTCTATTTCGTACTCACTTATTATGAACACACCTCTATTATGACCCAATCCCAAGGAACCGTAAAACGTTTGGGTCAAAAAAGTTGAAAATTTGAGGCACGTCTAAAAATAGCTACAGTAATCACTAGCCAACTATAGTTCAGGTCATGCGCGGATTTGATTTTGTAGACTGTTTCTCCAACTGTGGTACTAGTTTCTATTATTCGCGGTTTTCAGTCCATGGAAAAATAGCCCTTACTGATGTTAGTGGTCTTGCATTTCTCAAGCTACCAACATAGACTTGACATTTGTTGTCCCAAGCAGTGAGCGGGGAATGAGAGTTGCAGGTCGGATCAGCAAGGATTCTTTTTCCTAATCACATGCCACCACCTCTGTCTTACCCTCCTCGATTTTTTCGCTTCCATTAACCCTACTCTCTTGCTTTAAAAACATCGGCACATTACACAGACTAGTTTCTTAATCAGTGTGTGTATAACTTAAAATCTAATTCAATGTCCTTTTTTTTCCACAATTATTTTTAAGCTTATGCCCATCCACGGCTACGTAACATGCTAATTTTTCATAGTGGGCAATTGTTTTTTTTTTCTTGTGAAGTCAATTTTATGTATAAAGTGGATAAAGATAAGCGTGTGCAAATAAAATGTGTTCTTATGTTACTAGTACCATATTATGGTGAGTGAGGCATGTCGTCAAAATTTTTTGATGAAAACTTGAAAAAGTCTGGATACTTAATATTTCAAGTAGACCGCACTAAATATTTTTATTTCCATAAACATTGTCGGAACTCATAGTGCCAGTGCAGAGGCCAACATGCCACCTACATTTTGTATAAATTCAACACATTGACATGAATTGCATCTATCAGCATGTTTTCCCAACGCTGAGCCGCAGTTAAAAAGTGAACCGGCCCTGTAACGACGGAAGTGGAGGCGGGCGGGCAGGCGCCGCCTGCCACAGTAAACTTGTAGCAACCAACAAATAGCTGCCCAGGATGAGGATCTAGGCGCTCGCCCAGCTACGTACATGGCCACACCAAAGCCAGAGCACTGCATGCACACACGTATTGTGTAACGCCACTTAACTGTTTGCTACATGCCTCATAGCAATGTATGACCCACGAGACCTGCATAATAGATCTTAAATAATAACTTTATATTTGATTAATACATAGTCTAATCTTTTCATACATTTTCATTGGTCATGTCATAATGTGTTTAGGCCTTTTTATGTCAAGGGGTGGTCCAACATGCCTTTCTTGAGAAAAAAATTAATCAGGAGACATCCAGCTATGAAAATATACATATAGCATTTATATTTAACTTACATAAAGTGGTTTTTTATCCCCTAGACAGATTTTAACATAATTGAAAAAATGGCATGTTTGGGTGCATAAAGGTTAAGGGTGGGTCAAATTTGCCCCAAAAATTTTAATTACACCCCCCATCCCCCCAAATTTCGACCCTATTCTCGGGAACTGTGAGGGGTCGTAATAGAGAGGTTCTACTATAATTGTGTGTGTGGCATGTAGAACTATGATTTCAGAGATTTGAAAGTTGTCTCGGGACAAAATCTAGGATTATTTTCATTTAGAGTATATTTTGATATTGCCAACTCTAGGTGTGTTTAGATTTTTTAATTGCATCAAAGTAAACTTGTGTACATAACATGGGAGAAGAGTTCATTTCAGTGGAGAAAGCTAATTTTGAGATATATCGCGCATTTGTCTGATTGTTTTATTTCACATTTTAACTTATATTTTGGTACTTTGTTTTTATCGCGATTTACCACAAAATCATGCCTCTAATTATACCCCATTAAAAATCGACTGCAAACACACACAAGCTATTTGCATTGCATTTAATAGAATAACCAGGTTTACAGAATATGTCACCCAGTAGGAAAAATTACATAATCGGATCAAACTTTTGAATGCAATTCTTTGATTCAGGCAGGAATTAGTGTAATCAAGGAATCTATAATAAAATTGTCCCATCAATACTCAGAACTAAACGTTGTAAATTAAAATATTAATTATACTTCCAAAAGTTTACGGTTTAAATAATGTTTTTTTGGCTTGTCATGAAGACTTTAAAAACATGTTGAGCAATTATGACAGAGCATTTCGACACTTACTAACAGTAAACGTTCCTAGCCAATGGTTGGCCATGTTTGAGTTTCCAACCCGGTGAACATAGTTGTGAGTGCTTTTTTTCCATCATGTTTATAGGAGTATCTTGTTGGTGTTGTCTGCACTGCCAAGCACCAAATCTGCATGAGATTTCAGATTATTTTTGTCGTGGTAGTCAACACAGTATGATTTAACTGGCGAGGCAATGACAAACATAGAAATTAAATTTCTGAATAAATCCAGCAACACTGATTTTAGAACATGAATATGAGGATCAGGAGATTGCAAAAGAATGTTTGTTTTTTCACACACAGGAATAACATTCTGTAGAAATAAAAAATGTTTTGTTCAGATCACACAACAGGAACATGAAAATCCTTTCTTCTCTGGCTAAAAGTTCTTTTTCACATTTCTTGACAGGTTTCTTTGTTTTTTTCTCATCTGAGTTGAACTTTTTCATATACTTTGCCTTTGGTTTTTTAACATTGCTGACAACGAATTCTAACTGTTGCTTCTTCGATGATTTAGGCTTATTATTTGTCTGTACATGACCAGTTTCATGTACACCTACATCAGATTCAGAATTCTTGAGTATCTTTCAATTTGGGAATGTGATAGCTCTGTAGGGACCCAGTTCTCTTGCTAGTGTGTGCAGATTTAGTTTCTTCCACAAAAAAACCAGTTGAGGGCTGCCATTGTTCAATCAACCTACCTAAACACTTACCCAATGACAACCAGCGCGTGCATAGATGTTTTATGATTTTCTTTGTATCTGCATAGCGTAGTTTTTGTAACACTATAACTTACTCTTTTCGCTTATCACTTTCCTCTAAATAATAAAAGATATCCACCAACATCTCATCCACTTTCACTAGAAGAAAAGCAACAGCTATTTCTGCCGCTAAATTTACTATGTGACATGGACATCCAATCACAACTAAATTGGGAATTTCGCATTGCAGAACACTGGCCACTCCACTTTTTTGTCCTACCATCACAGGGGCATTATTAGCACCTAGGGTTAAACAGTTAAAATAAGAAATTCCATTTTCTTCTATGTTCTGAAGGACGTTGTCAATATTTAAGCCAGTTGAATTGCATTCCAAAACGGGCACATACAGCAAACTGCTTTCAATTTCTAATTGCTTTTGATTTTAAAAAGTAACCACTATCAGATAGTTTCACACTACCCTGATTGCTCCCATCCCTAGAAACTGAAAAAGGCACATGTTTTAAAATTTGGATAGCTGAAGCGCGAGTTTTAGATTCCATTTCACCCACAATGATAGTAGTTTTCATTCTTGCACATCAGTACGTCTTCGTCCTTGTTGCGGTCAGGAAACATTTCCCTGAACAATCGACCGGTATGGTCAGCACAACTCAAAGACAAATTGTGCAAAAACAACTTTTAAAAAATTTAGTTGCGGAATATATGAACAAAAACACTTACTTGCTTTTTATAAAACATGCCTAGTGTATTTTATGTAGTCATTAATTTTTTTTTAAATTTTACTTACACATTCGCATGTTTTTAAAGTAAATACAAACCTGGCACTGACTGGCATTTTGTAGTTTTGCTAACATCTGCTAGATACAAAATACGTCACCATTTACGTATACGAAATCGGATCATGTACTCATTTTATCAACAAAATCTGCCTGTTCGGACACGGCCTCAAATTTTTGTATAATCTGTAGTGTTTCCTAACCGAAAGAAAACGTTATAAACATGTAGTTAGCACCAATTCGAATATTAAACACTTTAAGTAAATATTTTTGGCGAAGTTAGTTTTGCGTACAGTATACGTGTTATTTTTACAATGCAAAACAGAGTTGAAATAATGGTTTTCTGGCCAACGTACATTTCAAACATTTTAATAACAGTTTCAAAATACGTTATTTACAATACACACTGACTTACTGTTTGTAATTCCCATTTGCAGCTCCAGGATATACATTGTTCTGTTACAATTCTTACTACACGTTTCTCTGCCAACGATACAAATTAATTAGCAGAATCATTAAATAAATACGACATTTCACCGAATTTCCGAAACTAGTCAACTCAACTGCAGAACAATCTGCAGAAGAGCTTCGTCCGTCATTTGGGAAAATGATGGACGAAGCTCTTCACGTGTTAATAATATAACATTTCACACCTTGAACAAATGTATCGATATGCACCTATATTGAGGTATCGAAGAACCGAATGTCACGTCTAGTAAATATTCACTCAAAATCTTTTCCAGTATCTGAATTCGGAAAAAATCAAGGCGTTTTCATAAAAACATAAAAAGGGTACGAGTTCCTTAAATTTTTTTATTGAAAATTTTCCTTAAATTAGTTATTGGGAAAAAAAAAAAAAAAAACAACTGCACTTTTCAGCACTTTTGTAATGTGTAAATATTGTAATATTTGTTTATTTGCATATACCATAAATTAAACCAGTGCAAGGTTAACTTTGGCCAAAGATAGAGGTTATGTGTGTGTGTGTGTATGAATATCTTGCTGCATCTAAACGTATACAAGTGGTGATGTATGTATCAGCTTTTTTTTTTTTTTTTCAATTGAAGTTCAAATTTTTGAAGTTACAATAATTCGAATGTTATTTCCATACAAGCATTATGGAATTCAAAATGCTTCACTCTCGTAAGAACATCAAAACAATGCAGCCTCCTGAAAGATGTTAAACTAACACCCCCCCCCCCTTCCCCACCATAATTAGTATCCTTTTTCCTTCTAAATAAAATAAACAGAACACCAACAAACATAACTTGGTAACTACAAAAATAAAACAGGTTGGAATCCCAACATAGCTATCATATATCCTACATAGATTACTGGATAGAAGTTAGCCAACATCAGTCTTCCAGTGCCTCCCATGACAGGAAACGAGGCAGGAGGAAAATGGAAGTGTGCATTGGAATCAAATATTTGTTTAGAAACATCTTTCCTCCAGCAACAAAACAGCTGTGATTGAAGAACACATTGTAGCCGTGATAATTTTCTAAAACTGTAAAATTTACCCTACCTACATGAAATGGACAATACATTCGTATCACTGATAATATTCTGTATTTGTCTTAAAATACTTTTTCTACAGGCTACATAATACCTTGCATTTGTCCATTGATGCTTTGGTTATTTGAAAATGTTTTGTTGGATTGATGTATACTGTATTTGTCTTTGGTACTTTGTCTACATGCAAGTGTTGAATTATGTTATGGAATAGCACAGTAAACCCTCAACAACAGCAGGGGATAAGTTTTAAAAAACACCACGGTTGAAAAAATTGTGGTATAAGAATACAAGCTTTTATGGAGAAAAGGGGTATAGGTTAAGTCAGCCGACTATTTTGAGTTTCATTATTAGAAAATCGAATGTATTATGCACAATACAGTGTTGGAGATGCCTTACGTTTGAACCAAAACGCATCACTTTATTTATAATAGTTATGAAGATACATATTCAAAATTATATCACTCGTGCAGGGGCTGGCAGCAAATACATTGCGTGCACGTAACTGGGCGAGAACGTAGATCCTCTGCAGCGTGGCGTCTTGCTGCTGTCGCTGCCTAAGGGTTGGGCATCCGTCGGTCGGCTGTTACAAGATTACTCTGGCGGGCGATGGAAAGGCGGCATCCGCAACTGCCGTCATTAGAAGACTAGTTCACATCGTAACAGCGGCCCGATATTGGGAAAACATGCTGATAGATGCGATTCACGTCAATGTGTTGAATTTATACGAAATTTAGGCAGCATGTTGGCACATGCACTCGCATAAGACCCAGCAATGTTTACGGGAATACAAAAATTTAGCGCGGTCTACTCTAAAAATTAGTTGTCCTGAATTTCTAATCAAAAACTTCTTACGTGGCCTATAGACGCACTCTGCCTTATTCGCCAAAATATGATAATATTGAAGAGCACATTTTATTTGCACACACTTACCTTTCTTCACTGCACACATAAAATCGACTTTGCAAGAAGAAAACAATTGCTTACCATGAAAAATTAGCATCTTACAAAGGCATTGGGCCACATCAACTTGAAAAATCATTAAAAAGGAACAGCAAATTAAATTTTAAATCATACATACACTGATTAATAAACTAGTCTGTACCCACTGTGACTTTCATAAATTCAATGATACATAGGCAAATACACTATTCATAAGCATGACATTACCTTTCACAGTTATTATAAAAAAAAAGGTATTTAAAAACTCTGGGCGCTCTTTAAAATATATTTCGTGCTCAATTTGCTCGCACATACTTCACTATCTAAGTCACAGAGCACAAGTTTGCTTGCATTTCGGAGATCATGATTAATATTTAAAATCTTTTGGCCTATCACTTTACTAATTATTTTTAATAGGAATTGCGCGGGTCTTCGCTCATAGCAGGATCACAATTATTTACACTGAACGGTGACTTCCGATGACAATGTAAGAAATTGTTCCAGCAAACCAGTCATAAAAAGAACGTCGCCAAATACCTGAGATAGAGGCACGTCAAAACGTAATCGCAGGAACAAGGCAGTGAATAAACTAGCCATGGCCTTACGTACAGAAAACCAGATGCGACTGCTCGGGAACAGCCTCGGAGAATTTGATTCGCCATTGAATGCTACCAGGAATTCGCCAGACACACTACTCTCTGTTTACACTCCACTGTGTGTAATCGCCTTGCCCGGCGACCAATCTCCCACACTGACAGTCGGTTCACACCCGGGAACAATAACGTACTCGTTAACTAAACATTTAGGTGCTTAGCAAAGACCTGTGAAAATCTTCTTAAAAAGGAAAGTTTGCAATGAACATCATGAACTTCACAATATCGGGCTACGATATTATTAAACAAATGAGTGAATATTATCTCCTCCTGAACACACCAGAGTACTCAATCACTTCAGTGGCAAAAAGAAAGAGATCGGGCACATCGTAAACTTTAGTTTGTCTGCCAAGGAAACTACTTTGCATTCGGCCCATAGCTTTACAATGTCTTCAGCAAAATACGTGATTAGTTTATACAACTTTATACCAGCACGAGCACACATATTCACGTAACTTTAGTAGCCGTGTTTTGTTTTCATAATATTTCACAAACAACTACTTCACGTCTGTTGGCACTGTCTGCATTTAACAGGACACACAACCGCACGGCCTCACTACGTAACATCTGTCTGACTCATACTAGCTCTGCGTATAGCCCGCGACTCGCCTGCTGCTCATCTCTCAGCTGACTGCCCAACCACAAAATGGCTGGTGCTACAGCAGCGCAGACAGCCAGGTGACGTCACACTCCCACTAGGAGCAAGGCCTAACAGCAATCCGTCACACCGAGTATTATATTTTGTTTGCAAACAAACAAACGTTATATCATCATAATTATATTACACTTTAATACTAAAAATATACACGTGATACAGAAATATGCAATCAAATACTGATAATATAGGAATAAGGCTGGCCTTTTCTATAAAATACTAAAACCTAGTAACCACAATATTAACAAAACAACTCTGGCTACCAAAGCTACAAGTGGTAACCAAATACCATACAGAGTAAAACTGGTTACTAAAAGTTTGACCATTACCAACGGTAACCAAAACCTAAACACTTCTGGTGACAATCAGATTGCCACAGCAGAGGCAGAGATATGCGACTAGGACCAAGAATTCTCACTGGCCGGGCCTGCAATCCCCCCCCCCCCAAAGCCACAAAACACACGAGTCAACCTTCCAACTTCCGGCATAAAGTAAATTTATTGCTTCACGCTGCTTGGGACAACAATGTCAAAGTCTATGATGGCAGCTTGAGAAATGTGCAACCACAATCAGTAACGGCTAGTTCTCTATACTGAAAACAGTGGATAATAGAAACTTGTACTGCGGCTGGAGATAGGTCTACAAAAAAAATCCGCACATAACTGTAACCACATTTCAAGATACCGCGGTTGGCGAGCGATTACAGTACATATCTTGTATTTGTCTGTGATTTGTAACTGTTCTGCAGTATCTATTGTATAATACTTTTGAGTTTAGCTCTGTAAATATATGAATGTAGACCTTAGACGTTATTACCTCCCCAGTCCAGTCACTGCTACACTAGGAATTTCATACCAGCTATGTAATAAATATAACAAAAATTCAGATTATGAAATAAATATTACAATTTGTAACATTATATAAGTGAAAAATTCCACTGAATCAAAAATACAATAATTTAATATTAATAAGAGCATTCAATGTTAACCTGAGGTGGTTTTTCAAGGAGGTTTGTTGCAACAAGTGTGAAGATACCTTGAATGGACTATATGCATGCAGAAATACATGATGACTATTCAGCCTTACAGGGGGCTTTAATGTTGCTACTGCTTTCCACATCCATCCAGCCAATGTGCTGCAAATGGTACTGTCTGCTGTCGCCTCTTAAATTACAGCTACATTACATTACACTGCATGAATGCATGCATGTATGTATGTATGTATGTATGTATGTATGTATGCATATGATACATACATACATGCATTCATAAATTTTCATTCTCCTACATATGAAAATATTTTTCATTTTGTATAGTAGTTTGCAACAGTTGAATAGGTACACAATCAAAAGGTCTCCGAGATTAACCCTGAAGATTGGAACAAGCATAAATTAAGAAATTAAGGTGAACCATGCATGGTTGCGACTGGCAAGGTTTCTTGGGGACTTCATTTTCAATTGTCATGTTTACTTGATTCTCCACTGTGGACTGTCACATAATGGAAACATTTGAAAGACCATCACACCAAAAGGTCTCACCCACACTTGTTCCAGCAAACAAAGACTTTTTTACCTACTCTTCAAATACTAGGTTACAGCCAGTTTCGTAATGCAGTATCTTACCGGAGTGGCAGGGATGGCTGGGGCAGCTCCATAGTACGGGTAGGCCATGGTGTAGGCAGCTGCTGTGGCTGGAGTAGCAGCGGCAAGGGTGGTGGGAGGTTGGTACCCTGCACCGGTGTACCCCACCGAGGCACCCCACTGGTTCCACGCCTGCATCCTACACACACACCACCACAGTTGTCCCAGCTAGCATACACACTACACAAGCGGTCACACAACCATACACCAACAGGCAGACTTACAACTAGACCACCCTTCTGCCTCCTGTCTTCATAGGTGCCAGCATGCAAACCAAGAAGACACCTTCACGTTAACACACATTCACTTTATGTACCTTTACAAGAGGAAGAAGTGCTGAAGCTATACCTGTGTCTACTTCAGCTGCCGCTGAAACAGCCGGGAGACAAACACAGCTAGCTGCTTCTCTTCCCTCAACTGGATGGAATGCTTTTTAAAGAAAAGTCAAATTAATTACACTTGCTACAATTATCACACAATCACTACACACACATTCCATATACACCCATGTCTATCACACACACACACACAATGAATACACATAAGTATTATAAATAATACATTGATACGCTCATAAAGGAAAGAGTCTTAACATATAAATCAGAAGTCATATATACACGTAAGTTTATTCCCCCCTATGTTCTGGCTGCACAAACACAAATGACTGATTCAACATCCATTATTTCAGTTCTTTTGTAAGAAGAGCAATTGACTAATCGCTGAAAAACTTTTCTCGTAGAACCAGAATACAGGTTACTAGTTTGAATAAGTCTAACACAATTTATACAATTGTGAAACTTAATACTTAACTGATAGAACGCTTGAAAAAAAAAAAATTTGAGCTTCATTCACAAGGCGTCATGATGCTACAAGACACTACAATATACATGTAATGCAATTGAGCCTAGTAGGCATTAAGAAACAACGAAACCGGAACAAATGTTCATGTACATTTCAATCTCAATAGTAGCAACACTTCTACAATCATAATATATGTATAACAAGTTCCTCATATACGCAGTTGCTAAAGTTACGAATCTATCACGCTTACTTCAAAGTCACAATACACTAGCTATTACAGAACACTATTATCAAAGTGTTTGCATCAACCAATTTATTGAGATCTAAAACATTTTAAATTCTATCAATAGCAGAAAAAATGCAACATTTGGCTCAAGTTCAAAAATGTTTCAGTTTATATAAAATTACTACTAGAAATAAACAATGCAACCATAATGACCAATAGACACCCAGGCTTTAATTCTTCAAACAAGATGCACAGATTCTGTAAATATCACACACTGTGGTTTAGAAGAAAAACCGCAGTTTCACTTATGCCAGATGATAAAAAGCACGCAATATTAATGTAATTCAAGAACAGTTGGCAGTCTCATTCATATAATTATGAAGCCATAATGACGTATTTAACAACACAAAAAATATTAAGAACAATAATTTAAATATATAATACTACACTGATTCTAAGAATGAACAATGATAACTGTGGATTACATAAACTGTGACCCAGTCAGTCATAACCAGCAAATCTACATACTTGGTCCCCCCACTAATGCAACTTATAGCGAGCTACTGATCCAGAAGCCCCAACCGCAACAACACAAACACATTGACATTCATTCTGGCATACCAGTGCATAGTGAACACACTCATACCACACATTTAATCCACAATATACTTCACTCAACCAATACGCACTTTTACTCCCGAATAGATTGCCTGATATAAAAAAATTCTTTCCCTGTCCCCTAAACCAAACTCTCTCTCTACCTCATAAATAATATCTCTCACGTGCGTGCACACACTCATCACACACTGTTAATTACATACCAAAAAGAGAGGCAATTGACACACAACATACATTTGAAGGACACTGCCCACATACAAAACACAAACAATAAAATCCAAACTAAATAGAAGGTGCAACTAATGAATGCCGAAGTTATTTGTGAACTGGTCTGCATCACAGCATCCTTTCTACACTGAAAGTATCCACTCTAAATCAACAACACTGCTGCAACGAAGTATTACCTTGTCTCTGAATGTAAAAAACAGATTGTACCTATTTAGTGTGAAATAAAAAATTATCATCCATTTGTTTATATGCAATGTATATACACAGAACCAAGTACCGCTTTCCTGTGCACAAAACCTATGTATAGAGCTAGATACCAAGCCTATACACCAACTATTATTTTATACCATACTAATGACTAATAAGTAAATTCAAAACAAGAGAAACAAACATTCTTAATTATTTTTAAAACATTCTATAGAAAAGAATATTGATTAAAATACTATGTAGTTTTAAAACATAGAACTCAATTTGGAATTTGAACAAAAAATATTTTCTGGAAAGTAAATGCTACGACATTTCTGATCAGTTTTAACAATACTGACTTGGGGCCAAAATAGAAATGTGTGAAATGCTAGTGGACTAAACACAAAACCTAATTGGCAATCCCTAACATTGTAAAAAGTTACATCAGTTTATTTTGTCAACCTCCTTGACATAGGCAACATTGCCGGATGGAAAGAGGTTCTGGATTCTAATCCCACTAAAGCACGCATATATTGAAGTTCTGGAAGTAAAACAGTTGAGTTATGTTGGGGTATGGGATTCAACCACTGAGGCACTCTACTGGAGACCTGTAATTTTATGGTTCACCTAACCCAGTTCCTTTACTCACTTTATATAACACATTACTAACAATAGTCTTCATGGTAGCTACTTCCAGTATGGCATAAATATTTAGTGTATCCTCCTCAACGACATATGATACTTTTGACAATTTGAACACTTGTGGCAAATATTGGTATTGTTACTCACAATTTCAAGTTTTTTCAGCATGCATCTACTCTTGCTACCAGGTCTAAGCTCTCTGAACTAATCTTCCAGGGCTTGTTTCAAAATGGATTGACAACCCTTCCCCTTCTTAAAATTTAAAGCACAGGGAGTAAGCATGAACCCATGTGGTGATGGGACTAGAACCTTCACAACATATCTTAAATTTGCTGCATCACTGGCTTTAACCGATGCCAGTCAGGAAAAAACTACTTGGCATGTCACCTCTTTGGTACAGCATCACAAGAGTTTCTTACCACAGACTTATTTCCCCACCCACCTTGAGCCCCATCACCCACTACAATAGCTAGACTGCTTCAATGTAATCACCTCCCATGTCTACCACCTTTGTAACATGTATAAGGGGCACTGTACACTGTCAGTGTATCCATCTCTGTCAAGTGTCCTCCTCCAGTGACCACCCAATGCACGGACAATTGCTTCTCTTGTGTCGTACTTCTTCCCACAAAATAGTTCCTTTGTTTTGGCAAAGAGATCGTAATTACAACAGATTCACATTGAGTGAATATGGCAGATAATCCAGGATCTCCCATTGCCAGTTACACAGGAAATCTGTCAGCATTAACAGTGTGTCACCATGCAGTGTTATGAAAGTCATTGAAAAGAAAAGCCATAACTTTCTCCATAGTGCAGGACTAAGGTGGTGTTCCAAGAAGTTGCAGTGGTAGACTGCATTAACCTTCTGCATGATAAGCCAAAGTTTTATACATGGTGGTGATCCTTCCAAGGAAGTCTTCACCTTCTTCTAGTAACGGTTCAATGTTTCATGTACAAGTGTTCAGTAATGCCACTGCTGCACCAAAGTGATTTGATGGAGTATTAAATGTTTTGAGATTTTGTAGAACCCAAGAATTTTATGCAGAATGTGAAGCATGGTTTTGTGGCAAATGCCCACCTTCACAGCAAAGTCATACATAGCCCATCAGCAATCCACATTAAAAAAGGAAGCTAGGAGCTGAATTTTGTTGTCGCGAGTGGAGGCGAACCTGAATGGCATCTCTACCTTCACAAAACGCACACCTATCATGTCACTGTACAATCCAGCGATCTTATTTCATGCACTTCCTTAAAGCAGTATGTGCATTCCAATCATATACCTCTTCAATTCTGATCCATGCACATTGTTTTTTCATTAACATTTTGTTGGGGGAAGCCTACTTTCAAATTCTAGTTCATGACACTGTGATATTAGAATAACACAAAATTGATCTAACTTCTAACACTTTTCTTGACCTTCCCTTATCAGCTAGGAAACATTCTTGCTCTGCAACTCACGCCTGTTGTGTCAACAGTGTTGCTATTTTTATCCAACCCAAGTATTGTATGTTAAGAACCATTTTACTTTCAATTAATGAAATATCAATGTCACTTTTATCAAACTCTTACGTGCCGAATGACTCCACAAAACAATACTTGTACTATAGTGTTGTACTCAATCTTTGTGCCAAAATGTGCTTGTAACGAGAGCTAGTTGAAAAGACAAACTTGCATTGACACAAATTTACACGTTTTCACATTGGCTGCAAAATTGCGAACTATACCAGGATTTATAAGATATTCAAAAAAACAGATTTTTACTTTGCTCATACGTTCATACTGCTATCTTCATAAAAAGGTGATGGATACACATTCACTAACAACATTTTGGTTTATTTCATATTCACTACCTCTCTTGGTTTGTTAACACTGGCATTTCAAATCATACTACATATAACCATGCCAAAGTGGAAAATGAATCCATTACAACCCAAAACCATCTATGAAAAAATAAGGCCAATGGTTTATCTATAGCTACACCTCTGATCAAATATTTTCATACAGTACTTATATGTGACAAAATGTGTTTCACATGATGGAAATTACTACTTAAACAGATGGCTAGTATCATGACAAAAATCAACTGAAAACTACACACACGTTTTCACTGGCTTTAGATGATAAATGAAGGTTCAACAAAATCAACTGAAAATATTTGTTTCTGCACCTCATTCCTACACCCACAATTCCAATCTTAATTAAAGCATATGTTATAGAGAATGAATAAACGTCACAGAAATGACACACCAAAAAAATCAGGGGTTTGGCTATCTTTCAGTCTCCCATGAAGCAAAATAACTTTTGAAAATACATTATGCTAGTTCATTATAAATGTAAACTAAATTCTATGAGCAACCAATTCATTTTACCAATATTAGTAGGTATACAAGTATAGTTCTAAATGTTTCCCATCTGGCTGCAAACATCACGCGAAATTAAGTTTAAATGCTGTAATTATCATTACAGTGCAATATTTACACAATGCCCAAAACTTGTGGTTATGTTCTGATGTAAAATAATTATATATGAGTGTGTTTCAAATGTGGTTCCAGCATAAACAAAAACCATAAAGCACCAAATTAAATAATGCTGTTTCCAGCTATTCCAATGGCCGAAAGATAATTCTGAATTTAACTTGCACAACAATTTTTTTTAATGGTTTAAAAATATAAAAGCTTTCAAAAGCCTCATAATAAAAAAAAAAAAACAATGTTTTCAAATAGCAGTGGTCAATGTCCACAAAAATTTCTCTATTGGTGAGCTGCAAATACAATGGTGATTGAATGCACATGGTATAAACACACATAAGATTCAGTTCCACTAACTAGCACAATATTTAAATGATAATGCCTATAAACTGCAACACACAAACACAATAGAACAAGGCCAGCTAGTAACTCCATATTTTGCACAACCAATGAAAATTAAAACCTTCCTACAAAATAAAATCACAACCTTGGTAAAGAAGAAATAAAGACTAGAGTTGCTCAGTAAAGTGCAGTTTTACATTACTCACAAAGTTGCTAAAAATGAACACACAATTGTAACCTTTGAATTCATTAATAACAAATAAAATAACACTTATGCTAGGACAGAAAATAAATCACATGTGCAAGAGTATGTCATACAGAAAACCCTCCTTTAGAATCAATTAATAAAGCACAAAACTAAATCCCAGTGACTGGGCACTGACTGATGATAAAGTTTATACATTGTGGAAAAATCACTGTACAATTCTTGCAGGATAGGCGCAGTCCAAGTATTCAATGTTACACACAAACTATATAAAAAATATATAATATATTGTCAATGAAATTCTCATAAATGTTGCAGAAGTCACGCACAGCTACTGGTTCATTACTTCAATTGAGCACTTAAACTTCATTAGAAAAGTTTTGCCACACAAACAAACACACATTGATGCAAAAAAATTTACTGAAAATAAATACAAACTTGCTATATATGGTGACAACATTTAAACCTCAATGAAAGTATATTTGAACAAACTTTCATATGTACAACCAGTCAACATAAATTTAAGTACCTTCAAACAAAATATCAGGAATTCTATAGACACAACATACATGTTTAAACAGAACTCAGTCACATAATTCAGCACTATATGCAGTGACAGGGCAAGCTGAGCTGCACAAAACTTAAAAAATGTTGTAATGGTAAATATTGACTTAGTTTTTTTAGTCCAATACTGTGAAAAATTATGTTAATAATATAGTTTTAGTAAATAAATGAGCACAACAATAATTACGCTGAAATACATGGCATGCCTATTCGCTATCCACTACAAATTCAGTTCTCAACAGATAACCAACCATTTTGAAGAGAGGACCTTATTTATTGCAAACATGCAAATAAAAAACAAAGAGGGTGTCCACTGAAAATTCATTTTGGAATTCCCCGGCTTTTCCCCATTTTCCTGGCAGAATTTTACTGTTTACCCTGACCTATTTCTAGGACTGAAACCTTCCAATATCATATTTTTCCACCACTGACAAAACAAATATGCTATCAGTAAAGATGAATAACATTACACAGCAACAGACCAAGCAAGCAGGGCCAACATTTTAATTAGTCCATCCATATTTCTTACAATACATGCTACTGACTTCACACGTGTGCATATTACAAGCACACAAATAGTTTAGTTTGTACATATAGGCTTTATGTGACTTGGCAAAGATGTATTATTATTGCCAGTTCACAAACTTAAAAATGTTAATTTTAAATGTAGGTGTATATGCTTATTACATTATGTATTCACACAGCTAATAACTTCTGCATAGAAGTAATTATTTATATTTTCCCTGGCCCAAGTGATAATTCCCTGCCTTTTTCCCCCATCACATGACATTCCCTGACTTTTCCCTGTTTTCCAGGTTTTCCTTGTGGGTGGACACCCTGAACAAAGTGAAGAATAGTGTAAAGGCAGGATCACCAATGGAGACCCACCAAATTATAACTTCACAGGTGTTTGAAAAAACATACATTAGAACCATCTATCTAAGGGTCTTTCCAAAGCAGTTGCTAAAGGCTCGTCAAACTGTCAACTTGGCAATTTTCTCACCAGATCTGGTGATTTCAGAAGACTGACTAGTGGCCAAATTTCAAATTTGCAACACGTCAAAAAATGTGTGATTACTGTAACAATCTGGTGATTTGAAAAAAAGATTAAGATTTTTTTTTCTTTCAATAATCAGATCCATCACAAGTTTGTCCCTTCATGACTGTTAATTTCCCCAGAATATATTAATGCATTTTCGAAAGAGCATAGGAATATCAAGAGATGCATTTTCAATATTTACTTCATGTGATAATTCTTATGGGTTATCTCTTCGAGGGAATGATACAGTTTGACCCCAACGTAAGAAAAGTTTTGAAAACCTCTACAGTGTAAAAGCCATTATAGTTACAACAGTACTGTGTGTTTCTACGAATTTCGAGCGAATAAACTGCAATCACAATAGCATTTTTGTTTTACTTTTAATTGTTTTAAATTATGACAGTGGTAGTTGGAGGTAAGCAACTGTAACAAACAAAAATAAATAAGATTTTATGGTGGAAAATAAATATTCTATATATTTTGTCAAAATTTAATAGATTACAATCTGGAGATTCTCGTGTATTGATTTAGAAACATTATCTCAAAAAAGTCGAAAACTCTGCTGGCTATGATTATTAAGAAGGATGCTCAAGTATGTAAATATGGTGGAATGTTTCAAAATCCAAAGTTAATACTTCAAAAGAATTTGCTTCACACAAGTGAAAAAAGATAAGTATTATTAATGATTTGTAAAGAGCTCAAAATTTTTACAGCCAGTCATTATTAGCTCTCTGAAGATCAAGCAAATGAAGGAAATGGACATGAGTGTATGCTTATGCGAATACAAATATGAAAATTATAAAAATTTCACTTACGTATGTAGAATACATTACAGTGGCACTGGAGGAGTTTCAATTTAGGGGTATAGAAAGGTCGAGACCTGAGTCAACCTACAGAAACAATTTCATAGGCTGTTGGATACTTGCAGGGAAAGGGAATTCAGAAATATCTGCCAAAGGACACTCACTCAAAAACTGCCTGTGTGTTATTTGGAAATTGTAAAGATAAATATTTAACCCAAACATACTTCCACCACAGTTGATGCATGTTAACATGTTGGTATAGCAGAATGTGGAATAAAATTATATATATTTATATATTTCCAAAAGCAATGAACTTATCCACAGCAAATTTTGTTAACTTTGTGCCGTTCACTAAGTACTTTACAAAAGAATGAACAATTTTAATAATCCAGATTCTAAGCAAGGTACTTAAAATATTTAAAGTTATTAAAATATAACCCATTAAGTGGTTAAAAATAATACATCCACAGGTGAGAAAGAGTCAGTTTTAAGTCAAGCACATTCTTAAATTTAATACAATTTTTTTTCTAATAATTTATGTGTTAATATTAAATGTAACTACCCATGAAATGAATGAAGAATATAGGAATATTATATGGAATTGAACCTGGTGTAAATGTTACATTGGTTTTAATAATAAATTTATTAGAATTTAATATTAATATATAGCAATGGTATTCTGTTTATCCTGAACATATACGCATTAGAAATATTTACACACAAGGAACTTATCTGTTTGTGGCTATAAATTACATGCTAGGCATTGTATGTACCGCTCATATGAAATAACATGTATAGTATTTCAAAACATGTAATTAAGCTCCTTTGTAGTGAGCATTATGGACTGATGATTTGCTAGTTAGGTAATATTGTTATAAAAGTTTATACATCTTACAATGATGCTAATTGATATTAAATTATTCATAATAAACAAATATGTTTTAGCACATGCTCATGTACATGCACAAGTTTAGTACATACTCCCCCTCCTTTTTTCCCCATCCCCATGGGGACAGCTTTGCTCCCACAAGATATCAAGAGTCTGGTACCCGAGTGTGAGGGGGATTTTACCACGTAAAAAAAACAGTTGACAATTATAAAAATTTTCTGCACAGGATATTACAAAATTTTTGTTAGAATTAAAAATTGTGTCCACTGAAAATACATTTTGGAATTCTTTGACTTTTCCCTGTTTTCTACGCAGAATCTATCTTGCCATTTTCCTTGACCAATTTTCAGGACCAAAACTTCCAATACCAAAATTTACCACCATTGGCAGAAGTCCATTACAAACCCACGAATACTTTATTTTATGTATAGGTCCATGTACTTGGCTAAGATGTATTATTGCCCATCCACAAACTTAAAAATGTAAGTTCTAAAAAAACACACATGCTCACAACTAATATCCACACTAACATCTTTTGCAAAGTAGCAATTATTTACATTTTCCATGACCCAGGTGAAAATTTGCAGACATCTGCCTGTAACATGAAATTCGCTGACTTTTCCCTGTGGGTGGACAGCATGCATCATAATTTTTTTGTCAATAAATAGGCACGAGAGTAATATTTTGAGGGGATACAAGTGCACGCCTGGTCTCGGCTTTCTTCATGTGCTACTTTATTCAACATCTACTTCCACGTCAATTGTTGAGCTAGGATCGGCACCATTTCTTTGTCCAGGCCAAATTTAATGACATTAACCTGTCATTGAGAGCGACAGGGCATTTTAAGATGAGTCATGGAAAACGTCAGTGTTTGCGCAGTAGGGTTTTAAATGCTTTTGTAATTCTGTGTGGCTTGTAATGTAGTTGCTTGGATGCGCAGTAATCCTATCCATTCCTAAATTGTGTTGCAGCCTGTTAACTGCACAAATCAAAGCTTTTTGGTGCTGCAAAAACTAGTTTCGTTTTTAAACGAGTTGTATGATAGGTAATAAATTTTACTATTTATAATGGAGTTAGCTAAAGTTTACCTATGGCTGTGAAATCAACTAGTTTTTTTATTGTTTACTAATGATTCAGCAATATTATACGTTAAAACTAATCAAATGCTGTTAATCTACTTAAGGGTTCTTTTATTATTTGTGATCCATCACAATCTGATAAGTAGCTTACAGCTTTAACTGGTTATTTTATGTAGGATTTCTATAAAAAAAAAAAACTTTTAACAGTTCAGCAACATAGCAAGTCAATTTTGTTACCATCCAAGTCGTATACATCACACCATCAAATCTCAACAGAGATTTTGGTAGTTCTGTAAATATTAAAATTATGTTTTAATTATATATCACAGATTTCAATGATCATCATTTGTGCTGTAATAAATAGGTTACAAATAAAAACAAGTAAAAATGATTTTTCGACAAAGAGTTATTTTTAAAAAGGGCCGTACATATTTTATAAGGATCTTTTATCCCAAGGGAAGATGCAGGGGAAATGGCGGAGACAAAAGAGGGGGTGGGGGGGATGACTAAACATTATTTTATGTTGCTCAGACAAGAATAAATATTAATATGCAACAGTGAAATATGTTTCCATCAGTACGTACTAATAGAAAATGTAAATATTTTGATAGGAAATTTTTACTGTATGAACAGTGTACCAAAACTTGATAACATTATTCATACACGTAAATTCTTTCTTAGTAGCAATTGTCAACACAGCACTGCTCTCACTGTTATTAAATTCATACTATATATATATTATATACCAAGACAAAGTTTCATTTAACCAAAAACAGAATACTTCAATGTTACTATCAGTTTCAAATATTTGTGGTACAAGATTTAAAAAAAAAAAGGACAAACATATTACACATGGCATTTTTCAAAGTTTTGTTTAAAAAAGAATGAAGATTATACACTAATGTTCTTAACCATATAACATTATTTGTGTACCGACTACACTAGTACTGCCAACATATCTGCAGTGACACCTGTAACACACGTGATAACTGCACAACCCTACATTATGGATGTATGTACGTACAGTAACATTTGTACTGAGAGCTACTGAAAGTATTCAAATACTAACTATCCATATACGTTTTAATAGTTTTCTTTGACAACTTCATTGTACCCTTCATAAAATTGTAATAGAATTGCAACAGTCAACATTATCACATATAAGAGTCAGTAAAGCATAGCAGTTTTTTTTTTTTAACTGACACCCCACTCCCATTTTAAAAACCATTGAATGTTCAAGTTAAAGTGTGTGTATATGTATATGGACATAACACTGAGACTGTATTTCCAAGTTTACTCATAACATAGTTATTGACACAACTTTAATCACTATTGTCAGTTCACTTAAATATATGTTGAAATGTGATCAAATGAATCTCTAATTGTAACTGGACTAATACTGGTTCACAAGAACCTCAACAACATACCTTTTACGCAATTGATTGAAGTAATAAGAATAATGTATGATTTCCACCATCAAATTATTATTTTAAAACCTAAAACAATGTTTCCCATCCAGTGTGCCATGGCCCTTTTAGAGCACTGGGAATTTAGCCAAGGTGGTGAGTAGAAGCACCACATTATAAGGTTCTGTACTAAGTGCAAAGTTAATTTTGTTTGTAAGATTATAGGACACTTTCTCAAAGCATTGTGCACTGTAATCACAACAACATTTAAAATCTCTACCATTCACGACAGTAGTTATATTGTTAAGTCCAAAATACTACTGCGTAAGAACCACAATTAACATCTTATTAAAACAGAACCCAACTTTGTCTGTAATAAACTATGCACTACAGTTTTATGTAGTGCTTTTAAGCACACACCTAGCTACACCACTCTAGTTTTCGATACATTCAGCAAAACAGATGAGAGAGTTGCAAATACAAGTACATTCTTTTGATTAAAATAAAAATTCAAGAGCTTGTGATATTGGAATTTTAATATGGATACTGTTTCAACTATATTGTGAACATATGAATGGATTTGACAGAAAATATTTTGTAATATTATGAACATTCTCGCTAAATCAAACTAAGACTATATATAATATAGCTAGTTTTCCATGAGCATTATAATGTATTGCTTCATACAAATTTTTAAGGGGAAAAATTTAAAAAATAAAACTAAAAATATTTTCCAATAAAATCAATAACTTTGTGTCTTATCAGCTTGGCGAAATGTTTTGACGTATGTATGTATATGTTTGTATTTATGTAGGAAGGTGGAACTTAAGGGTAATATGTACTGAAATGTTTTCTGTGAACTCTGTGCGTAAATGTATATCTCCGTAAATAAAAGTTCTGGAAATATGACTTTTTATTAGAAAAGATTAAAAAAACAACTATCTATGGCCCTCGTTTTTTATTTTGGTCAAATGGAGAGTATTCTTGGAAATAAAAAAATTCATAAAAATGGTCAAATATCACATTTTTAAAGCTGGCCTACGCAGTTTCCTTAAACGGCAAGAGAAAGCACAAACGGACTTCTGTGGGCTTTAATCGCGTGTAATAAAACCCTTATGTTACAGATCTAATTTGTACAGTACAGTGTTCCCACGGAAACACTGCACGCCTTGCGCATAGGAACGATGAGGCACTAGGCGTGCGTGTAACTGTTGCTCATATCGCTCCCTCGCTTCTTGGCCTTGGACATGCAAATACATAGTCCCCTAAAGGCTCTGCTTCACCCACTTTGCAGAAATTCTTTATCGCATCATAATTTAAGATTCATAGTAATTACTGACAATGTACAATTACAGAAATTTACATTTTACTAGTTAATATTTGTGTGTCATTTTAATATTGTGTTATCTGCTCCTTGTAAAAAATCAAGAACAGATTGTATTTATATTTTAATAATATATATTGTTACGTGCTGCAGCTGGTGCCGGGAGGCTCTCCGGTGCTGCGGGGAGGTGACCCACCTAGATCCTCCTCCTTCCAGGAACGATGCGCTCGCTGACTGTTGCCCCCCTTCTAGAAGCCCGCGAATAACTAAAAGCTGCAAGACTTGCTCCCGTCACAGCACCTCCCCCCACCATGCTAAAGAAGCCGACAGGAGGTGCAAGAATATTCTAGGAATCAGGACTCTCGGCACAACGTGCAAGTTAGAGAAAATTCTGGGTGACTGCCTGCACCACTATATACTATACTGCAGCTGTCCAGCGAAGTCAAGTGTGGATGACAGGAGATTGCAGACGAGGTGTTCTAGTTGTGAATGGACAAGAGAGCGTGAAACCCGGCGAGTGAAGCCTACTGAGCTTGAGGGCACTATGAGAACCCTAGAACATTGTGAATTGGCATGATATGGAGTAAACGTTTTCTTTGATAAATGCACTTACTCCTTTGATTATACCAATCATAGTATTGGCATTATCACACGCAAATGTCACACAATTCTCTGACTAAATGAAAACACGTTCAAATTCCTGATTAAGCACAGAGAAAATACAATGTCTGTGTTGTCTAGTCGAGTAGGGATAAAAGTAAAGTGCAAATTTGCCCTTGTGCTCGATTAAAAAATGATACAACTAACGGATACATCTTCACTACATTACAATTGGTGGAATAGGCAGATGTTTTTATTCTTGCACAGCTATATTCCTGAGCAATTATAAGAGTCTGGAAACATTGCTCTAAAAATACCGGAATGATCTGCTACTGCTAATGGTACGCTGTGTTCAACCAGGAAACATGGTAACAATAACTCTGCATTTGTTACACTAGTTTCTTCTGATGTTGCAAAAATTATATAGGTTTATTGTTTGTCATGATTAAAAAATATTCTGTATGTTTCTTCGATTCAATATGCCATCTACAATCATCCCTTCCACCATGTACAATTGAAAAATCACACGTGCATACATTATAGAACGTGTGGCGATCTGATACATTCCAAGAAGACAAACACAGCCATTCTTTTGAATAGTTAGGTCGAAAATGCTGACGAATTGCTTTTTTTTTTTTCAGTTCAGTTCCACTATGTTTGGTCACACGCTTCATTATTACAAATGGCAGGAAAGGAAAAAAACTAACACTCAAATAGAAATATTCACACAACCATCTTAACCTGCTAAGACACATGACAAAAGAAAGTACCTAAACCGGTCAAGTAACACATTGCAGAATTCCCATATTTGTCTGTCTCAACCAAGACACAGTAAACTATGTTTATTAATTTACCTGTACATAATACCTTCTAAGGAAATATATATAGCTAAATTATACACCATGAAAACATTCTCATTAGTTTCCCAATGACAGTAAATTCATATTGTATAAAGAATATTATTTGTAGGATAAAAACCTGCGAGTGTAAAATTCCTTCATCTTTATTACTAGGTTCAGCTTTTGACATCAAAGAATATACAGGATATTTAATTAATGTTTTGTGCGATTTTTAAACAAATCTTACAATAAGGTCTAAAATGGCACACTTAGTTTATAAACTCAACAATGTGAGAATGTGTGATAGATGCTTAAAATAATATTAAAAATTAATAAAATTTTAACGATCAATTTTTTAATGTACAAATGATGAAAATGAAAGACCTATGGAAAAAATAAGCTAAAAAAAATTAGGCATATGTAAATTTAAAATCCAAACATATTGACAAAATGCAGTTATATACATAAGATTTTTAAGAACACAGCTGGTGTACAAATTGTCTGCAAGAATTATTTATGATTTTGTGAACTTGTGTGTCAGGGTTCATCTATCATGAAAATATTTGTTTTAAATCTGCCTGTATGTTACAACATTTTATGGAATCTTCTGTTAATTGTAAATAAAACTCTGTTACTTCATAATTTTATTATATATAATTTTATTGTTGGGTATTTTCCATCTCAACAAGACACATTTAATGTAGACTACATACTGCCTGACATTTTTATAATTCGGCATGTTTATGTTGATATTAATCTGTTTTGAACCAAACTCAATTAATATATTAAAATATGCTGTGATAATCTACTGAATGTTGCATTTTATAAGAAGTTTTGTAAATTGTTAATACAAGGCAATGACTTGAGGTCCTTTCACACTATCAAATACTTCAGTATTTATTGAATTCAATTCACTGAATGCTACATGACAACATACGAAAGTCATAATCGCTATCGTTTTCACTTTAAATTTATTTAATGTATAGTTTTCCTTCAAGAATTTCATTTTGAACATTCAATATTTTCTTGAATCATAGCTTACCTGACAATTTAATTGAAGTAATTTCATAATAATAAAAGAGTTGTGTGGACACATTCTAAAGTTGTTACAAAATTCGGACTCACATTATTTTAAAAAGAAAATGTAAATAATACAAAGAAATTTTGTTGTGGTTTAAACAATTATTTTCTTGTCATGTTGGAGTAGCAGATACTTCTAAAAATGTACTGGTTTCATTATGATATTGGAATAAATTTCCTGTGTTTTTTAGTTCAATAAATTGAATTCAAGTAATTGAATATTCAATAAATACTTAATCATGTGAAATGGCCTTTAGCATTATATACATTATATTTATACATTGGTGAGTATGTTTTGTTTTAATAAGTTGCAATTTTATTTCTCATATATATATTTCTATAGTTTGTTACAAATCCACTGCATTTGATTACTACTGATTTTAAATTAGACTGCTGCATTCAGTTTACTTTCAGGATTCTGCCTTCATGGTTAGTCTATTTTTAGTATTATCCCTAAAATTGTTAGACTTTATATACAGTTATGTTTCGAGCAATAATTCTGTTAGGTGGCTTTTTGATGTTCAGTATACACAATTTTAATCGCAATATTTTTGAAAAGAAAAAATTAAGCTACCTTCTCAGTTTTAACCCATGTTTGTAAATACTATGTTGACCTTGCACACAAATAGGCCTACCATAACTTTTATTCCACTCATATTTCTATGCATTGGTACTTAATGTTTTATAGGTTAACTTCATTATTTATTTTAATTTATCTGGCTGGGCTTAGGATTTTGTTGGGATTGTAACAAACATTCAAATCATAGAAACAAAACATGCTACACAATTTTGCTTAAAATACGTAGGGCAAAGCTACATAGTTATAATAAATAAAAGGACATTACTTACAAACAATTTCATTAAAAAAACTTCACAGTACAAATTTTGAACGTTCAATATTTGTAATTGCATGGTCACTAGCACAGCGTGATATGTAACAATACCATTTCACACGCAGCTGTCACGACAATGTAAATTGCCTAGGTAGGTTTAAAACACACGTGTACAAATTTTGTGTGGTAATTTTAAGTATATTTCACAGGAAAAAAATTAACACCTTGTTCAGCCTAGAGCAACACACAATATCATCGTCACTTCAAAGTACCTGCCAACTTTGGATTTGTAACCATCCTGAAATCACCTATAAATATATTTTAAGTATTCAGACAATAAAATCGCGTTTCTGTGGAAATTAAAAATTCAAAAAACATAGTTTTGGCTGTAATAAGTATGAAATATTTTAAAATTGAAAATATGTACAATTTTCATGCTACTACTAGCAGTGTGAACCTTCCCAAAAGAAAGAATGTGACAAACTTCACCCCACCAATTCTAGTTTCTTCCTCGGACGAAAAAAAACCACTGCGTCACTAGGGCCTATGCATGGTAATTTGCGCTGATATTTATAACTGTAACAATGAAATGTGATTCGTTCAGTGCTAACTAAAAATTTTAATACACCAATAGGCAATGTTAAATTTACAAACATAACTTTCTGACTAGACGTTGCCTACACATAGCTGCTGTCTCTGTTTTTAATTCATATTTAATATGAAATAAATATTACAAGTCATAGAAGATACTAAGTTAATCTCTCATTTATTCAAGAATGTACTTTAAAGTTAATCAAAGTGGTATATATTTGTGGTACACAGGTATTGGGAAAAAAAAAACTGGTTAACACTTTACTCCTAGGATGATTTTTCAGAGGTTCATTGCAAAACACCACAGAGAACCGTGAATGGACTGTACTTATGTTTCCATTTTTGCTTAAAGGGGCCCACCTGTCTACATTGTTTTTCTCCTTTTTTGCCCATGAGGCACAGGATCTGTAAGGATTAGACTAGCACATGCTATAAGAGAACCTTCATCACTACAAGCAATACTCTGAACTGGTGTGCAGTATTTTTGTAGTGTGCATGTACTGACGCCGGCTAACAGCTAGCAGCGCTAAGCCCATGACGGCGCTAACCACGCACGTTACAAGTGTGCAAAGAGGATCCAATTTGAACTTTCCTCCAACGGAATGTTATTTGTAATGTGAAATGTGCCTAGTTTTCAGGGTCTAAAATGTCTTAGTGTTAAAAAATGTAGGTTTGTCAACATTGCGATATATAATATATAAAAGTTTTACTCAGCGTGCATAGAACTTCCACTCATGTGAACCCCGCAGGCAGCCATGGTAGGTCCGTGCGACGCTAGCCATGCTGCAGTTGTAGGAGGTCTGGTGAGGTAAGACGGTCACGTACACACTTCAAACTTCTTGCACTGATGTAGATTACCATAGCTCTTTCTTAGTATAACAGTTAACCTTCGCTGGCGTACATTTTTGCCAGATAATTTCCCCAGCATTATGTTTCCGCTTAAATAATAACAAGTGCCCTCGCGGCTATTTGGAACTTAAACGAGGAGAAAGAAGGGAGGAAAGATGTGTCGGAGGTCGTGCAGCCTGCACAAATTGAATCAGGCACCATCTGTCTATGCTAAAGGCACTTCATTGTAATTTCTGTATTACTGCTGCGTGCAATTTTAAGGGCTTTGTTTTCATATATGTATTCAAGGGTATTTTTCATGTTTAATTATTTTACGGCAACATCTTATGCAATTACGTGGTTCATAGCTTCCAAGTTGATATGTGCGCCATAATTTTATTCAGGGTTCGATGTATTTTTCATGTAATTTATGATTTGTATGTCTGACCACACAGTCATTTTCAATGTCTGATTTTCTTGCCATCTGGCATACTAGAATCTCAAAACAGAGTCAACCTGCAATGAATAATATTCCATTTGAATAGAATCTGCTATCTTTGCGGAGAAATACAACAATTTCACCTGCACCAAGTGTTCCGCTGCAACACTTATCCAGCGGCATCTGCATCACCTAATACTGCTTTCACGCGCTTGCGTGTTTATTGTGACCTCATGTCGTGCCTCATCATTTTCCAAGTGTATTTATGTGCATGTATGTAATTTTGTCCGGTGACAATATTTCCATCCTAGCCATCTATGTATAGGCCATAACCTCACTAACCAAGTGCGAAAAGACTAGTCCGATGAGTCAGCGCTAGCGACACCAAATAATCACACATGTTCATTGCCTCATTTCATTATTCTCTGCACTCTATCTTCAGGGAAAATTGTCCGTCCACCCTAGCGGCTGGCGACCCCCTTCCCTTGTGAAGATTGTGTTTTCAAACACCACAGAGAAGTCATCCATCTAGGAAGTGCGCTAGAGCAATTGCAAGCTGGGGAGCACCCAATCTGAGTTGGCTAGACACGACCAAGAGTAATTCATAAATAAATTTCTGGCACGTTTTTGTTGTATGAGTGATAATATAAAAGGAAGTGGTACAGTGCATCAAGTGTTTTCTCTTTGTAATGAAAGCTACCTCTTGCCATTGTTTTCTAAAAGTTTAGTAATGATGTTTATTAATACGTGTATCTTGAGGCTCAGGTGAGACGGACACACAGAACCCACAGCATCCCTGAGAACTTTGAGTCTCAGTGCGGTGACTGGGAAACACTGCTGGCGCACTCATCAGTAAGTAATTTGTGTCATCATCTCGTGTCTCACCCGACGGCGTCAGTACGTATTAGTCCATTCCCAACTGGAAGAGACTTTCTCGGAGCCCTATTGCTATGTGACTGCCATGCAGCATCTGTCAAAATCAATGTTTACTTTACATTCCAATGTGTGTGTGTGTACATATGTTCGTATACTTTCGCTACACCTAAACATAAACATGTGACTTCTTTTATACCTGTCAAATGCATTGTTTACTGTTTACAGCTTTCCAAAGAATTCTGTCATATTCCAAAAATCATTCTGTACAAATATTCACAGTTTAGGTTTGTAACATTATTTAGGTCAGCTTCGTGACATTTTAAAAATGCCTGAATTGACTATAGTTTTTACTGGTATTTTACTTTAACATCTTTGTTTTCCATGACATAGCACATTACACGTAATGCACGTTAATAATTTGCCACTACTGTGTTGACACTGTTACAACTGTGGGGTAGAGCTGTAGTATTTAACTCTTGTTATTGATATGTGTTGGGTTATTTCGTTAAAAGAACAGCCTCAGTTCGAATAAGTATTAAAACGAAAAAACAACCAGTCCAACGAAAAAGACATTACATTCACGCATGCAACTCGTGCCCATTATTTTTTTGTCATACAAACTTAATAGATAGCTGTGAACATGCACACAAATAAGCCTACCATAACTTTTATTCCGCTCATATTTCTATATATATCTACTTACTGTTTATTTGGTTTAGTGAAATATATCGGGCTGAGATTAATATTTTGTTGAGATAGTGGCAAATCATGATACACACCTAGGGCAAAGGTACAATATTGTGATAAACAGACGTGGTAGTAAATAATTAACTTGATCATAAAAACAGTTCACAGTTAAAACATATAAATAGTGTACATCAAATTTTCGAAATCACACGCACACATAGGGCCAGCGTATTGACCATGATACAGCAACACCACGCCATTTTACACACAGCGGTCAACTAAACCGTTGCTACGACTAAACACACGTAAAATATATTTATTACTGCCATGGAAGCAGATTTATCACGCTGTAACTTGCCTAGATAGGTTCACAAACGTCTACTGACGTGATGTGATAATTTGTAGTATTTTTTGGAGTGAGAATAATTTACGCTTCATTTGGCAAAAACAACATGCCATGTCATGACTAGCAACATCTGCCAACTTCAGATGGTATCCGTCCCGCCATCATAGCTGAATATATTAAATTAAGTTTTCAAACATTAAAATCTCTTTTCAGTTGTAAATTGCAAATTAAAAATTCATTATTTTGCTGTAATAAGTATGAAATATGTTCAAATTGAAAACATGCATCATTTTCCTGCTTACTAGCAATGCGAAACTTCCCGAGTGAGAGAGACAAAGAAAGTGAGAGCGCGACAAGCTCTGCTCTACGGCCTATGCAAAATATTTTGTATTGATATTTTAAACAGTAAAAATGAAATATGTTGCCATTGGAGCTACCTACATATATAAATAGGCAACATATAATTTACAAATATCATAGTAAAAAAACTACATTAAGATAAAATTTAAACTGTGAAATATTTTGTACCGGCCATTGCCAACACGTCGCTGCTCTCACTGTTTTTAATTTATATTTAATATTACAAGTTAGCCATGGGTTATGCCTGCCTGGCACTAGAACTGTGTTACAGAAGGTTTGAAATGCGTGACGAAATAATTATGAAAAATTGATAATTTAGTATTAACAGTTTACTGCAAATTTAATTTGGACAAACCTATTATGTGCCTACTGCCACGGGGGTGCAGACACTATGCGTGGATTGGCTTTGTGAGAGGTGACTCACCTCGACTTCTCCCCCCTCTCACGCCAGGCAGACCCACTCACGGTCCCATTGTTGGGTGGCTCCTCCTCCACTCTGCTGGAGAGGCTGACGATATGCAAGAATATTATGGGAGCTAGGACCCGTGGCATTTAGGGGTACTGGGTGATCGTTGGTGATGCTATAAATATATCAATACAAGCCGCAGCTGGACTGTAGGCAGTCTTATTGTGGAAGCCAATTGGCTGAGTGCTGTAATCGAGTGATGCATGTTACAGTGAGACACCAGTGAAGGGGACAGACAAGAAATTGTGAGGCGACAGGAGATGAGGTGTTGAATGGACGAGAGGCATAATAACCCAACGAGTGAAGGCTAATGTGTATGACAGTGCTCTGAGAACTCTTGAACATTGCAGACTGGTGGTACCTGGACTAAACCGAGATGGGACTAAATGAACATGTAATATGGATTTTATTGTAAATTTTGCAACTGTCAAATATGGACATATGATTTAGAAAATAATAATTCAATAGGTTCTCATACACTATTGGGACTTATCATTAATTATTTGATTACATTCATTTCTTTGAGGTAATTGTATCTTGTATTATGAAATCAATTGTAAACAGCAAGTGATAACTTATGAGGTACTGAGTTGAGAGAATATTTATTGTAGTTATTGTAAATAAATTTGGAGATAATTAACTATTTTATTTAAGACCACCATCCATTAACAAAACTGGTTTCATCAACTGATTTTGAAAAAATTAACAAAATCAATAAGCATCTTAAGCATTTAACACATGCTATACAAACCTGCATATAAAATGACCAAACTTTTTCACTACACAAATTTCACTAACTCTGCTAGACACTCAAAAATAAAATATGTATCATTTATTAAAATTAATTGGACAGTGCAAAAGAAAAACATTTTCTCTCTTGATGCATACAGCAGCTTAATAAGATACGATACCTAGATCTCTTTAAAAACAAATTTATACATGCTGCAAACTTTATGTACACAAAAACTGCATTGCTCTTGTATAAGATTCAGATTCCCCACAACAATTTTGTCAACTTAATTTTTAAGTTGTTGGATTATTATTTCAGTTTATACTTTTTTTTTTTTTTTTTACATTTGTAAGACACAATGTTAAGTTTCATGATAAATATACACCTGTAAAGCCTCATTCCAATATTCTTAAAAAATATACTTGAAAGATGTAAGACTACAGATAAGATGCAACATAATTTTTGGATCCACTAATATAGGCAGTTGTAAAACTAAATAATGTTTTGAAAAGAAAGATGATCATAGTTTTTAACAACTTAACTTGTGCATATATGTTAAGCTTACTAAGATACTTCAAAAAAGACATGTGAAATTTTCCCATCATTCTAAACTGCATTGCAATCACAAACACTTCACGTTGTAGTACCATAATAAAATATTTATTTAATTGCAAGCACATTTAAGTGGTTCAGAAAATTGTATTTAGATATTAATTTTGCATCAATTCACATCATTAATAAACTAACAGATAAAGTAATATATAGATTTAAAAATAATCTTCCCTCTAGTATACTTTTTCGTGCCAACATAATGAAAAAAAAAAAAAAAGACAAATTACATTTTTCATATGCCAAAATCAATTATCAAAATATTGATAAATTTATTATAGACTAATCAGTTTAACAAAATGTGTCATGTGGGAAAAGCGGAAAAAGGATATCAAAAACAGGAGTGCTTACAAGAGGGCTATTAAAGACACATTTCCTGGTATATGATGCTGCTAAGACACTTTAATAGAGGCTCTAATATGCAATTTTATAGAATCTTTACTGTGAAGCCATTAAATGTCCATAAATACACAAGTTGTCACTAGCAACTGTCTTTAACGTTGTCTTCTTGTATTTCTGTTCATTGTGTGTGATGTTTTATATTTGTATTTTGTTTTATAATGACTAGTCCTATACTACATGTACATTGTACATGATGATTATGATTTACCAGAAACACTATGAATCATGTAATGAAATGTGACAGAGTATATAAATACAAGGTAAAATCGAACTTGGTAGTTATATTTTAAGGTTGAACAATAGTGACTGGTCGAATAATGTTCACCTCCACTAAATGTTTTCCTTTTTTACACTAGACTTACGTCTAAGTATAATAAAGCAAGTCAAATTACTTCTCAGGAAGGAGACAATCACGGCAATTGTACCACAGTGTTGCTTACACAGTGCTAACGACTGATTTCCATTATTTTTATAATGGATTTTATTAGAATTATTAAAAAATCTGAATGATAGACTTAGACCTAACCACACAGAGTAAAAAGGTAAGCAACGAAAAGAAATATAAATATAATTAAAAATTCACAAACTAAAAAATGTTTCAAATCATCCAAATTAATAGTGTTCCTCAAATTAATAGTGTACCTGAGTCCAGATACATTAAAAAAGAAACTAAATGTTAGGATAAGTGTCTCAAAAATAAAAGTTATGCGCTAAAATTGCTAATAATATTATATTACATCAATATCTAATAATTTCAACACTAGAATTGCTGGTGGATAAGAAAAAAAAAATTCTGCAAAAGATACTTGTGGAGCATTTGAATACAAATGGAAATACATAAGAGGATGAAGACTGGCATTATGAAGAGAGTAATAGCCCTGAAAGTACACAAAACAAAGTGAAAAGATGTCTTAAGAGTGGAGAGATTTGGACGGCTATTAACATTTAGGTCTTGAGAGCTGATGATGGTGAAGTGAGGTAACTAGCAGTGCCGGAATGCAAAGGCAAAGAATGGAAGATCCCCGAAATAACCCACGGGGCAGCTGCATCATCCGGCACTATTCCCACATGAGAAAATAAGGACGCGGCCCCAATGGGAATTGAACCCAATTCACCTACATGGGAGGCGAGTAGTCTAACCACTAAATCACCATGGTCCCATGTGGAAGAGGCACTAAAATTAATGAAAAGTGGGAAGGCACCAGACATAGATGTCTGTGAATATTGCAATGTTGAGGGAAGCAGAACAGTGGAAATGTGGACAAGGAATATCCCTGAGGATTGGACAAATGGACTGAGTGCCTATTTTCAAGAAAGAAGACAAATAGAGAAAAGTTGCTTTTTGCTTTTTAGGCCTGTGTTCTAAAACACTTCAAGAATTAAATAACATGGAGAACCATCTGAGCAAAGCAAGAGTATGATTTATATACAGCATGTTGTGTTTACAAATATGTACAAACTTTACAACAAATGAAAACTACATAATTCATTTATCATTTTCCACAACTTATGTTATATTATTAAAAAAAAATATATATATATATATATATATATACATAAATAGCTTTACTTATAACTTAATCACAAACATTTTGCCTAAAATTGCAATAATTATAAAACTTTTAAACAAAGGTTAGAAATGCATCCCTTGTTCGCAATTTCTCCATGTGAGTGTAACCAGAACGCCTACAGTTCATTGAATTCTAATAAACATCCCACCATTTTCAGTTTAATCTTTGTCACTCGCGGAAATAGTGCATGTAACAGTTTTACTATGGCAAGATGCTCAAGAGTAATTACTCTGCAGTTTTGGAAAACCACCAGGCATGAGTAAAAAATTTACTCAAAGAGTATTTTGGGACAGTAAAAAGTCCAGTTTACTTCTAGAGTAACATTTTGGGACACAGCCAAGGAGAGTAAAATGAGCCATTATAATTTATATAAAATCAGTCCAGGATGACAAAAACGAAGGCAGCAGCTTCAGAAAATGCCAATCTACAGTAGACGTAACATTTACTGCGAGTTACACCAAAAGGCATTATTAAAATGATATGATTCTGGCGTGAGTGTGATGATAGTGCGGTAATGGGGCAAAGTGTAGGAGCCATTGAGGAATAATGGGGTGAAAGAGTCAAGAGGGTGCAAGAGCACAGAGAGTATACACTGCATGAAGTGGGAGAAAAGCCATTGGTTACAAATAATTAAAGTACTAACATTAGGAAGCATATTATCACCATTTTACTTATAGTTTTAATGGATGCAAGATATGGGAATTAGCAAGAATAATCGGAGGCAGAAGCATGAAGGCAATGGCCTTTTTCTGACAACTGTACGGCAAGGGGAAATTAGGATGAAAAAGTTGGATATATGGGAAGCATTGGTTAACAAATGAGGCTTTCGTGTAAATTTGTGATTGTAGAAGAATTTTAATAATTTGAAAGCCACGGTTGAGGGGAACGGAGAAAATCGGAATTAAGACTACTGAAAAGTAAAGGTAAGCATAAGTATTATGCTGTGCAAGATCTTTGATGTGGAGCACGGGAAGAACCGAAATCAAAATAAGGGACATGCAAAGTGTATTGGGTGCTTATTTTATTGCATGCAACAAGAACTGAAGAAAAACACTATGAGAAGTACAGTATGAGTGATTCACAAGAATGCACCCAACAATGTACAAGATGAAGAATGAAAATGTGAGAGATATTATGAACGGGTCCGTGGAATATAAGACAGGAAAGTGCAATTCTACCAACAAGTAATTAAATAGTATATACTCGAAAGGAAACATTATTATTCCACTATTGCAATATAGGAAGGGGCTTACAACAACATCCGTAAATTTTTTGATTTTCAGACTCCACAGAAAATTAACTTAACAGAAAACACTCAGGTGCTGCATCAGGTTTGCAATATAATTTTTTAGGGCAAAAATTCTAATTTTATAAAACTACCCACAAATTGCCTGCCTAGTGGGCAGACATTTTATAATATATACAGTCAAACCTCCATATAGCAAATTTAAGGGACTAAATTAATACATTTTTGTTATAATGAAGTTTTTAAAAGAGGTTAAAAAAAATGATTGAAATGAAAGTCAACATTCACACAAAAATTCATGGCTACTGGCAACTTCAACCAATAAATAATTTAAAAAATAAATAAAAAGCACAATATGTACACACTGGGAGATCAACATTTCATGATGTAATCAAAGAGCATAACAATGAGAAGTGAAGTGGACACCTAACACATTTACTTATCTAGGCATATCTTTTTTAAAGTAGTTTGTCTAGAATAGTCAATTATCATCACAGTAACAGACAGTAAAATAACTGGCACACATACAAACTATCATGGTAATATAGGACAGCTTCCTTAATATATATTTTTCACCTGCATCGTGTAAAATCTCCATTTTCATTACCAACAAAATTGATTAGCATTTCTTTTATCCATTCGTGGATTAAATTTATACAACTTGGCTCACATTAAGACAGCAATGCATGAAATAACTGCAAAACCAGAGTTTATTAATGCCAAAAAATCTTTGTATAATGTATCTGTAATAGGTAAGTTATAAAGATCGTAATAGCACATCAAACACACAAAATACAATTAACTAAGTTACGTTTGAAAATAATTAATTATGCACGAAAATAGGTAACCAAAACACTGAGAATTTTCTTTGCACTCAAACATCCTGAATCCAAGAGACAGAGAATGTAAATATAAATGAAGCTGAGCAAAACAAAAAACTGAATGAGATGATTTTGGGCTATGAGAAAGGACATTTTCAATGCAGATGATGCTGGAGTATTTTTCAATCTTATTCCCGACAGGACTCTGGGACTTAAGGGGGAGACCTACCATGTTTGTAAGAAAGTAAAGAGAGAATGAGTACACAGTACCAAAAAAAAAAAAACTGCTTGTGATCAGTAAATTTGCTAAACCTACTAGGTGTTTCAAGAACATTAAACGCCCAGCACATACAGGAACAATACAAATTCTACGATATCATCAACCTTATTTCAAATGTGGTTGAATTCTCTTGATTCTTGCACTGGTATGAAAAACATTTTGCAGTTTCTGGACAGATACCCTGCACACAATGTTGAAACATCAAAACTCAGAATCTTTAAAATAATAATTTTCCCTCCAAACTGTACTAGCAAGTTGCAGCCTATGCACAAAAAAATTAAATTTACTTTGATTTGTTTTAATGAGACAGCAAATGTATAAGATTTTTAGCAATCCCATACAAAATTTTATGAAAAAACAATTTTGTAATGAAGTTATAGTTAATTTTATGTATTTTTATTATTATATCAAATTGATAAATCAAAAGGCTCTTTGGGGCATAACTTAGGAAGAGACATATTGAGACATGTAATATTGTATTAAAACTAAATTTGAACATGTAAGCACGGGTAATATTGTGCTGTCGCAATTTAACTTTTCTTACACAAACTTTGGGAGTAAATATATATAATATTTCATTATCAGTTATAGTTAAATTGTATCTCAAGCTCAAGTCTGTACTTTAGCATTTCGTATACTTTTTGATTTGTTACAATAGATCCTAAAATTTAAAAGATTCAAGTGATGGTAGACAGTAATGTGTGAAACGAAGTAGCACAAAGCACTCGGAGTAACAGACAATGGCGACACCGTCGGCTGGTTATCGAACCCTATCTCACTTCGCTTGCTATCCTCTGGCCTTGTACTCCTCCCCCATTCTTCCAAGTTGAACGACCTCCCTTTTACCCCCTAAACCTTCCGGCTGCTTGAGGAGAGAAGTATTTCTTCCCTCCTCCCTGTCTAACCGTCTTCGTCATACCATCTGTTGGAAGTGAGACAGTAATTGGACAAGCAAAGTGTTTGGAGTAACTCGAAGCTCCTAGTAATACTTTTTACTTTTCCCGGTTTTTCGTAAGGAAAGGCATATCAGTCACATTGTGTCTGAAGACCTCAGTTTTTATATAGTAAATAATTGTAACAAAAAAGCCTCCCCTGAATAGGGCTCGAAAAATAAATAACAAGACAATGTAAGCATGCATCACTGTTAGGAATGTAATTTATTGGCAATAGAAAGTAAAAATTGACCAAATGTGGTGGAAGGACAAAACAGGATCCCACAATGGGGGAATATGTACAGAAGGGGAGAATAATGAGGTGATTCGTTGTTCAGTCATGTGCCAATGATAAGCGGTATGAAAGTGGAGCTCAGGGAGTTGCCGAGAGGTAGTGACATTGTGATTCCCAAGATTTGTGAGCACGGAGTAAGCATGCCATGTCTAGGAATACGAGAACCAAACAAAAAGGTTTCCACCTTGACCACCAGAGAATCATGACCTAACAGGATTGTGCATTATCCTAAGACAATTTTTTTTTTTCAATCAAAGAAATGCAACCACAGTGAAGCAGATATTGGATCAGTGGGTTGGGGAGGGACACGTTGAGCAATGTGCAGGAAGCCAACATTTCTATCGCACTATACAGCTACATCAAACACACTTGCTCAGGACTTCAAGAATGTGGCACATCAATCTGTGTCTGCTTGCATAGTACATCGCTGTCTGCAACATCAAGGCATTATCATACCTGCCAACTTTTCAAAACATCAATCAGTAAACCATTTTGAAAATGTCAATTTTAACGTAAACTGGATGCGGCATTTTTCCAAAAACCTACAGTATAAGAAAATTTCTTCCACAAAGGCCTATTTTCTTACATTGTTATTTATCATTTCAACCCTAAATAACAAATTAAATACGATGCCAACCTGAAGTCCAAAGGAAATTTTTTTGCATGAAAGTGAAAAATTGTCAAATTGTTTATTAAACTAGGCCTACTTATTAATTGTACGTTTTCTTTCAATAACAAAAAAAAATCATTGCAGCTTAGTTTACAACGAGAAGTAATAACAGTAAACATTAACACATTACAAGCCTTACCTTCACAGCAACTTTCCTTTCAATCAACTTCGGTTATTAAAAGTTCACATTAACACTGCAACTGTTGTGCTGCATGTTATTTACAACACACTTTTAACGTCTTTTTGAACATAGGCTCGGCATGGTATGCTACACCAACTAGAAAACACATGAAATAGCATTCCCCTCCCTGTAACGTTATCCACATCAGAACTTTTGACAAAGAACTGTCCAATTTCAATTTATTAAAACCGCCTTTCACATTTAAAAGTGTTTTCCACACTTCACGTGGTTGGAAAATATATTTTCTGCCACCTTTTGCAATGTTTACATTTGTGCCTACAAACATGACAAAACACAAACTTTTCTCCTTTGTTAGACTAATATACATGGAAATTCTTCAGTGTACTCTTTCCAAAATAACCAGAAAATAGGTTTCCTTACGTTTTCCACTCATTTTGCCAATTACCACGCGACATGACGTAAAAAATACGCACTTACAACACAAACATGGCCGAACAGTAAACAAGCACACTGTGATGCAAAGATGGCGAGATACGAATCATGAACACTTCATAAAAATACAACTTCAATCAGCCAATAACATTCCACAATTAGCTATCAGATTCTTTGTTAGAGTGACATATCTATCGCACTATCTATGGCGATCATAAGAAAAATACGTAAACAAACAAAAGTGTTATGATTAACAAAAAAAAAACAGTAAAACTTTGGCAGTTTTCCATAATCCCATAAACACACTATAAATTCCATTAATTTAACAGGCAAACCATAAAAGTTGGCAGGTATGCATTATGTCTATTACTACAGCTGTTGCAGACTCCTCTTCAAAGACAACTGTGGTTGCAATGGTGCCAGAAACACCGGGTCTAGAGGGATGAATAGCATGTCAGTCTCCTCTGACAAATCCCACTTCTGCTTGCAGCACCACAATGGTTGCATCCAAGTCAGGCGGTATCGAGGTGCATACCTGGAATTATGGCATAGGATGTGATTGGAATCCAGTCCCATTTGTGCCTAGTCAGCATCACAAGTACACTGACCAGCAGCCATTAATCATGGAGGTGTTGGAGCCTGTTATGAATCTTCAGGGCCAGCCTGGGGCCCTGTACCAACAGGACAATATGCAATTGCATGTGGTAAACCAACACGTCATCATGACAGTTCCTAGGTGACGACCATGTCACACTGCTTGCTTGGCCTGCGCATTCACCAGATCTCTTACTCAGAGAAAATGAATGGTCCATGGTCGAACTGGCTTGCCACAGAACGCCAGTGGCTGCAACTGATGAAATTTGGGCACGCATCAAAGCAATAATGGCAAATATACTCCAGACAAACATCCAAAGCTGCTTCCTCTCAATGCTACATCATGTAGTAACAGTTACTGCCACCTGTGGTGGGGCAACACAGTACTGATTTGCCTGTGTTCTGTAGATCATACCAAGCTGCAAGCGTAATCATTTCACATGTGCATGCAGGGTATTCTGTCCAATAAATATTAGCTCACATTCATCATGGTGTCGCAATGTTAATGGTCAGCTATCCTAGGAGATGATCTCCCATTTAGTTTTAGTTATCAATAGAATGGTTATCACAATATACATACCTGTTATAATACAAACACACAAATGTGCATATTTTTACTTCAACAATTTGTGAAATATTTAATACAATGCATTTAAAGAAACGTCTTTTGCCAATACTGTCACTAATTGAATTTAGCATTTCTTTATATTCCACACCAGCTATATATCATGTTAGCAAGTTAGGTAATGATAAGAACAAATCCTCATTAAATAGAGATGAAGTAAGACTATAAACTAATAGTTTTGATGCCATATTTTTTACTTGTAATAGAGGTTTTATATATTATAAGAGTTGTATGGTCGCAGATTTTACTGCAACATGCAGATTTCATCATTTCAAGTAGTATTAATTTAAACTATAAGCATTACTTTGCAAGTTTTGAATTTAAACCACTGTGTATTGCATTTTGTATCTACATAAAATAAAATGTTCACTTTAGTAGTTAAAATCCAATTCATAAAATTTCACTTGCACAACCAATCACTCTCAGAAGAAAGTATTGAGTTTATGTAATATAAAAATTTTATAGGTGTAAGGACTGAGGATTATTCAGATAAATGTTCAAAAATATACAACAGTTCAGGGTGTCTACTTCGGAATTCCCCGTCTTTTCCCATTTTCCAGGTAGAATTTTACAATTTCTACTGACGTATATTAGGAATATTGAAACCTTCCAATACCCTATTTTTCACCACTGATAACATGCTACCGGTGGAGGTGAATTAAATTAGTCTGCAACAGACCAAGTAAGCATGGCAAACATTTTATTTAGCCCATCAATATTTCTTGAGATACAAGCTGCTGACTTCACACACGAGTACTCATTACTAACACATAAATACTTAATTTGGTAAGTATGTATATGCCCTACGGCAATCGACAAAGCTTTATTATTGTCAGATGCCAATTCACAACTATTGAAAACTTAAGATGCATATACTCATAATTACATAATCCTATATTGACACAAAGAAATCCTTTTTGCAGAGTAGTAATTATTTACATCTTCCCTGAATTTTCCTATTACATGAAATTCCTATTTTTTCAGTGTTTTCCCATACACACACCCGGAGCAACAATGTATTATTATTGCAGTTCATTACATTGATACATAGGTGTAGCATAATAAATCACATGAACCTGCACACACAAAAAATTTTTTATACTGTATTATATAAAATGGGATACTCTATTAATCAAACAGTTTTACAACAAAAGCAATATATCATGCATTTATTCTTTACATTCAACACTTGCAAAACAGCGTAGGTGGATATTTTATGTACAATAAGAGATTAATGATGATGCAACTGTGGTGAATCATGTGAGATAAGAATACTTCAGCAAATTTAAATTTGCTGTAATATTATCTGCAATATTAGCACATCAAGTCATAGTCTATAATTTGAAGCTGGGATTTCTAACAAATTATTCGTGTCACAGCAGTTAAAATAGTATAATTTACAAATTACATGTTCACCAGTAATTTCTGATAGTTGAAACATTTTCAGATAGCACATACTGTATTTTTTGTTTTGAATGTGGTAAATTAAACGTAACTTATTCCAATCAAACTGGAAACTGAAACTGTCTCTTAAATGACTGTTTTTATTTAAAGTGTTTAATGGTAATAGCAATTATCAACATTTTTTGTTTTACTCTGAAAATATGTGTAGAACTTTTGTAGTTTTATTTCTTCAAGATTCTATTTTGATTAAGATAATTAAATGTAATACCACTGTTAATTTCATATTGTTAATTTAAAATACTACACATGTTTAATACTTACAACATATACATATACAAATTAAAATATATATAAAGGACAGGAATCCAAGTACTCACAGTTCAGTACTTGTCGATAGGCACACACACACACAAAGTAAGAACACAGTTTTTTCACTTGCTCAGCCAGCAAGTTGTAAGACACTGCAGTATCGTGGAAGGGCACTGTTAGTAGTAAATTTAGCAGTCAGGTGGCAAACTAGGGTGGGGCGAGAAAATTGAAAAATTGTAGATATAGTAAGGAGCTGTGATTATCTTAGATTATTGAGGCCTAGTGGCTGCCTGGATTTTGTTATAAACTGATGAGCTAATTCTCAGCATCTGAGTTCTGAGCTATTGCTTGAAGATGGTAGAGCTCTCACAACTCTGGTACTGTAGCAGGCATAAAAATCTTTGTTGTGTGATGCTGCTGCGTGTGCTGCAAATGGTTTGTCCTGTAGGTTATTGATGTGACCAGCAATGGCTTGTTTGGTATCGGCTCTGTGGCCATTCATTCTTTGCCTGAGTGTGTTGGTGGTGAGGCCGATGTATTCTGCATTACATTGTTGGCACTGTAGCTGATAAATCAGATTTCTTGTTGCAAGTTGTAATTGTCCTGGATGGGGTATGTGCGGTTAGTGAGTCTGCTGTTGAAAGAAGTTGAGGGTGGGTGAATAGTGAAGGTGCCACAGCGAGAGCTATTGCAGGGGGTGGGATCCTTTAGGGGTGATAGTTTTGATTGGCATTTGTGGTCTGCTGCAGCTTAGGATGAACCAGTTTGTTGCAGAGGTTAGGTGGCTTTTTGAAGACCAATCTGGTGGTTTGGAGAGCAGGTCTTGTGTTTGCGGTGTAGAAGTTAGAATTTTGTATCCAGAGTGGAGAATGTTTCAGAATTTGTTTAAGCCTTCATGGAATAAGACCATCAGGAGTATATTAGAGTGGTTGACCTTGGTTTGTGTCCCAGTATTTGAGATGGCTTGCTGATTCTGTTTGTGGACAAGGTGCCTGGGGTAGCCCATGTCGAGGAATGCTCTGATTATTTGTTCACACTGTTTGTTGAGATCACTGTTGCTCCACCTGTAATAGCTCTCGCTGTGGCACCTGCACCATTCGCCAACCCTCAACTTCTTTCAACAGCAGACTCACTAACCGCACATACCCCATCCAGGGCAATTACAACTGTGCAACACAAAATCTGATTTATCAGCTACAGTGCCAACACTGTAATGCAGAATACATTGGACTCACCACCAACACTCAGGCAAAGAATGCATGGCCACAGAGCAGATACCGAAGAAGCCATAGCTGGCAACATCAATAACCTACAAGACAAACAAGTTGCAGCACATATGCACGCATCACACAACAAAGATTTTGATTCCTGCTACAGTACCAGTTGTGAGAGCCCTACCACCTTCAAGCAATAGTTCAGAACTCAGGCGCTGGGAATTAGCTCATCAGTTTATAACAAAATCCAGGCAGCCACCAGGACTCAACAATATAAGTCAATTTTCCAACCCCATCCTAGTTCACCACCCAGCCGCTAGGTTTACTACTAACAGCACCCTTCCACCATACTGCAGTGTCCTACAACTCTCCGCCTGATGAAGCTGGCTTAGCCAGCAAAACGTCATGATTGCGCAACTGCGTGGAATAACTGTGTCGTCCTACTTTGTGTTTGTGTCTATCGACAGGTACCGGACTGTGAGTACTTCGATTCCTGTTCTTTATATATTTTTAATAGCCTCCCAGCCCATTTACAATCTTAACAAAAATATTCAAATTTAGTATGACTGGTCAACAGTAAAAGAACGTTTTATTGACATTTTAAAATTATACCCATTTCGGTGACATTGCAGACATTTGTTGCAAAACGCATACCTGACAACCACTGGAGCATTCTATCTAAGATTTTAATATAACTCAAAATAGTGTGTAAACAATAGATTGCAACATTTCATGTGTCAGTTTTGAGTGCATTCATAACTGTGCAACTAAATTTCAGGTACAATAAGGCGACTATGTCTATATTAATATTACAACAAAAACATCATAAAATGTTTAAGAAAGAATTGACAAATTTAAATCTATTAACAAGGAAACCTTACATATATCAAATTGCTGGTGCGTTTACTTTTTGTATATTGGTCAGGTGTTAAATAAATTGAGTATCCAGAGCTAAAAAGTGTTTTAAATGGGCACAACAGAAGTAAGGGGTTTACTTCAGTCTGATGAACCAATAAAAAGTATTGCTTAATATAGGTAAATCAAGAAAAAAAGTTTGGTGTCTATTTATCAAACTTTTTTGCTGTTGTTAGACCTACTTTGTTTTGCATTTTGCAGACTTACTCACAGAATTACAGTAACTTAATGATATTTATTTACCGATTAGAATTCATAGATTGTCACATACTGACAAAATATGCATGCTAATTGTAATCATTTCATGCACACTTTAAACCATGACATTCTCTTTGATTTACGTAACTAATACTGTGTCATGCAGCCCGTTTCAATCTTTTAAAGTTCCCACCTACCTGGCACATAAATTGCATTACAGAGTGTCTGAAAGATAAATTTTACTACGAAAATATTGAGCGATAGTCTAATGTTCCGATCTACGAAAAGACCACACTTCAGACTAGAATTGTGAGTACCTTCAAGATGTCACACACTTTATAAACACCATTTCAGGGCACTCCAAAATGACTAAAAACTGCTATTTCTCCAAATATATGCATCAAATCCATAAAAAACTACTCAAGGGCCCTGCTCTGAAACTTACACAAATCAAATGACAGTACACGCAGAGTGACGAGAACACTGCACGGAGAAACTTACACCTAATGCAAATGGCAATGTCACCCTTACAGATCTTGCTCTTCTTGGCCTCAAACACAGAAAAAAGCTCTAGCTGGGCGGGAGCCTTAAGAACTTTTCACTGTAACATTTTTTTTTTTTGCAGAAACACATGATGAAATGGTTGTAAGGGAGGAAATCTGAACTATGTTAGTGCTCACCGATGTTCTAAATTCACATCAATTTTTCTTAATCATACTAATATCCATTCCCATACCACTCAACACCAACATTTGTCTGCAATGAATTTGTAGACCTAAAGACGGGAGCAGATGTCTGCTCCCGAAACATCACAACAGGATCTAAAGAAACCTACTTGTTTCTTCTCTCTCATCATTGTTGTGATGTCTAGCCTTGCGGTTGTTACTTTGTTGCATCATCCAGTCTTCTGCAAAGATTTGTCATCTCAGTGTTTGTGCTGTCTTAATTAAATTTGGGTTGTCCTTAGTTTTCATTTTATTACGGTGACAAAATTACTACTGGAATTTACTATATGTTGTGCATGTGTTTATATATATACACACACTATATATAATACAAACACACATTTATTTATTGAATACAGCTTCTGTCAGTTCATTTTTTCTGCAATTGTGTGTGTCTCAGGTGTGGTTTTATTGACTACATACTGAAGCAATGGCGTATGTTTAGAATATTTTGCTTAATCACCGATACAGTTCTAGGAGCACAACAAAAACCTTTAGGTGGTGACATTCACAGGAAAATGATCACAAACCAGATAGTGCAAGTAGTATTTCATTGTTTGTGAAACTGCGGATATTACTTAGATATTAGCCTGCTTGCCTTTCACTTCTATCAAGCAATTTATCAATCCAAAATGTGCAGTAAAGTAATAACTACATGGAATTTGGTTATGCCACTGTTTTCAAATATAAATATCACTTGTTTTACTCTCTTTTGAGGAGAAACAAAGGGAAACAAAAAAATTGAGAACTTTATCATGGACAATGTAGGTATAGGCCATTCACTGTAAAGTGAGCACTTTTGAAACCCTAGTTACTTTTTTCTTTCAACCAATTTTTATCCTTCCACCACTTGTTAATGTAAACCCTGCCATAAGAGTAATAAACAAAGTGTATATATTCACCATATCCAAAACCAAAAGTCAGAGGCCACGATGAAATGTATTTATTCGTTATTATGTCTGATGAAACAGCTTCAAAAAGTGCTCACTTTACCAAGAACAGCCTATAGTATCCAATTAATTTCAAACGAATTACACACAAATAATAACACTTAAGCCTCTTTAAATTTGGATATTTTTCCATTAAATTACAATACACCAATTCAGATTATTTTTTAAGTTGTAAAGCAGATCTGATACACTGCAGAACCAAAACTTCTGTACATCTGTACATACTGATAATGCAATATGCGGCACCTTAATCTGATCAGTGGAAAGAAATACTGTTTTGGATGCAAAATTATGTATTGGTATATAAATGTTCAAGGCACAATTTTTAATACACATACTGCCATCTTGCAACTTACTGTGCAAAAATGTCATACTTTCCAATAAATGATTTTGAATCCAAATAGTAGATTGTACATTTAGGGCAAATGGCAGGAGTTAAACTAAACTGTTTATTTCAGGGGGAAATATAACTGACGGAACATAAAATGAGCTACTTTAAATTTTCCCCACTCAATATCAGAACACCAGACTTCTATTTACATACATTATTATCCTAGTGTTATGCTTTGTATGTATATCTGGGATGCATACATGGTTATAGCAAGCTCCATCTCCTTGAAAGTGTATTTTTGTAAGTTCACATTACGCAATTTTCTATGAATACAAATTTGTCAAACTAGTGTATCAATCACTTCTTTTTTATGTGATTAATTAATATTACACCATATGTGATTTAGTTATACACATTGTTCGGACCAAACTCCCTTGTTCATTACAGAGTGTTGTTCAACAATATTTGCTACTAAATTAACCAAAATTTCTTCTGAATCTATTACAGAGTTGCCACCTTTCTTTCATTGGAAAATTCTCTGATATCCAGACAAAAAGAATCTTTTTTCCCCTGAACGTTTCCTAACATTTTTTTTTCCTGTACGGATTGGTGCCTTTGCATTATAAAACACTTTTACACCAAAATACTTCTCTGATCTTACAAAATTACCTACCACACAGAAGACAAAGAAAAATACCTAAGAATTTAGTCCACAATCATTAAAACAAGTTTTTATTATCCTGGCAGTGGTGCATGATTAATAATATAACTGTCAAATATAGCATGTATATCACAGAATTCCCAGACATTTAAATTGTTTGAAATTCCCTGACATTCCCTAATTTCGCTGACAGTTTTCAAATTCCCTGACATTTTCCCATTTTCCAGACCTGTGGCAATCCTATAATACTTGTGGTGAATTTCCTTTCCATCAGGTGGCTTTTGTAATCCCTATTAACAAAAGATGGACAAAACATGTTGCATAATACTAATTCCCCAAAGTTCTAAAAAATTTTTACTCAAAAATTAACCTTTTGAAGTACCAAAATCTATTCAGGAAAATTAAACTACAATTACTCATTTAGCAGAATTCATGTGTTCTGTTTACAGTGAACAGATGCCAAATTGGCACTAACTACTCTGACCTTTCTAAAATATTTCATACTGATAATCACAAAAGCATAGTGCCAAAACATTTAATCAGCCATGTTAAGTTATGTTAAATTTAATTAATTCAAAAATACTAAATACTTCTCGGACAGAAAATTTTCAGTAAAAATTCCAGAAAAGTATTCTTCCTGCCACCCAACATGATTGAAGTTTCCCCAAGCTGGATTTCTACCACCCCTTCTCTATAATGTGAAAAAAAAACACATCACGCAATATTACATGAGATCTGGAAATTGGCGGAAAATAAGCACTTTAGATTATTTATTGTGCTTTTAAAGCAATAACCAGTGTCTCAATAAACATATTACGCTAAATTTAAATCAAATGCATTAATTAAATTTGCTAGTGCAAAAATAAGTTTGGGATCCTTTTAAACTTCAAACTACATTTTCATCATCAGATAAAAATTTAAGTACTTCAGTCACACAAAATTAAAGAATTAGTAAGGTCTACAAGTTATGCAGAAACAAATGGTGACAATTCTCAGTCTCTACTACTAGGTGGTCAATACTTAAATAGGGTTACAACATGTGTAACAACTTGACATTTCCACAATCATTGTAGAGAAAAAACGAAATACAGTTTTTCTAAGGATGGGATGCTATAAACAACTTTTTATCAGGGAAAACGTCTTAGGAGTGAAAAGAGATTTTTAATTTTTACAAAATTGCAGAATCTAAAAAAAGGTAATGCTTTGCACTTTACAGGCATCACGTACTGCACTATAAGCTTGATTTACAATAACCCCCGTAAGTTCAATAAAACCACCCCAACTGATGGACGACAGATGTTTTGTAACAAAATAAAATACATAAACATTTTGTCTACTAACTCCTTTCTGCCTACCGTATTCCCTATGTCTGTTGTGCAACAGTAGGCTTACAATAGCCAATATTTTCTTTCAATTGTTCTCATGCATCAGCTGATAAAAGGATTTTGTGTATGTGTTGTTAATTTCATTTGACATATTGCCACACAGGCAGTCAAAAAATGACATTCTTATAAAACTATATTACTTATTTCCATAACTTATGTGTAGAGTAAGTAAACATTATTTTGCTCATTGCTTTAACCATGAATATCGGTCATCCGTGAATCCTAAGGCAGTCATTATCCTGGAAAATCTAGATTACTGTAATAGTAAATTGAGTTGTCAAACCAAGAGAAAAAGATTCTCTCACATTGTAGGAGATAAAGGCAGGAGTCCAAGTATGAGGCTTGAATCACCAAAATTCCAAAAGGTTTACATGATGTTTAATAAATCTCTGAACTTATTGGTGACCATCTCTATAATGAGCAGTAACCATGACTAGAAAAATAAAAGTACAACTTCATAAACAATGTAAAAAAAATCGACTCCTGGAATTATTTAAATTTCTGATTTACTCAGAGCTGTAAGGAAAATATATTTTTCCCTTTGACTAGTAACCAACATCAACATATATTTAGTATAACACCCCTGACCATGTTGAAATTAACATTTGTAAAGGCTGTTCATGGTAAAATGAGCACTTTTGAGGCTCTAGTTACTTTTTCCTTTCAGCTATTTCTCCCTTAAACTAGTTTTAAAATAAATATTACCATATAAGTAATAACAGTGTGTATATTCCACCCACTCAGAAGTTAACGCCTAAGGGTAAAATAAAATATATCTATTAATTATTCCAAATGAGAGCTTTCAAAAGTGCTCACTTTACCTATAACCTCATGTTCCCTACACCAAACAGCTCCACTAGAGTCAAACGGAAATCACAATTTCTGCAATATGACTGAACTCTTCACCGCCTTAACTGGACAAGGGTGAATGAAATGCACACACTATTTAGAATAATGTGGCATTTTTCACTCTTGACTAAACCCATTACTCTAGCATATGTTAGGGAATATTTATGTTGGTTTTATACAAAAGGCAAAACAGCTAGCTTTACACAAAATGCAAACCAGAAAGTTAAAATACGTACAGTAAAAGCTTGATATAACACAGCTATTAGGGGAGAACTCAGACCAGCGATATAGCTTTCTGTGGTATTCCGGGAATGAGAGTACAACAGAAAAAAAAAATAAATAAATAAATAAATGGGGCGTGGCACTTGTGTCAAACACAGGGAAAGTGTTGTTTACCGCCGTAATTCGTGAAACGTTTAGCCCCTTGCTATTGAAACTTTACTTTTATATCTACACCACTGGACTTGACAGCACCCAAGGGAGGGAAATGGAAGAAGAGAAATGCGCTGAAATGAAGGGGCTCATACGCATTGAAGTAAGAATAACTAAAATATACATTTTCCAGGCAAAGGATGTACTTATTCCACCAAGGGAGGTTTTTGCTGCGTGTTTGTCACACGGGTTAAAGGTTCAACCCCCCCCCCCCCCCCGCAAATCCCAGCAAGGACATTTGGGAGGAAGTATGGAGAAACGAAGCTCGCAAAACTGAACAAAGGTCAAAGCACGGTTTCTCTGCAGATGGGATCTATCTGTGCCTCACATATTGTGAAACATGTCGCTTGCTCATCTCATTTTCCAAAGGAAAACTATAACAAAAAAATTGAATTATTTGTGGCATGCAAAGAAAGGCCGCTTTTCTGAATTAAGCCTTGTCCACAATAGCTTGTCCACTCTGAATATTTTTTCAAAAATGGGAAGACATACTGTATAGCGGGTATATATACATTATAATAAAAGTGTCTACATCATAATTATAGTGATTACGTAGAGTTATATTCCGTAGAAGATGAGACAGGCTTGTGGTGTTACAAGTCAGTAGCATGACTATGCAACTAACAGACTACGGTACACTTAAATTCTAGTTTACCATGGATTCTTGGGAACAGTGTTACGACACTTGTACAGTTGTCTCCCACGTATGTCAACTCCACCTTGTGAAACTATGTCTTCAATGCCCTAGTCAGGCCATGATTGGCTAAGGTTAAGTTTAAGGTTGAAGTGTACACGAGTACAGTAAATGTTTAACTGATGTTATGTGTAAGCAGATTTTTTACTTGTCAGCTCTTCTGACTCATGCATCTCAGTCATGCCTTTGAATTTCATGATGTTTTGCTTGAATTTTCAAGGTTTTGAAAGTTTTTGAAAGAGCCACTATATCCGGCAGGAATTTTTCCAAGTTTAATTTATTTTTGTGAACCAGATCTTTAAACTGTTGAATGAATCACAATGAATTATGGTAGTTAAAATTATTTGCATCCTAGTTCCTGAGGTAATGAGTTTTAATAAGGGATACAAATAATTTAAAAATAACTGGCCCATGAAAAAATTTGCAGGCCCTTAATTATTTTCTAATAAGTCAGTGATTACACTTTCAGTCTGCTTCAAAACCATGGCGATAATTCAGTGTAACTTGAGTCTTGATGTAAATACCAATGTTGGTCGCCCTGGGCATGTAACATATTTGCATCCCTGGTTTAAATAGTTTTGTTAACATTAAATTGGGTATTTTTAGTTAATTAAAATAAAGCGTTCCTAGTTAAATTACTATAAAGATCTTAGCAGGGGCAGTTCTCGTCAATGAGCGTGAAGGGGCACGTACCCTTGCAAATAAATGCTTTTTTATAGATCATTTTTTTCATATATTTTAAGTGTAAAAGTAGCGTATCTGATCATTAAGTTCTGTATCACTAGGCTGTGAATAGTGCCTCCTTACTTTAGGTGCGGATAAAATATTCCTTACAACTTTGGGACACAGACTGTTGTGCCCACGCTGCTGTATATTTTTTTCCTTGTCAAAGGCACATAAGACGTCTTGGAAATAACTGAAGTGTGGTTCAGGCAGTGCTGTTACAGCTTGTTAGATGGCAGGTGTGTTTCGTCTGCAATGTGTTTTCTGATGACAAATACATTACGTACTGTTGCAGTATTATATTCAAGGCTAACAGAATTTGTGAATATTTTCAAAATAACAATGCATGATATAGTTTTTAAAGTTTCCATATTATTCAGTTTTTAATATTTATAGACAGTGTTTTTGTTACTGTTAAGGCCTGTCTGCAATTGGCCGTACCTGTGGACATCACATTCACACGATCCGAATATGGTTTACAAATGCGTTGTCCAAATGTGAGCTTTCAGAATATGGCACTATAGCACATCTGCAGCAAATTTGGAACATTATTTGTTGTTACTTAACAATGTTTATATAGCTGAGTTAATTGTATAATGTTTGCGCGATGTGAGATTTAAATATTTAATTATCTTTATGATACATGTTTATGTTTTAGTTTAAATATGCACTGCAACAGACATCCAAGAAATTAATTTAAACTTTTAAAATGTCTATCCTTCATATTAAATACTTCATACAGATCGCAGACTGCACTAATTAGCATTTCATCACATTCGTCTTGAGAAAATCAACCTTGCATGTCCACTGTTATACACACTCAACGTATTATAAGTTAAAATAAATTTCATATCTATAGCATTACCCCATTACAGGAAGTATTCCAGTTAATCTGAAAAACTAATAACCCAAAAAGGCATCAACTTCAATTAGGTAGGTCTGATAAATGGGACTCCACTGCACATTATAAATATCCCTTTGTACATTTTTATCCTTTTTTGGAAATATTTACTTAGTTCCTTGGAAGGTGTAAAAAAATGCAATAAAATGAAAGAAAGAGGTTTTACTGCAGCTGATATTTTCCCATGCCGCTCAGCTTTTTAACACATTCACTATATATGTGCCAGAGTTCTATTTAAATAACACACATTTGTAACGCAGAGCAACTAAATATATCTCAAAAAAATTTTAAAGGTACGGTACATTATATACAGCACAACATAATTTCAAGCAACATCTAATAACATACATAAACCCTATGAAATAACTGACAGAAAATTGACAATAATTCACAAATCAAGAATGTCACATACTCAAGTGATAAAATGTTAAGTATTTTCATATTTTACAGCAAAATACATTACCAACAAAATTTAAAAAAAGTGTTTAAAACTATTCTAAGACCAATTTTCTCAAAATTACTATAAATTTTTTTTTCTTACACAAGTCTTCCAAAACAGTAAATTACAGTCCTATAGGTAAATTGCTTATCACATCACAGCACAGTTGTTGCACACTTTCCATTCACAAATAAATAAGCAGTTATATAATTTGATAAGATTATTTTTCGATTATTCAAACCACCTCTCATATCACAACTTTCTGCATAATCATAAAATATGATCAGCAAACTGATGAAAATGCCACAAAACATAATAAACACACAAAAACATATCAGGAAAAACATTTTTTCTTTCAGTTAAACAGCAAACAGGTTAAGTTTCACAGTTACAAGCACATGCTACATAAATACCTCACATTTGTCCGAGCATAAGAAATAGAACAGCTGTCTAAGGCAAAAAAAAGGAAGCAAATGTTATACAACTCACCAATAGAGGAATGGCTTTTCGAGCATCTATGTTCGTAACAACCAAAATTGTTTTTAAATGATGAAAATGCTTACGTTGATCCTTGGGAACTAAGCCATGCACTCACCTTGTGGAAATACTAACTGGAAGTTATATCTCCTCCAATGTTATTATACTGAAACAAAACAAAATGTTCAACTATTAAAACCACTATACACAAATGTATTGTAGTTACATTAAATTCCTACTTAGCATTTACTGTACCAGCACTTTACAATACACTTAGCTGCAGGTATTTACAAACCTACCGTTAATGTGGGTGACTTTTGTCCTGCGAGGGTGATTTTGTGCCACGGCAGATTTGAAAAATATTATTTTATACCTTATTTTGTAATTAAAATTTCCCTTCTTTATGACATTTTCAGTTTGCATAATCAGTACTGAAATCAGACAACACTGAATATTACTCTGTATAATACACTTGTTTTCAAAATGGCAGCTATTTGTGATGGAGAAATTTTTTGTCATATTTGTTATAAAATATCATAATAGTTTAATTGTTTAAAGACTTATTTGATTGGCACTCTACTATTAGGTATGTTGTTAGCAACTTCAAAAAGGTTTTCTCAACATATTTATTCAAAATATTTTGTTTTGAGGTTGTGTTTCAGGAAGGGTGTCTTTGTACCACGTGGAACAAAGTCACCCTCATTGATACAATGACACCATTACCAAAAAGAATTTTTGTCACATACCAAAATATATATGGTACATTTAAGTCCTAAGCAGTTTTATTTGATTTTCAGGTATCTGTTATACACAAAATGCCCAATACATACGTGTCAAACCCTGATTCAAGGACTTACAAGAAGATATTCAGATGGAAAGTTGGAAGCATGCCTTATAGACATTGCAACATGAAAAATAGAGACGAAAGCTTCGGCACATTACAACATTCCCAGGCAGACTATACAAAACAAGACAAAAGGTTTACACAGTGACAAAATTGGTGGTCAGAAGGTTTTTCTGATGAAGAAGTAGAGTTCGTTCAACATATTGCGTTTGTAGCAAATTCGGGGTTTCCAATAACCAAGACTGATTTTCGTTTCATTGTCAAGCATTACCTGAATAAGAAAAAATAAACAAGTGCTTTAAAAACAATTATACTGGTCGTGAGTGACGCAACCAATTTTTAAAATGACAAGGAAATGGGTGAACATTTTGCACACAGCAAGAAATGTGCAACTATAACAGAACAAATTGTAATTGACTATTTTAATCATCTGGAAAAGGAACTGGATGGTATTCCATATGACAATATTTTCAACTTACTTCGATAAGACCCGAGAAAAAAGGTTATCTTTTCAAGAACACATTAATAAAAATGCACGACCACAAATCACATAGTGTAGCAGTTTGCTGAAAGTAACCACGCTCTACAACCAGATTGTAGCGACGTACTTATTTTATTGTTTTGTGCACTCCTGTGTGCTCACAGTCTTATTTTTTGAATGCTTATATGTTTGAAAACTGAACATTCAAAAAATTACAAAGATATTATTTAAGCACACCACAAATTGTGTGAACATGTCTTGCATCAGGTAGTCTCACCATTTAACCATTGAAAATATTATATTGAGCCAGCATTGGTCTGAGTAGTGTAAAAGTACTAAATTAACTTTCAGGCTCCTTTTTAAGCCAATGTGAGTTTACGCTCAATATTTTTTTTATGTAATTTTAATCATAACTGCATGTTAAATGAAACCAAAACTTTATGTGTGAAGTTAATATTTAAAGTGGTATAAAGTCACCTGCTTCGGATCAGTTCTTATTACAACACTATGTATATGGTGCTGGCCGATGTGGCACAAAGTCACCCAACACCTGTAGGTGACTTTGTACAAAATTATATTTTTTTGTGCTTCTACAAATACACAGAATACAAAGTTCGACATTACTAAAGAAAGTACGTGAAAAGTACTTCCAAATACATATTCAACAAATAAGTTTAAAAAATGTATGTCCAAGGAATACATCTAAAATGCTTTCTGTGGTACGAAGTCACCCGCATCGACTGTAGTTTGTAGTAAGGCACTTCATTAAAGCATTAACAATATAGCTGTGATTGCTACAATAGCAAAAACCAAACAAACAGAAAACTACATTTTGGCTTATATCGCAGTGTGCATCAAGTGTTTCTGCAAGTTAACACACACAGTCATTGTCTTTGTCATGATGATTGTCTCATCTTCTGGGCTGGAGCCAAGTCTTGGTTCCTCTAACCGACATATCACCATACCCTGCAGTACGCATCTTCAGGGTCCTTCAACATAAAATGGTAGCCAGAAACTAGAGGTAATGCCTTTAGAGTGCCTTGCTTGTGATTTGGCAGGTATTTTGTATATATATGCGGGAAAATGGTTCCCAGGTTTTGCTAAACTTGTAACCATCATCTCCATTGATATTTTGTATTGGATATATTCCAGATGATTATTTAATTATCCCTGTCAATATTTTTGAGATTGTTAATACATACATAATTTGTCATTCAGACATTTTTTATTTTATTTCCCTCTTTAAGTTAGTTTTGTAAATTCCGTTTCACCTTTAATATTTTTAATCTAGTTTAATTCTAAGTAATATATTTTATATTTAATTACATTTAATACAATTATTCAACCTGACAAATATGTTCCATGTAAATTATACGTGTTTTATAGCATAAAAACAGCAATCATGACAACCCTTTCTGTATCAAATAATGTTTTTTTACAGAATTTTTTAAGCCCCCTCCAAAATTCCTAGTAAGTAATTATGATTACTAACAATCATATCTAACAAATCCATATTATTCAGATTTTCAAAAATGCCCCTATTCTGGAATCTTACCTCATATTGTATTTCAGGTGTGGAAATTAATGTGTATGTTTCGTGGTTATAAAGCTTGCAAGTTTTAAAAGTTAAAAAGTATTTACAAAATGTAATTATGTTGTATGTGTAAATAATTGTCAGCTTAATAAATATGCTTCCAATTATGAATAAAATTCTGAGCTTTACATAAACGCCTGCAGCATATTTCCCAGGTGTACGCTTACAAATAATATTACATTTGCAATCAGTATTTCCCAGTTATTACAAACACCGGTGGATTGTATTTCTCTTTCTTCTGTTATCAATGTGCATACAGTAAAAGCACAATATAACACAATGTTAGGGGACATAACTCATACATACCCGCATTATAGATTTCCACGCTATGCCGGGAGTAACAGAGTACAGTAGAAAAAAAAGCCTGTGTTCTAATGGCGCATGGCAGCTATCTGTCCAACAAGGGGCAAGTGTTATTTACCACCGTAACTCCTGAAACGTTTAGCCCCTTTCTATCGGAAATTTATTTTTTTATCCACATCACTGGACTTGACAGCACCCAAGGCAGAAAAACAAAAAAAGAAACGTGCTGTGATGAAGGGTCACGTGCATTCCAGCAAGAATAACTAAAAAATTATTGCATTTTCCAGGCAAAGGATGTACTTATTCTAACAAGGTCGGTGTTCGCTAAGAGTTGTTTGTCACACAGGTTGAAGGAGGGGGCTCACCCCCTACCTCCTGGGCCTGGTTGGAAGGAAGTGAGAATGAGAAAAGAATGCTCCCGTCCAAAAACGCAAGCTTGCACTACAGATGAGATCTATCAGTGCCTTACGCTAATTATTTGTGGCATGCAAAGAAAGATTGCTTTTCTGCATTAAGCCTTGTCCACAATAGCTCGTACGCTCTGAATTTTTTCCTTATGAAAATCATAAGACATATAGCCGGTATATATACATTATAATCAATGTGTGTGCATTATAATTATGATTACGGAGAGCTACACCCCGTAGGAAATTAGTTATAGGCCTGTAAATGACTTCAAAGCATGAATTTTGAGGCGCGCCTCAAATTTTGGATTTTTTGCAAATAGGAAGACATACAGCATAGCTGGTATATATACATTATAATCAAAGCGTCTCCATCATAATTATAATGATTACATAGAGCTATACCCCATAGGATATTAACACGGCAGCTTGCTGTTATCGCTTGTGCCTAGATCGTCGGGTCTGGTCAGCTGTTGATCGGTCGCTAAAAGATTATTCTGGCGGCCGGCCGCCACCACTGCCGTCGTTATTGGGCTGGTTCAATTCGTAACAGTGACCCGGTATTGGGAACACATGCTGATTGATGTGATTCACGTCAACATGTTGAATTTCTATGGAATTTAGGTGGCATGCACTGCACTGGCATGATGAGGCCTGGCAATGTTTACAGGAATATAAAAATTGAGTGAGGTCTACACGAAATATTAATTATCCCGAATTTTTCATTTAAAAATTCTGACGTGGTCTAAACACGCACACTGCTTTACCTGCCAATATGGTATTGTAAGACCAAATTCAATTTGCATATACGGAAAATCATACAATATTAACGGTAAAGAATCAGTAAAATAGATCTCTGCCCTGAAAGGAGGGAGAAGGCGAAGTCACTACCTCCGCCTCATCCATCAACGTCCCCGACTCACGACGACAAACCACAGGCTTACCAGACCGCACACTTTCCACTTATTTATTCAGACCCGGGAACATAAATTACCCAGTCGTATAACCAAATCCGCGGTATACTGGACCGTGGTATTCCGGACTTCCACTGCATTTCTTTTACTAAGAAATGCTCTTATGGTAAATGGGTGAGTTCTACAAAAACGTAATCTGAATGAGGTGTTTGTTTTGAACTGTCAATACACGTTTAGCTTCCTCTTTGTATCAATTCAAATAGATTGCGGTATGCTTCGGGATCGGAGTTGTTGATCCGTAACCCAGGGCAATGGCGTTAAACGAAATCTATTCCTTATGTACAATATTAAAGCATCCTTTTCCACGAGCCATTGAAGATTGATGAACTGATAAGAACTGATGATGGCACGTAATTAATTTGACGGCTAGGCCGTGCAGACGTCCAGAAGGATGACGCAGTTTATTATCTACAGGGACCGGCCATAGGATTCAAATGACTATGGTGAAATAAACTCTGACTTATTCACTACATTGATCATAGACATTAACTAGTTTCTATTCTGTATGGATGGCCGAATTATAACTGATCTGTTTCCAAAGGAATTTAATATGGGACATCTTTCAGAAAAGTGTGCAAGTTAACTTCAACCACCGTCTTGTGAAATATTTTGCATGAGAGAATTATAATTACACCCACTTGCCAAGCTGAAACTATAGTCCATTCCCCATTGGAAGCAACTTTCTCAGAGCCCTGCTAAATATTTACTTGCAGGCCCGTTTCGTATCCTTCCGCCAAATGTAAACAAAATTGCCATGTGACTGCCATGTAGCATCTGTCAAAATCAATGTTTACATGCCATTGTGTATGTACATGTATTCGTATACTTTCGCTACACCTAAAAATAAACACTCAAATGTGACATCTACTTTTATACTTGTCAAATGTGTTGTTTACTGTTTACAACTTTTCAAAGAATTTGGTCTTATGTCTATTTCAAAAACCATTTCGTATGAATATTCACAGTTTAGGCCTATAACATTATTTAGGTCATCTTTATGAAGTTTTAAAAATGCCTGAATTAACGAGTGCTTACGGTTATGTTACATTAACATTTTTGTTTTCCACGACATAGCACATTACATGTAATGTAATGTTAATATTTTGCTGCGACTGTGTTAAACACTGTTACAACTGCAGGGTAATGAACTGTGGTATTTAACTTTTTGTTATTGATATGTGTTGGGTAATTTCTTTAAAAGGATGTCGTCAATTCGAATAACAAAGGAATAGACAGTCCAACGAAAAAGCCACATTAAAATTAAGCATGCAACTAGTGCCGTTCATTTTTTGTTATAGAAACTTAAAATATAACAGTGAACATGCACTCAAATAAGCCTACCGTAACATTTATTCCACAAATATTTATAATGTATTGCTACTTACTGTGTATTAGGTTTATTGAAATTTGTTAGGGCTGGGCTTGGTGGTAAATTACATTACATGACTGTGCTTCAAACACCCAGGGCAAAGGTAGAACGTTGTGATAAATAAACATACGTGGATGTAATAAAATAAATAATTTCGACATAAAAACAGTTCACATGTACAATGTATAAATAGTTCACATCAAATATTTGAAATCACGCATACACAGATCCAACATTACTATCACCAACCACGCCAAGCTATTTCACACGCAGAGGTTAACGAAACACACCGTAACAGTATATTTATTACTGCCACGAAACACAGATTTACCACATCGTAACTTGCTTAGGTAGGTTTAAAAAACACATCTATAAACGTGATGTGGTAATTTGAAGTACATTCCGGAGCACGTATAATTTACACTTTGTTTGGTAAAACAGCAACATGCCATGTCATGGCTCGCCATGTCTGCCAACTTCACTGTTTCTGCCCCGCCATCATATCTAAATATATTAAAATAAGTATTCAAAATTTAAAATCTCTTTTCAGTTGTAAATTACAAATTCAAAAATCATTATTTTGCTGTAATAAGTATGAAATATGCTGCAACTGAAAGCTAGTGCAATTTTGCTGCGTACTAGTGAAGAGAAACTTCCGGAGTGTGAAAGAGACAAAGACAGAGAGAGAGAGAGAGAGAGAGAGCGACAACCCTCGCTCAGCACAGTTGCTTCAAAGTTGATCTCGCTCAATAAAACAACACTGTACCATTACGGAATAATATTTTCCGCTGTTATTTTAAACTCTAAAAATGAGATGTTATCAGGGCTACCTAAATATTTCAATAGGCAACGTTTAATTTACAAATAGTATACTAAAAAAACTAGGTTAAAATAATATTTTAACTGTGAACTATTTCTTACCAGCCGTTGCCAACATGTCGCTGCTCTCGCTGTTAATTCATATTTGAAAAGAAATAAATATTACAAGTTATAGGAGATATTAAGGTAAAGTTTCATTTATTCAATAATAAAGTACTGTACATTTAACCACAATGTTATATGTTTGTGGAATACAGGTTGACATGTTTTGCCTAGAATGTTTTATCAAAGGTTGATTTTCACAAGTCGCTTCCAATTGGGAATGGACTATAACTATTTCCAGACCGAGCTACATTCACAAGTACAAACTATACTTGAAAGAATTTTAACAAATAACTCCAGTACACTAAAATGAGCATTTCCGTGCACTTCTTTTCATGTGTTTGGCATATATAGGCCAGGCCTAGATGTGGTTTATTATAAGTGATTTTCATAGTAGGCCTAATTCTATCAAGGGTATTGTACATTTTAAAAAATAAGATGTACCGTTTCCTCCTAATAAGGCAACCCACCTATATTACAGATTAGTATTGAACAGCCAAGCAATATGTTTGATCACCTATATTAATTTGTTGAAATATTATTTAATCAGTTCATCCAATGAAGTGTAAACCTATACTAGGACTGCCTAGCATAGCCCAAGCCGAACCTAGGACTTCCTAACACCCTCCAAGTCGAGCCTAATACTACCTAGCACCATCCCAGTCGAGCCTAGGACTACCTAGCACCGTTCAAACCAATAAGTGTTGCTGAAATGTTCTGAAATTGTTTTGTCCCAAGGGTAATTTTGACAGTGTCTTGAGGTACCTACGTTTATTTGCATCTTTGTCAGTGTTTTGTTGGCTGCTTTGAATATTAAAACTAGGTTGTATAATTAATTTTAAAAGGGTTTTTACTAGTGTTCCAGTAGTTAGTAGGATGTGTGTGTTGATTCTGCGAAATGCTAATATTCGTACCTATTGGAAAGTAGGCCTACGTCTTAAGAGCATGTTACAAACATCACTTGTTTTCCACCTTTTTCCAATGAGCAACAATTTTGAAACACAGAATATGCTGGTGTAATTGCAAATTTTATCTGCTAGCCATTCATTTCTCTTTCAGGTGTGTCAGACATTTTTAATTTCATTTAATTACACTCATTTGATGATCATACAGGTAGGTGAATGTTACTCCTGGGCTCTCAGACTTCTACTTAATATTAGTTATATGTTCTGTAGTGCGAGCTGTGTGTAGCGAGGGTGGGACACTGGAGTGAGGTCAAGTGTACGATGGGCAATAAGAATATACATAAACTGCCTCGTATCCCCTGCCTTACTTGTACATGTGTAATAGTGCAATTGATGGTCATACTAATGTAGTGACATGAAAGTGTTAATACACAATACTGCACCTGGATAGCGCGGTCTCTCACATTATGTAGCGCATTACCCCGTAGATTAATTATAGGCCTTTAAATGACTTGGTCACTACCTTACGCAGAATCTGATCCAGAACCCCTCACATTGCAAGCCAGTTTTACACAGAATGAGCCACAGAAGTTAGTATCTCTTTTACGAAAGTATTCCAGGGTATTTTAACTTTAGTTAACATTTTAGCATTAAATAATTGTAATTTCTTAAATGTGTTACGCTATACAACACCACACATTTCATGTTAACAAAAATGTAAGTATCAGTAAATGTGGGAAAGCGAGACACTTGCAAGTATGATATACGGCTTGGAATGTGGCCATGCCCACCCCCCCCCCCCCCCACACTAACCCAACACCCAGATAAGATGGAAAGGTTGCCACAATATCATTTTTTGGCCTGTTTTCAACCAAACAAGAACAGGCACAATTGTCACATAAAAAAGGACCACTAGGAATTCTTCTGTCAAATCATCGCACCACACCAAGGAAACTGAATATGGAAAAACTTACAATATTGGCTGTAATGAATCAGTAAAATACATCTCGTGCTAAAAAGAGGAAGAACGCACGCCTGCTCCCTAGGCCTCATTCATCAACATCCCCGACTCACGACCACCACCCGACAGACCACAAACCTAACCGCACACTTTCCCCTTATTTATTCAGACTGAGGGACATAAATTGCCCCCGGTATAACCTAATCTGAGGTATAACGGACCGTGGTATTCCGTGCTCCCACTGTATTTCAAACGTATGGTTAGGTACATATCGCGGGACGAGGAAAGAAAGTGGTTAATCTTAATAGGGGCTTTTCTGAAAAATTGTTTTACAAATCCACTCTCCTAATTACACAGCATGCATTTACTAGGGGCATCAACATTTAACCAATAGAAACCCCAAAAACGATAGAGGGGAGGTAAGCTTCGCAGATTTGACGCTTCGCGTCACCACTAAAAAAAAATTGCTGGCACGTCTTTAACTGTTTTTGGGATATACTCCCCTATCGGTGCTGGGATTCTGGCTCTGTGCATCAGGTTTGGCTACGCTTGTACATTTTATCATGAAAATGTACATACTTTACACTCGTACCATGCAATTTCCCTGGCCATCATTCACCCCACTATCATAAAGTTACATTTAATTTGGTGACCACTCACCGAATCAAATGCTAGTCATACCCGTACATTAGGCATGCCACAACATCAATCCATTTGACGACACTACACAGTCAAAGTAATCACCATACATATTAAAATTTAAATTTTCCCTTGCTATATATTAGCATAGAAAAACTCTTAATTTCACACTATTAGATTTATCACTTCAAATAACATTAATTGCAATAAAACAGACCTTCCCACACTCGTAAATCCGAAACCTCCAACAGGACAAAATCTTACTAACGTCCGACTTGAAGCTCCACCAAATTCCTAGTAATTATGATTACTAACAATGATATCTAACATATCCAGGTATTATTTTTTTTATTCTTAAAGTAGGGATCACACAATGCAAGATGCATTTCGCGCAAGTTTCGTAATAATGCCAACTAAATAAGATGACTACTGTCTCACATCAAAATTAGTTGATAGCGATGATGAGTACCAAACAGCCAAAGTATCATAATACAAAATATGAAGTTGCTTACCTCAACAAGGTATTTGTTTCAAATCTATCTATATAACTGTTATTTTATTCTCAGCGAACTGTCTAAATTTCAATTCACACTTTGAAGTTATTTTCCAGCAATGTTTTATTTCCCTGTATTCCTCTTCACACACCTTAGATTATGATTTTCTTTTACTCTATGGTAAAGTTTACAACAGGTCACATGACCAGCATAATACTCATCTTGCATTGCGTGATCCCTGCTTTAGGATTACCCCTAAGTGTTTCAAAAAGTACACATGTAGGTACACAAATGTACATACATAAACATTAGACAAACCAGAAACAGCCTAACCTAGCCATGGGCCTCATCAATATATTCTTGCATCAGACAAGTGACTGTGACATTATCAAGAAAGTAAATATTTTACAAATATGCTCATTTATGCACTTCCGATCAATTAAAAAAAAACAGAAAGCCAATATTTATCAGTTAACACAAATGGTTTCCTAACACTTAACACGCAGAAGAAAATTTAAAATTGACAAAAAGAAAACCAGGGGCTTGAAAAATTTAACAAAAGACTATAAAAAGCATGATCGTAAATAAATGGTTTGGAAGACAATTTTCAAGATCCAGAACAAGCATTCACTATCCAGAACATGCATTTACTAACACTTTCTACTTTCCTACAGACACGATGATAAACAAATGCACATGCTATCCTAATACGCACATACATGACACGACTACCCGGGAGCCAAGACAATTCCCATTACCGCATGCAAGCTATTTGTGGGCACCTTTCGAGGCCTTACTTGGTTGTCACAATACGTAGGACAATCTTCATAACATCACTTTATAATCTGTTACTTCAACCTGCGTATATCACGACACTAAAATAAACTTGCACTACCAACAATTTATCGATTCCTACATTCACCGCTCGTTCCAAAATGGAATAAAATGGCCGCTTAGTTTTCCAATGAATTGCACGAGGAAAACGGAAGCTGACACAGATGGCGTGGGGCCAACATTAACATTCAATAATATGAAAAAAAAACCAGGAAACTAAATGTGAAAACTTATCACAACATAAAAAATGATTGCACTTTAATGAATATTTAGTTGCATGTCTAAATTACGTTAAATATAACAATTAAGAAGTACTCGAAATCAAACATTTCATAGTTGACAAAACATTACTTTCCGTCCTGTTTATGTCAATGTTGCCAGATTTAGTGAAATTTCACAACTTTAGTGACTTTCGAGTGCATATGTAAGTAAAAATTTTTGACATTATTTTCTAAATATTTTGTGATATTTGCAGTTTTCATTTTATACATAAAATTGTTACCCTTCCAGGAAAAAGTCGTTACTCACTTTTTTTTTTTCATAAGTTTAATCGACCCAACGTTTTAAGGTGTGATTTTCCAAAACATTTTCATTCTCATTTTAATATATGACATATTGTTTACTTCGGTGACGGTACGGATTTTTTTTAACCTCGCCATTGCGAGTGCGATGTCAATTTTTGGGCCGTCTATAATGTTCAAGAGTTTTCTTGTTCTCGTTTGTGGATTTTCAATTTAAAGCATCTATGAGGGCTGGATACATGTGGACACGCTCCGCAATATTCCCATGCACCGGAAGGCATACAACTTTTTTAAACTTCACATCTGAACGTGCAATACACTCTTTAATCATTCTGGGGCAGTTTTAATTCACCGCCAGGTACACCGCCCTCACTTTCCAACAGTTTGCATCACTATGGGAAGCGTGATTCTTCCATAAATCATTAGCATGGTGTAAGCCAGTTTTATTGTGTCACCTACGAGGGCCGATAAGTCCATCACCAACATTAACAATGCTCCTAAGGGATGTGTTAGGATTTAACCGAATAAATGCAGTTGAGAACTGAACAGCATGTATCTTATTCTGGTAACTGCAACGCATCTAAGGGCACGGCCCCTCACAATAACCAACAAAAGTGTTGCAAGTATGTTTCCAGTGTTTACAGCATATTGATGTGGTGTCATATTGATGCCTAGATGGGATCGGCAGCAGTGATGCCCAAATATGGCTGTGCCGTTTCACCGATAACAGGTTTGACACAGGGCCACGAGTACAATCAGTAATTATTTTATGGGTGCCATCTAACCTCTTAGGGGAATCCACTTGGGTTAACACGAGACTCTTGAGGCTTTAAATACACAAAATTTTGGCCAATTTATTTTGTGAACAGGTCAAGGTCTCCAAGATTTGTGATTGAGTTATATTGGTTATGATAACTATTAAGGACTCCTCCTGGGTGATGTCGATAAATGTGTTGACCGCATCAGTTAAATCTCCTCCATAATTGAGTGCCCATCCACATCCTAGGAGAGATTTTCAAGCCCATAACTATTGTTGCCGTAAATTTTTATTGTGGTTGTTCAGTGCTACATTACAAGGTTTTAGCTATGAATATATAGCGAGTGTTTGTTATCATTGGCTGCCTCTTGGAAATGGCCTAGTGTACCTTATGTGAGGGAACAAATTTTTTTTAATTATAAGAACTTATTTTGTAAATGTGTAACAGTTGTATACTGAATATTTGCCAATAACAGTTCACCATGTTAAGTGTGTGGTTAAGAAGGATACTGATATAATTAGAAGGGATGAAGGTAAGATTTGCGAGTGTAATAAAGTTTGGGGGTCAGATAGTGCATTGGCGACCCACGATAGGCTGTTCCATCCTGAGATCAGACATAGGAAGAGGATACATGCTATTAACGCTCCAAAGGAATTACCAGGGGAGCCAGGTGATTCGACGGAGAATGAAGTTGAGCTGTATTAGTGAGAAACGAAGGGGACTATGTTTAAGTTAGAGGAGAATTAGGAAAAAGTGAATAAATATAGGGAATTGGACAGTGCATATCAGAGGCAGACATGTGGGGGAAGAATGAAGAGGGAAAACAATGTCACAGAGGTGTGAGATTTGAGTGTGGCATGTGTAAGGTTGGATGTGGATTTGGTGGAAGGTAAAAATAATCCAATAAAGGATTTTTTAATAGAGGTAATTAGCAAAGGCAAGTTTGAATGGTATTTTACCAGATAGGAGATTTGTATAATTACAGGGGTGAGTTATAATGAGGAGATGGGATGGGAATGGTGTACTGTAAGATATAGTCAGTTATTACCACTGGCGGAGTCAAACGAGGGAGACGGTAAGGGCATTGAGATAATGGAGATGGAGGAAGAACAGGTAGAGAAGCAAGGAATTGATAGTGTGGTTGATGGGGAAGTGGAGTTTACAAGGATAGGGGAAATATAGTTACAGTTAACAGGAGTTTGATAATAGTAGATGAAAATGAAATTGGAAAAGAAGGATTGACGCTTAGAAATAGAGGAAGGAGTAGGAAAAAGGGAAGAATAGAAGGGAGATATAAAGATAGAAGTAAGACCAAGCTGTGGTTTTTTAATAAGATACTTGGTGACTTGGAAGAGAAAAATGTGGGTGTTCAGGGTCAGCTGAGAGGAAATGATAGTGTAGGTAATGAGAAGGACATTGTGCAAATGGTTGAGAAGTTGGTAAGGGCCGTGGATAGTCATGGGCACGATGATACTCAGGAAAATAGAGGATGTGTGACCCCTCCAGAGGTGCTGATGGGTGTTCGTGTCCCTCCTGAGAACAGGAGGGGAAGAGGAAATGATGACGTGCCCGGCGCCACATTCGCGTAAAGAACAATTGTAGATGGGGGTCATAAGGCCGATGGCCTATGGCAACTCTGGATACGTGGTTAATATGAAGGAGAGGTGAGTGAATTTGTCCATTATATTATGTAAAGGTAAAATATTACCTCTGGACGAAGCTGTCAGCCACTTCGCACGACTTTAATACCTATGAAGTTACCCTGATTGAGGTAGAGAGGCCCCGTAAATGCAAAAAACACCGAAATACCCTTGTAAATTTGAAGGCTGCTATTAGGCGCACAACCCGATGAACTCAGAAGAGTAAAATGCAATAAAAACACGTCTAATTATGGTATGACTGTTTTATTACCATTAAGGTACAATGAAATGTTAATGCACTTGTTAATGCATGTCTTAGTTAAGCAGACCCGGCACTCTGGATCTTCCGGTGTTCGCTAATGGTGAAAAATGAGATGTATGCCTTAGATTGTAATTACGTGAAACGCGTCCCAGGCGAAAGTCCTATTATTTTATGCCAGGGTGCAGGGAGACCTCCCCTAGGCAAAGTAAAAGTACTAAAAGGTTCTTGACTTACGTTAACTATGGATATAAAGAAAAATGCAGCCTATATTTAATTTCCGAGGAGGGTACGTGCAGCTTACCGTCTGCCCTGCCGGTTTTATTTGGTGCTGACATCTGGCTAACGACACGGCGTCGGTTTCGCCGCACGTCTGGCGAATCCAGGACCAAAATGAAAACATGAAAAAAAAACTGAACTTAATGAATAACATGATAAGTGAAATCGATGTTGTAGATGATTAAGATTGCTAAACTAAAACACATTGTTGACATACTCGTGAACAACGGAGCCCCAGAAATGGCTAAGAATGTGACGTCATGAGAATTTCACCGCACTTGAAAGGTGATATTAAATGAAATCATGCCTCAAGTGGCAGACTATCGTTTGATGATTACATGTACACTGTCATAATTAACATTTTAGAATCGGCATGTGTCGTTATGTAATTAATTTCAGGAATGTGTATGGATGTGACGACACATGGATTACTTAACTAAGGGCGGAGCTACACCCTGTTTTCTATTGAATGTTATCCACTCTCTATGCTGGACCAGGTGGTTTCTCTAGTGAGTTATAGTGTATTCACCATGAATTATGCTTAAAAATGCTCCAATTAATTAATACTGCTAGGGAACCACTCGCCACTTCACACTTCCTTCGGGAATTCGATTCCCCATCTTTTGAAACCACTCATAGGGACATCGCACTCCGGATTCGGCCATGGGGCCCGTCGACATCACGCACATTGGAAAGTCGTGGGAATAAGCGGCTCTGCTTACCCCAAAGTTCCCGCAATGACTGTTGAATCTAACAGTCATGGATTCATAGGACACACTCGTTTAGGTCACATATCCATTCATCACGAGAGTTACCTTTTGTGGTAAAAGTTAAATATAATGAAACGTGGCCACGAGTAACAGGGCAGCAAGAAAAGTGTAATGTCCTTCTTGTCAACCTGCATTGAACGAGACCGCGACATAATGTCGATCCATCGAGTGTTGTTGTGTGGTTGTTGCATCTGCGATGAAACAAAAGGGCACAAGGGATATGTGGACATCAGGAACACATCAAACGTACCTCTCTCTGGTGACTGTTTGGTCCTCGCAGAACCCCAAGGGACTTCCATGCCGCTAGACGTAGCAGGATGTCGGTGGTCGCAGCTGGCTGCGGGGCTTCAGATTGTAAGACCTACGAATATGCTGTGCTGGACTGCCTGCCGATGCTCCAGGGCGATGATCGTGCTAATGGGGAAGTGCCGCTGCCTGGTTTCACCGAATGGGGTTGTTCCTATCGCAAGTGGTGCATGCCAGGCGATGTTGATGATGACTCTTGGAGTGGCGTGGAGGGGTTGAGACCCACTCTTCCGTCGACTCATCGTCGCTCCTACTGATGCTGTCACTCCTCTTCGGACCCCGCAATGCTCCATCTTCTGACAAGGGGAAAGGTATGCTGTCCCTTGCTGGACTTGATGCTCCTTCTATTGAAACTTCTCCTGCGCCATTGGTGCGGTCCTCCAATGCGAGGTCAGCCGGTATCATAGTCTTTGTTGGCATCATGGCGAAGTCTAGTGGGCAGCTTCCCTGTGTGCTGATCGGGCCAGCAGTTTCCCGCACTTATTCGCTTTGTGCGACGTCTTTCAAAGACAGTGTCTCTACACTAGGTGTCGTGACACTCCGGTTTGGCTCACTTTGGTTTGCAGCACCTGCGATGTGGATGTTATGTGTTTAAGACTGTGTGACCTCTTCCTCTTGCTCCTCTTCTTCCCCTGCCAACCATAGAGGCATATGGTTACCAGGTGTGGCAGTGGGAAAAAGGTGCCAAAGAGCACTCCTATCCGTGCATGAGCTTGCCTCCGCTTCGCAATAGGACATTTCTGCTAACTGCTCTTGGCCATTGGACCCTTCCTATTGCTCAGAAGTTTCTGCGCTGGGTCCCTGCAAGGCTAGGCAAAGGTCTTCGCAATGTACGGCCACCTTTCGCCTGCTGCTGACCTTCATGAGGTTAGTTGTATACCCCAAAGTTTTTACAACATGTGGTCTGCTCCACTTAGGGGCAAACTCTGTGAAAATTTTGTGCTTTGCGCTGTTTAGCCTGTGCTTGTGGACATAAACATTAGGTGCGGGCTTGAGCCCCTTTGGTGGGCAGGTTGTTGCTGGTACCCATTGTCCTATGTACCTCTCCTTGTGAATGCGTGCATTTTTCAGGTTTTGCTCCCAGTGCTGTTGCCTGCCTTCTGGGCTTCGTGTTGCATCGCTGTTTGCCTGTCGAATTCTGAATTCTCCAGGGAGGGGCAGCTCCCTCCCCTGCAGAATGGCAGCTGGTGAATGACTTGTGGCTTGGTTCATCCCCCGTCTGATTGTGAACATGGCTGTGGCCAGATGTTCAGCCCAACTTGCATGGTTTGTTCCTACCCACAGGTGCAACGGAGTCCTGAAATCTTGATTCCTCCTCACAGTTGGGTTGGCCTGCAGGTGGTACATGGCCATTGTACGATGCTGGACTACCCACCTGGCACACAATTCTCTCTAATACTTCCCAGTAAATTGGGTACCATTGTCGGTTAAGAGGATGCATGGTTACCCCCATCGGGGGTAAAATTCGGTCTCCAGTACACGGTATATTTTGCGTGCCCATGCACTGGAAACTAGATATGCTTCCGTCCAACTGGAGAACGAGTCACTCAACACAAATATGAACCTCTTGCCATTAGGTTGCACGGATATGGCCCCATCAGGTCCAATGAGATTAACTCGAATGGCTCCTGTGGCTTCCATGGTTATTGTTGTGTTACTCTATCTTTTTTCTTGCTCTTGCAAAGGTTACACTTGACGCAACCCCTCATGTGTTGCCGGTCGTCTCTGGTAACGCTTTGCTAGTGGAAATTGTTCTGCACATTTCTTGTGGTTTGTGATGCGCCAGGGTGGCCTGCAAATCGGGCATCATGTCCATGATGTAACACTTGTGCTCGTGCACTTTTGGGCATGTACAACTTCCAGGTTGATACAGGTGGACGCCATCGTGTCTAGATGTGTGTGCCGTTCATTTGCCCGCACTCCTGTTCACCCTGCATTAAGGAGGTGATACGATGTTGGGAGTCTGTACACTGCAATTGTACTGTTAAAATGCTGTCTTGCAAGTCGTCGATCTCGAGTTCGGCTTCCTCGGGAGCCTCGATGACGGCACCTTGTGTGGCCCTCGCAAGTTGTTGGGTGGTTGGTTGTGGTAGGGGGAAGCAGGTCGTCCTACTCCTCTTGGTCCACCGATAACATTTCGCCTGGCTTGCATGAGAGCTCCTCTGCTAACTGATTTTCAGCTCACGGTGCGTGCTGCACCTCGAAATCGTATGCTTAGAGAAGGAGTGCCCAGTTTGCTAATTTATTCTTGGCCTCTTTCATGGCGTGAAGCCAGAGTAAGCATTGTGTAAACCATTGGTACTATACGCAAGACCTGTATCATTTCACGGCCCACACTACGGCCAGACACTCTAGTTCATTCACGTCGTACGTACCCTCAGTTGCCCCGAACATTGCACTACTGTATTCAATGATATGCTTCTCTTGGTTATCCCCAATTTGATAGAGAACTGCTCCCAAGCCCTTCTCACTTGCGTCTGTTTGATTATATAAATGGCGACTTGGGCGTGTCGAGCCAATGCCTTCCACTCCACGAACTTGCTCTTGATCTCTTGAAAACTTGCAACATGTTTTGCTGTCCACATGTACATTATGTTGGGTGACAACATGTCAGTGAGTGGTGCGGTTATGGTTACAAAATCCTGTATGTTTTCGGTCAGCTAGTTCAGTAACCCGAAGAATTTCCTCAGTTGTTTCCTCATGCATTGAACCTCATAGTCGTTAATGAGGGCCAAATTCTCTTATGTTGGCCGGCTTCCATGTTCATCTACCATGTGCCCAAGAAATGTAATGCATGGGTGGCCAATATGATACTTGCGGTTCGCACACAACAACTTGTTGATGGCTAGTCTCTCCAAAACTAGTGACAGGTGTTGGATATGGTCATACCAGGTTTCGTACGAAATGACCACGTCATCCAGGTACGTGAGGGCAAAATATCCAATGTACCCTTTGAGCACTTGGACTATCATCAATTGAAAAGTGGCCAATGCACACTTCAAGTCATAGCGCATTTCGCAGAAATGGAACCTTCTCCCATCTGGGGCTATGAACGCTGTTTTGTGACTGACTGCGGGTTTTTTGGCACCTGCCAGTACACGATGCGCAAGTCCAACGATATCACGACCTTAGCCTTGTCCAAGGTATGCAATGCATCCTTGACACTTATGTAGGGGGGCGGGGATCTCAGTGGGATTTGGTTGATTGCTCTGAAATTCACTAAGAAGCACCACGTCCCATCCTTCTTGAGTGCCAAGGTGATTGCGCTGTTGTAGTGGCTGCGAGTGGGTTCAATCACACCCTCAGCTAGCATTTCTACAAAGTGGTCTTTATGATGGTGCATTGATGTGGCTGGTAACTACTGGGTCCAGAGTAGATCGGTCGTTCATGTTCCAGTGTAATACAATACTTGGCAATGGTTTTTCGACGGAGTGGGTCTCCTGCCGGTAATACTTCGCATCGCTCATTCAGTATGCATTGCAACATCTCCCTGTATTCTGGAGGGACCACATGATCAAGTTCGTTTAGTTGCACTCTGGGATCGTTACCAGTGGGTCGGGATTCATTGTCGTACACCGTTCGTCTTTCCTTCAGGCCAAAATGGACCCTATGGGCTGCTGGCTCAACAATCGCCTTTTGTTCGCTGAGCCAGGGGATACCCAAGACAGCATCCTCCCATAGGTCCGCAGATACGAGGGCTGTGGTGATGGTGTCCACATTTATAATTTGGATGGTAATCAGTGTCTCTCCCATTGATTCCCCCATGATCTGCTTTGTTGCGAGGTGTAGTACTTGTGTACTCTGTGTAATCTTGCTTGTGTCCACGAATCAGATGCGCACTAAATTATCACTTGTTGCTGTATCTAATAGCACATGACATGGTTGCTGATTTAAATGTACTAAAATTCTAATCATTCAGTTTTGTGTTTTACTGATCTGTTGTATGCTTAGTTGCTGACTTCCAATTCCTACCTGCCCTACTTGTTGAGGAGGCTTTGTACTGAGGGGGCCCTTTGCCCTGGGTAGTGAGCATCACGATCGCCTACCCCAATGGTCCATTTCCCGTCGGTGGTTTGTTGTTGTTCTTGGTTGGTTGCGTTTTAGGCACTGACTGTGCCAATGCAGTCTGCCTTCTCCCTTGCAATATTGGCACGCAAATGGCGGCTCACGTAGGCCATCTACCATACCTGTGGTTGCTGATGTCCGTGCTGCCATCCTGAGTTCGGGGTATGTTCTTGTCCGGAACGAAACTGCTCCTACTACCTTGTTCGCTGCCGGTTGTTCAGCATCTATTCTCCGGCGCGAATGGTACCCATCACCCTCTCTATTCATGGCAATTTGTTCCTGGCTGGCTTGGTCCAGCAAAGCAGCAGAGCGCATAAAGTCCTCAGTGCTACTGTGAATTAACGGTGCCATTGCTAGCCTGTTTTCTGCTCTTACAGTTGACGCAACTACCTTTTAGGATCTCACGCTCGTTCATGTGTGGATGAAAGTTTTTGATTTGCCCCATCTTCCTCATTGCAAATGTGGTCACGGATTCACCCGCTTTTGCAACTTCTAGCACAGCCCTGCTCTGTGCTTGCAATGAGAAGTAGGTATTGGCAAATCGACTTTGAAAGCTTGTTACGAAATGCTAGCCATTCAATACCATACTGACTGATCGTTTTCCACCAATTTACTCGCCGCGCCGACCAACTGTGTCCCTATAGAATTTGATCACTCTTGTTGGCACAACCTGTATCTCCCTAAACATGTTGTGCAGTCGTTTAGAAAAGACTGCAGGTCCTCACTTGGTAGGCCTGAAAACGTTTGCAATCGTTGAAATCGGGCCGGAGTTGTACCGGCTTCTACAGCTCTTGTGATTGCTGGATATCTGGTGGCCTACATAGATAGGTACAGGAAGGCGACAAGCGGATGCATTCGCTACGAAAACGACAATGGAAAACTCAAAGTGTGAAAAGTCAATCATCTCAGTTGTCGGACGTTTTCCAACCATAGTTACTTGGATTTATGCAACCTGGTAAAAAAAACTCCCGGTGTTTGGGGGCAGATGGTGACGTTGCGTGCGTTCATTGTGACAGTGTTCAAAACTATACTCCAGTGACCGACATCAAAGTGGAATATCGTTGTGTCGATACCGCGTGGACGGATGCGATCGCCAATATATTGGGCAAAGATGTGGAGAATGTTATGGCTTTTGGCAGTGATGTAGTCGACTATACGAGCAACATATTTCGGTATTTGTTTTACGGATTAATTTTTATCTGTTGTCATTATTTTGGGTTTTGCCGCCTACCTAATAAATTGTTTTCGGTTGGGGTTAAAGGTTAAAAGAAAGATAAGTGGAAATGACGAGCACAGACAACAGGAAGCCCATGCATTAGCAGTTTGAGTTGTACGCAATCTTATCGCAAATACCCAATTTAATCGATCGGCATTTCAAGTTACTCGCAATTATTTTGGCACCTTATCGTATAATTGATTGTCCATTAAATTCCCTTAACGACTTTCCATTAACTGACTATTTAACCGTCTATTTTGCAAATCATTTTCCATGCGATTTGAAAAAAAAAAAAAAAAAAGTTATTTACAATCGATTAGCAAAAACAACCCCGAGCTGCCATGAAAAAAAAATTAATAATTCCACATTAAACAAACAGTTGGATATTATCTCGCAAGCATATCACTGGTACCGTAATTTCCCGCTAAATTTTGTACACCCCTTCTAACCTTTCGAATTGAACTCTGAGTTGGATTTTTTTGCTCGGAGGAATCGATGATTTCAAAGCCAGAGTTTCAACACGTTGTTGCTATCTCACACTCAATTGTTGTTGACTAGTTTGTATATTCCTGTGTTTTTGACAGCGATTTCGTCCGTAAGTTGATTTATCAACGTTTCCTCGAATTAAAAAAACTCGTGCAGTTTATCGCCAAAGTAAACGTTACTAATTTCGTCGATTCTCTAAAGGTAAACACTCATTCAATTTTCTCCAGCAATCCACAATGTTGACGTAAATTACTATGTATGAGATGTATCGAATATCTGCTTGCTTCGAATAAAGATGTCTGTCGCAATTCACAACTCATCTATAGTAGCGATTTGTCATCCACGCAAGTTTTCGGAAGTTCAGCGCATTTCGATTTTATACTATACAAGCACTCTTCTTCGAAATTTATTGAAAATATCTGGCCCATTTTTAAAATTAGTTCTTGTTAATAAAGTGTATGTCTGATCTACTCAGGTATAGCAATCATAATCCGTATTCTATAGACCGCATTTATTAAGAGTATCAAGATGTTGCACATAGAAAAACCCTAGACTATTTTATTCGAAAGAAGGAGAGTTACGATGAGACCCGATTGGATCAATTCCGCAAAAATGACAAGAAGGAATTGTTAATCTATTTGAAAAATGTCGACCTGATGGCCGATAAATACAATACAGTCTTGAAAAAAGTCAACGAGATGTACGCATTTAATTTGAAATCAAAGTTACTTTCGTTTTACAAACAGCTAGAAATTTACGAAAGTGTTCAAAGATCAATTTCTTTTGCACTACAATTGAATGATGTTTGGTGTTCGTTGCGAATGGAAATTGTGGAGACTTTTTAACATGTTAATATTTTTCCACATTCTTTTGTAAACGAGGAAATGGATATTCTTTACACTTTGTAGTGCTGGGAAAAAAATTTTTTTTTTTTTATTTTAAAAAATTATTTTTTATTACAAAAAAAGTTAACGGGTATATAAAGACGTGAGAGTGCCTATTTGTTTCGCATTAATTATTTTCCTTTCGTAAGAGAATAACAATGTTGGGGCATACAGAACTGGGAGATTTGTACGATTTGGTATCTGTAGAGGAAAAAAACTCATAAGTATTCGGTGCACAATTATCCACGCAAAACCTTTATCACTGCTTCAACATGTTTTCCAAACACCTTTCCAAAATTTCAGTCAAAGAAAATGGCCTCTTACATCAAGAATTCAACCAAGTTTTCCTTCGGGCCATACGCTGATTCCCGAACATATGATTTGCGTGTAGCCACAATCGAGGAAAAATGGAAAAAAAATCAGTCGAGAAGCCATTGATTTGGGAGTTAAACTACATACAATTATCGAAAATTCTTACAAATCGAACGAGCAAAAACTACCCGATGTGATAGACGATATGTTTACACGATTTCTAGATTTCGACCGGGATGTTAGACAAGCCAATGGCTGCCTTATGCGTCGGAGCTAGAGTACGAGATGTTGATTTCGCTCTTTGTGGCACCATCGACATGCTTTTCAAGTCCAAGCAGGGGGATTTGGTGATGGTCGAGTGGAAACATTTGCCAAAGAATTTCGAAGAATCTCGCGGCGATTATGGACTGGGACGTCTATGTAATGTATCAGCATTACAAATAAACAAGTAATCATAGCAGCAAAAGATTTATCGTTATATATTCAACAAGGAAAAAAATTTACATTCGACCACATGCGGACCGAAAATCTCCGAAATGTATCTACTGCAAATGCATGCAAACTTGTCGAATTACAAGTTACTGTCAGCAGTTGATTTTGACAAAAATGCGATTGAGAAATGTTTAATTTACACAATCGATAATCAATAAGATTGTTTGGTTTTTACTTCTTGTCATCTTGAAATTGGTTATATACTTCTCCATTCATTGTTCTTGTATTAGCAATTGATTTGTTGAAATTTGTTGAAATGTTCCACGTTTGGCCTGAAGAAAATTCGATCGTTTGTCAGGATCGTTTGTTCTGGCACAGTTTGTAGAAGTTTTCGAGACGCAAAGTCAACACCATCGATTCGTTTGCATTTTCGAGTACTGTTAGCGCCACTTCATACGAAGTGTGTTGACTCATGTAATTTTCATTTGGTATCTGTACAACTAGAGATTGATTGACGATCATGAACGAGAATGGCTCGTATTTAAAGTTTTCCAATCTCGCCATGTCATGTATGGCATTGACGTTTCGAAAAGTGAGGTATTGTAGTACAGAAATATTATCAATCCATGTCTGTGTGTTCGCCAAATGCGATTTTCGGCGCACATGTAAACTGAATCAGACCGGCTTCTACAATGGCGCGAACATTTTCAGTCATTGTTGTTTTTAAATCTGGGTTTTCCGCAGTACTTAAGAGATTATTTATTTATCGTCATGCAACACCAACAACAGCAACAGCAAACAAACTTGTTTCCATCATTGCAACTTCAATCACTCAGACCACAGTGCACCGCCTCTGAAATTCTCGTAACGAACCAGCAATCTTCTTCTCAGCTACTAAATTCTTTTCCTCCCCCTCCACAACAACATTCACCTAAGACTTAAATGTCCATTCCTCGCATCGGCATGCGAATCGAGCCAGATTATGGCCACAAATAATTTACGCAAAAACTTAAAAATTACATATCTCGATTCGTGGAAATTTTGCCGGGGACCTATACGACCATCACACAAACAAAAAAGGCGGTCGGTGATTCTTCTTGCGAGTTAAATACATCGGTGGCTATGAAACGAGTGGCTATACATTTCGCCGAGCTTGGCTGACTATAATCGGAAATGGTGAAAGATGGAGCGGTCAGTCATCAGTACGTGGAAATTATAAAATCCATCTTCGATTCGAAATATGAAGACGTGACGGAAAATATAACGCGGTTTGGTCGAATCCTCGAAAAACATAACCTCCTAACTGCATATACTCTTGTTCAAATGTGGCTGAACGGATCCATGGAAGCACAGCCTGCAATCAACACCCACTCGTTCGACACACACATTAAATTAGTTCTACCTCTGCGATCTCCATTCGATGCATTTATGAAAACAGTTTTGTAAAAATGCAACAACAGAAAAAAAATCGACGACGAACTTTGTCGTATAATATCAGACAGGTTGGAAAAGAACAAAATGTATGTCGTAAGCGAACTCAGACACGAATTTCTACCACTGAGTGAATCAACGTTCAAGAATGCATCTTTCAAATTCCTTCAAGGACAGTTCGATGGATTTTATAAAAAGTCTTTGTTTTGTATCGAACTAATGAATAAAAAACTTGCGATGAATCTAAAGTATATGCAAACATTCAAGTTTCATTAAAAATATGAATAAAAAATGATTTTTTACATATTTTTTTTATTTATATATTTTGAATATGTATCCAACCCATGAGTTTAAGTTCTGTGCTCTTGTCATTAGATAGTATTCCTTGTAATATTCGTTACACTCGACAAGTTCAAATACCTCCAGTTGGGCTAACAAATGTTCAAAATTATAAGCTACCATAATACCTAATTTAAAGCGAAAATCATGTCTGGCGAAATCGTCGGTGAAAGTGTACTTATTTATAACGACCAAATCCGTATTCACAACTTTAATGTTGATTCAGCGATTCACGGCATCCTTAAAACTTTAGATTTAGGCCTAACGGTTATAAAGATAATAATCTCATAAATTTAAATTAAGCCAATATTGATGATGTGCGATATTTATTTAAGAATATTTCACCAGTGTTGGATCAATCAGTCAACTATTACGACTACACGTTGGCTGGTGCTCGTCGAACAAAATTGGTGAAGCAAACGCACGATATCGACCAATACGAACAGCATCTTCAATCCACGGGCAATGAGAATTTCGCATTCGACTTCCCCCCAACAATACCAACTATGTGTGTGAAGTAAAATATCGAAAGACTCCACCACAAAACGAAAGAAGCCCGATAATGAACCAGGTTCAGACATCACCGGTATATTAAAAATAACTATTGGCAATCAACACACTTCACATTTTCGACACGGACATGGTGTTTGTATCAGATGTTTCAAACAACTATTCGTTCGGGAATCTCGTACAAGAACAACAGCAATTACCAGAGCAAAACCAATACACATCAAATTTCGTACCTAATAATTACATACCCACTAAACTAGAATTACCAAAGCAAGAATAACAAACTATTAATTACACACTTGACGAGCAACAACAATTACTAGAGCAAAACCAACTTAGCCCAAATTATATACCTAAAGAACAAAATATTTTAGAAGAAGTACAAGAGTGGTACATTAGAAAACCTGGCCGCCCACGTGACAAAACTTCGACAAGAGTCGATGAGTGAATGCTTTTGGTTTAAATACCAAATATTTCCGAACAAGCGATGATTGGATTGTATAATAGTGGTTGGAAACTACGAGCTTTCACCGAGCAGGCACTAAATTCGGAAACTTTGAAAAGTAGTGGCAGTGCTGAATACATCGTTAAAAAAAAAACAACTTCCAACACTGGATTTTAAACTTGAGATTAAACATATGTTACTAACACCTGTACACCTATATATATAAAGATTATTTGATAAAATTACTGATAAAATCGTCGGGGAAAATGTTTTACTTTCAAAAACCAAATCCAAGTTTTCAGTTTCGATCCCCAGGCAGCAATTCGAAATGTCATTAAATCATTCGATATGGGTTTGACGGTGTTGCAAAATGTTTTGGTGTTTAATTTTTACCTAGCCGATAGCCACTAGTTCAAGATGTATTCAAAGTGAAAGTTCCTGTGATTTACAATTACCATTTTGAATATTATGGGCACGTGCAAGAAGCGGGCATCAGTCGCAAATTCGTGCACAAACAATCCCACGGGCACAATAACAAATCGAGTAACGTCGATACCATAAATCCTCTTTTATCAATGGGCTACGAAAATTTAATGTTTGATTATCCAAATGGAAAAGTACACCAGCCAAACAAACGAATAAAAGTTGCGGCTTCGATCAGTACGAATACACCACAACATTTTAAATCACAGCTGGTAGAACAGTCCAGTTTCAATTAGATGCATATTCCACATTTGCAAGATGTCTCCTCGATCGATCTAGACAAAATACAAGCAATACCTTAAATAATTCAATCGACTTTAACAAGAGTGGTGACAGATAATCCCCAATTACAACAACAACAACAACAACAACAACAACAACATAACCACAACGAGAATTAACTACATCCCCAACTCTGTCATTTTCGATTCAAAACATTTCGCCCGATTACAAGGCCCGATTATAAGTAGAAGGCTAGTGTTTTAATGGCCAGATTAGGAGTCAGGAAAGAGGAGATGGTACAACACATGCTATCCTCTCCTGAAAGTTCGCTGGGGCACATTTCAAGCCAAATGGCATAGCAAAGAATTGTTAATGTGTCCTGTCCGGTGCGGTGAAAGCAGTTTTCTCACAATCCTGCAGTTTTATGGGGATTTGCCAGTGGTCACTTTTTAGGTCCAGTGATGTTAGTATCATCGCTCATCCTAACTATTGCAAGGCGTCCTTAACCTTTGTGTCAGGTGACAATGCACTACTCGTTACCTCGTTTACTTGCCTAAAATTGATGCAAAAGCACCATTCTCCACCTTTTTAGGGTTTTAGAGTGATTCATCAAATATATTGAGTGCGGGCTGACTTTATCACATCGTCCAATAGAATTTCCTTAATTTGCTCTTTAATGATTTTCGCCTGATAGGGCATCTAGCTTCGAGGTGTGGTGTAAATGGGACCTTTCCGAATTAATGGGATTGCGTGTTCCATTACAGTGATACACCTGAGTGTGTAGTGTTGTGCGAACTCATCCTTACGTTCGTCCAGTACTCTCTGAAACACAGACTGGTGTTGTAGCAGTATTTCGGGGTGTTATTTGTGACACGCCGGTCAATATTGTATACAGTGCATCGTTCATTTGCACCAATGAGAATTCGCCTCACAGCAGACTCTACGATTGTGTTTTGCTCACTTAACCAAGGTACTGTTAGAATTGCCTCCTATGTAATTTCTGCGGTTATTATGGCTGTTGTTATGTTTTAAGATCGTGTATTCTAACAGTAACTGTTGTTTGCCCTAGTGTGCTCTTGCTCCCTTGACCAGTGGCTAATCGTATAACATGCTTAGTGGGCATTACATTGGCTCTGTTTACAAATTGCAGTTGCAGGAAGTTATACGAAGCAGCTGTGTCTATCAACACATGACAAGGTTTATTATTCACAAACAAGAGTATGCTGATAAATTGCACAGTCGTTCCACTCACCTGGTTTACTAGTGCCATCTGTGGTGTCAAGTCAGATTGTTGTTGCAGCAGGACAGAGACGTCAGAGGCATCAGGCCCCCTTACCACCACTTCCCGTTTCCCTGCTGGTTGACTGCCGGGCCTTGATAGCCATTAAGGTGCGAGTTGTAGGGACATGGGCTGTGCAAATGGTACGCTTATGCAGGCCTGCAGTAGCGGCAGGGATGTTGTGGCTTCCTGGTCTTTTCCCATCTGGCATCTTGACTCGTGGGAGCATGTGCAACACTGTTTTGTTTACCTTACCCGACACTCCATGCACTGTTTACGTTGCTGTTTACATTCGCAAATTTTGCGATTGACTGTCCAAACTGCTGTTTACTGTAAATTTTTGGTTGTACACAGTCCTTTCACTGCTGTCTTATCGCGGCTCCTGCCGCCATCGTGCGGCGTCGTTTTCGTGGCGTGGTTGGAATGGGTTCCTCTCTAGTATGATGACAGCTTCTATTATTTCTTCCCCCGTGCTGTTGAATAACGGGACGACAGCTGTTCGGTATTCTGGTAGGACCGGTTCTGCCACCATCTCCATCACCTCTCACTACGGCAGTTGCAGGTGAAAGCGTCGTACCAGACCTACCTTTCATGTGATAAATGTGGTGAGAGGTTCGCCAGGCTGCTGGGCTTGCAGGGTTAACTTGCTCTGGGCTTGGAGTGATGAAAACGGGCCTACAAATCTGCATTGGAATCCATGCACGAACTCTTCCCATGATAGCCCTAAGTGGCTGAGGGTGTTCCACCAGTCTTTTGCCTAGTTTTGCCACTGGGCTCCCACACATCCTGCCGACTCTTCAATCCATACCCCATACCATTGCAAATGTGCAGCGCAATCCTTGAGAAATGCTTGTGGGTATTCAGTTGGAGTCCCTGCGAACATGGGCAACATTTGAAATCTGGTGGGCATCTTATTCCTGACTGGTTCTTGCTGTGATTGATTACGATTAGTCGGCATCTTTGATTATTGCCTGCTTTACTATCTCCAATTTTGCTCTATTTGTGCTTCGGTGTGATTCAATGGCATTGTCATGGGGATTGTGGTTGAAAGGGAGTAAGCAAAGACGGAACACATTGCGGAATTATGGCATTAGGATGGAACACCAGTAATAGTTGTGGATATGGTGCAGTTGGTATCAGTGGTAGAGGTCATGAGGTTAGGGTTGGTTGTTGTGGGATAGACTGAACAGCTGTGCTTCTTGTGCTGTCAACTACCACGTGGGTCTTGTTTACATGCAACTATTGCTCTGTGCCCTCCTGTGCTTCACACTCCCCACACAAAAACTTTGTTCCCTGTACTGTTATCCTCTCTCGTGCAGTATAAAACCTCTCATGCAACGGTGTGTTGCAATTGCAGCATTTTTGACTAATTCCCCCTGCATCACCCATGCATGTTGCTCGTGAACATGATGTGACATTCCATCTGAATTCTGTGAAAAACTCCTCCGAATTAAACTGTGTGTTTTACTTTTCTCTTAAGTTGTTGTTACAGTTCTTGAAAATATACTGGTCCATGGTTGCACTTAGCGTCTCTCTCTCATTAAGACACTCGTGGTGGCACTTGACGTGTTCCTGATGTCCACGTATCCCTTGTGTATGTTTGTTCCATCGCAGATGCATTAACAACACAGCAACACTAGACCGATCGATATTAAGGTCGCAGTCTCGATCAGCGCAGGTCGATAAGAACTGCATTTACTCTTTTCTTGCCATCCTGTAACTCTTAGCCACGGGACATAATATTTAACATTCACCACAAGGCGTAACTTTCATGATGAATGGATACGTGACCTAAACAAGTGTGTTTCGTGAAGGCACGACCATTAGACGAAACAGCCATTGGAGGGAACACTGGGGTAAGTGGTGCCACATATTCCCACTACTTTCCGATATGCATGATGTCGACGGCCCCGTGGCCTAATCCAGAGTGCGACGTGAGTCCAAGTTGTTTCAAAAGACGGGGAATCAAATTCCCACAGGAGGTCTGAAGTGGCGAGTAATTCCTTTGCAGCATTAATCAATAGGAGCATTTTTAAGCATAATTAATGGTGATTGCTCCGTAACTCACTAGGAAAACCTCCCGCTCCAGCATAGAGAGTAGATAACATTCCGTGGATAACAAGGTATAACTCTGCCCTTGGTTACGAAATCTGTGTGTCGTCACAAACATACACATTTCTGAAATCAATTACATAACGACACATGCTGATTCTAAAATGTTAATTATAAGAGTGTAGATGTAATCATCTATCGAGAATCAGCCACCTGAGGCATGATTTCATTTAATATTACCCTTCAAGTGCGGTGATATTCTCATGATGTCACATTCTTAGCCATATCTGGGGCTCTGGCATTCACGAGTATGTCACCAATGTGTTTTAGTTTAACAATCTTAATTATCTACAATGTCAATTTCACTTTCAGTTTTTTTTTCATGTTTTCATTTTGGTGCTAGATTCGACAGACGTGCGGCGAAACCGACGCCATGTCGTTGGTCTAACTTAAGCACTCGAGACAACCGGCAGGGTAGATGGTAAGCTACGCGTACCGCCATCGGCAATTCAATATATGCTGCATTTTTCTTCATATCCATAGTTAAAGTAATTCAAGAACCTTTTAGTACTTTTATTTAGCCGAGAGGAGGTCTCCCTGCACCCAGATGTGCAATACCAGGACTTCACGCGTGGGATGTGTTTCACGGAATTACAACTTAAGGCCCACATGTTATTTTCCAGCAGTAGCGAATACCGGCAGGTCCAGTGTGCCGGGTCCGCTTAACTAAGATAAGCATTAACAAGTGCAGTAACATTTCGTTGTACCTTTATGGTAATAAAACAGTCATACCATAATTAGACGTTATTTATTGCATTTAACTCTCCTGAGTTCATTGGGTACTGTGCTCTAATAGCAGCCTTCAAATTTACAAGTTGATTTCGGTGTGTTTTGTATTTATGGGGCCTGACTTAAGCTGGGTAAATTCAGTGGTAATTTAGGCGTGCGAAGTGGCCGACAGCTTCGCCCACAGGCAATATTTTACCTTTACATAATATAACGGACAAATTCACTCAGCTCTCCTTCATATTGACCGCGTATCCAGAGTCGCCATAGGCAGTCGACGTACGACACCCATCAACAATCGTCCTCTATTCGGAACGTGGCGCCGCGTACATCATTAGTCCCTGTTCTCCACCTGCTGTCAGGCAGGACACGAACATACCACCAGCACCTTTGGAGGTGCAATGTGTCACACTGTATCTTACATTGCGTGAATATTAGGCTCTGCATCCACTGCTTTGTGCATAGCAGGCTGCTGCACCTATTTTCTGTTGTTAACACTGTTAAATTTTCTTGCATTTGGTTGACCAAAATATTGGTTGTTGATTGTACATAATGTTCTAATTCCCATTTTACTGTACTTTTGTGGTTATCTGGGGTGGTGTTATTCGCTAGGCTGGTCTGTCGGCGGCATCGGCAGTAGTTGTTGCCATATTCGTATTTCGACAGAAAGTCCTGTGGCATCAGCCTCAAACAATGCAGGCAGTGTAGTGCTGGTGTACTATCATCTGGCCGGCCAGCCATTGTTTGTTTCGGTACTAACCTTGCGGAAGTGCGGCACGGCTGTTCTGTATGCAGAGCACAATCTATGTACGGTGGGCGCACAGCTGACCACCAGCTTGTAATGAGCAGATAGCACGGGGGAAGGAGAGTCTTGAGTTTCTCCTTCCCATCATTTGTTCCCTTCTTTTTCCCCTCCTTTTGGTGCGGCACGTTGCGAGTGGAGGGGTTTGTTGTGCACATACAGCCCTTTTGCCTTGCTGGCATGCTGGGATGGCTAGGCTGACGTCACAGTGCTCTACAATGGCCTCTCTGTTGACCACGTGCTTGCATTTCCTGTGGCAATAGCGGGCACACACTGATTTTCCAATACTTTTCCTCTGACCACGTGCTCGCCTTTCCGATGTCTTGCAGGCACCTGGTTAGTGTCCAGTTTCTGTCCTCGTTGCCTTCTCCATTGCAAGTAGTGGGAAATCAGCACAAAAATGTTCAAGGGAAAATGTCCGTCATGGCTCAGAAAATGGCAGGAATCTGGTCAAAGGATGGTGGTCCAGTGGTCAGAATAATTTTTAGAAAATTGAGGAGTGATTTTGCCTGAGTGAGGTGATTGGAATGAGGTATATTAGCCAGGTTGCCAGGCACTATCCAAACCTAGTGCCTTTGAAGTGGTAGAGCAGACTCTTATTCACTCTGGGTCATGTGGCCAACGACCACTGGCAGCTATCCTTCCCTGGTGCGATGTCACTCTTCGTGCAGATTGTGGAAAAATGGTACGCATGATACACAGTGAATTATTCAGGCTATTCACATGCCTATGCTACTTTACACAGTCCTGTACATACTTGCAAATAAAGATTGATAGGAAAGTTCCAACACATTTGCGATTTGGCAGGAAATTATAAGAGCCTATACCATGACATGCCTTGTGGCTTAACTCAATAAAGAACACTCTTTCGAAGGTAGCGACATTTATTAGGCGATTTTTACCATTCCACTCAGGGAAACACTTTACATTCAATGAGCCGGACATTTACTGGTTGGCAGTGGTGATACTGTTAAAATTGGGCGCGAAGGCCCATGTGTGACATTTAGTGCGAAATAAAATTCCCCAGGAGATGCAAAAACTGGGGAAGGTGAGAGGCGGTGTCCTGGGCGGCTTGCGAAAAAGGTTTTAGTTGATTAAGAGTCTATTGCAGTGAAAATGACTGGTGCGAAACATGAATGCTGCCTGGGAGTGGAACCTGTTGGTACGCGACGTACCTCTCGAAATCCTCGGCATTTACTGTAGTTCCTACATGGCGTGCATGTGTCTCTCAACTTTCACGTGACTTCCCATCACCGCCATGGCCCTGTTATGTCCTTCTAGAGAAATTAATATACCATGGTACTCTTTCCTTGTATTTGAACGTCTGCTCGCACATGGCAGAATGGCGACTGTCCTGGTGCACTGCGCTGTGCTGCATCATCTGAAACACACACTGCAGTTGCTGTTGCATCGTACCGGTCATCGACGTGCTACCGCACTTGGTAGAGTGCGCTCTCTGCTGCGGCTGTTGTTAACGGCGAGCAAATGGTCTAAGGCTGGGGAGCTCGGTTCATGTCAGGAGGTATCACATTGTTTTGTAATGACATTTGCTGGTGTTGATGTGATTATTCAACGAATTAAAGTTAGTGCTATTTTTTTTTATGGCTCACAGACTGATCTGGATGTAAGATGTTCACATCTTATGAACTAAAGGACTTTCCATCGATGTTTGTAGCACATCATGTTTCGTTTACCGAGTGTCTCTATCAATTTTTAAACCCCACCTATCTGGCTGCCTACCCGAGCAAAAGTGAAATGTTGAAGTTCTATTGTTTTCTACAATTTCGTTCAAACTCATGAACTTAGTTATTTTGGTGGCATTATTACTGAGAGAAACTGTAACTGTCAAATTATTAATTTTTTTTTTTTTTTTTTTTTTTATCTTTCAAAGTAATTGAGTAACTGGAATATTTTTTCTTCCTATATCAAAGTTATTTTGTCTACAAAGATAAGAACTGCAGCATTGCATGCTAATCTAAGTTTTTCAGTGAGATGTATCATGTTTTCTGTTGGTCCCAATTGACCTTATTTCTGCTTGTTTGATGAGTATGAATGATCTCTATGTTGAGAGTTGTGACTTTGCATTTTAAATATAAGAGCGTCGATTTGTCCTTATTCAGTGCCTTATTTGAATGCTGAAGTATTTCCAAGTGTTTTCTCATGTTGTCTAGAATTTCAGTAAAATCAAGTTGCATTTTATCCTTGGTTTCCTACTGTAGTGTGTTATGCCAATGTCCTTGTGCCTATCAAGTATCTGTTTTAATTCTGAGCAATTGAGTAAGCTTACCACTAGTTTATTAAATCGATGCTATATGATTAAGCTGCAATTTATTGTTTCAAAGTTGACATATTTTCTAGTCAGCTGAAAAATACTAAAGCATTTGACAAACTAAGTATCCACTACAAATGTATAGTCATATTGCTGGACTAGACAGTACAAATGCTTTTCTTTTCAACTTACCAAGGATAGTATTAACCTGCTGTAGTGTGGAAAGTGCGAAGCTCTCACCCAGTTTTATCTTCACCTGCTGCTGTTTGCTAAGCTCCTGGTGCTCAAGTTTTAAAGAGAGATATTGGGTGGTTCTTGTTTGTTTTGCTTAGTTTACTTTTTCCGGGCACTTGAAATTTTACCATCAATTCTTGCATTACTTGTGTGTGGTTGTGTAATATCAGTGAGCATTCGGTTGTACACAGTGTTACACTATCACCTCACCAACGTACCTCGAACATCACAACACAAATACATATTTATCTCTGTTGGGATATCATTGACCATCATTTTAGTTCATATGTGGGTGTATATATATGCCCAAAAAATTAAATCAAATTTTCCGCCATTAAACTGTATTTGAATTTCTCACTGCCGACCAGTAGATGAATAATGCCAATCCTGGCGCAGCACAATTTTTCCAATAATTTTAGACAAAAATATAAGAAAAAATAGCATAAACTTTTTGAATCTATTTGTAACTAAAGTGCAAGACAAAAATTAAAAACTCAAAATCTGAAATTTAATTTTTAAAAAATTATTAAAATCAAGCAAATTTAAGCTAAAATAAAGCAAATTTCTCGTTTTGAAGCTGGTTTTTCATGTTTCTAGAAATGCCAATTTGTAGTTGAAAAAATATATACAATTTCCATCGAAATTCAAGCAATTTAAGCCTACCTAAACCAATTTTGCAATATTTTACAAAAGGGTTGAGTAGAAATTTTGAAACTATAAAAATAATGATCTGCACCAAAAATACAAGAAAAATTAGTATTAAAATTTTTTTTGCTATTTGTAATGACAGTGTAAGAAATGAATTAAAAAAATTTAAATTTAAATTTGATGCAAAAACTAACAAAATCAAGCGAAATATTTAAAAAAAAATCATAGATTAAAAATAATAGCATTGATATATTTTAAGACAATTCTAAATCCTGGATAGATTTACCATTTTGCATTTCTATCAAGCCTTTGTATGTTATAAGATTTCGATTGGCGCTTATTAACTTTAAGCATTTTTATCAAACAGACTTACATAACGATCTGGTAAAGTTTTTTTTAACTTTGAATCAAGAATACAACTAAATTTTTCCAAACTTAGAATCATAAATTTTTAAAACTCTGTAGCAACATACTTTTTATTTTTCTTCGAAGTCCTGTAGTTTAGTCAACTCGAACTAATTTTTAAACTTTGTGCACAGGGATTCCATTTTTATGTTTATTTAAGAGAAAAAATTAATAATGAAATATTTATTTTTATTTTTATTATATTAGTTAATTGTTCCATATTGCGTATCGTAATGGGAAAACCATACAAACGTTCAGTGTGTACTATAAAGTATCCATCCCAATTGTTTACTTTGCAGCCTAGTGCCGTATCGCATTTCCCGACCAAGTTCCGTTTCGAATATCCAAATTCGGCAACTTTTGTTCTGTATCGTGTATCCAAATAAATTTGTAAGCAAATATTCTCTCGCGAATCACAAAATGGTATGCGCGGGATGTAAAATCACAATGTTGAATGCCAGGCAAGTTATTCATTCCTCGCCAGACATAAACATTTTTCTCACCAAGAACGGCATTCTCAAGTCGACGATATGGTGCGAAAATGTGGGTAAGGCGAAGCGAAATAGGTGGAAAACAGGGGCTTGTTTTACTGTGGGCGATGGCAGTTGGGGAATGGTATTAAATGTAACTTCAAAGTTTCGGCGAGACAGGGCAGTTGCGTGGGTGATTCAAACTTGTCTCTGGGCAAGATAGTCGAGTTGTGTTTACTCTGGTGCCTGATCAAATACCCTCGACAGTAGACTATAGTGAACGAACTTTTGTGCTCGGGAAAGACGGTCGTCGCGTGGTCGAGTTTTTCTGCTGCCAAGTGTGCATAGACTGGGTGTTGATGTACAGGAAACACATTGGCGGACCAGGCAAAGAGGTCGAGATTGATGAGACGAAATTGGGCAAACGCAAGAACCGCAAAGGACGTAAAGTTCACTGCCAGTGGCAGCGGGGAAATCTGACGAAATTCTTCCTGGTGCCAGTGGAAAATAGGAACGTGGCTACCCTGACCAAAATTATTCACGAATGGATCGCTCCAGGCACGACGATAATTTCAGACTGCTGGCGCGGTTACAGAAACTTGGACATTCACTGCTATCGTCACATGCAGGTGAATCACAGGTGGAACTTGTGTGCAGCGAAAAGAGCAGAATGGTAAACACTCAAAATTCGCTAAAGATGAAGAGGGGCGAGACGTTGAAGGTGCACACTCAAAACACCGAGCGAATTTGGTGTTCTGTGCGATACAGCAGTCCCTGCTTTGGCCGTCGGAAAATATCTTGGGTCGGGTAACTGGACGAGTACGTCTGTAAAAAGAATCGTTGGTACGGAGAACGAATTCACGCTTTGCTGATTCACGCCGCCGGCATGCACCATCTAATCGGTGCAGATGAGATGGCGGCAAAGGCTATCCCAATTTCGACAGGTATCTGTTAGTTATGGTTGTTTTTAATTTACAGGCTTGAGCGAGATTAAGTTGCAGTTGCAGTTTAATATAATGTTTGAATGGTATGTTATGTGTTTTAATTTACTGTGTAGCTGTCTGTTTCAGTTTTAAAAAACTTTTAATTGTGTAGCTGATTGATTCAAGTTTAAATTACAGTTTAATTGAGTAGCTGTTGGATTCAAATTAAAATCAATGCTTAATTGAGTTGCTGTTTGATTTAAATTACATTTGTGTAAGAGAGAGTGTATCTGTTTGTTTCGGTTTAAAAAAACCATGTTTCAATGACTTGCTGTTTGTTTAAGTAAAAAAAATTATGTTTGATTGATGTGTTGTTTGTGTAAACATTAATTTGCGATCTGGAAAAAAACCCTAAAATAGTCGAGCAGGTCGTGATAGGTCCGCCTGGAGATGACAGGTGTACTTTCATCTGTTGCATCTGCAAAACTTGGATCTGCCAGTTTCAGCTATTGAGGTAAATTGATTTTTTTTTAAATTTGCATTCATTCGCGATCCCGAAAAGGCATAGCCTGGTCGTGTCTGTCATGACCGGTTCGGCCGGCGGCAGATACAATTGCATACACTGTTGCTTTCGCGGACTTTGGACTTGACAGTTTCGAGTGTTGAGGTTATTTATAAAAAAAAAAAAGTGATTGCGATTATAAAACTTTAAAAACTATATAATTAAATTTATAAAAAAGTTGAATTTTTAACTGTGCAATATTTTATCGTACCCTCTTAGTGAATGCGTACATGTGAATCTTTATATAATAAATGGTTAAAATTATTTTTAAAAAATTAAATATTCTCTTTAAAATAAATAAAAAAATTATGCATTACGATTTGCATGTATTTAAACTGTGATGAGAAAAAGGAGAAAATTAATTAATTTTTGGATATGTGATAGGATAGTTTTGGAATAGTTACTTTTGGCACCTGGATACACCACGGGAAACAAATGGGGTCGTTTACCTTATATTCTGTTCGCGGTTTGGATACGTTATAGGAAATAATTGGGTGTAGGTCGAAATTTCTCCCCCGACTCGGCTGGATACACAATTCGACACATGTGGGGTGTGTTACCAATTTCCCCCCTTCTCGCTTGGATGCGCAATGTCGTCCTTTTCGGTCCTGCATGTTTTATCACCCGGTCATGATTGGATACATAATGGAGGTTTTTTGTCTCGACTTTTTTTACCATTGGATACGTAATACAATGGTTTTTGAGCTATTGGTTACACAATATGGAGCAATCACCTTATTTTAATATTTTATGAATTAAAATAAATACTTTTATTAATAATTTTTTTCCTTTTCAATAAACATAAAAATGGAATCACTGCACAACAATGAAATGGAAAATAATAACACATGTAAACAATATAAAATTTCTGGGAAGTTGTAAACATAGAAAATTTTTACTTTAATAGAAATGCAAAAGATAAGCTTTATAACATCTGTAAAAAATTTTGCATCGAAAAAAGTTCAAAGCATTACGAATTAAATAAAGATAAAGTAACGTGTGAATGTGTAAAATATGTTGCTAAAATAATCTCCAAAACATAAAAATTCTAAATTTCACAATATGGTAATAGTTAATTTAAATAATACTCAACATGTTAATTACTCTACAAGAACATGTAAAGCTTGTAATGAGAATAAATCATTAAAACTATTTCCTTGTCATAGAAATTATGACAAACATACAACAAAATGGAAAACTTGTTATAATGAATACATGAACAAAAATACATGCAGAAATATACTCATAGTAAGAAGTTAAATAATTAATAAATGTTGCTTTCTATATTAACATTAAATAAAACTTTGTGTTATTTTATTTTAAAAAAGGAAGGTCCCAAATAGCCCATAAAAATGTTATTAATAGTGTTATTCTAAATACAACTATCAAAAATGACAGCGAAGAATCTTGCAGTTGAGTTGGGTGAGAAGACAGCGCAGGAGCTAATAATTATAAGTAGAGATTTAAAAAAATGAATATATATATAATCTAAGAAACAATGATTTAATTAGACTTTGTAATGATCTAAGGAAAAATGATCTATTTACAGCTATTATACCATTTAGTACATACGAGCAAAGAGAAAGACAATTAGCATATTTACAATTTTTATGCTAATATCAATTAATTATCTTTCAAAGATAGCAAGAATTAAATTTATATATAAATATTTACACTCTCTAATAATCTATTCTATAAACAAGAGAAAAAGGAATTAAAAAATTGTTCAAATTTTCTAATAATCTATTTGTAAAACAAGAAAAAAAATAATTAAAAGAAACATTTCCATTCTCTAATAATTTATTTGTTAAGCTTAGAAATAAAAGTGAGCAGGAAAAGAAGGGAATCAAAACTTATTTTTAAAAGTTTACCTTTTGCTGAAGCAAATATCAATGAATTGTATCATGAAGATAATAAAGTATTAACAGAAATATTTCCTTTTTATAATAATTAATTTGTAAACAAAAAGTAGAATAAGTAATAAAAATTAATGAGTCTATAAAGCTTTTAAAAGTAGAATATCAACACATAATATTTTTAATAACTTTAATTCAGTAGAGCCTGATCATTTTTTAAGATCTGTAAAAAATAAGTTTTTTAAATTATACACAAAAAACTTAAAAGATTAAGAGAGTTGAAAACAATCATTAATATATACACCAAGTGTCGCAAGCAAGAAAACAATCAAGTAGAAATATTCACATTTCAGTCATTTAATTATAGAATATTAAAGAACAGCGAATTTTCAAATATTTATAACATCAAAATGCAGGAATTACTTACTAAATGATCTGAATTTAAAAAAGTGGTTCTGGATGGGCCTTAGATAAATAATTGGAATACAACTAGCAATAGATAAATAATCCACTAAGAGGCTCATCATATATTGTTGGATACGAGCCTAACACAGCAATTGCAATTAAAGAAAAAATATACAAAGAACTTAAAATTCCTATTAGTTTTGATTATTAGCAATCTTTAGAAAAAGACGTTTCTACTGAATCAACTAGCTTTAATTTTGATATAAAAGATCAGTTTATTAATTTACAATTTGAAATGCTGATTTTGTAATTGTTGGCTTTCAAAGTAATAGGAAAAATAATCCTCAACAGTTTAAACATTCCTCTACGTTTGATCATTGTGATGTAAAAAACATTTCATTTAAAAATGGGAGAAATGAAATATTTCCAAAAGAAAATTGTAATCCAGATATTAAAAATAATATTTTTGTATGAAAATGTATCTGGTTTATAATGTTTAATAATTGCATAGAGAGAAAATTGGGGGACAGCGTAAACAAAAATAGTTGACTTTTTCGTCCAATTTACTGGGCGAGACCTCAACTCCAAATGGGGCTGGTGCAATGTGTGACGTAGGTATTGTCTTTGGATAACATAGCCTACTTTTACACATCAGTACGAAAATATTCCTTTTTAAATATCTCGGGGCTCGTGGTGTTACGTTAGGTGTAATATCTTACACTTCCAACACCACAGTATTCTCAGCAACATTAAATAAAATACAAAACAATGCAGCCTTTTTGGGTTGGCACAGAAAACACTCAACAATACACATGCAGAAAAATATAGATCATTCAGCTCAATGGTTAGGCACCAGATGCTTAGCAGTGTGCGATAAAGTTAAAAGTCAGGTGGCTTCAGTATACCTTAGCCCCATTATCATTTAACTGAGGAGCGTTTAGCCCATCAGTAATACTATCAATCAGAAATAATTTCTGGTTAACCATTCCTTTGATTTTGATTCAGCATTGACATGCAAAGGCATGATTAAACTAATCATATACACACAACTCAGGTTCCATATTTTAGCAGGATTTACTTAAAATTCAATCTACGCGAACATGCATAATAACACAACATAAAACAACTAAATTATACCCTTGTCACACTCAAGCACTAGAAATATGAAAAAAAACTGTTTACCCTAATCAATTATAAGCAATTATCGTGTTCTCTTAAACCTCACAAGTTATCACCTTGTCATTAAGATTAAAAAAACATCTATGAAATTTAGATTTGGTCTGGCTGTGTAGTGATCTTATGAATGTGCATAACATTTACATTAAATTAAGTTGGAACTTTTATTAATCAGACTCTCTGCTGCAAAACTAGATAAAATCACGATTTCGCCAAATCAGTTCTTTAATTTTACTGGTGTTTACTGTGGCCGAAGTTCCGAAATCGTAACTTTGCAGTCTTTTGCAGTTTATCGACAAAGCTGCACTTTCAAAATTAATACTGCATCAGTTAAATTTAGACCTAAACATTTCTCCTCAAAAACACAACCAAACATTGCAGAATCTCTTCATTTCTTACGATTAAGCTGGCCTTGTATTACCTCGGGTCGACAGTTCGAGTCCTGGGCTGAACTCAGAGTAATCAGCCTCGCCATCCTCGAGTCCGTGTGGCGCAATATTCACTCGTCCCCTAGTCTACCATCGCTTCTTAAATGATGCTGAGGACTCCTAATAAACAACTCACTTAGTTATAACCAGCCTGACCTATTGAAGCAGTCCGTTGAAAAGCCAGTGATTTAGGATTTCCTTACAGAGCTGCTAGCTCACATAGCTGGTCAAGTCATACAAGAAGTAATATCGATTCTTTTACACCCACACTTCCACAGAACAATTTAATTTGAACAATGAATAAAACTAGCACAGTTAATTGGCTGTATCGGCGATTTCAAATAAATGTCGAATCGTGATATGTAATGTGAAACTGTGTGTTCGACTACTACAAGTGTAAAATAGTGTTCATAAAACTGCACTCATAATAACCTCTAGCGAAATAAAATATATTACGTTATCGAAAATTATATTCTATCCGGTTTTAGGTTAAGTCCGTAGGCAGTACATTTTAGTTGAAAGAATCACTAACGAATATCATTTAAAAGTCCGTGAAAATATTATCTGTAAATAAAAATTTTATTTATTCACTGAATTAATAAATATAAACAATGTTACGAAAAAAAATAAACATTGTGTTTCTGAAGTGTAAACAAATAGACAATCAGAAAATATAAACACTTCTTTTAAATATAAAGTAATTTCAATTATATTTCATTTTGGACGCGAAGACCTTTACATATTATTGATTGTTCATATAGAAAAACAATTGTAGTTAAAGAAAAAAAAACCAATATAAAACTTAGTGGTGATTTTAATAGTAATACTGAAGCTGGTACAATTTGTAATGATGTTTTATTTAGCAAAATGAATCTTGGTAAAATTATTTGAAAGAAAATATTACTGAAGATTAATAAATTTTGAATTTTATTAAATGGAAGAATCAACCATGTGCTTCGGTATTCTATTACAATATTTTGAACCGAGAGTTGAGTGGTCAAATTTAAAAGTTTTACTAATTTTTAGAAATATTGCTGAATTATTATATTGAATAAAACATAAAAATTCTAATTAAAATTATCTCATATTATCATTTTAAAAAACATATATAAATTTTTAATATCATGAAAGTATCAAATTATAGAACTTTTAGAATTTTGGAAATTGGATATGAAATTATTAAAACAGAAACTTTTATTGACAAGGAATTTGACATTGTTCATTTCAAAATTGTTTAATTAATTAATAAAAATTATCTCAGGTCAAATAAATTTTCTAATTTTAATGTAGATAATTATGATTTGGATCGCTTTAATGGCTGGGATTATGGATTCAGTAATGGCTTTGCAACCGATTTTCCTTTAATTTTAGACTTTAATAAGCCTTTTCAGAGTTAAAAGATTGTTGAATAAAATTTATAAATTCTATAATTTATCTTTTTTAATATGTCATTTGTTTTTAGCTTAAATTGGTTATTTTTTAATCGTTAATATCAAATTTCAGATTTTGATTTTTTAATTCTTTTCTTACACTTTCATTACAAAAAGCAAGAAATTGATCACTATAATTTTTCTTGTATGTTTGGTGGAAATTTCTTGTTTTTATAGTATCAAAACATCTGCATGCCAATTTAGTAAAAGATTGTAAACTTTGTGTAATTTCAGGCTTAAATTGTTTGATATTTGATGTAAATTGCTTGTTTTTTCAATTGCAAGTTATCGTAGAGCGTAGAGTGTGCAGAAGGAGTGGGTACCATGATGCAGAGAATGGCAGCACAGTTAGTCAACAGAGGATTAGTCCAAGTAGTAGAAACACCTACGAGATGGAATGCGGAGGGTGTTGTGTCAGTGCTGGATGTGTTGTTGGTCAGACCTAGGAATGCTGTAGTTGGTGCAATAGTGTTGGATGGTATAAGTGACCATCATATCCCGGTTGTGGAAATTGGGATTCGAAGGATGAGGGAAGTGCAAATGGCAGAAAGGTTGGTGTGGCAGTATGGGAGAGGAGACAAGAATGGGGCAGAAATATTCCTGAGAGACAGGTTTAAAAAATGGTCAATGGAGGAGGGTGTAGAGGGGTTGTGGAGGGAGTTTAGAGGATTAATGGAGATTATGTTGGAGAAATTTGTGCCAATGAAAAGGTTACTTATGGGGGAGATCCGCCATATTATGGACAGGAGATTTTGAAAATGAAAAAGTGCAGAAAATTACATGCCAAGTGGAGAAATGAAGGGATGATAAGATCTAAAGAAATGATGAGACAAATGGGTAGGGTGCTTGAAAGGAAGATCAAACAGGCAAAGAATGTATTTCTGGGGAACATGGTGGAAGAAGGAAAAGGCAAGGAATCGGCGAAATTGTTTAGGCATGTTAGGTGGTTAAGGGGAGGAGAGGAAAGGAGCCCTCTGCTAACAGGAAGGGATGGTAGGCCTGCGACAAATGATAAGGAAAAATCGGAGATGCTGCAAGGACAGTACTTGTCAGTATTTGAGGCAAAGGAGGGTTGGAAAAGGGTGACAAACAGTGTTTCTGGGGGGGGGGGTGTATAGTGAGTTTAAGATGAGGGAGTGGGAGATATAAAAGGTAATTAGGGGTTTGGAGAGCAGTAAGGCAGGGGGGCCAGATGGGATAGGAAACGCAGCACTAAAGTTTGTTGGCAATGAGTTGGCGAAATATTTGCAAGTTCTGTTTAAAAAGTCCTTAGGAGAGGGTAAGTTACCACAAGATTGGAAGGATGCTATGGTGGTGCCTATACACAAGCAGGAAGAGGATAGGGGGAGGCCTGGCAGCTACAGACCGATGAGTCTCACATCAAGTACAGGAAAAGTAATGGAGAGGCTGGTGGTGCAGTTTGTGGTGAGGGTTATGAACAATAGGAATTGGTTGGAGGAGTCCCAGTATGGTTTCAGGAGGGGTTACTCATGTGAGACTCAGCTCGCTGGGTTATTAGAGGATCTGGTGTAGGTAGTTGATGAGAGGAAGCAGGTAGATGCCTGCTTCGTAGATTTTGAGAAGGCATTTGATAAGGTGCCCCATGGGACATTGATGAGGAAAGTGGTAGTGCTGATACCAGACAGGAGGGTAGTGGAATGGATATGGGACTTTCTCAGGGGGCGAAGGCAGAGGGTGAAAGTGGGGGAGGCAATATCGGAGGAAGAGGAGGTTACGTCTGGGGTACCACAGGGAAGCGTGCTGGGTCCTTTGTTTTTTTACCATAATGGTAAATGACATGGGTATGGGGATTAGAGGAAAAATCAGATTGTTTGCAGATGATTGTGTTGTATATGCTGTGGTGGGAGAGGGGGGCGGAAATTTGCAGGCAGACATTGGTAAGATATGGTTGTGGACAAAAATAAATAAAATGAGGATAAGTGTAAGAAAAACTAAGGTAGTGAGGTTCACAAGGAAGAAGATATAAGCAGGGGCATGCACAGATGGGAGGGACAAGAGATAGAAGAAGCAGCAGAATATGAGTATCTAGGGATTGTACTGCAGGGAGACCTCAGGTGGAAAAAACAAGTAGAGAGGGTGGTAGCAAAGGGAAGAACGGGTCTGGGTATGCTGGGAAGGGTGCTGAATGGAGTCAGCTGTGAGGTGAAATAGAAGGCATATGGCACAATGGTACGGCCACTGTTAGAATATGCTGCAGCAGTATGGGACCTGTATGTGGAGGTGGAGGTGCGAGAACTGGAAATGGTGCAGAGAAAGCCAGCATGATGGGTGAAGGGTAGGTGGAGAAGGCAGGGGCAAGATGGTGAGGAAGAAGGGAACTATAGGCCATCAGAGATGATGCAAGAAATGGGGTGGAGCTCATTGAAGGACAGGAGGAAAGTTTAATGTTTAGTCAGGATGTACAGGATGGTGAATGAAGAGGGTGGATGGGGAGGGATAACCTGCAAGCTAAGTAAGGGAGTGTTTAGAGGAAGAGGAAACAACAGTGAGAAGCTTCAGAGTGTGTGGAGGAGAACTGAGTGGGTATAGGCAGTCCATGCTTGTGAGGTCTGTGAGGGAGTGAAATGTCTTGAGGGAGTAATTGGTATCTGTGTGAGGGGTTGGTAAGTTCTGGAAGGGAGTGTACATGGAGTTGGTTGGGTGAAGGAGTGTTGAGAGAGCTCGCCCCCCGGCGGTAGCCTATTTGCGAGAGTATGTATATATAAATCGTTCTCAGTTATATGAAAAAGCAGCTAAAAAACAGGAAATTTGATTTATTTTGGCATAAATTAGCTTGTTTTTCATACTTTTTTTAATTAAATTTTAGATATTGGGTTTTTAAATTTTTCTTGTACTTTCGTTACAAATAGCAAATAAAAGTTGATGATATTTTTTCTTGTATTTTTGGTTAAAATTATTGGAAAATCGCCCTGCATCTTGAAAGTCATTATGTATTTACCCATGCCACCATTTTGATCTTTAGTTCATGACCAGGCGCCAGGCACTACTGTCGCAGCACATCTTCGGTCAAATATATTAACATAGGAGATACCGATCTAATATCTCCGTATTTATCTATGCGTGTAGTAATGTATTGAAGTAGTTGTGTTGTTTGTTGAAAGAAGTTGTGCATGTTTGCTAAGCTATGAAAATGGAACGTGTGGAAAGAATATTAGCTATGTTAAATGATGTGGTGGTTAATGCATACAACTGTGGAGAGCCTCTGTTCACTAATTACACAACCAGGTGTCTATTTATGTCATGTTATCTTGTTTGTGCACCCAATACAGCTATGAGTAGTTCGATTATATTAGTGTTTATCTGTTCAGGTGGTACGTTAAAGACCCTGCTACAACGAACCGGTGGATTGCGGGTACGGTGCCGGTCGGTGCCATTCTGAATTCTGATTGGCTTACCCTGCTGTGATGTCAGTGCTGGTCCCGGTGCCAACTTTTAAGGCCCTGGTATAATGAAACTGGTGGATTACTGGCGCTGGTCGTGTGCTGGTGTATTCATATACTAAAGATGAGGTAGACCGCTTATTCGTCTTTTTCACATGTACCTAACGTTGACCTACCCCAAAGGATCACAACTGTCAAAAGTCACACGGTCAACAGTGATAAAAGTATTTGTTTATATCTTAATTTTTAAATGACAAGCACTATTATATGAATAGATTACTTTTATGTATTTGAATTTAATCAAACTGCATTAATAATCGGTTAGAGGAAGTATACATACATCTCAAAGCATTTGTTTACCAATCAGTTTTCTAACGTAAAATCTAAACCATACCATTTTTGCTGGACGTGTTGGCAGAAAAGCAGTTCAATGTTGGGACATTGTGCAAAGCCAGTGAGATCAGTCTACGTCATCTTTAGTCTATGGGTAGATTGCGGTCACGTTACAATGAAATGTCGGTGCTTTGACGGTGAAGCATAGTTCGTTCAACTTGTAACAGATAGCGCAGCGGTCACCATGTTTTTGTTTTTACATTTTTGTGTATTGCATGCAATTGCAAATTTGTACTCGAGTTTGTACCTTTGGATACAAATTGATCGTCCCTTTACTATTACTAAACGCAAAAGTCCGTTTTCTAAATCAACATTTAACATAATTACTTGTTCCAAGTTATTTATTTTCAACTGTATTTACGCTAGCTAAGTTTAACCAATACAGAATATCTGAATGTTTGTTTACTTTTTTAACCCAACAACACCACTTGCAATCTATTTCAGCAGTTGTCACATACAAAATTATAACAAACTTTTAATATCAAATTGCCTTGAAAGTTAGTGACAGTAGGTATCTTCTGTTATGAATATATTAATTAAATTTTATTTTGTCAGCAAAGTTCCGAATTTCATTGCGCCTGAGCAATAACATTGGTTTCATTGGTGCACCATCATCATGGTGCCAGTAATGGCCAATCACATGCTAATTGCTGGTCAGTTGCTGGTGAAAGTTAAAAGTTGACCAACTCCGCTGCACCGGCACAACAGGGTAAGCCAATCAGAATGGCACCGGACCAGCACCGTTACAGCAATCCACAGGTTCATTGTAGCAAGGCTTTTACTTTTACCAGCAACTGACCAGCACTTTGTACGTGATTGCCAGTCATTCGTGCCACAACGATCGTGCACCAATGAAATCAATGTTACTGCGCAGGCGCAATGAAATTTGGACCTTTGCTGATGAAATAAAATAAATATATTTGTAACAGAAAATACCTACTGTCCCTAAAATCCAAGACAGTTCGTTATGAACTGATTGCAAGTATTGTTGGGTCGAAAAAAGTAAACGAGCATTCAGAAATTTGGCATCGGGAAAACTTAGCCAGTGTAAATAGGCCTACAGTTGAAAATAAATAACTTGGAACGAGTAATAATATCAATTTTAAAAATGGACTTTTAGAGTTAATGAATTTTGCATTTACTAATAGTAAAGCAAAGATCAATTTGTTTCCAAAGGGATACACTTGAGTACAAATTTACAATTGTGTGCAATACAGAAATGTAAATACAACCAATAAAAACATGGAGAATGCTGCGCTTCACCAGCAAAGCACTGGCATTTCATTGTTGCATACCACCAACACACTGCCAGCACCAGCACGGTACCAGCAATCCAACAGTTTTTGTAGCAGGGCCTTAAGGCTTGTCTACAATCAACTTGATGCAAATCGTTAAATGCTAAACATAGCGATAAGAAAACTGGCATGTCTACAATCTACGTTAACAGGAATAAAAATTAAAAGAGTGTGTGTGTGTGTTTTTTTTTTTTTTTTTTCGTGTGTTTGTGTTTGAAATTTAAAAACAACCTAAGTTTGTAAAATAAGGGATTCCACAGACTTAATAGTTAGGGCCTACACTCAATTATTTTCTAATTAATTTTGCATTATTTGTATATTGATTTCGTATAACATTAACAGATTGTTTGTAACAATTGTTTTAACTTGTTTGTGACTGCTTGGATTTCTGATTTGCTGGCATTTAATATTAAATGTAAAAACTTGAATGTTGGCTAACTTCTACCACGTTGCGTTTTACGTTTAGAGTAATGGCAACGTTTGTCGGTTGTAGCCAGAGTGTATACAATTCACGGATTCATGACATATTGTAGCATCAACACGATTGTAGACAGGCCTTTAGCCCACGTACAAACATTTCTTGCCTGTTTTTATAACCCCCCACTCTTAAGCCACATTTACACTTTTGTTAGTAACGCATGTTTTTAACAATAATTGTTATTATCATTTTGAGAAATTCATTTGAATTTGTTACCAACAACCTGTGCAAGCAACAAAAATACCACGTTAGTAACAAGACAGCTATATATTGTAAAAATGTCTTACAAACACAATAAAACAAACAAACAATCAATTGTTATCCACTGGAACTCTGTAAATTATTTTATTTATTTATTTATTCAATACATTGTTGATACATTATTGCATATTATGTTCATGTCTCAGCTTGAAAGTGTGCTCACTCTCACTCTGGCTCACTCTAGCGAATTGAGACTTGTGCCCTCTGTAAGTCTTCAGCATTTTTTCTCTAACAGAAAAGGTAATAAATAGTGAAAAATAAAATATTGCTAACCGTTCACTTACCTCAAATAAATGTACAGTGTCTTATGAAATAGTAACTTATTACATTTTTTGCACAATCAAAAACATAATTCTTATGTGCAAAGCACAGTATTTAACATGCCCACAATTAACCAAAATGAAACTTGTAACTTACATTATAACATCATAATTTATGTTCCATATCAAACTGAATATTGACTAGATGGAGATTTTTGGACATTCACCATTGTGATGCAGATGTCTGCCATGGGAAAACAGGACTGAACACTAAAAATTACTTAAAAAAGACAAGTAGCCTATGGACGAGAAAATAAATGTATACAACACTGGAAAATTCCAAGATGGAATAGCATAAAAAACAGAACAGTAACTAATTACGAAAAATATGCACAATCCACAGATAACACATAGAAAACAACACCGGCTAGAAACATGCATGAAAAAATTAAGGACAACACTTGTGTGGTGTGTGTGTGTCGTGAGGTAGTGTATGGAAAGAAAGGTGACTAGTGTTTAACGTTTGGAATAGAAAGACAACTATCCTAACATAATACTTTGTTTATACCATTTTACAAATGATTCTCTTTGAACAAACATAAACTATCAATTGGACTTTACCTTTTTACAGCTGTCTTAAGTTCAGTGCAACACATAAAACATGCACATGCAAGTATTGATACGTATCATTAAAAGAAAAAGAAAACTCGAGTGGGGAGTGAACCCAGGGCGAGGCAACACTCGCTGAGTGACGGGCTTTCCAGCTGGGACCCGTAGGTGCCTGTCGTCCCTGGACACAATATGGAACGAGATCCTAGGATGGAGCGGTGCTGGAATGCAAGGGTGGGGGAAATGGGAGTTCCCCGAGAAAACCTGCTGGGTATCGAACCCGGATTGTCGTGGTGGGAGGCGAGCGCCCTACCCACTGTGCCACCGCTGCTTCTAATACATATCATTGAAGAGATACATTAGGCTAATTATTTGAGAAAATTGAAATCATTCAATTCACATAAAAGATCATATTACCCTTCATTGATCATTGCACGCAAACTTATTCATAGAGGATCATGTTAAAAGTTGATGGAAGACACTGGCCCAAGTATAGATGAATTTCAATAATCAATATTCTGAAACACTATCAAGACTATCAAATTTACCATTAATCACATCACAGCATCACCATTTAAAAGTTGATAAACATTAATTAGAGTTCTTGTTTCACAAAAGTGACACTTTTAAAACGTGAATATTAGGCTAGTCAGCTTTTCAGTAGAGCACCAGTTCTAAGATTGGCCTCTCGGAATTATCATAAGCTCAATAAATATGATGTTCTGAAAGTTCGAACATTCAAATTTAATACTCTTCAATTTTATAAAGCAGTAAAATTTTGTAGTGATTAACTATTTATTAAATGTTCATAAATTTTTTATAATCAGTTGTAAGTGATTTCTAGACTGAAGAAGCTTATTTCTTCATTGATCGTAACTTCTTTACACATGCTAGTCCAAATGTCGTACTTCTCACCCATGTATGCAGTTAGTCTGGTTTCATCCTTCAGCAGTGGCGTCACTAGGATTGTAAGTAGGGTGGTGGGGGTCTTAAGATGGTCAGATCGGGAGTCACACCTGAGTCCTCCCGATCCGGGGTTTTACCGCTGCGCCACCTTGTTCGGCAAAGACATAGACATTCCAAAAAAAAGATTACAGAACAAGTCTACAATTCAAGGGCGAATCCAGGAATTAATTTTGCCTTAGAGGTAATGATTTTATTTTTATTTGTTTTGTGGTGCTTAAAATGTTGTCAACAGCGACAGCTGTACTACCAAACTTGTGCTGTATTTTTCCAACGTTGTCTGTACAATGAGACTAAACATTTACCTTGACTTACATTGTACACATTTTACTCAAGAAAAACACAAAAGTATTGAGTGAAGCAGAAAATTTCTGACAGTTTTATGAATGAATACCTTTTTTTCTCATTTATCCCTCCTTTCACATCAACTCTTATTCAACTGAAAGAAATTTTTATTTACACAAACAATTTAAACTGATACACTAGCAGAGGCTAAGATGAGCAACCGATAGAAGCTACACAAATTTTCATAAAATTCACATCTTACATGTTAGAAACCACAGGCACTACTACTTGTTTATCCCTTACTAGCATTATTTACACTAAATAAAACATTTGTCACAAAGTAAGAAAGTTTTTTGCATATGTTATGTGTCATTGTGAGGTACCCAACTAGCTTTTATTCCTATCTAATACGTAAATTTTTTAAAATGAAAATTTTAAAACTGCAAGTTTCAGTAGACATTTATTACATTAATTTTATAGGTTTGGAGAGGGGTCCAAGGCCCCCTGCCACCCTCCACCTCTTTGGGTTCACCTTTGGCACAAATGTTACGCACATTGCATTGTTTAAACAATAAAATGCACCAAAATATACTCACTCAGTGAAGATGCTGAAAACTAGGATAGGTGAGTTCCAGTCTTCTGTTGGATTTGAATGTGAATTCATTGATAATGCAGTCCCTACACACTTTCTTGCTGTCTTCTTTTTCTATTGCCAGCAGAGCTTGATATGCGAGCCGCTCCTGTCCCATGGTATTCCTGAGGTATGTTTTATGTCCTTTTAGTACACTGAAGGACCTTTCACTTAATGCAGATGAAATGGGAATGGTAAGTGCAATCCGGAGAATTTTTTTGAGCTTCGGGAACATACTTGAAGGCAAGAGAGTGTACAGATCAAGTAATGTAATGTCATTTTTTTTATTTGTATTTTTCGGGTAGTTTTTAGCGACATCTATTTCAGCTTCAGAAACTCAATTTTATAGTGCTTACAAAAACCTTGCAAATGATAAAGAGATGAAAATTTTGTGGGATTATTGACGACTAGTTTCGGAGACATCACTTCAAGGCCTTTCAGAATTTCTTTATTCGGCTCATCAGTAATTCACCTTATCTCAGAGTTCATGAAGTCTATTATAGGATAAAACATTCTGGTTTTGGTTTTTTTGAAATCCAAGGACTGAGAGGCACGTTCAACTCGAGGCATGTCGTTCCCATGTCTGACAGTTTCAAAAATAATACAATCATCCATGGTAGAGGATGTTTTCAACAGACTTACAAAAAATTTCCAGGCCTTCTCCAAACTCCCTAGCACTGTTGTACACTCATTTGAAGTGTTCTTTGTTTCGAAGCTGTCGCAGTGACTTGTGTCGCTCACATTAGAAACAGCAAGGATAGCTTCACTAAGTTCATAACTAGGAGACTGAAAACTCTTGCTAATTATGTCAGTAATTCCTAAAACTTCGATAAAAATGAAAACTGTGAATATTGTAGATTGTTTTTTGAGGGAAAGACAGAGACCCTTAGCAGTGAATGGGTCAGCACCATCATCATCATCAGGATTTTCAAGGTATTTTTCACTGCTTTCAGAGATCTTAACTGAGAGGACCTTCTGACAGAACTGGAAGCTGCTAGTTCAGTCTTTTTGAGATTTAGGTCTTTCTGCATATCGAGAAATTTATTGTGAGCTATTGTCGATCTAGAAAAACAATATCTAAGCTATTAAACAAATCAAAGAACTCTCTGACTTCAGGAATCAACATGCAAGTATGAACTAGTACTAAATTAAGTCTGTGTCCATAGCAATGTATATAAAATGCCAGACGATGCTCATTCACAAACAGTTGTTGCACTCCATTATAATGGCCACTCATTACATTAGCCCCATCATAGCATTGAGCCACACAAGCCAGATTATATATGTCATATTCTTTCATCTTTTCAACCATCGTATTGTGCAATCCGGAAGCACTTAGATCCCTAACATTACAGAATGTCAAAAACTTTTCCTGTACTTTATCATTGAGGATATAACGCACACAAATACTGAACTGTTTCGTCTTGCTTACACCTCTGGTTTCATCTGCAATAACAGAGAAATAAAAAGAACTGTTCACGTCAGTTAATATTTGATTTCTTACAACTGTTGCACAGGATTCTAAAATTTCATTCTGAGACGAAGCTGATATATAAGTTGTAATTCATGGCATAAAATCCAACAATGAGGTTTGAAAGCTTGATTGAATGTCAGTGTCAAATTTTGAAATCAATTCAAGAATTTCTAAAAAAAATTTCCACAATTTTGACTATCTGCATTTTCGCATTGACCTCTTTGAGCTATACCCTGACAAGCTGTGAGTAAAAGCACTTCTACTAACCTTACCAAGTATGCTCTGCGTCTTTTTATGTCCTCTAAATTTGCATTTACCTGCTGTTGAGCTACAATGCCGGAAGTCTGGGTGGCACAGAAATTTTACCATCGTTTTGCTGCTTTAAGATGTCATTCTGTAATTTCAGGATCCGTAAGCTTTTATAATGCATGTTTCCAGTTTGAGAACCCACTGGGAACAAAAGCACTATCCATATAGTCCCCCAATGCGAAATGTCTGTACAGAAAACAAAACGGCATCACGTGATACACTGTATTCTATCCACGAGAATAGATTATACCAGGTTTTAGAAAAAGATTGTTTCTGCTTACCAAATACTTTCAGTGAAAATAATTTATAGCGGGTTGTTTTGGTTCTTCTATCTTACCTGATAGATCATAAGGATCGTCCTCTTGATTAACACCATGGATAACTGGTTCACAATTTGTCGGCATAATTGTTTCTGCTTGTTTATTTACATAGCCAACACTGTTATTATTTTGAGAATTACATTCACTTCAGTTGTTTATAGTTCTTACATCTGTGTTTGAGAAGACTCAGATTTCTTCAGCTTGACGACAAAACAATCCATATTTACACAATTTAAATCCAACAATAACCACAAGAAAATCATACACAGAACTCTAACGCACACATTACATTTGCAAAGTGCTGTTTGCTCTACAGTGCAGCAAAGACAATGTAAACCGAAACAAACCAACACGCAATACTAAACTCTCAGAACATTCCATGGGAAGGGTTTTTTTTTTGTTAGAGATAGTCGATTATTTTGTATAGCATGTTATTTAAAATCCTAGTAAGAATAACTGCAATGGCATTATTATCTTGTTTCGCTGGCATTGTATTACCTCTGCGTGGCCGTGAGCATGAGTAAATTCAGTGTTATCAACTTCTCAGCAATCAGTCTGCCTTTGCGCAGACTCTACCCAGCAGCATGTAAAAATACTACTGATAAATAGTGAGATCTGAGAGTCTTTGGTGCGGCGCCAGTACCCATAAACAGCGACAAAAATAAATTTGCGGTGAATACATTAGCTCAGAACATTATCTGTAGCACATGTTAACAATTTACAACATTGACTTACCAATATCACATTTTTATTCAAATATTTGATTTTTGTGTTAACTACAATTTTCACTGTGTAGTTTGAGGGGGGGGGGGGGACTTTGAGAAAATTTAGAGTGGGCCCTCCCAAATAAGGTCTAGTGATGCCACTGTCCTTCAGAGCACCAATAAACCAAATTCGCATTCACTAGAAACTCTTCTTCAAATGTTCGATGTAGTGCAATTACTGAGTAAACTCTACCAGGCATTTAATATCTTAAATTAGGGCAGTAGACCAGCAAAATTACTGCAATATGCATTCTGGAAATTACGATGATCTATCCTCCGTCATGGTTCCCAAAAAATATTCTTCTATATATATATATATATATATATAAATAAAAAAAAAAAAAAAACTTAAAATTATTAAATTGTCATGTAATTTCCCTGTCAAACATACACTGAAAAATCTAGAGAAGTTAACAGTCTGCTTTTGTCTATTATTTTTAAACATGTAAATTGTATCTGTGCTAGGAGGCCATGCAATAGTAACATTATTTTTACCACTGAATATACTATTGAATTTGGTTCCAAAATTTATGTAGTTCATAAAACCACAGAATAGTGATCAAAACACAATTTCCATCCAATAAAAAAAAATTTTCTTACTAATATTACTAGTGAGATGATAAGGATTATACTTCCCAAGTTAATTAAATTACCAAATGCTGTTAAAGACAATAAGATTGCTATAAACAAAAAAAAAAATATTTACATCACGATGTAAACAAACAGAAGAAATAATAACAAACAAACTTTCAAATTAAATCTGTGATAGGATACCATCACAGATTTAAGCCCCTTCGTTCACTGATCAAAGTTTTCAACACATTAAAAAGGTTTGTGAGTGAATCTGGACCAGTGGCTTAACATTTTAAAGTTGGTTTTGTTTAACCCAAAATTTAGATCCTCATGACATATCATAAATATTTACATTTTTAACTTCATCAGTATGAGCAACATAACACAAATAAAACCTTTTATATTTAACTGATAATACAGTTACATAAACATTTTAAACACTAATTCAACAATAACATAACATACATTTGTGAATATTAGAACAATTATTCAAATACTTATACTTCTAATTCTTCTGAGTATTGCTATAAACCAACGACCACAACAAAACCCATCAAATGCATTTTTTTTTTTTTTTTTTTTTTTAATTCTTTCATTCCTAAATTCAATGATGCTTGTAGAAATTTAATGCTGATACAGCGCTATGTTGGCTGCAGAAGACTTCCTGGCATGCACTGCGCTGACCAAGATGATTTAGATACGTGAAGACAGCCAGCCAATGGAAAAATTTGCCATACTTCGCGTATCCTCTTGATGTAAATCGGGGTAGTCGTGTGGCCGTCAACTTTCTGTTACAAGGTCGCCTTCAACAGTCAGTTTCCAGAAGTTATTAGTTGAAGTGTCAGTGTGTTGTGAAACATAGGAACACTTTGATAAGCACTATTAGTGAAACACTACTAAAGGCTGTTCACGATAAAGTGAGCACTTTTGAAATCAACCTTAGGATAAAGTCACTGCCCCTGTCTTCATATATTATAACGGGCGCACTGAGTGACATGCGCCCAGTAAAGTTTGTAACAATGGATGAAAAATAGTTCCATATCTTAACGTCAAATTAAAAGTGTTAGGTAACCTCTGCAACTACTTAAATTATTTCTTTCGCTTTGTACTTTTTCAATGTATCAGAGTGAAAAAAGAGCAGATCTGCAAAATATTTACTTTTCTAATAATTTCATTGTTTCACTTTACCGACGCACGAATGAAGTGATAAGGCCCAAGGTAACGTTAATTGTACATATGGTGTAAGAATGCACAATGCATACAAGTAGATCTTAAGCAGGGCTTTTAAAAGTGCTTATTTTACCATGAACAGCCTTTAGTAAAGTTTATCCCTTGGTGGGTGCTTCACTTTAGCTATATTGAGCAGAGAAGCGATACACTTACACAATACAGCTTGGTACCCTAGCCTTAAGCTGGCATGGCATTTAGCCCTGCCATAGGCTGAAGCGGCAAAAAGTACTATTAAGCACGTAGTATAATTACAATATTAAAATCTCAGGTGCAGCGAGTCTGATGGAGATAAGAGTATGAACGAGGGAGGAGCAAACACAAGAAAAATGTTCAGGAATAATTATATCTCAATATTGCTGCTAAATGACTGTACAAAAGAGGTTGGAGGCTCCCGCGAGGTGACACGTGTGTACTCTCATTGGCCCGCTGATCAAGACCGAATATGGTGGCTCAGACATCCGGCTACCTTGTTGAGATCTCCCACCAACATGGAGAGGGAAATTAGTTAAAACATACATTTGGTAAAATGTACATACTAAAACACTGGAAAAGACACAATTTGCACGGGAGGAATTAATACAACAATTCCACCAAACAATGTTGGTTACGTTCAGTCCAGAGTTGTTCTAATTTTCACTTTGTGTCGGAAAATAATAAATGAACAAGCCAACATGTAAAATGTAATTTAAAATACTAACAAGTCATTTAACACAACTTAGGAAAGTGAAATATGCCTTTCTAAAATAAACAGAACATAGCATGAATACTAGAAAAGTACATTATGAATAAATTATGAGTATCTCATGTTCGTGTTTATTATCAAAACATAACCCACGTGGCTTCGCACTCTCAAACTATGCCTCACTTAAGGGGAGCAAAAGTGAGATAACACTTTCCCTTGCAAAGTTTAGACTGTTTCAGGCACACACATTGAAATTGCAATATGCACACGCTTAGCTGTGTCTTGGTAACAAGGGGCTGACGGGTTGTGACCCGGTTCTCAAAGACACGTTCCTGCGTGAATAGCAGCGGCAGGGTTGGGCACGTATAATACACAATGTAGAAAATATGTATTATACATAGTATAAAACAAGTAGAAAACCTACAGTATTCTACATGTAGAAAAGCTCTTCAAGTAGAAAAACAATTTTATGATATTTATTTAAATGTACTGAAAATATGAACACAATTGGCAGCATTGTATAACACATCAAAACATCTTATCCATAATTTTTAATGTTATTTTATCCAAGATTATATTAGCACCTGAGTACTTTTGAATTGTCATCTAAAATCGCATAAGTTAAGAATGTCAGGTAATAATAATATTGATAGACATGAAATTCTCTTGGAAATTAAAATATAAATAATTTAGTCACGAAATATACAAAAGTTTACAAGGTTTGTGTCGTGTTGTAGTTCATCCCAGTTACTTGCACCTGCTGTTTATCTCATGTCTCCGCCATGACTGACTTTGTCTTGCCAACCTTCTCCCTCTATAGTCTGTATTTACCTACATGCACATACATATTTCCCAACACTATATTTCCCCTTCTTTCTCAGCTTTATCTGCTTGCTGTCTTATAAGTCCAACATTTGTGGCGGGACTATTTTATGCCCCCTTCTAGTCCTGATACACGCTACCTCTGCCTTGCTGTACACTTCCCATCTGTTGGAAACCCTCGAAATGGTGACTCCTCTCGAGAGTCTCTGGGCAGTGTGTCCCGATCAAATGGCTGCGCCACCATGCTTCTAGCTTCTCCTAATGCTGCTGGTCGAGCTGTATCTACTGCACATTTATGAGTTTACATACTTGATCGAAGAGCTGAACTGAGTCTTCAACACTTCTTATAAAATTCTGATCGTACATGAGTATGGTTACATCTTCGGGAATCAGACGTCCATCTTCTGTGGCTACCATCTTTTCCATGGCCGGCAGGTTTGACAAGAGAATTTTGAAAGCTTCTCTGTAGCTATGCCACCTTGCTTCGCAAGCGGGATTAATTTTGAAGCATCAATGCTGACGAAGTTTAAGTTCACTATCAGGTTTGTTAAATTATTTTAATATTATATTTATTCGTGACTCCACTTGAGAAGAAACAAGGTCTTTTGCTAACAACTGTCCTGTATGAGAGTTGCAATTAACATGCCAAATGGCCACAATTTGACATATTTGCCTCATATTTGATGCATTGTCTGAAACCACGCAGTATACAGCAGTATTATACATGGTCTTTGCTAAACCAACTGACTGTGTAACAATTTCTGCTTGTTTATCACCAGTTTCTCTTTCACCAAAAATATCCCAAGCATCAACGAAGACTGGCATCCCCTCTGATGTGTGAAGCATTGCTGCTACGTGTCTTGTATTTCTATGTTCATTCTTCCACCCATCAATCAACAGTACTGATGAAGGTTTCAACTTAATAGATTCTTTCGTTGACTCGTATGTCTCGTCAAGTAAGCCATTTGATAAGTACTTTCTGGAAGGGGGTTTATATGCAGGTCAAATTTTTTGCAAGAAACTTTTAAAAATGAGTAGACTCAACTACAGAAAATGGCATATTGCAACCATAACAAAAGTTAGCAAGTCTAAATTTTCTCGTTACTGCTACTTTCACTATCTACAAAAGAATGAAGTTTCGAATCGTTATTGTTCTTTGCTGGTGTAGCATGTTTTGTTCCAATGTAGCAATTATCACTGTTGCCATGGACCAATGTAACAGATTGTGATTGCAATGGTAAAGTTGTGGAGAGTGTTTTTTCAGCATTTTTATTAAAGTTGGTGTTGCAGTTCTCAGTAGAACTAATACAAGTACCTGCCGATTCTTCACTTTTTCCTTCAGTGTTTTTGTAAGTTTGTAGATGTTCTTCATGAAGACCATTGTCCTCTGAATCACTTGAAAGGAATCTGCACTATTAACACAATGAACAGTAAGTTTGGACTTCTTTGGCTAGAGTAGCTTGCCCAGACTCTTAGATTGCATTTGTTGATCTTGCACACATTCCTGTGAGCTTCTAGGCGAGCAGCAGCAGTGTTTTTTAAATGTTTTAAACAAGTTAAGCACAAAGCTTGAGGTTTTCCTGTCTTTTTATCTTTCTCCATTATAAAACTTTGTCCCCACACATCATGCATTGGTTTTCCTCCAAGACGATTTGCCATTGTAACTGAAGCAAAAAAAAAATAAATTATAATAGAGTATTCTAAACTAAGTTTTCCACAAGAAACAATAAACAAAATTTAAAAAAAAAATTGTCACACCTAATCTGATGCCTTTCCTTTTAATTGTTATTAATTTTATTTTGTTAGAACAGTTAAAAGTTTGCAAAAATAAATGGTGGAGAGGTGAAATATAAGTGTGACAGCATAGGTGGGGAAACCAACTTATGGAAAGAATATTGTTATTCCATGCATATGTTATTTTGTGGACTTCATTACGATAACATCTTAGACACTGCTTGATAATCAAAATGTGTGTAGCAATCATTTTAAATGACATTACAGAACAGTGAACTGTGACCATGAATTTCAACAATGTATCAGTTGCATACATTACCTCTAAAAGCAAACTTTATATTTCAAAATATGTATTATTTTTATATTTGTTTAAAAGAAAGGTAAGAACACTAACAAAACAGAATAAAAAATAAATTTTCGAGGCAACTAAGTTGTTTTTTATGTAAGGTTGATTAAACATTATGTCATGTTTTTTTTCTTCAATTCTGTTTATTTGTATCATTAGTTAATTCCAAGGTTCTCACAAAATTTATAACATTTATGGAAAACAATTTCATTGAATCTTCTGAGTTGTGTGGTTATATCTCTACAAGTCTGTTTACACTAATTTTAAAAAAAGGCATTTTTAAAGCTGTTCCAAATATGGCATTCTTAAATCAAATGTTCATGTCCTACAGTAATTAACAACAAAAATTTAACATTCTCTTACTTTGTACTTTATTCCAAAAAAAATCTGTAATTCATCAATCTTCACAATAGAGCACAGTGAAAATCCACTCATTTCTCCTCTGACAGTGATGCCAACTACTGTATAATGAAGTTAGCTTCTTGTATGAAAACTCCCTACTGTTCAGACAAATATGTCCACATAACAAGCATTAAGTGTAAATGATTTGGGACACAAATTATTGCACTTGTTTTTTTACATTTTTCTACATATTCTACGGTTTTTACATGGTTTTCTACAGTGTATTATATCTAGAGGTTTTCTACACGTAAATTCCCAACTCTGGGCAGCAGTGACCCGTACACGAAGCGCACGGATGTGCGTGCCTGGTGCATAACTTCTACATAAAGTCTTTTCCACTCAGTAAACGATGGATAACTGAGCTGAACTGGTGAGCAAGCTTCAGCAAGCAATTGAGGTGATAAGGGCCAAATACTTACTCACGAAAACTTACAGAATGGCCGTCGAGACTCGAAGGAAGGAGGCTCTTAAACCTCCGGCTAGACAAAATTAGGAAGAAAAAAAAACAGTGACAATGCTCTTATTGTAATCAAATGCGAAATCAAGGTGAAAGAACCAACCCGTACATATAAATGGAAAAGAAGTTCAGAACTTTTTGAATGTGAAGGTGGCATCACTAGTGACGAAGACAATTTGCTGCGTGCACGAGAATGGAAACGAACCCAAAAGCATGGACCTGAGGTGTCATTGTTTCTTCTTGCTTACTGCTCAGCAGTTCACGAGTCTACAAGGGTAACACCATCAAGGATGCTGTTTGGAAGAGAACTACGCCTCCCTAGTGACCTACTGTTAGTCAACTGACAGTAGAGGAAGCTGCAGCTCTTGATTCTACCAGCGAATGATGTAACAGACTTGTTGGCATTCATGATTTTGCTCGACAGCACCTCAGAATAACTAGTGACAGGATGAAGAAGCATTATGATAGGAGAATGTCGGGCGAGATATTTCAAGGAGGATAACTTGTGTGGCTGTTCAACCCACAGAGGAGGAAAGAGTACTGCTAGAAGCTACAAAAATGTTGCGAAGGTCCATGAAGGATTCTGAATGTCTGTGATGTGGTCTTTCGGATTTGTCGTCAAGGCTCTCGGGTGAAGCAGAAGGTGGTCTACATTGACCGACTTCCACTTTATCAAGATATGAATGTTGCAGAGTCTGTTCAGGATGAACAGACGTGAGGAGAGGGCAGTGTTAATATGTCACTGCTCTGTGCCCCACCCCCCGACATTGGCTCACCCTGCATGAGTGGGCTGAAGAGGACAGAGAAGTATGTAATAGCGGGACTGCAAGTCAAGAGAATATTTTTAATGACAAACGAGCAATAATCCTACCAGCATTTTGAGTTATGAAGGCATTCTGCCATGATAACCCTATGGCGGCTCGCCACCCCTGACTTTCGACTGATAGGATTTCTGCATTTATCTGAAGAATGCTCTGGATTACTGACCTTGTTTCTTTCAGCATGACTCGGGGTGTGTTGAACCTTCCAGATGGTCAGGGCAACTGATATAAAGTGTGACAGTCCTACAAGCCAGTTGTTTTCGAATGGCTGAGTTTCAGTGATAGACTAGTGCGAAGAGAAGCGCGCCGTGAGAGAAGTGACCAGCAGGAGAAAAATGTGCAACTGTGAACATCAGAGCACTGAACAGTACGACTGCAGGCTGGACAACTGAACTGGATGCGTGAGTGAAAGATATTACAAATGATGGCAACAGATAGACTGAACTTGTGTTAATGATGAGTATGAGTTAATTGACAATAACCAAACAGAGATGTAAGGGACATTAAGTAGAGGTGAAATGGACATTAACTATTGTGAAATAAAAAAGTAATAGTGGAGACATATTTCAATGCTGTAAATAATAGCTGTCTAAATAAATTAAAAACCAAATTTAGTTCTTCTATTTTTATTAAGCCCTCCATCCCTCACAAACTCTGTTGCACCCCCCCCCTCCCCCTTCACACAGGTGTTTGTAACAATAATAATTTGACATCTGTCACATACAATGGGCGTGCCACACTAATACCGAAATATTGTACAAATGATATGATGAGTCACTATCTTTGAAAGTTTCTATAATCTTCAGAGAAGTTGTGATGTTGCAGAGTCATTTGAAGTAACTTTGTGCCATTTAAGGGTAACTTTCTGACATTTTTTTGTATAAAGTGAAGCTTTAGAGAACCCCACCGTAATGTATAATTCACTGTTAACAATTTTATTTTTAAAGATCACTGTATGTGCAAGGAATCTTTGAGACTTCTTTTGAAACTAAATTAAGTAGATGGTACAAAGTTGTTCTAGGTGGTGCAAAGTTACCCCAAATTACTGTACTGTATGATGATGATAAAAAATGAAAACTGTTTTGTATAATCTACCTTTTCCTTTCCCTTTGTATTTTCAGTCTGTCATTGGAGAAAGAAGATGTGCTGAAAAAGGTAGAACAGAATATTTCCAACCCCATGAGCTTTAGAGGTTTTATCAAGCGAATGCAGACGTACAACATAGTGTGCTGGTACGCTCATCGAAGGCTGGCACTGCAGCTGGCTCGGAGGGGCTGGGAAAATGTTAAGGACTATGTTGTCAGATGTTGTTTTTGCACATTAGAAATGGACCTCATTGCTCACAGTAAGTGACACATGCTTTTAATTGTAAAAATGTGTGAAGTACGTTTAAAACACAGTAAACCTCCTGTTCACCGTATAATCATAATGTTAACATATGTGTTTTATTATTCATTACAGTATAATTTGTTACTAATAGACTGGCTATTTATGTTTAATATAGTCAAAGAAATGTTTTCTCGTGGAAGCACTATGTGTGCAAACTGCCAGTCAATACCGTAGTGAGCTGGAATGTGTGTATGTTTGCATGCAAGCTACCATATTTATGTAAATATAATACAGTGTTTTATTCCAGTTTTTTCTCCCAAATATATTAGGGTTTTACAATGTAATTTCTGCTTCATTGCGATGTGCAATATTAAGGGGGAATATTAGACGCCATATTTGCTTGTAATCTGCATGCAGAGCTATCTACCAGATATGAGGACAGATACAAATGAAATTGCACGCATGCAGTTCACGAGTTTCCTGCTAGGTAACACTATCATCGTTTAAATGTGACAGAAGCTGCAAAACATAACAAAAAAAGAAGTATAGCACGGACGCTGTTGCCAGTTCTCCTACAACAAACTCCCGACCGGCGGGCGGTGGTTCCTCGGCTGGCGCCATAGAGAATAGAAGAAATTTATTGCGCTGGTCATTCATGTCTCAAAACTTTCAAATCCCATGTAAATCAGTACAAAATAAAGACATGACATATAAATATGTTTCATTCCAATTAAATAATATATTGTTTTATAAGTTTACATATATGATTGTATACACTTGTTATACCTTCATATGAAATTACATGTACGGAGGTAGTTAAAATCGAAATATAATTTTTAACGTACCTGTTTTAGGAATAATGTTTCTATATATATAATGCATTTCTTAAACTCCAACAGAGTAATGTAATGATTTTTGCAAAGTAATACCGCAACAGCTTCTATATTTACATTAACATACGTAGTTATACAGTGTTTACATTAACATATGTAGTTATACAGTTTTTACAGTGTAGGAATGTTGGATATGCATCGTAAGATATAACTGGTGTACAAATAAGTTTTACATTTGTTACATTCTTGAAAAAAATAGTTTTATTTTACAGTAAACGGACAAGATGATATTTTATTTCCTTTGACGATTTATGTAAACTATTTTGGTTGGTTTGCAGTTAACTTCTAAACCCATTTTTTCTTCTTTTGGACCACTGTGTGCCCTTCAATCACATGTAAAAATCAACACTGCCTTACACATACAACTGAACAGTACACTTGTATGATGTAGCCTATGTGACACCGAGACACTAAACTGTGATACATTAGTTTTTATGTGTATAAAACGAAACTAAATGAAACCGGTTTAAGTTGACACCAGTTTGAACACTGCACTTTTATTTTAGCGTTAAGGGCTCGCATAATTTACTGTCTCACAGTCAGTATTTCTGTATGCATGTGGGGGGGGGGGGGGGTATTTATGTGAGCGTATATGCAGTTTGGACCAGAGATTTCTTTGTAAAATTTAAATTTTAGCAATGCTCAGTTAACTGCAAACTAGCGACAATCAAGTGTTTCTTCTGCATCAGCACAAAGGCACATAAGATGCCTTATTAATTATCATCAAAGCTGGAATAAATTTAAAAGTGCGAAGCGTGTGACCTGGGGCGCATTAATAACTGTATATAGTCAAGTCAAGGTGACTGCTAAATTTAAGTATCGCGCGCAAAACATTTATTCATTTGCCATGTTTTCGTACAGTATTATTTATAAAGTTATTAATTTGAAGATCTTTTCTCTGACTGAAATTCAAATCTACTATGCAGCTGGTCTCTAATGTCCGTCTATGGCTAACAGAAGTGCTGTTGTTGTAGGATGATGTTTCTTAAATCCTGCTAAGTGGGATTCAGTTAACAGATTATATTTGCTTACTTGTTAATAGATTTGTCAATAGGAAGTCTCGACCACCATTCACATTTCTGGAAAACTATCGGAAAGTTAAAATTATTTTTAGGGGATTGGAGGTAATGAATAAAGCCGGAGAAGTAGATACTTAATGAAACAAAAAAAAATTGTGTTTAGAAAACATTTTGAAATAATGAGTGTTTTGGGGTTTATAAATGGGCTGTACCATTAAATTATGTTCACTGTGTCCCTACCACATCACCACCTATCATTTTCATATCCTGTACTAGGGCTTGTATGTGTGATTGTATATGCTTCTGTGAGAATGTATGCATATGTATGTGTATGTGTGTGTATAAGTGTGTGTGGGTGGGGGGTGGGGGGGGTTCAGCCTAGTTTTCCATTAAAATTGTGACTTTTAGCAATTGAATATAGTCTATGCAAAAACTTTCTGTTTCCAAATGATACAAGCAAGGATGATGTATTATACGTCATCCGACATGTCTGTGATCCTTTATTATTTCACTTGAAGACTTAGGGTATTGAACCTGCAAGTGTAACAATTATTAGCCTCTCTTCCGAAGAAAACAAAGACTTTCCTGTTTGTGTGTATGTGTGTCTAATGTATGTCCTCCCTTTTCCATTTTTTAAAGTTTCGAGCGGATTTAACAAAACTCGGTTTATATACAGTACATACTTAGTAAGATCACCTGACTTTTATAGTTTTCGACAACACCAAGAACCTCCTTTCAAATGGTGGCAACTTTATTATTTAGAGTAATATGTCATATCTCGGGAATCATTCAATCAATTTAAACCAAATTTTGTATGCTCGCAGAACATCATGTAAGCATTACATTTTGAAGTTGACATTGTTAGACCGCAATGTTTGCTAAAGAAATGATATAGCAAGACTATCACAGCAATTTTTACAATTTGACGAAGTAACAGTAATACTATGACAGATCAAGTAAACGTAAGTGAACGTCGCTCAGTACTTTATTTTCAAAAGGGTGGCCCTTACAAATATTTTAGTTTTATTTGGTTTATATAGGTATAGATTTCAATCTATACCTATATATGCGACTACCCGTAAATACCTGTGATTACCCGTAACTGCCTAAAACTACCCTCGACTACCTGTGACTACCCGTGACCACATGCGACTACCCGTGACCACCTGCGATTACCCGTGATTACTTGCGACTATCTATGACTACCTGCGACTACATGTGACCACTTGCGACTACTTACGACAACCTGAGACTACCCATCACTACATACGACTACATGCGACAACTTGTGACTATCTGTGAATACCTGCGACAACCTGTGACTAATTGTGACTACCTATGACTAACTGCGACTAATTGTGATTACATGTGACAACTTGCTGTTACCTGCAACATTTTCTTGTAACATTGTTTCAATTTATCTTTAATGGCTTTGGTAGAGCATGCTTATAAAATAGCCAAGTAGCTCATTTTTCTCCGACTTATTTTATAAATTTTGGAATTTCTCAAGGCATTTTTAAAAAACTAATCATAGCCTATGTATCTGGAAGAATTTAGCTTTCTAACAGTGAAAGTATTTTAATAATCGGCCCTGTAGTTTTGGTAGAGAATGCTTAGAAAGCAGTCAAGTTGCTCATTTTTCTCAAACTTGTTTTACAAATTTTGAAATTTCGCAGGGATATTTTTTGGAACTAAACATAGCCTATGCCCATCTGGAAAAATGTAGCTTTTTAACAGTGAAATAATTATAAGAATCGGCCCTGTCATTTCCGAGATCAGCCGTTACTTATAAACAAACAAACTCACTTAACCCATATATATATATATATATATATATATATATATATATATATATATATATATATATATATAAATAAAATTAAACCAATTTCGACCAATTTTGTATGCTGAAAGTGTCTACTACAATGATCAATGTGCTAACACATTGCCATATTTGTCAGTCAGTTTGTAAGTTAGTGCTACATGAAGAAAAAAATAATGTTTTTATGCCATATCTCGATTAAAAAAATAAGCCGATTCATATGAAATTTGACAAACTAGTAGTACTGCTTCATATGATGTTAATTTTTATGTTAACAGATTTCTCAGAAGTTTATTTTCTATATGGCGGCCATATAGTTAGCTTAACTTAGAATGTTATATCGTCAAAATTATGTAATCAAGTAGATATTACAACTATCAACTGTGTCTACACGGAGCATGTTTTGTCCGTAATTTTGTAAGATAGCATCACATTAATGAGTAATTTTTAATGTAATATCTCGGGAAACAATTGATCGATCCCAACCACATTGGTCAATCAGTTTGCACTGCAGCGGATGGTGGAAACTGCTATGTTTTAAGTATGTCAGACACCTATATCAAAATGGCGGCTCTATAAATATTTCAGCTTAGTATCGTTTATAAACAAACCAATTTCCAACTTAACTTTGTATGCTGGCTGTATCAATTACAACCATCAAATTTGTCTATACAGAGCTTCATATCTCTGCCATTTTGTAAGTTAGCCCCACAATACAAATTAAGTTTTTGTCCCGGAAAACAACACATTCGTACCAAAATTTGGCGAAGAACTGGTACTGTGGTAGGACATGTAACTATAAGATTTTTTTCAGTGTGACGGACATGTTTAGAATGGTGGCTATAAATTAATTTTACGTTAGTGTGCTATATCTACGAATTTATATAATTGATTTTAGCATTACTTTGTATACTGGTGTTATACAACCATTGAATGTGCTAATACTTAACATTTTGGTCCTCCATTTGTAAAGATCGTCACATGAAAAACATGGTGGTTTTATGTCATATCTCAGGGACTAATAAACTGACATTTACCAAATTTTGCACACAAGTAGTGCAATGGTAGGCCATGTAAACTTATTTTCAAAATAATGGCCCTGTAAATATTTTAGGTTACTAAACCCTGTCATTCAAAACGTTAGACTGATTAAATTCTTGATGCTTGATTGACCTTCGTAATGCAGTTTGATTGCACACTAACATATAATACAACTACTTTTGCATATGTTTTTGGTTTCACCTCTAATGATATTGTTTTCAACGAAGCGACAAGTCCTATCTACCATCACAGCTTTTAAGAAATTATTTAAAATTTAATTGCACCTATGTTGAGGAAAATATGCTCATGATCTATATCAGATACTTCTTATTTGTGTGGAATATAAATCCAGCAATAATTTACATGCACTTCTTAAACTACAACAAAGTAATATAAAGATTATCGCAAAGTGATATCGCAACTTGAGATGGCTAGTTCGAATACGGCATCTATATTTACTTTAAAAATTAATATACTTAACGATTACTTGTTTATGCCAAGAGTTTGTAAACATATCTTGTCTACAAATATGCAGTGTGTCAAACAATATAGAAACTTTCTGAAGACACGAATCTATTTTAGGATGTCTTATGCATGCTTTCAATGTGTTATGAGTAGTCACCTGATTTTTGTGAAAAGTTTTTCGCGCCACCTATATTTCAATATCATATGTGTACAACTTCAGCGTTCCTTTGTTTATCAGACATGTGTCTTGATAAGAAAACATTTATTATTAGACCAAGTTAACCCATTCGGGTTACTCTAAGAGCAAACATTGATAATTCGCTGACTTGAAACCAGCACCAGTTACAATAATCCATTTATGAAAGAGAATCTATCTGAAGTATTTTGGAAATACAGCTAACCACAATATTTTTTGCGAAACGCTGGCATTTCTGCTAATTAGTAGATACAGGCGTTGGGCTGATAAAAAAATTTCTTAAACAATATACTATACATACATACGATGAAATATGCAATGTTAATTTTCCTTTCACACTTTGTTACAGTTAGGTGTCTGTAAATTAAATTTACAATATTTCACCACATTACATAAATAATATATCCAACCAAAGAGTTATTTGCAAATCTGAGTATCAACAATATGGTGTGAATCTAGATATAGGTCCCGATCAAGACTCACATTAATGATTTAAATTCTACTTTGATATTATTTCAGGTTTTAAAGTAGTCTTGAAAATAGTAGTGTGTACTAGAATTCTAATATTCCTAAAATACATTTCGTAATTCATTTGGTGTGAATGCAGTTTCGAGTATTGATTCAGTGGTGTAGCCAGAAATTTCTCAAGAGTGGGTTTACACTGACTGAAGGAAGGGAGTGAGATTATACTGACATTAGTAGTAGTGCTGACGTATGTGTTAAGACCAGGGTATCCACAGAAATTATATTTTGGAATTCCCTAATTTTCCCTGTTTTCATAACCGAAAACTTCAATTGCCATATTTTTCTACCATTGACAGAGAAAAAAAAAATGCTATTAGTGAAGTTGAATTAAATTATACTTCAACATGCCAATCGAACAGTGCCAATATTTTATTCAGCTTATCAACCTTTCTCGCAATACACGCTATTGACTTCACTGGAGTGCCCATTACAAACACGCAAATACTTTATTTGATACATATAGGTCCTGTGACACTTGGAAAAGTTGTATTATTGCTAGTTCACAAACTTAATTTGGAAATTTTAAAATGCATATGCTCATAATTACATCATCCTGTATTCACACTACTAACAAATTTTGCAGAGTAGTAATTATTTCAATTTTCCCTAATGTAGGGGGAAATTCCCTGATATTTCCTGAAGTTTCCCTGTCATATGAAATTCCCTGACTTTTCCCTGTTTTCCCTAAATTATTAGAACAAAACTTACTTAATATAGTTTAATAACATGCATCATAGTTTACAGCAATTATGATTTTATCGAACTGAAATGCTTATTAATAATTTTAATTCTAATAGTTGATATTTGTTTGATAAAAGGGGGGGGGGGGTTACAACAACCATAGCCCCCCCCCCCCAAGGCTACGCCGCTGGTATTGGTGTATGCAGTGCATGCAGTGTCAAATATATGATAGTGTATTTTCTGTTTGTCATAATGTGAAAGCAAGTCTGATTTGCAGGATTTGTGGTATATAGTACAAATACTGAATTTCATTAGACATTAAAAATAAAAGGGAAGCATTCTGTGTGCAAGCTCTGCCAGGACATTGTCACTTCATATCAACTTTAGAAAAGCTGATTTACTGTTTCAAAAGAGTGGGAATATCACTTTACAATACACCACCATAATGTTTGAGATCACAGCATTAGTTTATTTAAATAACAGAGAATTTTTATACTAGGTAACAAATACAAATAATATTAAGGAGCAAATAATAATTATTTGCTCTGCATATCAGAGCTTCTGCTGTACGTTCTTGCCAATACCTAAGTCATTTTCTTTCATACACAGGTTACAGAAACCACATATAAGGTGCCATTTTGTAGAGCACGAACGTAATCTGAAACCAATATTAGCTTACAGTTTTTCGAATAAGTTGGTTTTGAGGTGTGCATTGTTTAGTAACCAAGTGCTGCTCGTTTTTTTTTTATTTTCATAGCCACATGTGAATGTGTAAACTACGTAATGTGAGTCGGCTGAGATGCATATTGTACATTAAAATTAAATAGTTCGCCTGAAGCCTGTCGGAATACATCAGCGTAACTGGCCGAGTACAAAACAGACATGTATCGTATTGGAAGAAAATTTAAATGTATCTGTTAATGACAGAAACTTATCACCTGAGGCTGGTTCTAGTACTTTATTTTCTCTATGGTCCACGGCCTGTGGAAGTAGACACTCAAAAGCGAGCTGGCAATACTGTTCGTAGACATCACGAGCACATTCCTTGTTCCTTGTAGATCCATTGTGTCGTGCAGAGTGCAGCAGTAAACAGAGCTATCGTTACGGCAAACAATATGAAAGCCCCGACTATATCGTTAATGGCATAGTGTTTACTTGCACAGCTTAGTCTTTGTTAATGGCCACACAAATAAATAATTTGTCAGCTGTTATGTTTTCTAGAAACATGGCAGAATGCTACAACGAGGTAAATTTATAACTTTACAAAAATTAACATACGAAAAAACTCACTTGAATAATGTAGTCTTTGGCAGATTGAAAGCTGCCACATACAGTGATTATTGAAATTATTTATGAGACTATTACAACTTCCTACAAGTAAAGCGTTTATATCTTGGCAGAGTTTATATCTCGTATGAACCTATGATATTTTTTTTGTTGAAGAATAAGCAGTGGTGTTGTTTATATAGCATTTTATAAAGAAATTGTGACACAAAATTTTCTTCAATATTCAAAAATGTTATTGTTTATAATTTTTTAAATTATTTTTACATGAAATACTTTGACCTTACCTGTAATATTATAAACATTAATTAGCATAACTTGACATTGGCACATATCTAACACTCCCCCTTAAGAGGGTGATAAAGAGAATAATTTAGAGCGATTTTAAAGTTCAATGCAACAGCAAATAGAGGTCAAACAAGTATATGCCGAAGAATTGACGTTTTTACATGCCATTAAGGAAAGCTAAAATTAGGAATGCCTGTTTTAAAAAATATGTCAACATTCTTATTAATATACCATTTAAAATAATAAAAAGGGCTATATTAGAGTAAATTACACAAGTTGCAGAAAATAAAGTAATCAGAATATCGAAAAAGTAAAAACTAAAACGGTTACGTGTCACCTTTGTTCATAGTAGATGGTTTAGAGAAAGAATTATTTTTACACAGAGGCGATTTATATGCATACGCGTAATGCACTGCAACACCATATTTGAGCCGAAATATCCCACTTCACTGCTCGGAGATAGGACACTTTTATCCTCTCCCTTCAGCATGAAGCGAGTGAGCGGTGCGTAGTAGATAATGCTGACCATTTGAGGGGTCGTGTTTCCTGCTTTTTGCCATTGTTCACTGCATTGGTGACAGTTGTTTAGGTTGGGAGGGAGGGTGGATAGGAATAGGATACATAATTGCAGTTTTGACATGTAATAAAATTAATGAAAAAAAAAAACTTTTAAAACCACCCATTTATTTATAAATGCACTAAAAAGAGAAAAATAATTATAATAGTTACACAATTTGTAGAACTTGTAAGATGTGGTCGAACAGCAGTAATAAACTTTACTACAAAATAATGTGTTTGTTTCAATTTATATTTAGTATAGAAAAGCTTGGCGTAAATAGTCAAGAGCCTTATGCACGGGGTTCTTCCTATGCTTATGCAAATGTGATATACGTGCTATATTATGAATAGTTATGAGCCTTATGCAAGATATATGCATACTAAGCGTACTCAAATGAAGTATGTATACGTTCTACATTGTGCCAAGCTTTTATATACTAAATATAAATTGATACAAACATATTAATTTGTAGTAAAGTTTATTACTGCTGTTCGACAACATCTTACAAGTTCTAAATATTGTGTAACTATTACAATTATTTTTCTCTTTTTAGTGCATTTATAAATAAAAGGTTGGTTTTAAAAGTATGTTTACATTTATTTTATTTTTCACTTTTTAGTCTCTGTATCACGAACATGGCTTTACCTTGCTAAGAAAGATCCCCATGAGGTATCGAATAGACCAGTAGTTCACTCTCATTCCGATGCGGGATATACTGTAGGAGCAAACTATAATAATAGTTTTCAGAACCATTTGCCGCTGCAAAAAAAGGCATGTGCACAACAGCAGTGACACTTCTAATCTCCATTTTACTGTTACTCGATTCTGTAAAACAAACTCAATACAACGTTTACTGTATGTAGTTTTAGAGTTCCTATGGCCATCTTCCGGCTCCATCATCATATCAGCTCAGTGGTACCTTCCCATTGTATTGTCATCGGAACTACACATGTGCGAAATTTCAGCTCAATTGGATAACGGGAAGTGGTTTAACATACGTGTGAAGTTACATTAAAAGCTTTTAACTTCCGGCTCCTTCATCAGATCAGCTCAGTGGTACCTTCAAATTGTATTGTCATCGGAACTACACATGTATGCCAAATTTTAGTTGAATTGGATAACGGGAAATTGTTTAACATACATACATGTGAAGTTACATTAAAAGCTTTTAACTTCCGGCTCCATCATCAGATCAGCTCAGTGGTACTTTCACATTGTATTGTCATCACAACTACACATGTACGAAATTTCAGCTCAATTGGATAATGGGAAGTGGTTTAAAACCGACTGGCAAGATTTCACCCAAACATGCAAACAAACTAACTAACAAGGCAAGTTAAATAAAAGCTTGTAATAAACTATAAACATGAAAAGCAGCATATCGTATTGTAAGAAGCTTTACAGTGTCAGATATAACTATAGCAAAACCTTCACTCAGTTATTGAGTACATGCATGTTTGAAACATTTCTAACTGTTGATAAATGTAAATGACGTGAGGCAGAATGAATGTGTGCATTTGTGTAGTATTGCATTGCAAAAAAAGTAACAGTAATAAATTATTTAGAAATTAATTTCCTTGAACTGTGACAACTTATATCAAAATATAATTTACAACTGGAAGTATTTTTTTAAGTTGAGTTGAGATGTTTGGACGACTCTTAAAAATATATTGTCTTGTGATCCGATGAAGGTTGACTTGAGGTGAGCAGTGCCTGGAATGAAGGGCGGGAAAACGACAGAACCCCGAGAAAAACGGGGCCACGGTGGTCAAGTCGCCATAGTGCTTGCTTCCCACCAAGATGATCCCGGTTCGATTCCTGGTGTGGTCGGACCACGGATTTTCGCATGTGGGAATTGTGCCGAGACAATGCCACATGTCAGCGAGTTTTCTCGGGGATCTCCCGTTTCCCCCACCCTCCATTCCCGGTACTGCTCCATATCCACATCATTCACCCCTCATCAGCTCTCAAGACCATAGAGAACCGCTCAAACCTCTCAACTCAACCTGAGAAGGTACGATTCCCATATACGCAAATCCGGGTGACACCACCAGAGTAATTTTTAAGAAGCGTATTTTTGAATACTGTCGATAGCATATTAGATTCTGCCATTTATATTCTGCTTAGGTTTGTGAAAATATGTACAAAAATATGAGGATTTAGAATTTAAAAATACATGTTTTAACGTCTTTCAAGTTTATGGCTCAAATTATCCGGACAGCTATAAAATGTTTCTTGACAAGTTACGAATAATTTTTGTGAGCAATTAAATAAAATTTTGGAGACAATGTCTGTATTAGAAAAAAAAAAATTTGGTTAAATGTAGCATTTCATGTAAGCTGGAATTTAAACTGCGTGCTAAAGCAAAATTTCATAGACTGTTCTGGCACACGAGTGTTCTCATTCCCATAAATCCTTGAATAAAAAAATTCTCTTATGTGGTGGTAATAGTTTTTAGAGCTTGCCAGTATGCTGTAAAAACTCACATTTACAAAAAAAAAATGTTGAAAATTGCAGAGAATCAATCCTCTTGAGTAATTTTTTTTTTTTTTTCCACCAATGTGAATCTCTCCAGAGATTTCACAGCACACATAGCTACCACTGTGTGATAAGTAGATGCATATAAATGAAACTATTGCGTACTGAAAATTGTTTTCTTGTGTGGTATTTTAACATTTATTACGTGAGGTAGCTACATTTGCAGTCCTTAGCAAATCTTATATGTGTATGGCAAACTTAAGTGCGCAATCGGGAAATCCGGGCAAAGTGGAGTATCTATCCTGAGATGGATTATGACACCGTACTGATAATACAAGTTGCTGCAGTTCGTGAATATGAATATGTCCTATAGAAAATGATGTCACAAGAGAAATTCACGTCACATGAGAGCCACAGTGATTGAATGACTGCTGGAGCATTTGCCTCCAACTAAATTGTTCCGGGTTCGATCCCCGGTGGGGTCATTGCCAGATTTTCCATGTGGGATTGTGCATGGACGATTCTGTTGGTCCACGGGTTTCCTCGGGAAACTCCCTCACACACACACAAAAAAAAATTGCATTCTTGGTGCTGCTCAATTACCATCTCATTTCATTCATCTGCTCTGAAGACCTCAGAAGGGGTTATTGCGAGGTAACTTGGGACAGTTGTATTTTTTCCCGTATGCTTGTTAGACTACAGGAAAATTTACACAAATTACACATATGTTATTTTGGAAGGAAAGTAACAGTTGGTTTACATTAACATTTTCGCTAGCATGAAATTAAACATACCTTTAAGTGCCCAAGTTACCGCATCAGACGTTATTGTTTGTTCACAAAAGTTTTGAGAAATAACATATACTTTTTTTAGGGAAGTGCAACCACACTGGGCAATATTGTAAAATTTCACATCTGTATCTGCGTAATGCATTTTTATGCTGACCAAATTGCTAACATTGCATTAAACACTGCGTTTAATGTTCCTAGTACTCTCTGTTTTCTTTGCACAGACAAGTGCAATCTACCGCTAACATTACCTTTTATAATGCGAGTTTTCTTATTATTATATATATATATATATATATATATATATATAAATTAATATCTATCAATACATTCCGAGCAAACCACAGTGGGAAAACTGATCCTAACTATCTCTCAGTGCCACCCCACCCCGGTCAATCCCACGCCACTCTCCTTTTCCAAGAACTGTGGACGAGCAAAACCACAAAAGGTCTGTCCTCGCGGCTGGTTCAGCGCAATATCAGTAACGTACAATACCAGGCACACGTGCTATGTGACAAGCATTTGGAAATTTCTGTAGCTATTTACCATGCTCTTAAGGGTAATATTTTTGTATAATTCCTTGAGGGTTTTGTAATATTATCATGGGAACTGCGGGAAATGGAGGACGTATATACCCAAGGAGACACGGGAGTTAGTCTTGCAATAAGGTCACGATAGTTTCGAACACGGACACCCAGGTTTGGAGCAGACCCAACGTAACATGCAGAAACACTTCCATTGACCAGGTGTACAGAGAGACGTACGTCAGTATGTACAAGCTTGCATCACATCTAATACTAGGAAGCCGCGGAGAACAGGCGGCGATGCTCCACAACACCACCACCAACCCACCGAGCCGTTAAAAACAGTTTCTCTCAACATCATGGGCCCCTACCCCCGCACCAAAAGTGGAAAACGGTTCCTGATGGTCATGACCGACTTGTTTACAAGGTGGATGGAAGCATTCCCAGTTAGTAATGTCAGAACACATACCGTTGCACACGTTATGCAGAGTGATTTTTTCCCGCGGTGAGGATACCCATAGTACTTGCTTACTTATAACGGCACACAGTTCGTAGGGAAAATTTGACAGGAATATTGCACCACCTGGAACACAGAACATCGCACCACCCCAGCCTGCCATCCGAGGGCGAACCCGGCCGAATGCCAAAATCAGGACGTGAAGGTACAGTAGCGTGTAAGGTTGGGAGATGACTATACGCGATGGGCAGAACTTATCCCCTAAATCATGTTTGTCATACGCAACAGGTTAAATGCGGCTACCGGGGCAAAACGCCTGTGGAAATGATGCAAGGCCGTGAGCTATGCGCACCGGGAGAACCCAGCGGAAACCCGCCAGTGTCACCCACCGAGATTGCCACCCACCAACAACAAATCCATGAACAGGCACGGGCCAATCAGGAAAGATACTGTGCCACGTGGGTACCAGTATGTAAGAAACAATCGCCAGAATTACTCCCTGGGATGTATGTTTATGTGAGAAAATCCACTGTCAGCTGGAACTACAAATCATTGCACAGGACTGGCACCCCGATGGACCGGGCCAGTACGGATTATTGAAAAATCAGGGCATTCTACTTTTCTTGTGAAGCTGGGACAGAGAAGTGTAGCTAAGAGACACCCCTATGATCTGCGTATCGCTCGCCCACCACTAGGGGAGAAAGGCAATGAGACGCTGGGGGGCCAAACACACCATGGAGCACGGCGCAGCACAGCGGAAATGTCAATACGAGCGTCAATAGAAACAATAACAACAGTTCAGTAGCTCCGTACCAGCCTAGCTTGAATGATAGCCTTCTTGACACCACACCATTCTGGGGTTTTACACCTCCGGAACACTCCACGCCATATTGGGGGGACAACCACAGTGAAAATGCCAATGCCAGTGTAATCAGTGAAAGTAGCATACCGTTTAGGAGTTTTCCTACTCCAGTAGGGCAGAGTATTGTGGAGCAGGCTAGTTTTATGGAGTTTGAGGATACAGTTAAGGATGCATGTGTGCAGAGAAATGAAAAGTGTGATGTAAACACAAACAGGAGGAAAAGAGTTAGCGAGCCACAGCCTAGTCCCAATCATGCCGTTCCAGCCAACATCTCACCCCCCTACAAACGACACAGAGTACAAGTGCCTCCAAGACCATGTCCCGTCTGTCCTCCACCAGTGGTCCCGGTTCGGGCCTCGGCAGAGCAAAGAAGAGCAGAGGTGAGCTGCTCGCACCGTCAGGGTCTTTGAGGGAGGGGTCGTTTGACGCCAGCCACAGCCAGCCGTGGATGGCACTCGCCTCGAAAGGCACATGTGGTGGTGAGCACGTGTTTAAGTACCGTTACAGGCCACTGACTTTCCCGTAATGGGATATCAGTTGTTTCAATATGTAGTATGTACAGTAGAACCCCAATTTTGCATTACTGCTTTTTACATTATCCCGCAAATTATACAATTTATTTTTGGTCCTGTTTTATCTCCATTTGATTTTATGTACATCTTTCCTGCTAATTACAACACACAATAGTTTTGTTTCCCGCTATTTACACTTTTTCTTTACGTTATTGACAGTGGACAAAATCCACATGATAAGAAGATAAGTATGTTGGAAGCAGACCACATTATTTCTTTTGCATGGAAGGAAGTTACACAGAAAACAATTGCGAATTGCTTCACGAAAGGTGGTTTTCCATGTTCGGTGGTTGCCAATTAAGATAAAGCCAATTGTATCATTGACTTGTTTAGTCAACATTGACTGCGACATGATTATTACTGAAGAACAGTCAGTTGAAGATATTGTAAGTTCCTATGTCATGGAAAGTCAAGACCAAGAAGGTGACGAAGCTTGTGAAGAAGAGGGAAAAGTACGTATGCCCACCAAGCATGAGGCATTACAAGCTGTATAAACTGTGAGGACCTACTGCTTGGGATTTGAATGTGAGGACAGTATTTTCAATCAGCTGAATGTCCTTAGCAAAAATATTGAACAGGTTAGCAGTCAGCAGCTGAAGCAGATGAAAATCTGAGACTTCTTTTCAAAGTCTAATTAAATGGAAAGTGTGAAATTTTGTAGTGCATTAGTAAATAATCATTCTAAATTTGTATTAGCTTTATTCTTATGTGCTTTATTATGAAAATTCCTAGTTGCGACAGAAATTTTTATGAAAGTTCTAGGCAAAGTTTGTAAATATGCCTATATTTGCCAGTTTATTGGTTCTATCTTCAATATTTACCAATGTTACATACATTTTCTTGCTATGCATAATCAATTTGTAAATGTACTGGATTATATTTTGGTAGAGCTTTCCATGTTCGGCAGGTTTTTTTTTTATAAGATTTTTGTATAGTATTAGTGGTATGTCAATGATAATTTATTACAACTTCATTCAATTTGAAGCACTTTACTGCATTTCCCTCATTTTACACTTTCCCGCTTTTTACATAATTTTTTCTGGGTCCCTTGAATGGTGTAAAAAAGGGGTTCTGTATTTGTTTCAAGAGAAAATTTTTTGTAAAATGTTATATGTATTTTTAAGGGTTTTGTGTGCAATTGCAATTTGAAATTCCAAGTGCGCGCAGCGCTGAAAAAGAGACATGATATTCAGGTGAGAACGCCTTCAAAAGGCAATTAAATACCAACCAAAAATCATGATTCAAATTCTGTATATAAAACTGTTTATAAATTATTTTGGTGCCATTTCAATTTTGCCATACTAATATTTTAGGAGAGCTGGTTACATAAGATGCTGTCACGTACACACTTCATCTTGTTGCACTGATGTAGGTTTCCATTGTTCATTTTAGTATACCGGTTAACCTTTGCCTTGTGTACGTTTTGGTAGAGGCCCCAGCATAATGTTATCTGCTTAACTTAATATTTTACAGCCTTTCAGGCTTTTGAGATATAAACGAAATGAGAGAGAGTTGTACCAGAGAAGCCACGAGGCCTGCGCTACTTGTGTATCAGATGCCATCTGCCCGTGTCTAGGGCTTTTCAATTCAATGTAATTTCTACTTTGTTGCGACGTGCAATATTAAGGGTAGTATTGTTTTATAATTCTGTGACGGTTTTTGTAATGTTATCATGTTTGACGACCATATCACCTACGACCACATGGTCAGATACCACCAAGTCTGTATGTGTGCAATCTCCGCGTTCTGAGGGCTAATTGTCTTTTCATCTTGTGCGCTATCAATTATCTCACGGTTATATGTAATTTTTGCAATAATGGTTCATGTATTTTACGTGTTTTAATGTATTTTGTTTCTGACCACGCAGTCAGCTCATGTACTTGTATTTTTCATGCCAACCGGCGTTCCAAGGGCTTGCACCCACTAATTACCGGCAGATATCATTTTACAATGCTGATGCTATTATTTACGGGAACTCTTGGCCAGATTTCCAGGTAGATTATGTGCTTTTACACCTGCATACGTGGTCTGCTACAAGCCCTATCCGGCAGCATCTGCACCATCTAAGAATAACATCACACATTTTGTGTGTTTATTTTCCATCTCATCTCATGCCCCATGTTATTTTTGTATTTTGTATGATGCTATTATTTTGCACTAGCCCTCTTTGTGTATGACCGTCGCCACACAGCACGTGGTTCGGGGACAAGTCCCGATGAGTAGGCGTTAGCTGCAGCAGAGTACGTTAGTGTTCATTCATACTCCATGTGCTGTCTCTGGGCAAACCTGCAGTCCATCCTAGTTGCTGTAGGCCCCCTTCCTCTGTAGAGGCTGTGTTTTCAAGCATTGCGGAGCATCATCCAGTCAGAGTGCGTAAGTTTATAGGCTGTTCATGGTAAAGTGAGCACTTTTTAAGGCCCTCACAACAGGCTTTAACCACTAAAAAATGTAACTTATTGCTATCTCAGGCATTAAATTTTGAAGGTGGTGAAATGTATACATTGTGTTTATTCGTCACATTGCAATGTTTATATTAAATAGCAGTGGGAAGATGGAAAAAGGATGAAAGGAAAAATTTAGAAGGGCCATAAAAAGTCCTCACTTTACCATGAACAGCCTATAGTTACGTGCTTGGGGAATCACCCACCGGAACTAGCTAGACATGCTCGAGATGTAACGTTATTCATATTCTGGCACGAGTTCTAATTTGGATAATAAACATGTCTTCTCAGTGTAAAATGTGAATGTCTTTTAATAGCGTTAGTTACCCAGCCCAGTCAAGTGTAAAAGTTGTTTAGTAAGTACGCATAGGTGAGACGAACACACAGAACCCACAGTATCCCTGAATCTCGGAAGTGTGGTGCGTAGGAACCACCGCTGGCACCCATCAACCACAGGTAACGCGTACCGTAATTGTCTCCGTGTCTCACCCAACAGCGTAAATATAATTATATATAAATAAAATATTGTTCTGTGTGGAACCCCCCTGCCCCTTCTCTGCGCTGGGTGCATGTTTATTCTTGGGGCTGCAGGGGGTAGATTTGACCTGGCCCACCCTTCCCTAAGCACCTCCCTGAGGTGGATGGATCTCTACATTACCAGGTGGGTGGGGGGGATAATTAGTAGTTTAACTCAACTGGCGATTCTACCCCATTCCCCCCTCCTCTCCTGCTGGAGGGGTCTAAGGCAGTGGACTGTCATGTGAATTTTCTGGTCATCTTCCCTTTCTGTGTTGGCCAATGTGTGAAGAATGTTGTCAGCCGTGGTTCCTAGCACTATAAATACCAGTGTAACCAGAGGGTTACCAGTCTGTGATAGCCATCAGTCAAAGGGCAGCGAGTAAAGGGTGAAGAAGAGAAGGTGGACGAGTGTGTATACAGTGGTTACAAGCAGAGGTTCATGAGTGCTGCTGAGGGTAAGGTATCAGGCGAGTAGTGTGGATGTGTATAGTAGCACTTTGGGTGCTGAAGAACTTTCTGGACAGGAAAAACTGGTGATAAATGGATTGAATAAAGGTGGCAATGAATGGACTAGTGATACAGACTTGATTGTAATTACTGGAAACTATCATATTAAGTATATAATTTTAATAGTAATTCAGTAAGTGTTAAAAACTGTTTTTAAAAACAGATTTTAAGGGTTTCTGATTTTGTTAAGTTCTGTGAGTTGAGGGACGATTATGAAAATATTTGTTGACACCGTCAGGTGAGACATGAGACGAATGATGACACGAATACTTACTGGTAATTTGGGCGCCAGCGGTGCATCCCCATCACTGCACCATTAAGACTCAGGATTCTCAGGGATGTTGTGGGTTCTGTGTGTCCATCTCACCCATGCGTACTTACAAACACGTTGGCAATACTAAACTTTTAATAAAATTGCTGAAATAAACAATAGATAAAACATATGTGGCTAGGACACTGTCACTACTGAATAAACAATTGAGTTCACTGTAGACTCAATTTTTTATATATATATTTTTCAATATAACGTGCCATTTCATTGGCACGTTATATTGTTTATACACATCAACGTGCCAATGAAATGGCTATCTCGGTCATGACTAGCCAATTCCGCTTGGGTGCTCTCCAACCCTTAATTAATCTAGCACACGCCTAAATGGATCATCTCACCGAGGTGCGTGAAAGCACAGCCTTCACAAGGGAAGAGGGCTGACAGCCGCTAGGGTGGACTGTTTTTCCCTGAAGATAGGACACGGTGTATTACAAATGAATACCCTTAATACACATTAACACGAGTGATTACTCAGCATCACTAACGCAAACTCATCTGGGCTTGCCCTCCAGCATGTGGTTAGTGTGGTGGCAGCCTATATACAGAGCCGGTTAGGACGGGAGTAATTGCACCGTACACTAATTACACAATTACATAAACCCTTGAATGATACATGAAACAAGATGGGACACGAGATGAATATTCACAATAAACACACACATGTGTGAAAACAAGTTTAGGTGGCGCGGATGCTGCTGGATGAAGTTCGTAGCAGACCACATGGTGCAGGTGAAATTGCAATATTTCTGCGTGGAAACGGCAAACTAAATTCAGAAAAAATATTATTTGTGTTTGGCGAGTGGTTCTCTTTACGATTAGCGTTTTAAAATTGCATGTAGCAATTATGCAAAAGTTACAATGAAATGCCATAAACATAGGCAGATGGCGTCTAATTAAAATACGCATATCGCGTGACCTCTCTGACATCTTTCTCCTCCTTCTCCTCGATTAAGTTAAAAATGCCACAAGGGCGTAAGAAATTAGTAAAGCGGGAGCATAATGCTGGGGAAAATATCTGACAAAAACGTACACAAGCAAAGATTAACCAGTAAACTGCATGGACTATGGAAACCTACATCAGTCAACAAAAGTTGTAGTGCGCACGTGACAGTGTCTTACCTCGCCAGCTCTCCTCGACAGACTGTCCAGATACAAGCGTCGCACGGACCTATCATGGCCGCCTATGGGGTTCACATAAGCGGAGGTGCTATGCACGCTGTGTGAAATATTTTAAAGTGAAAATTAATTGGCACAAATTAAATTAGACATTGTTTTACATTTCTATAATTTTGTTACGCATTTCAATATTAGTTTAATGTCTCTTTGTGATGGCGTTCATGCCAGAATATTAAGTGTTCTTAATCTCGGCACCACAGGTACTTTGAATATTCATAATCAAACAATTAAAATTAGTACAAGCACTTTAAAACATATTAAACACTGTAAAGACAATATAATACATATTACTCTGAAATGAACATTTATAGGAAAGTTCAAAATTGTCGACCTCTTTGCACATGTGCGGTACACGTGACATGTGAGTTGTGTATCGTCCCCTGCCCAGTCTGCATCAACGTATCCCCTAAGTGTGTTCATTTATGCTTTGAATTCTAGTTTAAGTTGTTTGGTACCCTTTAAGTAGCGTAGAATCCTTTTAGCTGCTTTCCAATGTTCCAAAGTGTAACAATTGTTGAACTGACTCAAATAGTTTACTGAATGTGTGATATCAGGCCTCGTACATACTGCTAGATACATTAATGAACCTATGAGGCTCTGATATGGCACACTTTCTTTAAGAACTCCCCCTTTTCAGGTTTTCTTAGTCTTGATCCTGGCTCCAGTGGAGTACTGACCAGCTTACAACTTGATATATTGTATTTACACAGAATGTTTTCCTGTACTGTTCTTGACTCAAGAAAATTTTTCCACCAGCCTGTTCTATGCTCATACCTATAACACAACTTGCCTTACCTAGATCTTTCATTTTAAATTTAGAAGTTAACTGTTACTTAATTTTCATTTTGTTTTCCACCATTACGAAAAATCAAACTGTCATCCACATACAAGGCAATCACTACCAATTTATTCCCAGATTTCTTTATAAAGACACAGGGTTCTTTATTTGACATAATGAAACCCAAAGACGCCAACACTGACTTTGCTCACTCATACCATTCCCTAGAAGATTGCTTTAAACCATACACAGCTTTGTTGAGCTTACATACATAATCCTCTTTCCCGTTAACACAAAAACCTGTTGGTTGTTCCATGTATACCATTTCTTTCAGGTCACCATTTAAGAATGCTGTGATTACTTCCATGTTATCCACAGATAAATTTATTTCAGCTGCTAGTGCAAACAGAAATCTAAGTGATGAGTGCCGAACTACTGGAGAAATAGTTTCGTCAAAATCTATTCCCTGTCTGATCGTAACCCCTTGCTACTAACCTAGCTTTATACCTAGATACATCACCATGCTCATCCCTTTTAACCTTGAACACCCATTTACTCCCAACTATCTTTTCATCTTTAGGTCTCGGTACTAGCATCCAGGCCTCATTATCATCAAATGATTTTAATTCATCTTCCATTGCTTTTATCCACTTATCCTAGTCTGTGCTATTCAGGGCTTGTTCTAGAGATTCTGGCTCCTGCACATTTGCAACAGTGACTTTGTACGTAGCCATATCTGGGTACTCTGTAGGTTTCCTATCCTTTTTTGGGTACCTAGGCTCCGTCCCAAGTTGCGTTTCTATTTCTTTCCCACAAACCGGAATGTTGACAAAGGTATTGTCAGAGTGATGCATTTCCCCATGTGTGGAGTTTGATCCCTCTGTACCCTGTACTTCACTTAAATTGTCAAAATCCCTAAACTCATCCTCATCTCCCTCACTTACGATACTGTGCTTTCTGCTTTGGTCAACTTCGTTTTTGATTACAGGCTCAGGTGCAACATGACTATCTGTATCCAACTGCAACCCACCACCCCCTCGAATGAAGTTTTCAATGAACCTAACGTTTCTTTCCTTTCTAACTCTATTTGGATACTGGGAGTATATTAGTCTATATGCTTTAGAGTTCTCACAATACCCCACAAAAATATACTCTTGTGACTTTGGGTCCCATTTCCTTCTATTATCTGTAACTAGGGCAAAAGCTCTGGACCCAAATACCCTAAGGTGAGAAAGAGCCATCTTTCTCCCTGTCCATGCTTCTTGGGGTGTCATCCCTTTTACAGCTTCAGTTGGGCTCCTATTTTTAAGATAGACAGCACAATTGACTGTTCCCCCCCCCCCCCCCCCCATTCCAGTACCTTTGATTCAAGCCTGCCTCGTGTAACATTGTTCTAGCCTTTTCTACTATTGTCCTATTAGCTCTTTCTGCTTCCCCCTTTAGTTCTGGGCAATATGCAACCGACAATTGATGAATGATACCATGTTTCTTTAGGAAGTTATCAAAACTATGATTCACGTATTCCTTCCCATTGTCCGAACGTATTGCTTTGATTTTTCTGCCTAACTGATTCTCAACAAGAAGTTTCAATTCCTGAAATTTGATGAATGCCTTATCCTTGTGTTGAAGAAATAATACAAATGTTTTTCTGGTAAAATCATCTATCATAATGAGGAAAGACTGCCCCATTCCAAGTTTCCCCCTGCATTAGCCCACAAATATCTGTGTGAATTAATTCTAGCAGTTCAGTTGCCCTTGTAGACCCAGTTTTCTTATATGGTTGTTTCACTTGCTTCCCCACAAGACATGCTTGGTTAGGTCTAGCCCCTGTGAGTTTCATGCCATGTGATAATCTCATCAAGTCCAACATGCTTGAATGTCCCTGGTGTCCCAATCTCCTATGCCGCAGTGCTATATCAATATTTTTCTCACTCACTACATATGCTTTCACATTTTGATCATTTCCTAGGCACAATGTGTACATACCTTGTTCCACAGATGCAGAAGCAATTATCTTATCATTGATGTTTAGTTCTTCCTCCTTATATATCATGCAGCTTGCACTGGAAAATAAATCACTCAAACCACAACTTACAAGCTTGCTTACACTTATCAGGTTTGCTGTTATGTTGAGCACAAACATGACATCTTTATGGTGGTAATGCCAGGGGTATCTTTAAGATAAACTTATGCCCTCCCTAACCCTTCAGCTCTTAAGTATGCCTTTGTTGTTGGTCATGTGTGTTGTTGCTCCTGAATCTAGATACCAACTTTCTACCTGCACATTTGTGGTAACTGCTTCAAATAGAGTAAAATCTTGATTTTTGGTGTGGCTTTCCATGGTTCTCTCCTGTTAGGATTCTTGTAGCACTTCGCAGCACGATGCCCAGGCCTCGCACAAATGGAGCAGCCCTTTTTTTTGTGTGTAATATGTTGATTGTTTCGCCGACGGATCTGAGTGAAAAATGCCTGGTCCGAAGTGTCGCCTTCTCTTCCTCCGGGTGTGTATTCTTGGTGTAGCAGTTGTCTCTTAACATAATCGGTTGTGAGTTGGACACTAGACATCTGGAGAGTGATTCTTAGTGGTTGAAATTCTGATGTCAACCATCTAAGCAGTAGCATAGCAATTAGAGTATCTTCCAATTTACACCCAGCATCCTTAACCTCGTGTGCCACGCCCAATATTTTTGTCACATATTATTGCTCCATACTTGAGCATCTCTTAAGCTTGATGTCAAACAGTCTTTCCAGAAGTATGCACACTATATTTGTACCAGTTTCCTCATAAGCAACCTTTAACGCTTCCCACATTTTTTTTTTTTTTTTTCGAGGTGAACGTGGCATTGTGGATGATCAAGCATACCAATCTTACACCTTGCCTTTGTGTCCGTCTTGTGCTGTGCTTCTGTAATTTCTTTGGTCGATCCCTTGGAATGTGATACCAAATCCCATAAATCTTCATGGCCCAAGTAATATTCCATTTGAGTACGCCATTGCAGATAGTTCTGTTTTCCTTCCAACCTTTTAATCACGAAGAAATTGTTTGAACTGGCCATCATAGCAAACAATCAATTTGAAACACATCCAAAACACAATACACTTACTGGAAGCACAATTTTTGACTCGTAGACAGACATGAAGCATGTTGCCATTTTGTTTGACTGAGCTTTTCATTTATTTCCTTTGCTGTAAATATACATTTAGATATCCCACAGAACACACGCGCATTACTGAACGTTCTGGGTTCATAAGCTGTGGAAATTGTAAATGGTTACAATTTGAGTAAATAAAAGCACCATGGTTTCTATCATCTCTCTTTAATGCTGTCACCGTATACGCTGGATAATCACACCGCTATTAGGCCATACTACTACTACTAAAACAAAACAGGAAAGCCAGAACCAGAGATATAACAGAACCAAAGATATGGCACATACCATGTAATAGCACTACGATTACAACTAGCAACTTCAACAAAAACAGTGTTTTAATTATTTGTATTCTTTAATTTTTGGAATTCATAATACAAATTATTTGTTTATAAATACATCTTTAACTTAAAACTTATTGTGCAAATCTTTTGAAACTATTATTTTGGAAATTTTGTAAACCACTGAAAAGACATAATTTGTAATATATATATATTATAATAAAAAAATTATTATGCTAATTTTTGGCTATTTCATCTTTTTGTTTTGAAAAGAATAAATATAGTAAAATTTATATCTTCACAATTATCTTCTTTCATTTATAGAGTTTTTTAGGAGTTCCCCTTTTAATCTGTTAAAATTGGAGTTCAGTATGGTGTTCATTTATTTCATTTACTGGATTCAATTATTAATTCTGAGACAGTTTACAATTGCTCTTCACTATGAGTGATTTTTCTGTTTTGAATTTCATCTTAATTAATTAGTTTATTTTTATTGCTATTTCCTTTGTGTCGGAAACTCCTACCCAAAGTTCCCTACATTTATTTTCACCTCTCCTTATAATAAAGTGAATGCGATAGACATCCTGAGTTACAGCAGTTTGTCTTGAGTAGGTTTTTTTTTTTTTTTTGGGAAGTTTCGTATGCTCTATAGTCTCAGACATCAAGTTTTCTAGTTAAGGGCATTTCAGGATGGACCACTTAACAGTCCTGATGGGGAGCTGCTCTCCCTCCCTGTTACTTAGGTTGGCCGACATAATTATAGATGCTATTTATCTTAGCTTTCAGTCACGATGCTTACTTGTCATTTGGAGAAGTTTCTCTTGCCATTATAAGTTTTCTGGAGGTTAAGCCGTGATTGTTGACGTTTTGGAGGTGTGTTGTGAATTTAATCTTTTTTTTTTCTTTCCTTTGGACGTTTTGTCAACCTTTGAGGTAACCACATATTTGTAGGTTCTCGTGGAACCATTTGGAGTTGCTGTTATTTGAGTCACCGAGTGTGCAGAAGTTTGTAAATTGATGATTGAAGTGAGGAATTATTTTTTTCCTAGCTACCCAGCCAATCCCAGTTTAGTCACCCCCTGCATTTGCCAGCATTGTAGCTAGATACAAAATTCCACTATTTCCCCAATAATTTTCTTCAATGCTTTCCCCCTTTTTATACCCCACCACAATACATCAACAACCGTAAGTAAAATAAAACTTGTGTAGTTTGTGCCATAATGGCTGTTTTTTGTTGTAGCCTATTTTTTGTGTATATTGTATCTCTGGGTGATGGTTTTTATAGCAGTGTTACTGTGTTCCTACAACAAAATAAGTAAGTGAAGGGAACAGATTAAAGATACTGGTATAAATCCCACATATTTTATTGCCTCCAGTTTCTTCTCCAGAGGATGAGCTCTTGAAGTCGTTATCAAAGCGTCATGCATCATTCTGTCGTTGGTTGACCATCACAAGTCCTGAATTCTTCGCATGTGTGCCATACGTGCAGAGTTCCCAAGGTCTTAAAAACACAATAACTGCAAATGCAACTCTGTTACTGGAATATGGAGAAGAGTTACCAAAGATTCCAGAAATAGTACTGCACAAAATGGTAAGTGACCTGTTGTCTGCATTTATGTGCATGTTGGCTGTGGGCGTGCTTTAACCATGTTGATGTTCATTAATACTTAACAGTTTGTCAATGATGTTACACTTTAAAGTACTGTACAGTATATGTCTGATACACCAGTGTTGTCTCATATTGAATATTTAAACATTTACAGCTACAGTGACTTTTAGGGACACAAGAACAAGCAAGAAATTATTATATCCATTGCTACATCACATTTCTGGGCTACAAGTCCAAGATATTAGTTGAAATTATTAATAATTCTATTATTAATTTTTTATTTTAAATTATTATTTTGGTATATGCAAAAAACAATTTTTTACATTCATTTGCTAGTAAGAAGTTATGTTTTGGTTATCCCTTTTTGAAGTGGAAGCATTATGGTGCAATTACATACTTGCAAAATTTGTTAACTTTAAGCCTTGTTTTGCAACATTTCTTTTATCTCTCTTATTATCTAAGAATGCCTGTTCTGGAGGAATTCTGTAATATCTTATTTCAGTTGGGTGTACACAGTTGGTGTAGACATTATTGGCGATAGACATGTTAATTCAGAGCTTTAAATTTTAACTTTTTATTTCAGTGTCATTGTAATTGATTTAAAAGCAGGAACCAAAAAATCAGTGAAATTACTAGGAGGCTTGGGAGGGAGGTTGAACTTTATCTTAGATTAATATATATTTTGCCATTACCGATACTTATGTTTGAGAAAGGATGTGATTTTGTTAGGGCATAAAACATTACTTAATTGTATCGTAGAAACAATTATTATGGCGATAACAGTAACTTCTCATAGATCCTATACACGACATAGTTTCAGGGCTTAAATTCAACTAGTAAGATCACTAAACACAAGACCAGTGAACAATCGCAAGGGTGCGGCTAATATACCTAAGCATGACAACACTATAGCCTGCTTCCCATTACTCAAGGCTCTGCTTCAATCTTATACAGGATCAACTAATAAATATTAGCCTCAAAACTGCTCATTAGCATAACTAAATATTTGCATCCAGTCGATGATCAACTTATTACTCAAGACTGTTATTTTAATCATCCACCTCGCTGTTGCTGACATTCCTCTAGGTATTGAATTGTGGAACATAGTACTTCTTAAGCTGCGTGATATTACTCTTTCCCACTGGATTACCTTCCATATCCGCTAGCTCATAACAGTTATTTTTCACGATGCCAGTAACCTTGAATAGTCCTTCGAACGTTAAAAACAGTTTTATCGTTACAAAACCTCACGTACTGCTTGTAGGGTTAGTACGTCGTAATACCAGGTCATTAGGGTGAAATCTATTCAGCTTACTAACTCTGTAATGTTTCTTGCAACTTTCTGCAGGTAGGTACAGATGTCTTCTTACTAAATTTAGTAGTTCCTGTCGCACTTCCTCCGGATCTTTGTCCACTGTACACACAATAAGTTTAGGGAGAGCATCAAAAATCCTGGTTAAGCTCCTCGCCATGTGCTGACCCTTTCTAGTTTAACTTATTGACAGTTACTCTATGACTAGTCATTTGATCAGCTCCCACTTGTTACTTGCGGTGGAGGAAAATTGGGAGATTTAATGCCTCGTTCCTCTGGAAATAACCAGGTCTCTGATTAGATGTACCTGTATATGCATAGTAGGTGTTCATGGATATGGGTGGCTATATTACTGCGGGTTGAGAATAGCTCCAAGGTGGTTCCATACTTACATTACAACCACTGGGCTGCATAGCATTTGAATTACCTGGCTGCCATGCATTTACTTGTGGACTAGCAGGTACACTTTACCATCAGGATGCACAAATGCATTTGGCTGTGGGGATACCCTGTTGACTTTATTATTGTCTCTCCTCGGGTGGTATCTTCTGTGATATCCTGGAGTATAATGCTTCCCATGCCTCCTGAATTCAAAATTGTCATTCCTACTACTTGCCTCAAAATGTGATTGATAAGGTTGTGAATCACCCCCTCTGCGACTACTCCTAACGTATTTATTTTAGGGTTTTGTCGGTACTGATTTGACTGATTGGGTCTCTGAGCAGGTCCTGGATAGAAAGGTGGTGGACGAGGCTGTGGAGGCTTATATTCTCTATGTGTATTCGCCTTCTGTTGCTCGTTTTGATTGATTTTAAGCATCTGTGCTCGAAACTCATTAAGACTCATAAACGACCTATTGGCCCACCTATTCTGATACTTTACTGGAAGTTGAGAAATTATAACTTCAGCAAACTCCTTGTCTCCAATTGGAGCATTGAGATGTCTCGTGCGCTCAAACATCTCCCCATAGTGCTGTTCAAAGGTTTTACTTTTCATGGGGTCGTACTTCTCCAAGTACAGGCGTGCTCTAAGGTTTCCTTGTATCTTAGCACTCCAATACTTCTGTAGGAACCGGTCTTTAAATTGAGCAAAAGTGTGTACATCTTCCTTCTCCACCTCCCACCAAAAGAAAGCTGTATATTTTAAACTTAAGTCTAGACAAAGTAGTACCTCCTATTCACTTAGGTTAAACAACTTGGCATACTCATCCAATTTCTTTAAATAAATTACAGGGTTCTCACTACTGTTTCCTGAAAATGTCGGTAGCCCCTCGCTCCATTGCTTTGTGGGATGGTGTATCATGGTTGCCATTAAATGACATAGCGAGGTAGCAATGTTACCTGAAAATGTCTGATGTTTTTCATTGCTCCTAGCTTTTTTGTTGGTACTAGCTGAAATATATGGTGTTGTAACAGTATTACTGGAAATAGGCATACTAGTACTAATTGTAAGAATATTGCGTAACCTATTATCCAACTCTACTGTCTTGTTCTGCAACTCATTACTTTTACTTTCAAAATCTCGTTTTGAAACCATGTAGTTGGCTGTGGTTTTGCTTAATTTCGACTCTATGTGATGTTCGAAATTCAGTAGCTAATGATCCACATTTTCCGTAACACGTGTGTATGTATGTGTGACTCAGCATTTCCACTTTCCACTGTAGATACCCTGGTTTCGAGTATGCACATCTGATTCTCGAAACATGTTCGTGTCTGCTCTAAATTGTTAGGAATGTTATTTTCTAACGTGTGTAATCTATCTAGTTTGTACCTCATCTACTTGTATGCATCAATACAAAAATTTCTTTCATTGTGTTCTGCAATGAAACAAAACGTTCATAAACTTGCGTTTCGAATTTCTCAAAATTTTCGTGCACTGTTTTCAACTCATGTCGATTGCACATTTTGATTATCTGACAACTCAGTTACTGCTGTTTGCAAAACATTCAACTTGTGAGTGGAATCGTCTACACGCTCATTCAAACCAGTGACGTCTTTTCTTATGCCTATAATGTGTTGTTCTAGGCTAACAAATTTACCGTCTTGAGAATAAAATCTGGCAGTGAATTCTGTTTTTAATTCTGTTTTAAATTCTGCATTTTGCGTAGTCATTTCTGTTTTTAATTAATTAAATTTTGCATTTTTTGTAGTCATTTGTGTATTTAGTGAATCAAATTTTGCATTCATTTGTGCCATCGACATAATTCTAACTACAGTTTTGTTTATAACGGCCCTTATTACTTCGTCGCCGTCGCTCGCCTTGTCTCCTTCAATGCTCGATGTCACACTGAGTATCTGCGTATTATTTAAACTAATTAAATATATTCTTCAACTATTTAAACTGGACGTGTTATGTTTGTAGGGTTGTTGTGTAATCATGCTTCATCCTGAAAGTAATTTTTAATGATTTCACAATTACATATAAGTAAAATATGCTTGTCAACTCTGTTTTGCCTTACATTGCAGTGAGCTATGATTTTACATTTAATCCAGGATATTAAATGGCTCATCAGTAAGAATTCTATTTTCTGATGTGATCATCAAGTTAAAGCATCAATTCCAGATAGGCTAATTGGAAATATTTATTTTACTACTGCAAAAGTAGTTGGTGCCCGTATGTCAATTAGAAATTTCTACACTCATACAATGAATAATTCTTCTGAACCTATTAGTTGGGCACCAATATGAATTTTCTTTTAACACACTAAACTAATATAGTCTCTAATCAATTCACGCTTTATTATACCGGTACTTATGTTTGAGAAAGTATGTGATTTTGTTAGGGTTGTATTCTAAGAGACAATTATTATTTGGCTTGGATACACCACTACAGTGGACATTTTGATATCTCTGCACCATTTGTTACCATCTTAATATAGTGGACAAATGTGTTTTTTACATTACCGTACCGAAATAAAATGCTCACTGCAAGGGTTTGCTCTCTTTTATAACCTAGTCACATATGTAATGGTTTGGTAATGTAGGTAAATACCTCTATATTAGCCAGACGTACGGGTGCCACTTTGCAAGGGTTCTTTCTAAGCTAGGTGTAGGTGTACTGATTAGGTTTGTCAAATGAGACAGAAAGAGACAGAACATGTATATGTGATGGAATATTTCCACCTTTTACCTTAAGTGGTTCACCTTGTGGACACTGGAACTCTGCAATGCTTAGGAAAGACAAACTCATGCATATGAACACACTGATAATGTATTTCAATGAAAACAAACCACTGGGATAAACTGATTTTAATTAAAGAAAGATTGAACCAAAAAATAATCATCAATTATTCCAATGAACGTTATGAAAGTACTTAAATAAAAATTAAAATACTGTGTTAAAATCAATTAAATATTGTGTGAGCAAGTAGGTTTTACTGTGTATCAGATTTTATACCACCATTCTTTGCAAGGATAAAAAAATACTGAAACTTTATATAAAATTAATTAAACAAAATATTTAAATCTGCCACAAAAATAAAATAACTTGCAAAATAAATTAGCCTTAAATTATAGTTTTCCAGAAGTAGTTATCATTTAGTGCTTGCTTTCCTAACATGAGGTTATAGAGCCCCATATGAGTTCATTGCAATTATTAACACAAGTCTCATTGTCACTGTAGCTTTAAACTGATTATTCATGAACACATCTAATCTCAAATAAAAGTTAATACTGTAGAAAGTTCACTACTCTTTAAAAATTTACTGGGTTTGTCATATCATTAATTATTTTTATTTGCTTCGGTGCTAAACTCATCAGTAGAGCAGGACTGCCAGGTATTACGTCTCAATAAAACATGAAAAATCTCAAACGAACAAGTCTGTAGTTATTTCTGAACAAAAGTAGAGTTAATTTAGTCTCTGCAGAACATCTCAGTATGTAATCAAATAAATAGTTGACCTCAGAAATAATGAAGCATCACCTGGATGTAGGCCAAACCTTAAGCCTTTAACATGGTGTCGAAGAAGTCCTTGGCAACGCTTCTTAACTCAAATAAATGTAGCTAACAATTACAAGAGGCTCAACCCTCTTCTTAACTTGGCTGGCTCTTAAATACTTACTGGAACCTCTGGGTAATAAAATCTAGTCCACCCTTATGCTGATGCTGGGGATTTTCCTAATGAAAATCGCATCGAAATATTATGCTGCTGGACTTTCATAGGTCCCACCCGGAAGCAAGACCTTCCAGCAACTTTCCTAAGACGTGACGTGATAGGAGCTTAACTGCTACCGGTAACCAAACAAATAAAATAATTAAAGCTTACTTGGCTTTCAAAACAACAAACAAAAGAAATAAATAGCTATGCAAACATGTAAATTAATCACTAAACAGAAATTAACATATCCAAATTATAACCTCACCTCAGAGTACATGTACACATGTCATAGAATAACACAAATATTAATTCAAATATTAGCAAAATTAGGAATGGCGGGTGTTAAATTAAAATATTCATAAGTCTAGGAGGGTTAAAATAATTATTTTTATGCAAAACATGTAAATAGATTCATTATAATGTTTAAAACACATATGCAAATAATTACCATAAATATCAATAAAACATAATCACAGGTGTAACTTCACATCATTTCAAAACACTTCAACATGCAAAATAGTTTTTGTAATTTTTTATAGTATTATATGCAGTATATGTAATTAAAACAGAGTGTTCTATTGTTTATGTTGTTTGCCATAAGTGATTACATAGTATCTAACGGCTTGTAATTTATCACCCAATTTATGCACCAAAAGACTGGATAATTTAACATGCTAATTTAGATACAAGCATATGATAATTTATTAACTGGTTGATATACAAAATATTTGAATGTGTTTTACTAATTTGGATATATTCAGGATATTTGTGTAGCTATTCATGTGCCAAAGTTAATTATTTTCTATTTATGATTATTTGTAACTGGATGGTTCAATTATTCATTCCTTGATTTCACTGATTCTTCCCTGAATGAAAGAATCAATGAGTTCCGTCATGTGAAAATTTGATTCAATTCTGTAAAATTTTCTTACTGTGTAGCATATTCTGCAAACCTGGTGGTGTTGTAAACACGTTGCAAATAGCTTGTGTGCGTTTACAATTGTGTTTAATCGGGCATAATTAGAGGCACAATTTTGTGGTAAATCACGATAAAACGAAATAACACCAAAATACATTTTAAAATGTGAAATAACATGAAACGCAGACAAATGCATGATATCTCATGAAATTAGCATTCTCCACAATAAATGAACCCTTCTCCCATGTTATGTAGACTAATTTATACTTCGGCACTATAAAAATAAAAAATCTAAAGTTGTGCGAATTCGAAGCAATATTGAGAAATTATTGAGATTAAAAAATTCTCAATTTCGCCTGGAGACAGTTTTTAAATCTCGGAAATAGTAGTTCTACATGTAGCACACACACATATAACTACGTTAAGTTTTTTTCTTGTATAGCAAAATGTAAACAAACATATTTCAAAGATTACACAAGCAGTAAAATATGCACTTCAAAATAAGCGACAGTAGTTTCACAACAAACTGCCTCCAAGCACTTGTAACATTGGTGTGAAGTGATCACTTGCAACTAGAATGTGTGCAGTAATATATGGCCACACGATTGAATCAAATGTTTGTTTACATTGACAGTTGCGTGTAAAATTTTGTGAAACGCAAGTGCAATATCTAAATTAATATATTAAAAGTACTCTTTTCTTAAATTATGGAAGATGCTGCAGCCGATATAAGAGACTGTAAAATGTCTATCATTTGGACATTTTGTCCGTGCTAATGTGCGTATCTAAACTTGCAATGTGACATCAACTCTCCACACTACAATACGGGTTACACATCTTCAGTACACATGTTGGGGGACATTTTACAACGTTGCCCTGTTAGCTACAAGTTATGTTTCGGCTGGATTCGGCCAGTTAGAGCACAAAAGTTGTTCACTTGGTTGTTGAGAAATAATAAGAGAAAATATCCATGTCTGAATCAGACCAGATTTATTGTTGAAGGTTTAATACCATTTATATTAGCATGACATCACACGTCACTATGTCCTTCTCGTTAAAATTTCCCAGGTTCACAGCGTTACAGTAGCGGTTACAAAAAGTTTCAAAACATCTTGACTAGCGAGGAAAATTTAAGAAGGCTAGGAGGAGGAAAAAGAAACCTTCCCCCTTGATGCCTATTGGCCTCCCACACCCGCGGGAAGGATTTAGTAGAAGTTGTTGAGTTTTGAAAAAGTACTTGTTGAATGAAGATAGAATTAAGATTACGGGTGTGGGTGAAGTTCTTCCTTCTCGAGGTTGTCGCCTCTACAGTTGTTACTATAATGGGGACAAGCCGGGGCAGCGTCACGTTACCTGCCATGTGCAGTTTCAAAATATACAACTGCTGATGGCATGGGGAAAAAATAAAAGCATAATCTCAGAAGTTGCGTCACTTCACTCTGTAGCCTGAGAATTCGAAAGTGCCACGTAATACAGATAACAACTGAAATACAGCCCCCCCCCCCCCCCCCCTGCATTAAAACTGATAAAGCCCTTACACCTACTCGGGGCGTGAAAGGAAAAACTTTGTCAATTACACTCACTGACAAATGAAACTGGGGATTTTAATTAAAAGTGAAAGTGAAAAACAATTATAAAAGCGGTTAAAATGTATATAGACTGCAATGCTACAACCTCCAATGCACGGCGATTGATTTGTTTTGTTTACATTTAGCATTATTTAAAACGCTGCTAGCTGCAACAAATCAAAAGTTAAATAAGTCACACTGAAAAATTTACTAAAAGAACGACTTGTCGTAATGTTTACCCTATATCCTTGAAATTATATTGTTTTGGGAAATGTGCAGTCTTGAAATCACATGATGTTGACACATTCGTTTTACTTACTAGGGCAGTTTCTACATGACAAAACTATATATTTCTTCCACATAGTACTGGATGAAATAGTTAATGCCACTAGATTTGCTATATCAACTAAGAAAAATGATTTTCTCTCATTCTCGTTATTGTAGTCCCCGCTGTAAGTTCTGTTAAATGTAGAACTGTACAACTGTGTACAAAATGTTCAATGTATTTAACATTTGTTAATAGTCGATTGAAGTCCAGAATCAAGAATCGAAACAAAAATTTTGGAATCAAATTGAGAATCGGAATCTACAAAAACCTTAAATCGTCCTATCACTAATGTTTATCACTGTTTCCGATATCATACATGTTGTTTAATGTTTTGGATAGCCTTGTCAGTGAAGGCTACAGGCTGGTTTCCATAGGCAACGTAGTTTGTTGATTTTAACGAAGTAGGCGTTCTGTGATTGGCCGAAGTTTCTGCGTCACCTTAAACTTTAGGAAGTTTAGCATGGCCATATTAAGTCTGATATTACGTCTAGGTGGGGTGTGATGCGCTTCACGAACCCTGTAGGGTTTCATTAATTGCATCTAGGGAAAGTGACGCGAGTGCCGCAATCACATAATAGACCACCAAGAAGAGCACTGGGAAGGTTGTCAAGCACAGAAGAGAGTCTGTTCGGACTCTAAACCTTATAATTGGATTAATTTATTTCACCTGCCGCAAACAACCGTGTGGTACTTATTGGACTGTATGATTCTTTGTACCCAGGCCCGTGAGCCTAAAGTCAGGGAAGTCCAGGAAATAGATTGCCTTGCAGGTCACTAACTGCCTCCTTTCTACATACTTCAGCATCAAAGATCGTGTGAGTTCGTAATTTTTTTATGGCAACAAGTAACGTAATTTTTTAGATGGACGCAATTTAATTTTCATTGCATACTGCTACAGACACCATGTTCCTTAACCGACACCAAGTGAACTTTGCTAACTGTACAACCTACAACCCCTGAGCATAAAGAGCCCTGCTCCCAATCAGACTGGTGTGAACTTTAATTAACTTTGAGAAAATAATTATTATTTTAAAAGGGCTGTACATATAGATACCTACATACATAATATTCTTATAAGGCGTATATCACAGGGCTACTACTACGATTATGGCTATTTCATGTATCTTAGGTGTAATTATTATTAAATATTTTTATTATTGCAATTAATATTAAAGATTATTTAATATTTGATAAACATAATCACTTGCAGTATGATTTGCAATAAATAATTTATATTTGAAAGTTTCCAAGAAAGTGTCATTCTTAGTGTTAATCTCAGTTATGTTAGTCTTAGGAAAAGAGTATTTGGTTACATTTTGTTTTAGCTGTTTTCCAGCTGTTTCACTTTGTCCTTTTTGGTTAGTGCAGTATTGTGAGAGGACACAATTATCTATTCTCAGTGTGTGACAAGTATGAGTTCTGCTAGTGGTCCAGCATTTAAGGTTTTGATGTCGCTTGTCCGCCTACTACTCAGTTCACTCAAAAACACATTCCGGCCACACCAATCGTGCCATATACTCTACTTACATACACTTTGTAGTACCTAAAACGCTACACTACATAATTATTTGGCACCCATACGTGGTGTGTGACACTCCTCTGAAGCCCTACCACAAGTACATTTGTATTTATTGAACGAAACATAGCAGACTTGTGTAGTTGATGTAAGCATTAATAGTCCGGCGGATAAGCATCAAAACTATGCATTTTTTCATAAAAAGGCTGCAATTCGCATGATGGTTTATTGGACCCTCTGAAGCATTTCTAGGAACAGCGCCAATCAATATTCGTTTGTAGGAGGGTTTGGGAGGTATATGAATACTAGCAGTTGCATTAGTTCTCTCTTACACATTCAAAATACAATATCTTCAAAATGAAGCTTGGCACCGGGAAAATTCAAGAGATATAAACTGTCCCAAATGTTCTGATAAAAAAAAAAATAGTTTCTTATACTTTTTTTCGTAATTCAAACGGTTTCCTCAATATTAGTGAAAAACAACTCCAATTGAGCTGTGCACCAATGTCCTGATCATCTTTTGGGCACCATATCTTACAAACAGTCAACTGTACAGAAAACATACAAGTGACATTAAATATTTAGAATTTAATTGTGAACAAAAATGTACTGTGTATGTTTTTTCCGTACATCCTATGGTTTAGTAGCTATTGGCAAAAAACCCTTTCAGAACAGTAGTGTTAACATGTTTGTGTGTTGTACAATGTGGTAGCTGTTGTCTCAGTCAGTAATCATTATTTACTATTAATGTCAACCACTACCATCAGTATGCTGAACTTCATATGAAATATAGCGAGTTTAGAATTTCAGTTAAAAGTTTTTTAAAAAAATTTAATGACTTTGTATTTTTTGAAGCCAACAAAGCTCCATATTTTATCATACATTCGTAACAATTATCAAACTCATTAAGTAACGGAAAAAAAACCTATCCTGAAAGGGTAAACATGATAAAAAAAAATCCACAGCATTATTAATATTATCTAATCAATTATTAATCACCAAGATATTTGTGGTTTATTCGTCATTGTTGCAAAATCCATCGCATCTACACAGTTGTGTGCATGAAAGTCCTGCTTGATCGCATTTGCAGTGGCTACCACATTCTTGGCAACTACAACAAATTAATTCTTGGTTACATTTTGACGCTGCAGGCAATGTCGTCCATACAGGCAACCACTTTTCTGCACACGTCTTCCAGCCCCACTTTGAGGGATCACCTTGTCCTTGTCGATGTTTGAGTGTATTGTTGCACCCTTGGTTAGCATGTGAACAATGGCAGCTCCATCAGGTACTTTCATATCCACTTTCAATTTGAATTGAACACTACCTACAGTCTAAACTGCATCACATTTAAGGAGATCAGTTTGCTTTGTTGCTCTTGGCTCTCCACCAACAGAAAGGGATGGGGAATAAGGCTGATTTTCGTGCCTGAAAAAGTCTTCCAAATTTCCTGAGCGCGTCTGGCAGGCGATGTACAACTGACTGAAAAGAGTACAGTCAATTCTCAGCATCAAAGATTTGCGTGCATTTTTTCCTTGTTCTTGAACTGCTTTCATCTTAAAAGTTGGGAACCTATTACATTTCAGTGGATCCATTATGTCTTTTTCACACCTTATGAATCTTTCTGTAAAAAATGACGAAATCTGAATTTTTCCTTCTTTCTCAATATTTAAAACGGTTTTTACAACAGATTTTCCTATAACAGACCTCACTCTGCAACGTAGCATTTATTTGCTCATGAGCATGATCTAATGCAATGCTAGAGAATGGTCGCATTGTTGTCCATGCTACAAATCCCCAAGCCTTGAAAGCTTGTGCAATATCTAGGTGCTTGTCCTCGATATGGATGAGGTCCCGTATATGGACAGTAAGCCATCTAGCATAGTTGGTATAATCAGGTGCAAAAAAACCAGGGTGCTGGGCGAATAAGAGAGTTCACGTAAAGCTGAAAATTAGTTTCCCTAATGTAGTGCAACAATCAAAATACAAAGCTCTCTCTTGAGCACAATGTCCCAATACTTGAACGTATGCTGCTCAGCACTATCTTGGTATGCCATTCAGAGAATGACAAAATAAGATTTGTGCCATTTTCTTTATGTTCTTGATAAGCTAACTACTGGATGATATGTATGGCTGCAGCTGTTACTTTGTGAGCATATCGGGATCTCTTTATATGAGAGGCTTTCAGTACAGAATCTGCCTTTCCTTGAGTGGTGACTCCAGCATCAACCAGTAAAGATGTCCAACCACTTCCTTGAAGCCACTTGCCCGCCATCCTTAAAGCAGCGAGTTCAATGTGCAAATCACATAATGTATTAAATAATTTCTCCTCGCCGTGGGTATCAACTATTGTAAACTGGATTTTCTTTAGGAGAGCATATAGTGGAGCATCTGCTACTAAAACTGGTATCTGTCCTGGGTTTAAGTGCTCCACCACTGCCTTCACTACATTCATGGTGGAGCATCATGACAAGAGACTGACCTTTCTCTGTGAACAAAGGCAGAACTTCCATTGGGTTCATTAGTTTATCACATCCACGACTGTCTGCTGTGTTAAAAGCAGCCCAACTTTGGCAGGCATCAGGCATTGCTACTGAAAGATGATCTAGCCATTTTTGAGCTACTGGATCGGTGTCTTGAGGTACTTCAGATGACAATATGTCTTTAGGGGTCGACAAGACACTCTGTTAATACTCACGAAATAAGGGGGCACATTGGCGTACAGTAGGGGTAGTTGCTGAACTCTTCTGTTTCCTTTCTCTGTTCTTAGCATGGTCAGTTCACGAGCTCTTCAAAGTTTGCGCTGTGTTGGAAGTTGAACAATAGAAATAGCAGTTCCATGGAAACAACTCGTAGCTGTGTTTGACGATGGGTTATGGTCAATGTTATCAACTGATGCTGTTGTAAAGAGATCATGTTTAAGACTTGGAGGACACACTAATTTCTGTTCATTGTACATGACGAGCAATTCGTTCGCTATATCTGAATACACGATACAGAGACTTTCATAGGAAATGCAGATACCAAGATTGTGTAGTACGTCAACTAATTCTTTCTTCCGAGTCTCAGCATGGATCTTAAGCGCCAGGTATGTAGTGACAGGTGTTTCTTGTTCCTTACTGTACCTGGTGTTACTGTCTAATGCATTTGAATGTCAACATTTCTTCACAGCATTGTACGCTAATAACTGTGATATTGTGAGAACTGCCTGATTCTTGTTGTGTAGCTTTCTCCAGCATTCTTAGTCATACCTGGTTCATATACAGGATGAATCATCAGCTCTGCGACAAACGGAGAGAGGACGTTCCTTGTGAAATTTCAGTTAGAAAATGTGTGACGACGAACACCAGGAAATCACTCCTAAGGTCAGGAAACCCTTATGAAGATGGGGTTGCAATTATGAACTTTATTTAATTACCCTGAAACCATGTGATATTAAGGGATGAATTTCTGTAGGCATGCCAAACAATTTTCTCACTGTAACAGGCAAGTGCCCATGTTGACATACCACATACCCTACATAGTAAAATGGGAGTTACCACCCCACTGAAAAAAGGGTCGCAAATCATTCGTCTGAGGTTTTCTTACCAAGCGGACATTTTTTTATGTCTTGCAATGGTAATTCATAGGTCATGGTCATAATTTATGTAACGATGTAAGAAGACCCTTTTTTTGCTATTTAAAAGGGTGGTTTCCTGGCGTTCGTTGTCAGACATTTTCTAACTGAAATTTTGCAAGGAACAGCCTCTCATTGTTTGTAGCAGAACTGATGACCCATCCTGCATAATCATATTTACAACAGCAAGATGAAATTTCGGTACACTTGCGATTTGGTCTTCCTGTGACAGATGTTTTGGATCACTTCCTTTTTTGCATTGGTCAAAAAGATCTTTCCGCACAGTTTGAGCAGCCTTTGCAAGGTTAATGACCTCCCCATCGTAATCACGGATCACTTGTTTTCACAGTATCGGGCACATCTTTTTTAAAGGCAAGTTCTCACTCTTTACCTTGGGTACCCCAGCTCTCTGAGGTTTCATCTTCAGAAGACTATCTCAAAGCCTAGTCGAGTGGGTACCTGAAACTCGACTCCTAGATCTTCCATGCGCTGAGAATAAATAGCACACAAATCTGACATTTTAAACAAAGGATGAGTAGAGTTATTTGTGTCTCTTGTTTCTTCTGTATAAAGTAGTAAATCTGCTCTAGCAATAGCCTCCACTTGTTCCTTCTGTGCAAGGGGGTTGTTTTTATCTACATTATTCTTATGGTTAGCCACACAATTGTAAAAGTGAGCCAAACATTGTGCATGGTATTGCACATCTTGAGCACATAAATCTCTTCCTCCACCCAGCTTTCTCAAAATAAATTTGTCTCCCAAAACCTTTGCACCTTCTTTCACATTTGAGTCCAGTTTCAAAGTCATAACGTGATGTAGAGGCTGACCCCTCCTCTGGCTGTTTGCAGAAAAAAGAGTTGTCACTATCCTGTGGTTTGCTTGCACTTCGTGTTTTTATAGGACTTGAAGGCCCAAAGTCAGAATCTTCAGCTTTACATTTCTCTTAGTCTTCGTAATTGATTCTGGTTAAATTCTCTGTTGCAACTTTTGTGCCATAAAGCTTTATGTTGCCGGATTGTCTGCTCTATGCCGGACCCACTATCAAAATATCGGTATTGATATGAACAGGCATTTCACCTACAGTTTTAAATTCGTGTACTAGTTCTGCAAATGTTGTGTAACTGTCCCTTTCAGATTTCCTAAAACCCTTATGACGTGCTAGACACATCAAATATTCAGCTGTATCGTTCTGACAAACTATGCATTTGCTCCAGTCAATTGAGAATCTTACTGGGATATGTTCATCTGAGACACACGCTAGATGAAATGCTTTGTTATCCATTGTTTTGTAAAGATATATTCTCGCCAACTGAAAGAATTAATACACATAAATCAAAAACAAACAGGAAATAAATTTTTTAAACTTACAACAGTAAAGAATGGCAAGCCCTAAACATAAGCTCATGATACTGAAAATATGTTATATTCTGATCATAGACAAAAAATGGGGTAGAGTTATTTTAGAATTTTGTGCATGTCCCCAAAAGTGACTTGCAAATTGCACATAGAACTGTCAAAATCATAAATTATTATAGGAAGTGCACATTTCTTTCAATCTGGTTTTCTAACAAACCCTTTATTTTAAAAACAAAAAATTATTTATCGTAACTGGAGTACATCCTATAAACCTTAAAACTTCAAATTAAGTGGATTAACAATTCATGTAAACAATGTGTTAAACTTAGCTATGCATCTGGGTTTGACAGTTCTGTATTAAAAAGCGGTTTGTGCTAACAGGTTTAAAACTATTTTAATTATATACATTTCTTCATAGACATAAAAACAATTTTCGTTTTGTAAAATAGTATGTCCTAAAACATTATTTGTTAAAAATAAACGTGAAGCTCCCTATTTTTTAAATACTGCAAGGAGAGTAGATCCGCATTTCATTATTGCTAATATTACTAATGCTATTGCTATTATTATTAATCCGTATACATTTTTTCGTTAGATTACAGAAATTTGTATTGGTACAGATTGAGACAAAATAATGGAAGTAAGGTTTTAACAACACTGAATTTACTCTGCGAAAGCTGCCTTTTCTCTACGCATCACGCTTACTCTTCTCTGATCATAGAACACTTCTTTCACTATTGTTTGTTCACACAACATAGGTCACTTGAACAATTCACTATGCACACATCACACCAACTACCTGTGTAGAGTGATTAGCAAGCATGCTCCTGTGGTGTCATCTATTTTCAACCCTTGCAAGCATGTCTGCGAGGAAGCTGGAAGTCATTGTTGGATTATACAAATGCAGTTTTGAAATGGTTTTTCGCCCGTAGCTATTAAACCGTAAGAGATACGGTAAAAGGTACTAGATAAATTTTTGTTCACAATTAAATTCTAAACATTTTATTTCTCTTGTATGTTTTCTGTGTATTTGACTGTTTGTAAGATATGGTGCCCGAAAGACAATTAGGATATTGGTGCACAGCTCAATTGGAGTTGTTTTTCACGAATATTGAAGAAACCGTTTGAAATACGAAAAAAAGTATAAGAAACTATTTTTTTATTAGAACGTATTGAATGTGTGATGCCGTCGAGTGAGACTTGAGACAAACGATGGCACAAATACTTACTGGTAATATGGGCGCCAGCGGTGCTTCCCAATCACCGCACTATTGAGACTCAGGGTTTCTCAGAGATACTGTGGGATCTGTGTGGCCGCCTCACCCGTGCGTTCTTACAAACACTTAGGCAATACTAAACTTTTACTAAACATTACTTGAAATAAGCACTTAATTAAATATATGTGGCTAGGACACTGTCACTACTGAATAAAAAAGGTAATTTTACTGTAGACTTGTTTTTATTGTTACTGTGCGTACACATCAATGTGCCAATGAAATTATGATAATCTCGATCATGACTAGCCAATTCCGCTGGGTACTCCCCAGTCCGCAATTAATCTAGCGCACACCTAGATGGATGATCTCACCAAGGTGCGTGAAAGCACAGCTTTCACAATGGAAGAGGGCCGACAGCCGCTAGGGTGGACTGACGGTTTTCCCCTGATGACAGGACACTGTGAATTACAAATGAAAACACTCGATGAAACACATTAACACGTGTGATTACTCTGCATCACTAACACAAACTCGTCAAGCTTGCCCTCCAGCACGTGGATAGTGTGGTGACGGCCTATACACAGAGCCAGCTAGGACGGGATTAATTGCACCATACACAAATTACAAATTTACATAAACCCTCAAAAGGTACATGAAACAAGATAGAACACGAGATGAGTATTCACAATAAACACACACATGTGTGAAAACAAGTTTAAATGATACGGATGCCGCTGGGTGAAATTCGTAGCGGACCATGTGGTGCACGTGGAATTGGAATATTTCTTTGTGAAAACTGCAAATTAAATTCAAATAAAATATTATTCGGAGCAAGGAAATTATTCTCTTAATGATTTAAGTGATTGCAGGCGTGTAGCATGCCTGATGGAGGTAAAATCAAACATGAAAGTGACCACGTGGTCAAACACGAAAAGCATCAATTTACGTCAAAATTTCACGGAACCCAGACAAAATTGAACATAGAATCCTGAATAAAATATTGCACATACAATATTACATAAATAAGCTCTCAGGCCCAATAATGGCATATATAGTCCATTCCCGATTGGAAGCGACTTATGAAAATCAACCTTTGAAAAAACACTCTAGGCATAACATGTCACCTGTTTTTTCAGTAACCTGTATTCCACAAGTGTATAACACTGTGGTTAGCTTTAGAGTACTGTATTATTGAATAAATGAACTTTTACCTTAATGGCTTCTCTAACTTGTAATATTTATTTCTTTTTTAAATATGAATTAACAACGAGTGCAGCGACGTGTTGGCAACGACCGGTAAGAAATAGTTCACAGTTAAATATTATTTTAACCAAGTTTTTTAGTATACTATTTGTAAATTAAACGGTGCCTATCAAAATATTTAAATATTTAAGTAGCCCCGATGGCAACATATCTAATTTTTACAGTTTAAAATAACAGCATAAAATATAGTGAATAGGCAGTAATGGTATGGTATTGTTTTATCAAGCTTGGCAAGGTTTGTTGCCCACTTTCTCGTTCTTCGTCTCTTTCACACACTGGAAATTTCACTTCGATAGTAAACTTATAATTATACATGTTTTCAATTGTACCATATTTCATACTTATTACAGCAAAATAATAATTTTTGAATTTGTAATTTACATTTGAAAAGAGATTTTAATGTTTGAATATGTATTTTAATATATTTAGATATGATGGCGGTGCAGTTTTACCTAGTGAAGTTGGCAAACAAAGCGTAAATTATTCTTACTCCGAAAAATACTTCAAATTAATACATCATGTTTGTAGACGTGTTTTTTAAACCTACCTAGACAAGGTACTATGTTGTGATAAATCTGTTTCCACGGCAGTAATAAATGTATTGTGAAGTGTGTTTCGTTAATCATTGCGTATGCGAAATGGCATGCCTTTGTGCATTGTGGTCGATATACTGGCCTTGTGTGCGCGTGATATCAAATATTTGATTAGGACTATTTATACATTTTAAATGTGAACTGTTTTTATGACACTAAGTTATTTATTTACATCCACGTCTGTTTATTTATCACAACGTTGTACCTTTACCCTAAGGTGTTTGAAACACAGTCGTATAACATAATTTTCCACAATCCCAGAAGAAAAATACTAAACCCAGCCCGATAAATTTCAATAAACATAATAAACAGTAAGGAGCAATACATAGAAATATGAGTGGAATAAAAGTTATCGTAGGCTTATTTGTGTGCATGTTCGCTGCTATCTTTTAAAGTTTGTATGACAAAAATGAGTAACACGAGTTGTGTGCTTGAATTTAATGTGCCTTTTTTGCTGGTTGTTTCTTCGTTTTAATATTTATTCCAACTGAAGCCGTCCTTTTAGAGATATGACCCAACACGTATCAATAGAAAAGGATAATTGCAATTAGTACAGTCCTTCACCTCGCAGTTGTAACAGAGTTAAAATAGTGGCAGCAAAATACTAACGTTGTGGAAAACAAATATGTTATGTAAAATAACCATACAAACTGTCTGCAATTCAGGCATTTTTAAAGCGTCATAAAGCAGGCCAAAATAATCTTATAGGCCTAAACTGTGAATATTCATATGGAATGGTTTTTGGAATATGACAGAATTCTTTGAAAAGCTGTAAATAGTAAACAACATATTTGACAGGTATAAAAGTAGAAGTTACAGTTCAATGTTTACTTTTAGGTGTAGCGAAAGTATACGAACATATGTACATACGCAATGGTAATGTAAACATTGATTTTTGACAGATGCTACATGGCTGTCACATAGCAATGTTTGTTTACATTTGGCAGAAGGATATGAAACAGGCCGGCAAGTAGATATTTAGCAGGGCTCCGAGAAAATTGCTTCCAATGGGGAGTAGACTATACAAATACTTGGTGTCGGTTAGCCACGTGAGTATGCGTGTTGTTGCCGTAAAATATTCAAACATGGAAAATACCCTCAAATACATACATGAAAACAAAGCCCTTAAAATTGCACATAGTAATAATGCAGAAATTAAGATGAAATGCCATAAACATAGGTGGATGGCGCCTGATTCAAGTTGCGTGGGTCGCGTGGCCTCTACAGCATGTTTCTCCTCCTCCTCCTCGATTATGGTAAAAATGCCACAAGGGCAAAATAAATTAATATAGCGGAAGCATAATGCTAGGATAATGTCTGGCAAATGTACACAAGCAAAGGTTGACCTGTAAACTAAATTGACTTTTGAAACCTACATCAGTGAATAAAAGTTGTAGTGCATACATGACAGTGTCTTACCTCGCCAGCTCTCCTCGATAGACTGTCCATAGGCAAACGTCGCACGGACCTACCATGGCTGCCTATGGGGTTCACATAAGTGGAAGTGCAATGCACGCTGAGTAAAATATTTTATTATTGAAATGAAAATGGCACAAATAAATTAAATATTGTTTTACATTTTATAATTCTCCTGTGAATTCTTCATATGAATTTAGTGTCTCTTTACGATGGCATTCACGCTGGAATATTAGCGTTCTTAATATCGGTGCTGCTAGTACTTTGAATTTCATAACCAAACATTTTTTTAAATAACAACAAACACTTTAAGACATTTTAAGGCATTTCAAACTCTAAAAAATAAAAATACAAGACACATTTTAAAACTGCAAAATAATATTTATATGAAAGTTAAAAAATGTTGGCCTCTTTGCTTACATGCATGGACACGTGATGTAGTTAGTGGTTAGCGCCGTCGTGGGCTCTAGCACTGCTGGCTGTTAGCCGGCATCATGTGTATGAGACAACTGATGCAACTGTTAGTATTCAGATACTCTCCAAACCCCTTACAAGCGAATATTGATTTGCGCTGTTCCTAGAAATGCTTCAAAGGGTCCAATAAAACATCATGCCAATTGTCACCTTTTTATGAAAAAATGTATGGTTCTAACAATATGAGGTAGAAGGTACCCTTCTACCCCATAAGTGGTAGAAAGAAGAAACTACTAAGTGCTTTCAAGTGTTCACTCTACTGCAAACAATGTGCATATAGTGCAACAAGCTGGTCTCTTTTTCCAAATTCCACTCATTTTTCATAATCACAAGTCTGTATAAAAGGTACAGGTTGTTAACTATTTGTTCACGAAATTGAGCCAAAAAGTTACCAAATCAGGACAAGCATGTTAAGTAGTTGTGCATTGAAGGCTAGTGTTGGTGGCCTAGGGGGTTGGTATCTGGTCCCCCCCCCCCCCCCCCCCAATATTTGTGCTATGTCTAGTACGGTGCTCACCAAGAGAAACACTGTATAGCAACCAATAAAGTGCAACAAATTTATTTTTCAACCCATTTTACTTCAATTTGAATTTTTTAGTGATGGGATGATTTAAGGTTTTTATCGATTCCGATTCTCGATTCAATTCCAAAATTTTTGTTTTGATTCTCAATTCTGGACTCTATTCGATTATCAACAAATGATAAATACATTGCAACATTTTGTATACAGTTGTACAGTTCTACATTTCACACAACTTACACCGGGGACTACAATAGCGAGAACGGGAAAATATAATTTATCTTATTTGAACTAGCAAATTGAGTGGCATTAACTATTTCATCCAGTACTCTGTGGAAGAAATTTATAGTTTCGTCATGTAGAAATGGCCCTGCTAGGTTAAATGAATGTGTCAATATTGTGTGATTTCAAGAATACTGCACACTCCCCGAAGCAATATAATTTAAAGGATATACATTAAATATTAAGGCAAGTCATGTATATACTTTTCGTAAATTTTTCAGTGTGACGTCATAACTTTTGATTTTGTTATGGCTAGCGGCATTTTAGAATACTGTGGAATGTAAACAAAACAAATCGATCACTGTGCATTGGAGTTAAGTACATACATTAGCACGGGCAGAATGTCCAAATTATAGAATTTTTACTGTCTTTTAAACTGGCTTCAGCATCTTCCATAAGTTATGAGACTAGATATTTTATGAAAACAGTCCATTTAATGTATCAATAATTTATCGCACTTTCTTTCTACGAAATTTTACACGCGACTGTCAATGTAAACAAAACATTATATTCGGGTTGCGGCTATAGATTACTGCACACATTCTAGTGGTGAGTGTTCACTTCACACCATTGTTACTAGCGCTTGGAAGCAGTTTGTTGTCAAACTACTGTAACGTATTTCGAAATGCATATTTTACTGCTTGTGTAATATTTAGAATATGTTTGTTTACATTTTGTTAAGCAAGAAAAAAACTTAATTAAATTATATGCATGTGTTACATCTAGAAATATTATTTTCGAGATTTAAAAATTGTCTCAAGACAAAATCAAGAATTTTTTCACCTTGAGTATTTCTCAGTATTGTCTAAAATTAGCACAAGTTTAGATTTTTTACTTTTATAATGCCGAAGTAAATTAGTGTATACATATAACATGGGAGAAGAGTTAATTTCTTGTGGACAAAGCTAATTTCGTGAGATATCGCACATTTGTCTGTATTTGGTGTTATTTCACATTTAACTTGTATTTTGGTGTTATTTCGTTTTATAATGATTTGCCACAAAATCGTGCCTCTAATTATATCAGATTAAATACGACTACAAACTCTTACAAGCTACTTGAATTGCGTTTACAAGCACCACCAGTTTTGCAGAATATACTACCCAGTAAGAAAATTTTACAGAATTGGTGGAATTGAGAAATTGATAATCAAATTGTCCCATCACTCAATTTTTTACACCCATTGTTTTTACTTTTGCCTCAAAAGTAAGTCATTATGAAAATATGGATGCAATAAATGGGTCATATAGAGAGACTCTGCTGTACTTATGTATCATACAACTTTCCATGTGAATTATTAATCACCTAATAAAATACATTTAAAACAAACTCTGTGATTGCTATGGAGTTATTTTATCCAGAAGTAGTGATATAAATTGGTTTTGGTAGGATGTGTTTGTTCCTTGAAGGTTTTAAACTTTGGGTCTTACTTCCTGAATGGATGTACATAAATTCGGTTACATCTGCAAAGTTGCCCCATTGTACGCTGTTTCTAAATTATGTGAATCGTTATCAGCTACAGAAAATCACATCAGTTCCCTTCAAGTACTGTAACACTAAGTATGTCACTTTCTACAAAATAATTTTGAATTTTGGTTAATGCAAAAGTTAATAAGTCAACTTGTAGTTTATTTGATAGCATTAATATGTTATGTATTAAAACTACAGTATGAATATGATTGTTGAACATTGTACCTGTGTTTGTCCAACAGTGTTCACTCATATTTACATTTACTACAGGATATTTAAATCACTCTCAGCCCCTGATGTCCACTCATAAATAACAAACTATTGTTCATAATTTAATGTGCTACGGACATACCTTGGTGTATGAGAAGTATGGTACTATCACAGCATGTGTTGGAAGTGGTCGCCATTAATATCCATGTATGCCTACAAGCACCTTTCCGTGTTCCAGAAGGTAGCCACCAACACATAAAGGAGTTACAGTGCCAATTTCCACTGAATGCTATCTTGCAGTTCCACGATAGTCTGTGGTTTGTGATAGACTTTCCCTTTCAGCATGCTACTTAGGAATAAATCCATTGGGGTGTCGAAAAAGATTTGATCATTATGCTAGGCTTTGATAAAGTGCACTACACCCCCAATTTTTTCGTAATGAATAGTTGTTTGGTGCACATTGTTAGGATACTCCATAGACCAAAGTCTGGTATCCTGGGAATTAAACAACCCCACTAAGGTGGAACATTCATTCCTATGTCAGAGAACTGTGCATACTCAAGGATTCTTAGATGTGAATTGACAAACTGCCGGAACCATTAACCATAATTTACTCTTCTTTGCTTTGTTGGAACATTGTGATGTGATTTTTTGGACAGCTGTAATACAATACTTACACATCTTTTCTTTCTTGGAAGTTCATTGACATGTGCTTGTGGAAACCTGAAACTTCCAGTTCCTGCGCTTCTGAGAGTTTTGGACGTCCTCCTTCATGCATATCCAACAATGTTCTCCTTTTTTTCCAGTTTCTTTGCCAAATATTGAATGGACAACTTTGCAGGCAGTTTCCAGCCCCAAACTGTGCAATAAATTTTTGCTGGCATGCCTTTATGGACTGCATTTTTCAGTACATGCAGATGATAAACACATGGTGCTCCATAGAGTAAAGGTTCAATCTGAAAAAACATGAACCACTTTCAGGTGCATCACAACAACAGGGATAAGAACTTACACTGAATGCAAACATCTGTATGGGTGGCATTTTACGGTTGAAATGTCCAGACATATGCAGGCCTTTGCAAGTATCAGAGATGCTGTGGTGCTATCTCCAATTACCGTCATATGCATCTCATACATAAAGGTATGGCCGTAGTGCATTTGATTACATTTAGTTCAATACTTATGAGCAAACGTCAGGAGCGAAGAACTAGTGAAACATCTTGTACTACTTGTCTAAGTATTGCAGCCTCTTCTCGTGGCAGTCTATGTCATTGGGTGTGTTTTTGTTCCTGTAGTGCCATAATAATGTGTATTGTGCTCTGCTTCTGTGGTTTATTTTTTTAATTTTCTTTGTGCTTTTTCTTTTCAGAAACTGGAACATGATACATTAGAACTGCTTATTTGTGGTCTGTTGAAAGATTTTCCTGTCAATGAAATTTCAATTTCTGCAGTAGCCCTCACATTATGTGGCTGGAGCCCAGCTTCCACAAAGGGCATTCTCTGTTGTTGCTACTGTGATAGAAGAATTGCGTTGAGGCATTGGATGTCTCTACAAGATTTTGATGAGCAAAGACGTCTGCTGCTAAGTGACAATAACAACATGAAAATATGTTCCATATCATATATGCAAAGCAGTTTTACTGCCAGTCGTGATGAGGAAGAAGGCAGTCAGTCACCACTGAGTGATCAGAGTATCATCACTGACTGCAGTGATGATGAAGAGGAAGTAGATGAAGAAGAAAATGAAATGGAAGAAGATGAATATGAAATTTACGAAAAACAAGCTGAAGAACAAGATTGTGTTTCTAGAGATGATGATCAAATGGATGATAATGATGAACAAAGTTCTAAAATAAAAAATTGTCAGAATAAGGGCAACAGGGAAAACAAATATGAAAAGTTTGAAAACCATGATAGTGTTCAAGATATGGAGATGGAAGAACAATATGATGTACTTGATGTAGAGGACTTGGATGGGAATAATTTTAATGAGGATGATGATGATGATGATGATGATGATAATGATGTGGATGAAGACACAGAAGGTGAAATGCCACCAAATGAAGATGGGCCATCAGATGAAGATGGTCGTGAAGTTGAAATCTCTGATGAAAGTATAATCAGTGATAATGAAGAATTTAAAAACGAAAAAACTAAACTTATTAAGAATCCTCACAAACATACCCAGTATCAGAGTCATGATAAAAACAACAAGGAGTACAGCAGTGTTTTTGAAAACCAGTATGATAGTTGTGCAAATGACGAAGAGTTAGATAGTAGTGAGGATGATTTACTTGATGAAAATGAAGGTGACGAGGAGGAGGACGTAGAGGAGGAAGAGGAGGAGAATGATCATGATGAGGGTGAAGAAATTGGTGATGAGGAAGATGATGAGGATGATGAAGATGAAGATGATGATGACGACGATGATGATGATGACGATGATGATGATGATGAAGATGATGAGGAAAATGATGAAATGCCAGAAGACAGTAAGTATCAAGAAAATGATTCTTATAAAGTCATAGAATTAAGTGACTCTGATGAAGATGTGCCACAGCCCAAAGAAAAAATACAATCTCATCCAAGTTCTACTCCTGTAATGGTTTCAAGAACAAATAATATTGAGAAAGGAAATGAAACATCAAATGAAAATAAGCAAAATAGTTCTAAAAAATTATTTCATGAAAATGAAACTAAAGTTGAAGATAACAATAATGATGATAATGTTAGTGAAAATTCTCAACTGCAGAAACACAGTTTGTCTGATAGTGAAATGCAATTAGAGTGTGAAAACCAAGAAGAAAAATCTTCAGATTTGACGGTAGTAGAAACCACAGAAAGTATAAATTTGATGACAGGAAATACAGCAGATAATAGTACATTTGAAGGAGAAAGTCTGTATGATAGAGAAAACTGCATGCTGCAAGAAAAGAGTACTCTTAAACGAAAAAGAGGGTATGATGAGGGTGAAACTGATCCTCAGTTAAACACAAAGAGAAAACACATTTCTCTTGATGAATCTGCATATGAATCACAAGTGAACTTAAGTGGTAAAATTGGAAGGGATGGCGAATTGAAAGATAATAAAGATGACATGGAAATGGGAGAGAATATGTGTAATGAAGGAACTAACAAAAATGTTGAAACCTTGCAAAGCATAGCACACAGCAGAAATGGTAATGATTGCAAGGCACCAATAGCAGGTGAAGACAGTGTGGTTGAAGAGGTAGTAGAATTTGAGAACAATCATTCAGAAGATAGTAAATTAAATGACACTTGTAGCGTGCCAAAGAACGAATGTGAACTTGAAGTAAGTCATCATGATGGTAATGCCAGTGTAGAAGTTGAAGTTACAAATAATTTAAGGCAAGCTGAGACAGAGAGCACTAAACAAGACTCTTTCTCATCAGTTGAAGTGAGTGAAACACCAGAAGTTACACAGGATGTACACATGCCATTGCCAGTAACACCCAAAATTGACGTTAACTCAGATGACTTACTAACCAAAAGTGAGATTGCTAGTTCTGAACATATCGCACACACAAGTCAGAAACAGACTGAGAGTGCTGGTAAGTTAATGGAAAGCAGCTCAGCAAATATGCCAGTATTGTTGCCTGAGGTACAGTCAGAAAGTGGTAGTACTACTTTTCTGGAACTAGGTTGTAACTTGGAGGATGCTGCATGTAACATGCCGGTCCTAGTGCGGGAAGTTGGGTCGGCAAACAGTGATGCAGGACAAGTGAAGGCAGTCGGCTCTGCTAAAGAAGATGAGCCTGTGGTATTGGCTGCTGCCCAAATAGCACAAGATGGTGGAGCAGTGACAGCACAGACACTGGGAGAAGAAGAAAAAAAAGAAGTTGTCCATCCTGATGCATCACAACAACCAGGAGTTGAAGGTAGTGGGGATGTTCTGGTAACTGTAGAAGTGGTGAAAAACACTTCAGAAGAGAAGTCCAAGGAAGACTATACACTTGGTGGGGTTAGCTGCTCAGTAGAATCATCTGTAGATAATGAGAAAAACAGTGAAAGTGGACTTTTGACACAAGTAGCTGAATGTTTAAAAGACTCTGCAATTTCTAATGTAACAGAAAACCAAATGAGTGATGAAATAATCAGAAACATTGAAATTGTAAGTGATGAAATAGTGTGCGAATCTAAACCTTCTGAAGCGAATACTTGTTCAGAGAAACCTAATACACAAGAAAGTGAACATAATAATGACAAATGCAGCAGTGATAAATCGGAGAGTGACAAGACTGGAGGTTGCATAATAGACCAAGAAGCTATGGAAGTGTGTGAAGCAAGGTCAGAGCAACAGACTGCCAGCAGGGGAGTGAAGAGGGACCGAGAGTCAGACTCGGAGCAGTCTCAACCTGCTGCCAAACGGCTGCACCAGTCCAAGGAGGTGCAAAAGCAGCCATCTCTTCTTGATCCCACATCAGAGCACAGGTTCTGGTGCCTGTGGGCCACATCCAAAGGCACAGCATCTTATAGTCATAAGAGTGGTTGTGAAATTGTATTTCAAGAAATCTTGGGAAAGATAATAAAGCAAAGACAAGAACAGGAACATATGGTAAGTTTACTTTCTGTACTCCTCTGGTTATAACTTTTTTTGTCATGGAAGATTTCTTTGCATACTTTAATTTTTATGATACTTTCCTGTAAATATATTTTCCAATTTTTTTTTTATGTGTAATAATAATAATTTCAGAAGTTTTTAAAGCTTTAATATACATTAGTGGAAATGCATTTTAGAACACCCTGTAAGAATGTGTCAGCCTTAAAGTTTGTACACAAGAAGGAGAAGGTGGTATGTGGGAGTGATCAATACATTGAGTCCATGGGAGTCCAGAACATTAAATGCAACACTTGCAACAATTCTGGCAATCAAATGCTGCACGTCTCTAGGGTACAGTATCCTATTCTTGCCTTACTTCATGGTGTTGCTGGGCGATGGTCATTGGGAAGGCTGGGCTGGATTTCAGGTGCCGTCACATCATGTCCCACACATGCTCGATGGATGGCCATCACTTCCTCCAAGGCAGAAACTACACTTATTACTGAACACCACTGCTCTCCATTCACCACTCCAACACACACTCTTCCAATATCACAAGAGATGTTCACAAAGATGAGCAGGTGTCGAGGGAAAAATGTCTCTACGTTAGATTTTCTAATAAATGGAAAAACAAACATCACTGTGTTTAGTATGCTTGCTGTAAACATGTTAAACCATGCTACATTATTACATGCAGTGACCAAAATCTATGATGCTTACCGCGTATAGTATACCAAACAACTGCGACTCATCCTAACGTGTTAATATTAAACGTGTTAATATTAAACCAGGAACTACAACCATAGATGGCTGCAGTATTGTTTCCTGTGGAGGGACAGATATAGACACGTGGTATTTCCTGATGTTCCAGACACAACTATCTCACGTAGTATCTATATATCCCGAGAAAGGGTCAAACCCAACACTTTTTCACAAGTGCCATGGAATCTCTCCCAGCTTAGTGGGCGGTTCTAGCACGTGAAATAAGCATTGTTTCTAAGCGGCCACAGTAACACGTCAGCCTCCCTGATGCACCTGGCAGACAGAGTGTCGCCACACCAGCAAAATTTTCTGAAGAGGGCAGAGCGCCCGAGCTCATAGAGCCAAGTGCAAGGGTACATTCTCCCACCCCGTTCGCTCCAGTCAGACGTCACAAAGCAACGTCACACCTCCCACTCCAGCCCAGGGATGGGCCAGCCAAGTGCACAATATAAGGCAGTGCGCGGCTGAAGAGGCCAGTTATCTTCTCCAGTAGCTCTCCTCAACACTTTGTGTGCTGGGGCTCTCTACTGAACATAAGGCCCTCGTTGCCCTCTTCAAGAACTCCAGAGGCTTCAACCAAACCTACCAGCAGCTACAGAGGCTGCCACCACCAACAACCAGAAGCTCCAGAGGCTTCTCTCAACAGCCACCAGGAGTTCCAATGGCTCCTACCATCAGCCAGCAGCAGCCCCAGAGGCTACCGCCAACGGCTACCACCGCTCCAAAGGTTCTGCAGAATCTACCACCAGCTCTTCAACAGTAAGCCTGCAGACACCATTACCACACTCTCCGTTGTCGTTCCTCCTGGTTCGGCAAACGCCACTACTTTTTGGTAGTTGCAACTGCACCCTGTAGCATTGCAGCTAGATATACATATATAATTATTATATTCTGGAACTATTTCAATTGTCTATATTTCAGTCAAGGATAGTAATTCATGTAATATTTGAAAGCTCGTGGCAATGACAACTTGTTTGTATTTTATATATTTTCGTGTTTCCAAATTTGTTATTTTTCTTTCCTTGTTTCATCAGTAGTAACAGACGTCAACAACAGACATCATAGGACGATAGTGTATACTTTCCTTTTCACTGGGTAGTAAACTAAAAACATCGCCACCTCCCAACGTGGGGTGCCACTTGATACAGGTTACTGTCCTGTTCTCTTGTCTCAGTAAATACCAACTGACTAGCTCAGCGTGAGTTGGAGACTTTGACTACGTAATAATGAAAGTTTGTTGAAACTAGGATTGAAAATAAATAAAAGAAAAAGTTAAATGTTTACTGGAGATTTATTGTCGTCTCGGCAAAACAATTGACACTCGCAGCTGAGAAACAAAAAAAAAAATGCAGAATTGCAGCCTTTGCAAAACAAAACTTCTCACTTCGAGAGTTACGAAGACAAGAGAGCATCATTACTTTACCCTCCCGGCGCCCTATTGACTCCTCGCACCGACGGAAAATAAATTTAATAGATATTGGAATTGAAATGTCTGAAATACAAAAGAAGGTTAAAGTCGTGATCGTTGGTCGGTGCGAGGTACGTGATCACACATTACAGGCTGTCCGACTGACAGCTGACAAACGATCGTGCTGCAACGAACTGTTGTGATACCCGAGAAAGGTCGTGCTTCCTTATATATCGGTAGAAAGTTTCCTCATTGAATTGAAAACATATTGTTTTCGAGCAGTCGGTCACGTCAGCTCAAAGGTGACCTCTGTTATTTTCCTCGTTTCACCATGTTGTGCCTTGCGGTGGCGACGACGTCTGTTGTTGGCATCTGTTACTACTGATGAAATGAGGAAAGAAAAATAATAAATTTGGAGAAACGAATATATATGAAATACAAACAAGTTATCATTGCCACGACCTTTCAAATATTACATGAATTACTATCCTTGACTGAAATATAGACAATTGAAATACTTCCCGAATATACCACTTATATATATATATATATCTAGTTGCAATGCTACAACCCACTTCCGTTAAAAGTAGTGGCACCTTTTTTTTCTTTCTTAAAGTCTCTTCCAGACATCCCCAGTTAAGAGTATCTGCGATGGAGTTGTTTTATAGCCGTTGAAGTCATTCTATACCAAGTTAAGTTTTAGTATAGGTCACCTCCACCTGTTTTACATTAGGTTACTTCTGACCACATTTTGCTTGGTAAGAGATAGTACGTGCCACCTTGTTTATTACTACGTAATAAATCGTATTGTTCCCTACCTGTGTGTTTTTATTCAAGAGGTGTATTTCCTACTTGCACCACACGTCAACAAGCAGCCAGCCTACCTAATGCAAAACCCAGCATTCCAGTAGTGGACACCAGCAGTAACACATCAGGGCTTAGGGCCAGCACCAGAGGCACCCAACCACCTCTGGAGTTGGAGAAACAGGTTACATGTCAGGTGGGCAAGGTAAGGAAGACTGACCAAGTAAGTAAGGTGTGCTCGCAGTCCCAGACTTTGTGAAAAGCGGGATGCCAACTCGACCTACTCCACATAATCCAAGGCCCCGGTATTCCGACAGTAACCTGAAATCTTGATCCAGCGTGCCTGACCTAGCGCAACCAAAACCACATAGACTATGTCTCAGTTCAGGCTTCAGAAAGTGTCATGCGTCACCAAAAATAATTTTACGTATTTTTAAACTTATATTCAAACTAAAAAAAGTAAGTAATCTATTTCTGTAAACTTTTAAAGTATGTTTCATATTTTCAAGCAGAATATGAACACTTAATATAGTTAAACAAAATATTACAATAAAAATATTCCTAACTCATAAAATAATATTTTACTTTTTAATAATTGTAATTAACTGATTCAATCAATAATTTTGTCATCATCATCCTCAGATAACCAATTTAATTTTTCTGCTAACATTATAAACAATTGAAATAAACTTAAACAAACATAGCCTTACGTCAGTCAAGAGTGGCTACTATATCTGTAGTATATATTCTGATTAGCCCAGTAATCGGAACCTTTCCTGTTTAAGTTAACCATTGGTTATAGTCCAGTAACCTATTGATTAATCTTAACCATACATTGGGAAACAGCAAAAACAGCTAACCAGCATTTAAAATGTAATCAAAAGATAATCAGAACATAACCAGGGATTGTGAAACCTTTCCTCAGTGCATGTTCCAAGACAATGCTAAAGTTGCTGTGTAGAAGATTTAGTAGCTAAAATTGGTTCTGATAATACCTTTTTTTAACCATTTTCGTGCCCAGAAAATAATTTGTACTAAAGTTGAAACAAAAATTTAAAATTTGTATTTGGGCACAAAACATTTCTTAAATGATTTTTGTGAGTAGACACTGCTAAAGAGTATCCAGCCATTTTTTTAATCATATGTTAATTTTTACCAACCCTGTGCATTGTACTTCATTGCCCAGCCAGGCGGAGCCCTTAAAATAGTAACTTAAAGCAAATGTGCGACAAAAAAAACAGTAGAGACAAACAGGTTCATAGGCACATTGGGATGATACTACAGTTTTTTCATTGACCAAAACAGTCTTTGAGATTTGTATGTCTGGTTTAGCCTTTGAGGTCCATGGAGTACATATGGCCTCTTGACAGTTTTTGTGCAGCTTAGTATGTGGTGATGACAGGCAACAAGAATATTGCTGTGGACAATCCTGCTCTAGTAATTTCCTCATAGCTACCTATTTATCACAAAATGTTTGTACCATTTACCAATTAAATTCAGTTTTTTTTTCTGGGTAAACCCCTTCGACACACATATCCACATATCTAACCCTGGGTGTAGTCGTATGTAGACAGTCATGATCTAAAGATAGTTGTATCATAGAATTTGAATTGTTATCATCAGAATGTATCTAAGATATGGTCTGTAAACTTTGTTTTATTTTGGATCCTTTCATTTCAGGACATTCAGGGAAAACTGCAGCTTACACAAGAACAAATTATACCATTGTGAATTATTTTACAATGATAATTGTTATTGCAAATGTGAAGAATATTTCCATTCTTCTAGGCATCCATTATCATTCCAGGATAAGTAATGCTGCTGTAGAAGACGGTGCTTATTTCTGTGTAACTTAGCACTAGAACTGTGGATTATCCACAATTTAATGGCATCCAAAATCACAACCAGTGTTTTTTTAAGTTTTCCAGAATATTTAATTGATATGTGACTGTCCATTTTACATTTGTTGTGTTTTGTTAAGTCTGAACGTTTTTTTATATTCTTTCCTAGTAAGATGATCTCGTAGGTGAAATCTTAATATCAATAAGGATAAAAAAGCAAAGATTGCATAAAGGAATCATGTATTTTAATGATATGCCATGAAGACTTCTAGTTTGTAAGATTCAGTTTGAAGATTTTTTTTTGTGCTTGGTTCAGTGAGTTTCTGGTAAATGTCCTTGGATATTATGTGCTTTGAATTACTGCAAATGTATACAGTATTACTTTAAGTTATATTTAGTTAGCACTCTGTAATTGAGGTGGTCAGGGCTGATTTTTTTTAATGGCTCTCCTAGTGTGTGAAGTGCTGTGATGAATTGAGTCATTACAGATCAAAGATGGACTTAAATGTAATTTTTTGACAATGACAGTATTTTTTTTTTCATATATTAGCAGTAAGTAGTTTTAAAAAAACATTTATACCTAAATTTGCTTACACTTTCATGATATTTTAATGAATTTATGAGTATTATTTTGATAAACCATGTATCCCGAAGAGACTTTCACTCATCACAGTGTTCAATACCAAGAGTTTATGTATATGTGGCAAGAACATCCTTTCACCACTTCAATTTTTTTTACTTCTTGCCAAGCTGTGCTACATCTTGCACTTCTTTTTGTTCAAGTTCTATCTCGTGGGATGACTTTTCTTTCTTTGTTATTGTCTTTGCTGTACCAGTTTCAAATTTAAATAATGCTTCACCCTGGGGAATAATATTCCCTTTCATAGCTTTACAGAGGGTGATTTTCGTGCACCGGTGAGATCTGGTATTGTAACTGTGCAACTGACCTGACTGACTTAACATTTACATGTTCAACATGTACAGAGTGGTAGTATGCCATATTTAAAAAAAAAAAAAAAATTTTTTCCAGTCTATCAATCATTACAAAAACATGGTCAGCAGGTAGAAATGATTGTCTGGTAATAGGATTCACTAGTGCCATATATGAGTGGGTGCATGATCACACAACCACCTTCAACACATAGTGAGAAAGTTAATTTTTTTTTTTTATGTACAGAGTACCAATCAGAAAAAAGTTGTACATAATTATATACAGTCGACTCTTGATGTATTCTCATTTAGGGGACTGCCAAAAAATTTCCATGCAGGATTTCAGTAGATGAGGAACTTGTACATCAATAAAATACAACTTCTAACCTTATAAAACTTTATGTTGAGTATAGTAAGAGATGTATATTATCTGTGAATAAAGTTTAGCTAATAAACACAATAAAAATGGAATTTTTAGAAAAAGTATTACTGTAAATAATGCATTAAAAACATTTCCCCTAAACTTGTTTAAATAAAGAAAATAATGTCTCAAAATATGGTATGAAATTGATTGTAATCTGATACCTAAAACTTTAAAACCTTCTGAAAATTAAAATAATATGACACCAAATGTGAGCTTAATTTTGAATGTCCCGTGTGCACTCGATCAGCTGAGAAGTTATCGATCGGACAGTGTGTTCACGGGACTGGTGGTGAAGGGGTGGTGGCGGGAGGATTACCCCTCCATGCCGCTACTTGTTTGCTGACACCTTGCGCCCGTGACAAATGTATGTCTTAATTATATTTCACGTTAAAAAAACTTGTAATTTTGAGACAGAAATGATTTAATAAGGCAATTATGGTTGATTTCTTCACTGTTTTTAATAATTAATCATTCAAAACTATGTCTTCTGATTTTCCCTGTCGTGAGTTGCACGTAGGGGTGATCGGGTACCCAAAATTTCAGGCAGTATTTCAGGTAATGGAGATGCCCGAAATACCAGACAGGTGTCTGCTCGAAAATATTGGGCCAACATTCCTTCCAATATTGATCCATAAACACAACTGTTTTTCGCGGCGTGTGAGATCATGAAATAACCACGAAATACATATTTTCTCACTAAAAATTACATACTTAAAAAAAAAAAAAAAACAACAAAACACACAAAAATATGCGAAAAAATACATTTACTTTGTGAATGCTCATGTTTACAATGCTAATTCAATAAATTGTTTCAATATTTAGTCAAGTTCGGAATGTTGACACAATCAATGTATCGAATTTACACCGCCAAAGTGATATCGCCAATGGGCATCTACTCCTACGGGATATCGCTGTGTTTTGGAAATAAACTGATCTTGAGATGACTTTCTAAAATAAACTAATTTTGTTTGCATTTTGTCCTTTTCCACTTTTTGTCACACAATAAATGTAATTTCGTTAGTAGTATACAAATGTGATAAATAGAACAATTACCAAACACTTATTCCAAAAATAACACAATTTTCCGTTGTCACTAGGTGCTGGCCGCACGTTTATTCGGCAAACGCACACAGTACGCCTCATAGATTCGTATATGTATGGTTTACCAAATTTTTTTTCTGGCTACTATTTATGTAAACATGTTTTTAAGATTATCGATGTTATGTGAGGATGACTTGTATCTGGCACAGTTTATTTTTGTTTTGACCAAGTAATATATTAGTTAATGCTCTGTTTATTTTTTTTGGTGATGTGGGGATCTTTAGTTTATCACATTTATCGTATTTTGCGAGACGAAGTTGTTTTGCAACTCCTCTTATGAGAAAGTAGCAATTAGAACTGCTCATTGTTTTGAAGATGCAGTAGAAAATTTTGATTGTACGGAAATATCACTCAAATTACTATAAAAGAAAAGTTGTAATGTCACTGAAAGAACAAAACGCAATGAATGTGACATTATTCGTAATGATGCGAGAATTACACAATGATCATTTTCAGTTAGGTTGAAAATCATTGGGGTTTATTATGAACTACACTAAAATCAGTGAAATCAGTATGGATTCCAGTCAGTAATGTTGACACAGAAAATAGTTTCTCAATGTCTGGAATATAATGACTGATAAAAGAACAAACCAGAAGCCAAGTAATATGGTAGTAATTAATGACAGTTGTTTGTATTTTCTGATTAAGTGTATGCTAGTTTATTTTTGTGCCATCATTAAAGCAACTAAAGTTTGTTGCAACACCACTTGGTTATTACTTGTATGAGTATTGGAAACTAACTGTGAATTATTTTATATGAATTTAATGTAGGCTTAAATTAATTTTTACCAAAAATGGGTATCAGTGGTAGTGTTTTTGAGGACCATGATCACGCAAGTAGTTCATTCCACAGTAGTGGGGAAAAAATGACCATGGAACTTAAGGTAGTAACACTAATATTTTCAAAACACCTGTTTGGAAGATTTTTACTCTTATGGACAAACAAAATGCTAAATGTAATTTGTACTCGCATTTCTTTTTTTTTTGTTTTTTACTTGAATGAAAACTTCTTGGCACACATATTACAGCCTAGTTCTTAAATAAATATTTTATACTTTTATTGATGTAAACTGTGTGAGAAAATATTTTGTATTCAAAATTAATCCACTTATTTTGGTTTTAATGCCCAATCAAAATTGCCCGAGGCCGAAAATTTGAGGTAAGTACCCGTCCAAAATAAAATTTCTCTGCCCGACCACTCCTAGTTACGCTGCATTGGGTTTGGTACTTACCTATCTACCCATTATTAGATGGCAAAAGGTGTCGAATAGGCCTTTACATTTAATCAATTTATTCTAAAGATGTGTGTCTATTGAAATGAATCAACATAAATCCTCCGAGTTCCCTGCAAGAAGTTACTGAAAATGAACACTGCGCTTATAATAAAAGTCGCTCGATGTTCAAACAATTTTTGGTGACAAGGGGAGGTCAAGTATAATGGCCTGGGGCTCCTCTAGGCCTGGTTATAATGATTCATTCTTCTTCGTGGTCGACTCCGACAATACCACACTGACTCATTGTACGGAGGTGAGCATCTGATTGTCGGGGGGGGGGGTGACACAATGCACTTCGTTTATATATCATCCAGCAGGCAGTTGGCTATATGGAACATGTTTAATAAACAGCTACCTCGCTCCACAAGCTATATACCATCGTACCTTAAGAGGTTTGTGTGCGGTGCCTTGGTGGCCGCTACAGTTCGCCAGGAGTTACACTTTATTTGCTCGCTGTCAGCGTGTGAAGGCAAGTGAGTGTGGCCGAGAGACTTGCTTTCTTTTGCTAGACAACAATTTTCCCTCTCGTGGCATATGAGGGGTGGAAGGAAGGTGCACAGCTGAGAGACAGAAAGAGGGGAAAGAGAGAGAAGATGATAGGTCACCACGCTAGTTGATAGTTAACTCTTACCCTCTCATCAGGAGTGTAGGGGAGGTAGCAAGCCAGACTTACACCATAGCGCAGATGTGTTGTGAAGACAGAATGTTCCGCAGAGGTATGGTAAATGGCGGTGTGTGGGACGTATTTCACATCCAGTTACTAGACATTTGTTTAAACAACCAGCTTAAAAACTATCGTTGCGGGAAATATTAGGTGATGGGACCTAAAATATACTTTGATCAACACACCATCCGATAACTGTACAAGCAGTTAGCTTTATCATTGTTTATATAAAATGTTTGCCAGGACCACTGAAAACTAGCTTTGGATATGGTTTATCGGTAGATGCAATTTTGGTACAAGAAGATTCGTCTGTACTGTCAGAATGAAACAAATAAACTGATTAAAACCAACCAATGCAACTTTATTAGAAGAATTTTTGCATTGATATTCTGTCCAAGTACATGTTGATACAATATCATATTTCAGAGAGTTGGTTGACACACCTTCGGTGACAGACAGATTGTAGCAGTATATCTGCCTACTTTAATATGCCGATTGGTCATAAAGTTTTTGAAGAACAAGATTGACACTCATGTGAAATAAAAAAGTTGGTGATCTTTTGATTTTGTGTGTTCAAAAATTAATAAAAAAATTCATTTCTAAGTTTTGTGGGGTTTCTTTCTGTAATCATGTTCTTTGGCCTCTTCTGTCTAGATGTCAAATTACAGACAAGTACAACATTCAGCCACAGCAGAAGTGGAAACACCTTGTTAAAGTTACTACTAACCATTTGCTTAAAAAAAAAATAAGTCATGGCAGGCTGTGCTATACTTCTGTTTTACTTATTATATAAAAGGTATGTATACAGTGTAAACTCACAACTACGAGTATGACCACTAACGAGAGTTCCGTAATTACGACAGTTTTGTAAAGCACCGTCAATTTACATACGCTAATCATGGTAATTATATCCTGTATATACGAGTGATATATCTGCTGGCACTCGTAGATACGAGTAATTGAAAGCAGTGTCATACTGTGCAAAAGCAGTAAAATACATTTACAGGAAACACGCTAAACAGAAATGCATGTAATAAACTAAGAATTGTTATTAAACATACGTTTGTGCACATCTGATGTATTTTCTCGGGCATGGATGATGTGGCAACTGTGGAATTGCCGTTGTATCTGGCAGCACTGTTGTGATCTTGCTTGATCCTTTGTGTAGATGGATTGATACGCTTCTGTCTCCTCCCACCTCCTGAACTTGACCCAGATATTCCATCACGTTTTGTACTCAGCATTAATCATGAACAACAGTTTTTTTTCTTATGGTCTCGTAGTGGTATTTTTATTGATATCATGGTTATGTCTGTAGTATCGGTTTCAAACTTTACCAGTGAGAGCTTTAGACACTGCTGTAAATTTTTATTGAGTCAATTTTCTACACACTATGAAACATCGACAGTGGCTGCCGCTTTGTATGTTGGTAGCTTGTGTACCTTGATCTGCCGTTTTCCGAACCACCATGACACGATGAAGCGCCATCGATAAAATATTGTAGAAGCGCAATCGGTTATAATTTTTGTGTTCACGAATTATTTTTATGTATTCTGTATTTTTGTGTAATGGATAGTAATTCATTTAATATTTAGGAGATTGTGGTAATAATAATTTGTTTGTATTTTGTACATGTGCATTTTTCTAAATGTATTATTTTATTTGAGTCATTGAATAAGTGGTATAATCATCACAAGATGACAGTGCAACTTTTTCAAGGGGTTAGTAAGTGAAACTAGAGTGTGCTGTGGTCACAGTTTGCCAACGTAACCCGTAACAGGCATATAATACATTGATATTGGACCACATTTACTTAATACAACGTTCAGACAGTATAAATAGGGCAAAAGTGACTTTCTCATCACATCACAAGTAATTCACAGTTTCTTCGTCGTCACATACGTTTTTCACTACATCTTAGTGCACATCAAGTTCATCACAGTTTGTCAGTCATTCCGTTCAGCAATGTAGTGTTCTTGCAGGGCAGCAAGTGACCACGCTGCTATTTTATCTCTTGCTTCGTTTATTTATTTTTTCTTTCTAAGAGTGTAATTTATTTAAAGAGACTGCAATAAACCCCAGTAAATTTTAATTCATCTTTTAATTTTTTCTGTTGGCTCCCCTGACAACAACAAACTCTCAACTGTTTATTAATTGAAAGTCTGGAAATTTCCACAGATCTAGTCCGAACGACTGTTTGGGGCGAACTCCCAAGAGTATTCGTACAGCAACCATTACAAGTGTTGGCCAACGTGGTGACACACTTCAATATGTACGTTTTGGGGTGTAGTTTTTTTGCTTTCAAGTTTCAAGAAGCTGCTCAAGTGTTATGTTAATGGAATATGTTAATAAATAATTTATTTTGTATCAGTGGCTGACAAATGTGATTTTTGTACAGTAACTGCCCCAGGCACGCTACATGTCCAGATATTGGAGATTAGAAATATTATAAAGCAAACAGTAGGTTTATGTTTTGTAAATTATGTTTTTCGAAACTGTTGTCCAATGACTTGAAATGTACGTGGCCTTAAAAATGCCATTTATTTTACTCTCGTTTATTTTGTTGAAGAGCTAACGAACTACATGTGAAGTTAAATTTGCTAAATTGTTAACATCATGCGATAGCAACCAGGTTGATGCTGCAGGAGGCATCTCTCTGGTGGCCTGGTTCTTCTGTCATGTCCCGGAAGTGGCCAACTCATGGTCACCAGGTACTGGGGGGGGGGGCGTTCTGGAGCCCGCTCCTCCTGAAGAGGCCATCTTGAAGTGGCTGTCAGTGGGCGAGGCTCTTGGATGTCACCTACCTCGATTGCCGGGTGTTGCGCATCCTCCCAAACAGGAGGGGAAATGTCAGTGACCTCTGAACCATCCAGTATCTCTGTCTGGAGTTCAGGCGTGCTCTACTGAGCTAGCATGGTCTGGGTAATGGCTGGAGACAGAGGCTCTTGAGGCTCCTCTGCCTTGACAGCATTGCTGGTGGGCACATCCTCTCGAATAGAAGGCTATACCCTGGTGTCTGCCTCGACGTCGTGACCTCGGTGGCCATCAGAGGGTGCAGTTCTGATGGTGCTCCTCCCTCCTTGGCATGATTGATGAGCTCATCCTCCTGTGCTGGATGAAGAGTCCATGGATAGACCTCAGCACCCCCTGGTGTCAAGGCCTTGATCGCCATCTAACGGTGCTCCTACCCATCGGTGTGGTATATCCTACCGAAGAGGAGGCTGGATCTAGGTATTGGCCTCGACATCCTCCTACATCACAGCTGAGGGAGTGATTCTTGTGGGGCTCCTCTCTCCTCGGCGTGGCTTGTGGGCTCATCCTCCCGAACAAGAGGCTGCGTTCGTCAGTCGACCTCATCATCGTGGTCTAGCAAACTGTCAGAAAGAGCGGTTCTGATGGTGCTTCTCCCTCCTCAGCACACGTGCGCATACAGGTCATGCGGAGATTGCCATCACTGGCTGATTTGAGGATGGGTTTTACTGGTGATAGTGCAGAGGGTGGCAACCACAGCCAACCAGCCACGCATAGAAGACAGTCTGCCAGCCGCTCATTTCATGAGAAAAAATGTGTGGGGTAGTATCACTATCTGTCATAACTTGTGCCCAAGGATGTCGCAGCTGGCTGCCAGCTGCTGCACGCTCGGCGTCAACTGGGTCGTTCACACAGCCTGCTGTCTTCATCACCAAACTGCAGGTACGTGGAACAGCAGTAGTTTTCCCTAATTGGTAGGCAGCTGTATTTTAAAGTTTAAATCTAGGAGATTGTGACAACTGTCACAAAACAGCATATTCAATATAATATTCTCACATCTGGGGCATGTAGCAATAAAAAAATATGACCATCCTCAACTATCACTGTGCATTAAATGTCACTGATTTGTACATAGAAATTCCTACGCCTGCAACAGCGCTATTACAAACAAATGTCAATACAGTACCTTAAATTTTGCATTACCCAATGCAAAACCCTGAGTCATCACTGTAAAGCACCTCCACAATGGACGATATAACTGCTGCTAAGTGGGACCTCCAAATTCCATTACAGGCAGGTGCTTACATTTGCAGTGCACTGATTATCTTAGTGCACAAATAGAAGCACTTAAGACTTTTCAAAATCACCACCTTACCAAGAACTGTTCTGCCTTAATAAACATTAACATAATGACCACGACAATTTTGCCAAAACAACAAAATACAATGAGGTTATTTCCAAAATTTAAACAGTCTGTGAAGTTCTGAAGCTAACAGATGATAATTTCCTTTCGGCTATTAGGCTTCAATGAAAAATATTTAAGCGAAAAAGTTAAGTTAATATCTCATAAACTTTAATGATGAAACCGTCCCTTAGGAAATAAAACACTTAGATACGTAATGTGAATATAATACATTTACCAGTATTTTAAAAACTGAATATTTATTTGCAACACATATTGTTGCTTTTAACAAAAATATTGTCAGTAGCAGCATGTTTTCTTTATAAACACTATAACAAATTGGCAAAGGAACTTTTCTGTTAGATTGTATTACTTGATCCTGAGGGAGCAACTTAAAAAAAAACAGTAATCTGAATTATGCAAAGTGATAGCACACTAAACAATCTACATACGACTAACAAGCTTGTCGCCAGGTGCTCAAGTGCTAAAGGATAAGCTGTGGTCAGAGTAATGTTCTCTAATATATTTGCAATGACATGATGATTCTCGTATTACACATGCAAAGTTAACATATGGTAGTCTACAAATGTTAATACATCACAGACGTCTGAATCGGCGACTGGAAATCACTGCTCAGTTTTTACTCCCTCTGTAGAGACATAAAACTTAAATAAAGATGCCCTATTAAAAATAAAATAAAGAATTCACATCTCAAATTAGTTACTTCATATTTCTATTTCAAATTCAAAATAAACAGTTCACAATCTTCCTGTAATGCAGCGCTGTAGTTCATTTATTATTCACATCACTCGAAACTTGTATTGTGCAAGAAAATTAAGAATGCAGGAGGGATGTCAGTTCCCTCCTGGCACTCTAGCAACTTACCATACTGGTGGAAATAATTTGGTAGAAAAAGATTGTCTGAAAATTATTGAAGTTAAAAAAAAAATAAGTTTAGGTCTTGGGTTCTTGCAGGTGTGGACAATATTTGTCACGCTTGACGTCTCTCTTCGTGCGCTTGTGGTGGACTGTTATTGGGTGGTAGGTGCTCGAATTGCTATGTTCACTATCCCCACTCCTCGCACCGCAGTGCCAAAAACCGGGCCAAATAAGGGCATGGCATGGTAAGAAATCTCTTCGGAAACCAATGCAACCCCCGTCACAACCACTTCTCACACCATGCCGAACTGTGTTATAATAAAAATAATCACAATTCTAGAACATGCTTAAAGGAATAAATTCTACAAAAGTGGTAGAAGCTGACACGACCCAAACTGCAATTTTAGAAAAAGCAAACTCATGACAGATAAACATTCTAACATGGCCAAAACTTCAAATACTGATGATAAGCAATTAACCCTTCTGTTTGGGAGAGATTTTGAAGAAACCCTTCCCAACTCGAAACCTACCTTTTATGTGGCTACTCAGCAAACTACTGCGTCTGTTCTTAAACAATTTAAGTTTACAATTTGATAATCAAACTCATTCACATCAAGAAAAATATTCACTTCACATGTTAGAGAAGAGCAACTCAAGATATAAACTGGATGCTGCCAGAAATTTATATATATATATATATATATATATATATATATATATATATATATATATATATATATATATATATATATATATATATATACACATATACATACATACAACTTAGGCATGTTACAATTACAGTCGAATGTTATTTCTCAGTTAAAGGTGAGAGTGTACAAACACTGTAAGCCAATGATTCCTTGTGGGTAGACTGCTCATTACTCTAGTTCCTCACTGGGATAAGCACACACTTACACTGGGACCCAAGTTTGCCCGAAACTATAGAAAGCCACTGCCTTATCCATTAAGCCAGTGCTGACAGAAAGGGGCCCCAGACCTGTATCAACCAAAAAAACTTACTCTTTGTGCTAATGATCCAAGGACACAATAAAAACTGTAGCAACATCTTACCCTTTCATACCTATATTATTCAATCCCAATACACTATAACACCTCAACCTTTGCATTTGTAGAAAAAAAATTTCAAACCTCCTTTTTCTTCTTCATTACTCAACTTTGTCGACGTTGAATTTTCAAAATAACAGTAAAATTATATTCATTATAATTCTTAAATGAACTTACATTTCCAACTGGTTTCAAAATGTGCCTCCCTCCACTCACGAAACAGCAAATAGTCATTTTCTGTATCATTCAGTGTTGCTATATACATTAAAACTCTTACATCAATATTAATCATAGTTTTCAAAACTTCCAGCATACTTTCAAAAATATAATTTTTTTTAATAATTGAAATGTAAATTTTTAACAATTGAAAAAACTTATTAAAATGCTCTGCTCCTATATAGCTCTTCCTGTTAATTACTCTGTTTAAAGTACAAGAAATAAATTCCCATACAGTCAACTCGAAGTATCGTTATTGCGTGAATCGATAAACCGCATCAACCAATAATTATTTGTAGCCCTGGCAAAATTCCTATGTCAATAATGTTGTTAACATAAACAGCTTGTATTTTTGTTTATCACATGGAGCATCAAAGTATATTTTCAGTCACTTCACCAAATATTTTGACGTGATTGGCTGCTTGAAAGAAAGGGATAAGGGGGTACCTGATTCACGATGCAGACCTCTTGGCACACAACGGCATGCAGATATAGTTGGTGTTGTTCCCACGACGCCAGGTTCTATATGTCTCGGAAAACACAAGGATCTCCATCTCTCAGGATTATTATAGCTCGTCAGCACACGTCTACTTAAGTATTGATAGTCACTGTTACACATTTACACTGTCCTACACGTGGTGACCTAACCACGTGTTTACACTCACTGGAGAGGTGGCAGTTCCAGTGGTGGAATTTAAATAACTATTTTGAGAATCAAGGCACGGATTCCAAAGAAATAAGTTGTATTACCAGAAAGCGGGTACACTAATAACATGTAAAAGACCCAGTGTCTGAAGCGGGCCTAGCACAAGAGGCCTGCCAGGGGCGATATGGACGGAAAAAATGCAGAACACACAATGGAATTAATTAAGCGATACCATTAGCTATTGACATCTTCCCGCCAGCATCTCTAGGGAAATGTTCACAAAACACAAATATGGAACAAGATACGTAATAAAGCAATTATAAGCAGGAAATCAATCAGGCTAATTAATTACATACTTCTGTAATATTAATACTCTTCTGGAAATTCTTAGGGTACTGTTGTTAAGTGACACTCGCACATCAGAATATTAAGTAAATGCCGGGCAGACATGCAGGCCACTTTGACACACTTAAAATACAATACAAATACAAGTTACACATAAAAGCCCTTTTGAAACAGTGATATTAAAATAGCTTAATTTTAATTGGCAATCTCTTTAAATTTTATGTGGCTAGAGTGGCATGATGGCAGCCGGAACTGAGAGTGTTTTTGACTGTATATTTCAATAAAAAGGATAATTGTAAGTTACACCTTTAGAACAAAATTACATGACAAAATTGCATGTGACAACACATGAACCACGTGGGCGAACACTTTATAATAAATTACACATTAATGCAAGGGTGCAAAGAGGCGATAACACTTCCTCAGGCATGCATTAGGCTCTGCTTTTGGGGGATCACACTTAATCTTTCTAACACTGAACGGTTCCCCTGACCACATGTGCATGAACGGCTCACTACGTACACTGGTGCACGTAATGTGGTTGGTGCAGCGGCGAGCATCATCGGGCTTGCCACCGAGCGGGACAGAGTGAGGGCGATGTCAACTCCCCCACCCCCCTCAAACACCCTCCGGGAAGACCGATGGGCGAAGCTGCGACTCGGCAGCATCTAAGCTGAAGTGCAACAGGTGACGGAGTGGCGCAAGGGGCTAGGAGTGGCCAATCTCTTATCTTGGTTGGCGTCTTGGATGGTCGCAGATGGCGTTGGGAACGCTGGGCGTCCAACCTGTTTGCTGGGGCCCCTGTGACAGGACCTGCTGTTGAGTGCGCACCCGCAGCATGATGTGGCAGACTTGCATCTTGGCTGGTGCATAGTTGATGCCTGAGGTGGGCGTTAGCCTACGGTGTTGCTGATGTGAGCATGATGGGCGGTGATTTACCAATGAACATTTTGAGCTGGCAGGAAGAGTGGCTCCCATTGGGCTACTGTTGTAGGCGTGGCTTGTCGTGGGATGTAGACATCTCCCCCCACATGGTGTCTAGTATTGCCAGTGCTGCTCGCTGACCTTCAGCAGTGGCAAGCGGCTGTTCCACAGCTAGAAAGCAGTGGAAGTCGGAGGTCGTTTCTTCTCCTCCCCATGTGTCACCAATGCTCTCTGTTGCAGCGTGGTGACAGGTGAAAATCAGGGTAAGTCAATGGGTGATGACCTCGCGAATGGGGCGGACTTGTCCTCTGATCGTGGCCTTGGTATGCTCGGACGGTGTGACATTACTAGACTCTACCTCAGTGGCACATTCTGACTGTCGGTTGTTTTGTTTACCCCATCACTTCCTATGTACTCCTGTTTATACCAAGTAGGATGTAGTGCTGATTTTCTCTACAACTATGTGGTCCAGACCATTTAGGGACGAATCCGGCACAAAGGTTTTGTTTTGCCGTGGACAGATGATATGGACGTATACAAAATCACCTGGTCTTAGGAGCTTGGGTTGTTTCTTCATCCCCGGTAACCATTTTAGCATGTACCATTTTTTATTCATGCTAGCTTCTTCGTGATGCAGCCTCCACTCTCCCCTGCTCGCGGGTTCGAGTCCGGTGGGCGGCAGGCGAATTCTTCTGACTGACCTGGCTAGGCCTGCTCCATATAACATCTCTGTGGGCGATTTTCAGGTTGCTTTGTTAGCGGAGTTGCACAGGCAGAAAGCTATCTCGGGTATGTGTTTAGCCTAGGTAGTGTGGTCTCCTACCTTGAGGTGCAGCCATGCCTTAAACCTCCTGGTTCCTGCACTTAGTCGGATTTGCACGGGCGTCATAGATGTCAGTCATATGTTGTACACCGTGCCACTTTGTACATAAAACTGCCCAGCGTGGCCCAGAAAATTGTGTGGCGTTATTGCTAAGAATGGTCCTTGGATATCCCCAGTTGGGAAAAAAAACTCGTTTTCTAGTGTGGCAGCAATGTGGTGTACGTGTGAGCTTGGTAAGGCATACAATTCACACTGCCGCGTAAACAAGTTCATGACTACTAACACAAACCGTTTGCCACTTGCTGTATGTGAGTAAGTGCCCATCAATTTGCGAGCGATAGACCCAAATGGCTGTTACTGTGCCATGCCGTGTTGCCTGACTGGCGTGTTTTGTACATGTTCCATTGCTTACATTGACGTAAATATTTCTTCACTTCCTTCAGGAGACCTGACTACAAGTATTGACAGTTTGTTTCACTCTGGGGTGTCAAGACAAAACAATTTTTTTTTTATCGTTTCATAGATTAAAGAATACACGGAAATTCAGCCGCATATGCATTACACTAGTCGTCGAAATATTTCTTCTTGACTGATGTACTCATATTTCACATCACAGGCACACGATACCTAAGAGCAGAAACAGCAAGCACTCACTACAATGCCAACCGTGTCAGCCATTTTGGTAACAGAGCTGGCTTGCTTGTTGAATAGGATTGGTTAACTTTCCCCACATAATATATTTTTGAAGCTTAATTGATAGCAAATTCTGTAAACGAGGTGGTTTGCTGCATACCGCTTGCTACCAATTCAGCCACGAAAATACGCCTTGGCATCATCAAAACATGGCAGATTCCAATGCATTTACAAACAACGTTCGAAATAATTTTTTTGTCACAAAAATCCGGAACATAATATACACGTCCGTAAAACCGTAAAATAAACCCCACGTCAGTTAAATTTTACTGACAATCCATAAAAGTTGGCAGGTATGAAGGCATCTTGTATCCCATTTAATCTTCTTGGCAGGAGAGAGCATCTCTGTGAGCGGGGCTGTGATTAACACAAAATCCCATACATACTGCCTGACCCAGTGTATGAGACCAAAGAATTTGCATAACCTTTTTAGCGAAGGTTGGTATGGGGTTGCCCTGAATGATTTATAGCTGTTCTGGTATGAGGAGGTTTCCTTTCCCGTCGACAAGGTGGCCGACGTACCGGATACTGGTTTTCCTTATGCTGCATTTTTTATTTACGCAGGTCAAGCTGTTTATCGCAAGTCGCTCCAAAACGATAGCTAAGTGGCGTTGGTGGTCTTCCCATGTCTCCGACCACACTGTTTCATCAAGATAGCCCAAAGGGCATGGCACAGAATTGGCATCGGTGCCCATCTGGTGCCGCAAAAGGCCATTTTGTGCATGTCGTCCTGCTTCACTGGTATATGTTCGACAAAGTATTTGCTTTCCCCAAGACGTTCAAAGCTATATTTACGCTAATGAACAGGGGCGGATGCTTTTAGTGATCTGATTTATCAGTCTGAAATCAATATAGAACCGGTAGCCTCTGTCTTTCTTAGGCGCAAGTGTGATAGCTGTATTATAACAACATTCGGATGGCTCTATTACACCGTCACATATCATTTAGGCTATGTGTTAATTACATTGAGATGGTGCAAGTCATAATCGGTTGATTTCCAGAGTGGTTCATCAATGGTGAGTTTGATCTCATGTTTGGCGACTGTGGTACGCTTTAGTGGGTCTGACGGCAAAAAAACATCTCTCCATCCTCTCGTTTAGAATGTTTTCAAAAGCAGTGGGGAACTCGGCTGGGACACCATGTTCGAAATAATCGAGTATCACCAGTCGTATGTTTACTTCCACACAACTGCCTAATTTGTGCATTGTACACCTGACTTGTTTACGAAAGTGGATGCAGTCCCTGCAGATCTCTAGTTACGTCTTGCTCTCTTGGCCAAGGCGCTCCAAAAATCATATCTTCACGGATTCCCCTTGAAACTAATGCGTGTATACACATTTCAACATATCGAATCCTTACATTAAGCTGGGTAATGATGTGTGACTTGTGCCGGTTAAGGTGGCAATCTCGACAGTTAAATTAGTAGGCTGTATGGCGGCAGGTTATTTGAAGCCGTAGTGTCAATCACAGTTGAAGCGAAACAGTTGAAATGCATACAGGTACCTTTAATTATTGGACAATGGCAATACTCACTTGTCCCAGATAGGTGTTGGTCGTGTTGTTTACTTCGGGTTGGGGTGCTGGTACGCCGGCGGAGTAGAGGAGCCGCTGTGGTGATGTTACCACATGGGTGCATTTCCCATCGCCGTTGAGGCTTGATTTGGGTACTGCCTGTGCCAATGGTACTGCTCGTCCATGCAGATGCGGCACTGTGGTGGTAGACGTGGAGCGCCATTGCATGGGGCGGCTGCACAGGCATGGCTCTAGTGCCGTTGTTCCCCAGAGCACCCGCAGTGTTGTTCGACTGCGTGCTCCTGGTCACATGTGGGCAAACTATGGTGGAGGGTCAAACCCTGGCGCTGCGTGTTTAATCAGTTTGTGTAAATGTCACTGATTCTTCTGGCTCCATTTCGAGTCCCATTAGTCCGAACAGTAACTGCGCTTTGGCTCAGAGTCGTGCGCGCTACTCACAGTAGCCCTAATAAACCATTGGGAGCACTGTCTCAACGAATGATTCCAACACGTCTCCTGGCTGGATATGTTGGTAATGTCGGTTGACGACGCCGATTTTCTTGCTCACAAATGTCTCCAGATTCTCACCTTGTTTCTGCTCCTCCATAAACAGTGACAGCTATTATCTCAACGTTTTGTACATGCAAGCGTAGCAGTCCTTGAATTTCGTGAGAAACTGCATCCAAGACATGTATTCCGTTACATAGTGCCACCAGTCTCTGGCATCACCTGTTACTTGGGCTCCAATAGCGCTAGGCCATTCTTCCATGCTGACCCCGTATCTTTGCAGCCTGCTGGCGCATTCTGCTAAGAAGGCCTTGGAATCCTCTGTTATTTTTCCGGCGAAGGTCATAAGTGTTTGGAAGCATGATGGTGTAGCAGTTTTGTGCAGCTCTTGGCGTGTTCTCAGTTACGTGTCTGCCTAGGCATCCGGGTGGGCCTCACACGTGGTCGGCACTAGTATCACACTCCCCTTTGCGGCAGTTGTCTGTTGTTGACGTTTTCCGCCAGGTGCGTGTTATTGATGTGAATGCTGAGCAGTACACATTCTTCACTGTGAAAAGTTCCTTCGCGGAAGCTGTTCCAATCGCCGCCTGACACGCAATTAGGATGGTACTGATTGTTACAAAGGTTACACACAACAATGACGTGGCCCTTTCCTCTGCACACACTAGCCTGGCACTCACTCACTTGGCATTCTACAGTTGGTAGAAGTGTGCTGGTCCATGTTGTCATTGTCTGCTGCATTCCCTGTAGGTGTAGTAGCCTTGGCATTAGAAGACATTGCGACGGACTGTAGACAGCAGATGAAATGCATTCCCACTTGGCAAACTTCACAGCAGATGGTGTCATTGCCAGAGTCGTCGCAGACAGAACATGAACAGGGTACCACCATGTATGTGGACAGTGTAGTGGGTGCGAAAACAAAACATTCCTACCCATGTCCCACATGTTGGTTAGAGAATCCATGGTCACACTTGCGGATGGTCGTAAACCCACGTGCGCTAAGGGTTTCTTCAGGGTTATCCCAGTAGACCTGACCTGGTGGGGTACCGTACATGCAAACCAGGTTTCAGATACGTGGTGACGTCACTGGTATCACTACCCTGCTAGGTACAAGGGGGGGGTGGTGGGGGGGGGGGGGTTTGATATGCGCATAAGATGGCAGCCAAGCTCACAGTCCCACGTGTTTCCGAGAGCAAATGAGGACTTTCAGTAAGCAAAAAATTTCCACCACATGCTCGATTTTTCACAATGTATGTCTTCTGGGCCTGAGTTGCGGCACCATACGACGTGCTCGACTGCTTGTGGGGGTGTGGTCTAATTCAGATACAGACCTCTTAGCACACAGATACATGTGGATATAGTTGGTGTTGTTCCCAAGGCACCAGCTTCTTACATCTCAGGAAAGCATGAGGCTCTCCATTTCTCAGGGTCGTTACAGGTTGCCAGCCCGTGGCGGCCTACCCCCCGCAGCACATGTCTACTTACTTATCAATAAAGTAACTGTTGCATGTTTACACTCACTGGAGAAAGCCAGTTCCATGGTGGAAATTAAATAACCTATTGAGAAACAAAAGATAGATTACAGAGGAACAAGTTGTATTACCAGCAAGCGGGTACACTGATAACATATACAAGTCCACATGTCTGAAGTGGGCCTGGCACACAAGGCCTGCCAGAGGTCCATGGGGAGGAAAAATGCAGAACACACAATGGAATTAATTAAGCGTAAAACTCTCCGGGGTGGCAAGTTGGCGGAGAGGAGGGTCAGCACACGGGAGGAACAAAAGGAAAAGGTTCCGGTATTATAAAGCTAAACTATTTAACACTACATGCTTGGTACAAAAGATGAAGCTCCTGTGGCGTGCTGCACGACTACCCTCGTCGACCCACTGTTGCAGATTAAAGCTGGTGACATGGAGATACAGTTAGCAACTGCCATCTTCCCACCAGTATCTCTAGGGAAATGTTCACAAAACACAAATATGGAACAAGATACATAATAAAGTGATTGCAGACAGGAAAATCAGGCTAATTAATTACGTACTTCTGTAGTATTAATACTCTTCTGCCAAGTATCTCTCACAAATCAGAATATTAAGTAAATGCTGGGGCAGAACACATGAACACAATTTAAAATACAATACAAATTACATATAAGAGCCCTTTTGAAACTCCGATATTAAATTACCTCAAATTTTATAGGCGAACTGTTAAAATTTTACATGGCTAGAGTGGCATGATGGCTGCCGGAACTGCAAGTGATTTAGACTGCACATTTTAATTTAAAAAAAAGGATAAGTGTAGGTTACGTCTTTAGAACATGACACAACATTGCAAAAATAAAATAACAGATTATGAGCACTTTAGTTCGTTACTGTGCGAGCACACCAGAACCACGTCAATATACATTTAATAATACACATTGATGCAAGGGTGCAAAGAGGATGTAACACTTCCTCTGGCATTAGGTTCTGCTTTTGGGGATCACACTTAATCACAGAAGTAAACACGCTGTTTACTCGTGAACAGGCGTGCTTTTCTAACACTGAAGGGTTCCCCTGACCCCGTTTGAATTTAGTGAGCCATTCACACACAAACACACTGGTGCATGTTCTGCGGTTGGTGCAGCGGTGAGCAACATCGGGCTTGTCCCCCAAGCAGGACAAAGAGCTTGGGCGACGTCGATTTCCTGCAACTATTGTTTTTAAGCTGGCTATTTACGCAAACGTCTATCAACTGGATGTGAAATACGTCACGCGTGCCACTGTTTATATCTGCTCTGCGACACACTGTCTAATGTCTTGTCTTCCCAACACATCTGTCTACACTGTAGCTATGCGGCGTGCGAGTCTGGCTTGCTGCTTCCCCTGACGAGGGAAAGTGGCACGTCCATTTCACTTTCCTTGCTTTCACACGCCGCCCCGCCAGCAGCAGAGCAAATATAGTGTGCCTAGTGAACGTAATTTTATCAAGATAATGCGTCGCACAAAATAGTTGCAACTAACATATGTAGTATAAAAGTAACCTGATTAAAAAATGTAACATTCATTTAACTCAGGAGACAGAATATTCGCGAATAAAATTAAATTACCAGAAGCATATACTTGAACTCTCTTTGACACCAAAAATTGTTTGAACATCGAGCAACTTGTATCATAAGTGTAAAATTCATTTTCAGTGATTTTTACAGGGAAATCCGAGGATTTATATTAATTAATTTCATAGTCACGCTTTTTTTCAATAAACTGATCAAATGTAAGGAACTATTTGACACCTTTTGCTACCTAATAACGGGTAGGTAAACACTTGAGCCGAGTGCAGTGTAACTTATGAAACGGGGAAAATCACAGGATATGGTTATGAATGATTAGACAGTGGAGAAATCAATTATAATCACGTTATTTATTTTTGTCTCAAAATTACAAGTTTTCTTTGCAGAAAAATGTAATTAATCTTCAAAAGACAGACATTTGCCACATATGCAAGTTGTCAGCAACATGTAGCGGCGTGGAGTGGTAAACCTCCTGCCGCCTCCCTCCTTCACCCACCGCAGTGAACACACTGCCAGATCGACAGATTGACAATTTCTGCACACTCTCTCAGTCGACAGAACTCACGCTGGCTATCAAAAATTTTACTTGCATTCTGTGTCATATTATTTACATGGTTTGAAAGTTTTAGGTCAGCTTACATTTGGTGTCTCATGACAATCACATACAATATTTTGAGATGTTATTTTCTTTATTTAAACACGTTTAGGTGAAATGTTTTCAATGTTTTATTTGCAATAATATTATTTTTCTAAAATTCCGATTTTTATTGTTTATTAGCTAAACTGTATTCACAGATAATGTCCAGCTTTTACTATACTAAACAAAGTTTTATAAGGTTAGAAGTTTTATTTTATTGATGTACACGTTAGAACTATCATCTACTGAAATCCCGCATATACGGACATTTTTTGGCAGTCCCCTGAATAATAGATCGAGAGTCGACTGTAGTTACAAGGCACAACTATTTACACTCAATAAAATTAACTATTTACATCTCTTCTCTCCCAGTGTCTTTCATTATCATTTACAATTACAGAAAACTCCCAATTAACTCTGTTATTGGGACCAGGGAAAACACAAATAAGCTAATTTGTATTAAAATCCTGAATAATCAAATTGACTATTTTTATTCCTAACGGAACAGTGATATTGGCTCCGAAAATCATGATAAAAAACAGTATCTAGCCATTTCAAAGCAAACCCAAATCACGCACTGAATGTGCAGGATTTAAATTACTGTACTGTAAGTAGTAAAGTACACGATATGTTATCCGACATTTATATTGCCCCGAGTATAGCGGAATTTTAGAGCATCGAGTATACACAGCTTTGGGCCAGCACCGTAGGTTGACGGGAGGCAGGCGGGCTGTCAATAAACGGCGCGTAGTTGTGTGATACTTCCTCAACATGCGTTACAAAGACCCGTCCTTGAGATGGTCGAGTGAGTTGAATGAAAGTTTAGAATGCACTGCAATAAAGACTATAACGGGACATTAAATGAGGCAACCCGGCATTTAAACATAACAGTGAACACCACATTACAAAAATAACTCTCTCAATACAAATCTAGGGCCTAACACTAACTTTTACTGAAACAAGGAAAACACATTTAAAAAAATCTATATTCATTAATTTCAAAATTTGTGACAACCATGCAATTCATTTTACAAAAACGTAAGCACTCTCGAGTTTCTCGATTTGCCAATGATCAAAGGTTTTAATTTGTGGTTACCAGTGGAATTTGCACAGAAAAGTACAGTAAGTGTTTCTTTACACATTTTGTACCCTGGCACATGGGACTCAGTCTTAAAAACCAGGCTTCGTGTTGGCAAGCCCATCCAATACAGACCAGTCTCGTCAGCATTGTAAATTAAGGATGGGGGGGGGGGGGGGGGGGGGGGAAAGAATCGAGCTCATCTATAAATTCGGTACTGAATACTGCAGCTGCTTCTGTATTAGCACTAAGCTTTTCTCCTTGCACAGCAATTTCTCTTATTCCATACTTTTGTTTAAATATGCCCAGCCCCAGAGATTTAGCAGAGAACTCCTCCTCAATTTGTAGCTTCACGTGGAATTCTTTTCCTTTTTCCATCACCAATGGGCCAGGCGCAGGTACGTCCTCAGCTCTTTTCTGTTTGAACCACAAATACACTGCTACATCGAAGTTGGCAAAGTTGGGATATTTTCAGTGTTTTGTGATTTGATGGTCTTGCACCACTATCTGCGTGGCATGCACTTTCCATTAGCCTTTGTTTGTTTTTGTTGATGTCGCACACAGTTTGTACCCTGATTCCGAAGTCCAATGCTAATTTTGCAGCTGTCTCGCCATGCTCAAATTTTATTATTATTTCCAACTATTCTGCAATTGTTAAAACTGTCCTTTTATGCTTTGTTGGCATGTTGAGAAAACGACAGTACAAAAAGTTAAAAACAATGGTGCCCGAGCAGTTAAACTTGCAAGACGTAGTGTTGGGGTGAACTGAAACGAGTGCGATCAGATACGAGCTTCACGGGGTGGAAATGAATGACTCACGCAGGTCTCTGCAAGGCTGACAGTTAAAAGAGATAAATATCAGCTCAACATCTCTTTGACGGGCAGAAACAGACGACTCACGCAGTTCTCTAGGACAGGTCGACCGCTTAAAGAGCTAAATATCAGCTCGTGCAGCACAAAGTACTGCTTGTTAAACAGCACACGTTATAGCATTGCCTCACCACAGAAGTCACAGTAGACTTCTGTGGTGAGGCAATGCTATAATGTGTGCTGTTAGACTTTGAAAAAGGCTAAAAATAAAAGCTGCATGGATAAGCCCAAAAACGGTTAGGAGAAGCATGAATACATGGGAGTGTACTGTATATATACATTTTGTGTATCTCTGTTAACCAACAGCATTCTTCTGCAATACAAACACTTATTTCTTTTGATAATCATATTATATCAATATTTAACGCTGAGAAAAAGGAATATATTAGAACGGTTTCCTTAATGATACTTTCTCCAAAATTCATTAAAAAATGTTACTATACAGTCGACTCTGGATTATCCGGGATAATGGAGGGGGCGATTGCTGCGGACAACCCAAAATTGCGGATAATCCGCATACTAAGAGAAAAATACAATTTTTCTAACACTAAGTTTCATATGGTTGTAACTGAATACTGGGTCTTTTAGTGTGAAACCTAGCCTATTCTTGACATACTACTGTATTTACCCGCATATTTTACGGCCTCGCATAATTTCCATATCCTATTATTTATTAACGAACCAAGAAATTTAAAAAATGCGTAATTTATGCACCCCTGATTTCTAACTTACAAAACCGGAATATAAAGAGGGTAAAATATGTGGGTAATCACGGTAGTTCTCTCACGAACATTACAAGAAATGCGCAGCTACAGTTAATACAATGCAGCGGGATGCGTGTGGTGTTTATCGCAGTGTGATACTGGAATCTGAAGTTGTGTAAGAGGGAAGGCAGGCTGACGTCACTCGGTTGCCAGACAACAAGCCACCTTCCAACCCCCTCTCCTGGAGAGGGGAAACAAAGACGTCCAAGGCGGACTGCACGTCGCCCGTGTCACACACACACCTCCCACACTGTCCAGTGCGTGCTGCATACAGCCGGCTGTTTCAGCGTGTGGAAAACAGTGTCTAATGTAGGAAAAAAGTTTTGCCTTCCATTCCCAGTTCAAATAAAATATTGGGCTTGTTTCACACACACTAAGCCCGATACTGGCATTCCCGTGGCACATTTCTGGTTAAACCACTCCAGCATAGCCTTATCTAGTTCCGCGTACGTTGATAATTTCATAATTTTCCTATTAGCCAATCCACTTGTCGAGTCCGTACTGCTCACAATCTCAATAAGTTTGGCTTTATTGTTTCGTATATCCCGAATTGTAGTTTCTCCCACTCCATACATAAATGAAAACTTTTTTATTACACTTCCTCCTTCAAGTTTATTAATAATTTCCAACTTCTGCTGTAAATTTAAAACCATACGTTTACGTTTTACAGACATTTTTTGGCTCAAAATGAGCAAAAACAAAACCGAACGTAACTACTGACTGGCGAGATAAAACTGACACTGACCGTAGGAATGCGATATGTGGGAGGAATGCGGCGATAGCGCCAGGTTCCGGGTATAACCTGGCAGGTGGCAGCTAGACTGGTGAGTTGTGCAGTGTTATCAGCTTGCTGTCTTGCGACGTAACTAAGCTTATTGCGCCATCGAGAACACATTTTGACATACGTTTGCATCAATAAACAAACATATTTCATTCCACAGTTATTTTCAGAGAGTACCTGTTGCAAATTTCATTAGTTAAGATGGGCATTTTATTAAATAACATCATTCTGGCAGTGTTTGAGTTAATTTCCAAAATTTACTTTTATCTTTCTGAATATTCCACGGTTAAGCCGCAAAGCAGATAATTCACACACGGATAATCGAGAGTCTACTGTATTAGTAAATCACAGGCATGTGCGAGAAGCACTTTTTTGATTCGAGACGAGATGCCTAAAAAATTTTTACATTCAAGATGAGAATTTTTATAACTACATTTTGCAACAACACAATATTATTATTTTTTTCTGTGAAATACATTTCCTTTCTTATACACATAAAGTACACACAAATCTAAGTAAATTAAATATATTAAAACAATCAATGCAATTTTCATACTCACCAAATCAAATTATCAATACTGAAGTTCAACAATAATAAATTTTCAAATTTTTAAAATTCATAAACACACATTTTGATACATACAGGTAGTGAAAAACAAGTCAGTCACCATGATAAAAATGTCTGTCTTAAAACGCCTTGGCACATAACGATGTGCATTTTCAGTTATCCACACACAATAAATTGTACCATATTTTATAATCAGAAAGATTGGTGAAAATTTCAGCAATAATAGTTAGACAATCTTCCATGCAGAAGCAAGCTCTTCCACATGTTCAGCAAGCAGGTTTTCTCGTCTAATTGAAACTGTTGCAAGCACTGCTGACATGTACATCAATAAAATGTAACTTCTGACCTTTAGACTTTGTTTTGAATATAATGATAGCTGTATATTATCTGTGAATAAAGTTAAGTTAGTAAACACAATAAAAATGGGAATTTTAGAAAAAATATTACTGTATTAGTATTACTGAAAATAATACATTAAAAACATTTCACCTAAACTTGTTTAAATAAAGAATATAACATTTCAAATACAGTATATAATTGATTGTAATCAAGACACCAAATGCAAGCTGATTTAAAACTTTCAAACCCTCTGAAAATGAAAATAATATGACACTGAATGCAAGAAAAATTTTGAATGTCCCGCGCACACTCGATCAGCTGAGTGCCAAGAAATTATCAATTGGGGAGTAAAACCCTGTTAAGACCTTTTTTTTTAACTGACAAATTTAGGCTTATTACGTAAGAAAACTTATTAAAAGGGTGCCTGTATAACATCACAATGGTGTTCCACGTGACATATTCAATAAGTGTAAAAAAAATAAATAAATAATCATTTTAGGGACATCTTTATATATAAATCCTTTGTGCATAACTAAACTGCATCATTACTAACAAAGTGCTGGACCAAATGAGATCATATTCACACCAAATGTTATTGAGAAGGCGAGTAAGGTATTTAGTTTCATTCCGGCAGGTGTTGCTGGAGCCTAACTTCTATATTTATGAGCGGATTTTGCTGATACTTGCAGGAAAAGTTTGTTGATCTAAAACAGAAAAATGCCAGCGATACCACGGTCAAACATCAGTTGACGTACCAGACGTAACAGAGAGGATGCATTTAGAAGGCAAAATAGAACGTGAAAGAGACGGAACAACGTTCGCTGGGATCAGCTAGTAAATATATAAGATTTGATGTAACTTCAGTTAGTGTAAGACCAGCATATTTTTTAAATTTTACACCTGTACAAGCAATTTCAAGGATATCTTCTTACGCATATTACATTTTACTTCAGTTACACATAATACACATTTCAAGGCATTGTAATTTTTTTGGGTTTGCATACACATAGCAGGAAGAACTTCAGAAACATCAACACTTAACATAAACCATCATCCTCATATTCATAAAATATTAATGTAACTTTAACCAGAAAGCACAACACTATCTTATATCTGTTGAGTGTTGTTTGCTACGTAAAAAAAAACACTGGATACGCACATCAGTACACCTGCTACAATTGCTAGAAGAAGTCGACCAAATAGTACAACGGTACTTACATCTAAAGGTTGTACATTAATCTATGGCTGTGATGGCTAAAATCAACATTGGCCAGAATGGGACTGGTAGCTTCTATTGTTTACACAACTAACATCATGGGAGAGGAAAGAAGCAGAAGTATGAAGAGATGAGACAGTTAGTGCCACACTGCCCGCATTATGGTGGACAAAGAAAAAGGGGCAGCTTGTATTAATGGATAAACCAACAGGGGTGTGGGGGTGTTAGGAGCAAAAGGGTGAGAATGCTGATGAATAAGGCTTTGGCTGAGGTGGGAGGAAGATAGAAAGATGAGAAAGTGAAAGGGTGTGGAAGGGAGCGTGAAGTAGTGTGGACGTGGCTAGACGGAAGGTCAGCTGTACAAGTAGAGGGGTATCGGCGTGGCTACGTGATTGGCGGAAGTAATGAGGTGCAGAGGGGTATGGGCGTGACTAGGGGAAGGGAGGAAGTAGAATGTCCCCTGTAGAATGGAGGAGACGGGAGGCAGTAGAGAGGTGTGAGTGCGGTCGGTTGAGGGAGGGTGGCCTGCAGCGACTGCTGCTGCCTGCTGCCGCAGTGGCTTTGTTAAAAGTCGGACCCATTCGAGGTTGGCTTACAATGGGGTAGTTTACCGCTGCACCTACTAAGAACATGCAATAAATGGGTTGAAATTTTGATTTATTGTGATTTTACTCTTGCTTTTATGCAGGAATACTTTTCACAGGAAACGTATTAAAAGGATGCAGTATATGTTAAAAAGGTACTTGAAATTCTGTTGCAAAACATTTAGTTGGTTTAGGCGGGAAAACATGTTAAATGGTGTCGTCTTAAACAGGTTTTACAGTAATTAGTTATATTTCACTGCAAAAAGCTTGTAATTTTGAGACAAAAATTAATAAATATGGTGATTAGAATTTATTTCTTCACACTATTTAATAATGAATTATTCAAAGCCACTTCTGATTTTCCTTGTCATGAGTTACACTCCACTCAGACTCAGTGCTTACCCATTATTAGACGACCAAAGATGTTGAATAGGGCCGCACATTTTAACAACTTATTCAAAAGATGCCTGTCTATTAACAATTAATACAAATCCTCGGATTTCCCCGCAAAAAGTTACTGAAAATGAACTTTATACGGTTAGTAATACAAGTAGCTCGAAGTTCAAACAATGTTTGGTGACAAGGGTAGGTCAAGTATATGCCTCTGTGCATATAATTTTATTCGCTAAGATGCTGCCCATTGAGATAAATTAATATGTATTACGTTTTAAAATCATATTGATTTAATGAAACCCCAACCTTACAGGAAAAAAACAACCTTTAACCACAAAAGAAAACCTTGTTCACAAGTTGCAATTTATTTGCTCTGTGGCCGGTGTGTGGCTATAAGAGCGGCAAAGAGAGAGAGAATAACAGCTTCCCCTTTCTATTGCTTAGAAGAGGGAGGGAGGAAAAAAATGTGTGGTTGAGAGAGAGGACGACAGGTCATTACGCTCTGGTTATTAGGTAACCACTTCCTCTCTCGTCAGGCATGTAATGAGAAGCAGCAAGTCACTTGCCAGACTCACACAGTCGCACATCGCACCCCGCCGCAGGCAGATGTGCTGGGAAGACAAAATGTCACAGAGCTGTGATAAACTGCGACACGAGTTAAGTATTTCATATCCAGTTACTGGGTGCCAGCTTAAAAAAAAGATTGTTGTGGGAAATCTTAGGGGATGGGAAATGAAATATACCTTGATCGACGCAACATCTTTATATAGCAGTTTTGCCGGGACCACTGAAAATTAACATGCGTTTTCAGTACGAGAGTCGACTATAATGTGCTGTGAATAGAGACAGTTCTTTTGAGGAAGGAAACAGGAAACTATTAGGCTATAAAAAAGTTATAATTGAAGCTTACACTCTCAAAATGTTTTGAGAGTTAAAAATCAAGTTTGATGTGAGATTGAGGTTGTACTTTTTTCTCAATTTGATCTCAAAAATTTGAGTCTCGCACGTGACTAGTAAATCATACTACTGCTAAACCAGTTTAAATAATACAAATGGAAATACCTTATAATTATGATATATCGATTTCCTGAAATTATCACTTTTATATTAAATTTAAGGTTTGCAAAACATTGCAACTAAGTTTACAACAGGTTGCAATCCATTCAACACAGAATAATTACAAGATAATTACAGATTAAAATACATAAGATGATACTATTACAGTTAGATGTTCTTTACTTCATCATGTTATTTTTAATGTTCTTGATAATACTACTTGTTAAACATAAAAATTACATTTTTGTTCTCAAGTTTTTAAACTCTGTACATGTGTAAACACTCTACCCCTTCGGCAACTTGTTCCTTGTTATTCTCTACTACCCTTTTAGTATAATATATTAATACACTGACAATGTATTGTACACGCCTCTTTAAAACACCTGAAACATTATTTAACTTATCCATCTTACATTATTACTGTACAATAAAAAAATATTAAAAAACTGTAAATAACCTAAATTGCAGCCTTGTCTTCCTTCATTTTATTTTTTTTTCTTTCTTTCCCCTTGACGTTTTCACTTTGTGTCTCCTTTTCCTTTACTTTTTCCTTATGACCTCTCTCATACTGTACTTCACTCTTTTACTTTTCCCTACTGCTTTAAATCTATCCCTCATTCCTTTCACCTCACTACTTTCCTGACACTGCACATCAATCATTTCTTTCTTCTTACCAAATTTTTCCTAAACACATCATGTACAACAAACAAGTCTGCGATTGTCTTACAATTGTGTGTATTTAAAAATATATAAAGAACAGGAATCCAAGTACTCACAGTCTAGTACTTGTTGATAGGCGCACACACAATGTAGGGCGACAGTTTTTTCATGCGGTGAAAAACTGTGTCGTTCTACTTTGTGTGTGTGCCTATCGACAAGTACTAAAATGTAATTACTTGGATTCCTGTCCTTTATACATTTTTAGTAGCCTAGCTGCCTATTTTCAATCTTAACTAATTGTGTGTATTTGTTTTACCAGGAACATCATGTTGTTTCACTCTAGGATATCATCAACAATAATAACCTTGTATTATTTGCACTGTGCTCTCTACAAACCTTATCTGGTGTATCACAACCACTGTTCCTAGCTGCAGCTTTAATTCATTACGAGTATGTTGTTTCACCCCTAAAACCTGAAGTCTTCCTTCATGTACTACATTTCTCATTGATGCATTTCATTCTGTATAGTTAGGTAAACTCTTTTCAAAATTACTAATTTGCCGCAGCAATTGCTTTTCACGTAAAGGAACTGAGTAACCTAAAACTTTTCTACATTCAGTACGACAAACTTCACTTACACTGTCGCAATCGGTAATAAATTCTACATTTCTACACTCTTTACTTACATTATCACAACCAGAAATTAATTCATTGTATACATCACTGCTGCTAGCAATTTCAACTTCACTCTGTAAAATAACACCTATTTTTATTACCGTTACTCGGGGCAATTAATGAGGCTGAGTTCTCACGAATTACTTTTTTTTTTTACTCTATCCCCCTAGTTGCTAACCGCTTTTTTAATTTTGTTTCAAATCTATCAAAATGTTCTCCCTCTTGCTCAATTTCTTCTGAAACTCGTTCAAAGATATGATGAGGGTCCTCATTTTTCTGTCCAATGCCTTTAATTTTTCGTTGTATAGATAAATGCAGAAAACAGCAAAATAATCATAAATTTGAATTTTGTTTCTCGAAGTGATGTTTACTTTTCTATTTGTGAACTGGGCCATTTTTATTTTGAATCTGACCAAGCATGGTTTAATAAGTGCCGATATTGAACACCTACTTTAACGACATTAGTAAATATTAACAACATAACCTACACATCAAAATAACCAAAATAAATTGTGATGAATTTACTTGGACTGGTGGCTTCATTGCTGAATTCCTCAATGTGGACTGATGATTTATACAGTTGTACGATGCTGGAACGCAATTTGGTAACTGTAGTCCATTGTCTGGTACCTGAATCCTTTGTAATCTGGAACTGCTGTTTTGCACTGCTTGCCACTTGATCGCTAACTCGTTTGGAACTGCCAGTGACCTGTAGTTGATGTTATGCTACTGCTATGTTTGTAAACACCAAATCATCAGGTGTGTGTACTATTATCGCCCTGTGAATGGGCAGCCAATTTTGTAATGTCGCAGACGTCAGAATTGGTGACTGGAAATCACAGCTCGGTTTTACTCACTAGGTAGATACATGAAACTTAAATAAAGGCACCATATTAAGAATAAAATTAAGAATTCATGTCTCGAACTAGTTCCTCCGTATTTTTATTTCAAATTTAAAATAAACAGTTAATCAGTAATGCAGAGTCAGCTTAACAAGACAAACAAGCAAATACCAGCACTGCAGTAGTTCATTTATTATTCACGTCAATCAAAACTTCCATCACGAAAGAAAATTAAGAAGGCAGGAGGGATGTCAGTTCCTTGGTACCCTAGCGACCTACCACACTGGCGGAAATAATTTGGTAGACAAAGGTTGTCCGAAAATTATTGAAGTTAACTTCCCACGTCATGCCAAACTGCATTGTAGTAAAAATAATTTAAATTCTATAATATTCTCAAAGCAAACATGTGTTCAAAAGTGGTAAAAGCTTTTATCTCAGATTGCTAACGCAACCTAAACTGCGATTTTAGAAAAAGCAAACTCATGACAGATAAACATTCGAACACTGCCAAAACTTCAAATACTGATAAGTAATTACATTTCCTTGAAAAACAAAAGAAAATTCACCAAATGTCTCAATTTATTATAAAATGCAACATTACAATATACAATCCACACATTTACACTTTTCACGTAGTTGTTTCCTTTACTGTGCATCACATAACCATTCTCTACCTACTAAAATGGTAAATCATTCCACACCTGAATACTCATAAATGCATAGTGGCACTTGAGTAATCCAGAACTGCAGTTCATTTTAAAGTAGGACTGCTAAAGCAAAATTCAAATAAGAAAATAATGTGCAGAAGTCCAAAATGCATTGAAAGTCCATTGCCACTGCACAGAGGGGTGGGGTGGTTCGGTTCCGTTCAGTAGTGACAGCTGCCAAGTAAGGTTAGCTGAGAGCACGTACAGTGCCAGCAGTGTTACATGGTTTCCCTCCCTCCAGCAGAACGCATTCAGGAGAGCCCTCCCTTACTCTGCTTCCTCTACATGCCCTCCCTCAAAGCTGTATAAAGATTATTTTCTCATTTGAACTTCATGTATACCCACTTACCTTGTTTGCAAAATACGTATTACATCATTCACATATAAAAATTAATGTACATAATTATGGCAGTGACATTTATTAAAGCTGAAAATGTCAATTTTATAAAAAAAAAATATAAAACAGTCTTTAAAAAGTTATTGTTTAGTGAAATAAACATGAGCTGTGCGATTCCTAGTCCTCACACAGCTTACTGGCCAAATGAGCAGATGCCTGGCAGAAGAGCTGGAACGAGGCAAGACACTTGCTGGTCACGCCTTTGGTCACATTATGACTCAAGTCGAGAGGATCCTGCACGCACATTGGCGATTTGATGCGAAACTTCTCCCACTGGTTGTCCTGCGTCCGCTGCCGCCCCATCCACTGGATGAATGACCTTCGTGACATGCTCTTGCCGCACTGGGGACACAGCACCACGTGGCCAAAGTCTGCCCTGGCGCAGAACTGGAAGAAGTCATGCAGCAACTTTGCTGTCGACGCAGTGTTGTAGCTCCGAGGTATTGCAGACTCATCCAGAACAAAGCTGCAATTCCACCCTGGGAAACAAACAATGTATTAAATATCACTTGACACCCCAAGTTTTTAATAATTTGTTTTGCAGAGCATCTGATGCTGGCTGTCCAAAATTTGAAAATTCTGAACTACAAAAAAATTTTGATTTCTGACTTTTGAATGAAAACAGATAACATTACAGCATTCTGTCCAGATGACTACACAACTGTTCTATGGGTCAGCAAGTCAGTACATAAAACACCACCAGCATGACTTCACATGATGTCACATAGCAAAGGTATGTTTTTGACATGTTGCAACATTGTCACATTGCTCAAAATTAACCAGAAACTTGACAATGTACATGCATAAAATTCTGTGCTAAAATTGGTAAAAGCACTTTCCAAAATCAAATTTTCTTCAGCAAGAATGTGGTGAACGTATTCTATTCAAAACACAAATCTGTGAATGGCATTCAACAGATGACATCAGCATGCATTGAATTGCCAAAAAACGTGTGCCACATTCCACACCTGAACATCTGACAGGAACAAAGGTAACATCAGCTGGAGCTCTGCCAAGAGTTCAAGAACACCTTAGACGTTAACTTCCGAGTCTGGTGGAATCTACATACTGTGTTAATTACTTACATTCCAATATGTACTTAAACAGCTGATTAAAGGATAAAAAGTGGCTGGAATAAAATTGTAACTAGGGTCCCAAAAATGCTCACTTTACCATGAACAGCCTATATATGGGTATGAAACCGAAACAAAACATCAGTAACCATACCCCAAAATGCACAGAACATGTACGGAGCAATGTGAATTTGACGTTAATGTTTCTGTCAACCAAAAAGGAATACTTCTGATGTAATGAATTTTTCAATATTGTCAATGTAGATCCCAGAGGAACTGGTCCCTACAGACACAAGGAAGTATTGCTATTGCATGATGAGAAGAGCAAACCCTTGACTGGCAGTCCACTCCCTAAGGAAGCAGCATCCCCTTAATGCAGTTATTACTTGTCAAATCATTAAGTTTTCAAAACATAACACTCAAAAGTCTTAATTTCCCGATTTCTGCAGCATACTAGGCTTTTCTCCTAGATATTTTTTTCTAGTCAAGTTGCATTTAATGAAGTCTGTATGGTGTGCAGAACATACTTATTCAGGATGAATGTGATTTGTAAACAAGTGAGTGAGTATTGGCACTCTGAATTTTGTTGAAAATAAATATCAGATTGTGGTATATATATTTTTGTTCATTCAAGCGAAACTGTTAACATTCATTTAATACGTAGTTTAAACCATAAACCATAGAGGAAAAGTTGTTTTTGTTCAGACAGGAGAGGAGCGGCAATCCAGTTGGTGCCCTTGGCCTTCACAACCATAGGGTCAGGACTCCTTCAATGTCCTGCACAAATCCCCTAGTCCTGAGCGGGGGTGATTTTTATACTAATTTTTCCCACTTCTAGACATTCCGAAGGGTGAGGGGTAATTAGCCCCGCCTCTCGGGGGTGGAGCTTGTGATGTCACGTGCATGAACCATGGATCCTTATCTGGTGTGGCGCGAGATGTTGACACATCTTGCACTGATGATCTCGTGGAGGCTGTGACCTTCTGGCAAGTAACCCGCCTCCCTGCAGTGGCGGGAAATTCAAATTGAGCATCTGTAATATACGCCTCTTCCAGGCATGGGATGTCTCATGCGTCAATTTTAATATAAAATTATGACTAGTTAAGATATTCCAAGGTCTTCAACTTTTCTCATGCAAGGACGTATTTTGCTGCAAATATGTGTGCGCTAGTTACTCATGGGATTTTCCTGATATACTCTCACATGAAATTTCTCATACAAGGCCTTGTACAAAATCCACTTCACATAGTGTTAAAGTAGCTTTATAATGATTATATCAATCAGCAAAATTTTACATCGACTATGATAAATAACTAGACCTACACATTCTACTCCAGAATTACATATGAATACCTCGGATAAATTTTTTTTCTCCAACATGATTAGACTGTAAAAATTCCACTGTTGGCACAACTGGCTCATCCAGCTGTTGCAGGTAAAATATCACAAGAAGAGTGAGTGCATAATTTGATATCTTGGCCAATGTGCCCAGTCTGGTTGCACCTGTGGATTTTGCCCAATGTCGTACCAACAAAATTAGCATCTTCACCCTTTCATCTAATGTGGAATAGAATCTGTAACAGAATAAGAAAATATATAGTTATTACATATGTATCTATCATAATATTTCTCTATACATAGGCAAATTAACAACTTCACATGCCCCAAAGTTTTAGGCCATTCCTTTCTTAGTATTGCATGCTATTATACGTCTTATATCTAAAATGAGTCACTTATTTATGCCATAATAAAGTAGTTGACACCAGTAATGAAGATGTTTGCATCTTGGCTGGCATTAAAATTGGGCAATAATTCATGTTCACACAAAAGGTTCTGTGTAAAACCCTGCTATATTAACCTTCAATCTCTGCATCCATTTAATGCAGAATGTGTCCTGTTAGTTCCTTTCTCATTTTATCTTAGTGAACCTGTAACATGTTTCAAGGTTAGAAGGATTTTTTCCATAATACTGCTAACTTCACAAAGAGGTGATGCAGCTGGATGGGTTAGTTGCCTTTCTGAAATATGAACTAGCAATCCCAGGAATGCTTTTCAGCTCAATTTATTTGCAATGCTGTTACAACAATTAAATACTTTTAACGAAATAAAATCAAAATATTTGACAAAGAATTTATTGATGGGGTCATAACTGAAATTAAACATGTGGGATCTCTCACATACTGATAGATAACCTTGACTTTGATAGTGTAGTACTTCCTGTCATGTTTTCCAATACGCAAGAGCCACAGATGAGCAGCGTTACCTCTATAATAATGGCTAACAGGCAGAACAAACATGCAAGACTTATCAACAGGAACACTAACTTACATTTAAAGGCTGTACTGCATCACATGAACTGTCATCTTATTACCTCTGCCTAAAATGTAACTCTGAATTGCCTCTTGTGAATAGCAGTATGATGCTGAATAGTTGCAAAAACATCATAAAATCTGAAATAGCATTGGCTGGTATAATTTACAAACGAGATTTCAATTTGAGATACACAAGATAACTTATCACCGAGCGATCGTGTTTCTCCTGGAATGCCAGCTGGATAGCACAACTACCGTATTTGATCAATTCTAAGATGCCATCAATTCTAAACCATTCTAGGTAGCACCTAATGTTTTAGGGAACATCCTGAGAAAATATTACTGGTATACATATGAGGCCACGGCCACGGTTGAACCACCACTTCAGTAAAAAGTATTTATTTTTGCTTTCCATAGAAATGGTTTGACATCAAAAGAAATACAGTATTTTGGTGTCTATAGGCCTCGTGCGTGTATAGGCCGCACCATTAGTTTTTGATGAAAAATTAAGGGTAATTAATATTTCAAGTAAAGGCCGCACCAAATTGTTATATTCCTGTAAATATTGCTAAATCATGATTGCGTACTAACATAATAAATTCAGACATTTCTCCCCTACAAAACATTTGTGACACAAAATTTTGTATTATGTGCATTGTTTACAAATTTTCATAGCGCTATTACTATTTCACAGATGGTAATGTGACTTGATAAAGCAAGACCATGGCAAAATGTTACTCAAAATGGCATCTAACAATCTGCATCACTTGCGGCAATGCGGCAGGCATGCAAACTACGTAAGATATCTTTCTCTTGTACAGCAGAGAAATTATTTTCTCATGTACATCTTGAATACTGTGATTGCTAAGTGAAGTGAATAGGATTACCTTAATTGTGAGTTTCCTTTTTCTAACTTTCCAGGAATATTTATTAGAGTTACAATTTTATACATAACCCAATTGTAATTTTTATGAAAAAATATTCAAGTGAAAATTTGCGAGTGGTGTTGGCAACGTCATATCACAAATCAATATTTAGAAAATATGTCAACGCTGTCTCTAGCCCATCGCTATCAACATGGCTGCTGCCGAAAACATTGCAATATTGATTGCTAAACATCTAATAAAATTCTACAGTATATATTTCATATACATATGTACTGTATTCCCATATTTTTTAGTGTGTTTGTTTTGTATTTCGTCCTCTGTAAATACACAATGTGTAGTCTGAGATGTCTATTATTATTTACTTTATTTTTTTCTACAAAGAACGAGTTTGTGATTAAATCAACACGAGGTTATTTCAGAATTGGTAAATTACATAAATACAACTAAATGCAAAGCAGTGAGATACAAGCAAAAAAAAATGTTAAAAATTTATTTTATAATCGTTATCTATTTGTATTACTGGTGCATGTGTACATAATGTACCGCATATCAACTTGTATGCATTGGTGAGTACAGTTCGTATTTATACTTTCTTGTTAATAATTTGTTATTTAAGGATCAGAGCATGTCATTTTTGGCAATGCGACAGAAATCTTTGTTTGATCAATGTGGTAAAAATTTAATTTCGAGTTATGTAAAAACTGACTATTTTAGCATTGTTTACATAGGGCTTTTGTCTCGGGACCACAGAAAATGCTCTATGGATACTGACTTTCAGTCAAACTGAGTTAGATGGTTTGAGTTTACACTGCATATTGTTATAAATATTCATTTAATACAGATTTTTGGGGTAAAAATATTTTTTAATGCAATATCTCGACATTACGCCGCACCCCACATTTGCAGTATTTTTTTGGTAAAAATGTGCAGCCTATACATGCCAGAATATGGTATATTTCACTCTTTAAAAGAGAATATAGTGCTTTTGGAAGCAAATTATTGCAATGCATGTTTCTCTACAGCAGAACAACTTCAATTCATAAATTTCAGGTAGCTTCCCAGATACTGCATTTTTATTATATTCTGCACATATAATCACATTTGTTTCAAAGAAACAAAATAATACATGTTTTCCTGTCGCTATAAATGAAGCATTGCATTTTAATCCTATTGTTAAACATCTACAGCATGGCAGATGCACACAATCATTTGAAATGGCAATCACACAGCTATAGTTTTGTACTGAAAACTGAATTGCATTTTAATAAACCTCTATTTATTTTACAGTATCATTGATTGCATTTTTTTTAGTACTGCAAAAGTAATTCAAATTTTTGAGCTATACCATTTACGAATTGATTTTGTTAAAAGATAATATATAAACTATTTTGAAGAAGCTGTATATCTCAAGATATTTTACGATAACACAATTGATGACAATCTGTTTTGCCCGCATGTAGTTACCACATGATCCTCTAGATAGCTGCACTGTTACTGCACGTGCAGTTGCTAGGTTTCTCACTAGATAACAGCGTATTGGCCTAAATCCTGTTTTCGCAAAAACACATACCCAATCTGCTATCACAAAAATTTCCATTGTTTTCTGGAGGATATTTTTCATGTTACGGAGCATGTACACAATATGAAAAAAAAAGAGAAAGAAAAAAAAACTATTTCACGTTTCGCATATGATTTTGTCTGTAGAGCAAGTCAACTCTGAGACCAATTTTACGTAGTATATATACCTTACTTGAATAATTTTATTCTGTACCTTCTCAGAATTTTTTGAAATAGGAAAATTAATACTTAAATTTATTAATCAATGTACTATGAATGGCATGGCTGAACAACTAAAAATAATTATTCAAACAAATAGTACAATTGCACTAGAATTTTCTTTTCAAGGCAAACTTTATGGTACTTCATTGTACGCCATACCCGTGTTTCTCAAAAAAATATTTTCGGAACAAAATTTGCAGCTTGGAATCAAAAGTAAATATGGTATAAGGTACGTAATACACAGCTCTGAGGTCAGTTGCACTAATTCCACAACTATGTCATATGGAAGTTTACGTAAGAATAACAATTTTCACATTCTTACTTAAAATCGAACAACAATTTTTTTATGTCATTAAGACCTAATGCTGATGAACTTAACTAACCCAATTCAGTCAACATAAAAATGATATTCTCTTACATAAAAATTATATTTTCTTTTTACAAGCAAACAATTTTTGCCAAAAGTCTATAGTTCAAAATTTCACCCATAGTTAAAGCATGATTGTTTCATAATCACATAACTATACTTCTGGCCAGAAAACCATACAACCCATTATTATGTTTATTTTGTCAAACAATTCAAATTAAATTACAAAATGGTTGCTAGACTACTCAAAAGTATGTAATGAATATCATATGGAAGAACCAAGTACAATGGAAGTGCAAAAAAGATTGTACACATAGGAAAAGATCAGATGCCACAAAAATTTAAGCAGTAGATATGAAATGCATAAAAAGTACGTTAGCAGTTGTCATACGAGATAATACAATGAACAAGGTCTTAAACAGTAGAAGTACAGACATTACATAAAAAAATAAGTGCAAATGAGAGAATATCACAGTAACAATGAACAGGAAAGTGTAGCCTTAAAAATTACAGGGTGGGTGGAAGAGCTTTGTAGGCCAGTGTCTCCACGAGAGGCTAAAGGTGGAGCTGGCAAACAACGTGAGCAGGAAAGAGAGAATTACAGGGTGGGTGGAAGAGCTTTGTAGGCCAGTGTCTCCACGAGAGGCTAAAGGGGCAAACAACGTGAGCAGGAAAGAGAGAATTAAGTACGACTGAAGAAAGATGGAGAGCTGAGAGATGATCTGGACACAGGGTGAAAGCAGTACTGAAAGGAAATTAATAAAAATGAGGCATCTAGCTTACCTAACAAGCTTCGTATTCTGAACACTCGTTTCATTCATGAAATTGAGGTCACAGTCAATCCCCAGGGGAATGTACGTGAACCTGATGATGGGTGTTCGAGCGTATGGAACTTCCTTCAAGTTCCTGCAGTCTTGGCGGCTGCTCAGAAGCCTGTAGCCCATTCTGACAAATAGTCGCTGAGACATGTGGTGCTCGTGGCTCTGTAGTTTACTGCTACCTAACCAAACAGAAGTTTCACAGTTACCCAACAATGCATCCATAGAACTTGTACCTTCAGCTTACAAGCTACTGTAGTTTACACAGATTGTAATACCTTATCCTACCACATGGTAAAGTATTACTAGTCACTCATTGCATTGTCATTGTATTGGCTTATTAAAGTCTGCCGGTGTTTTACTTGAAGGATTATCAGGGGATGGCTTATAACCTAACTTAAATTAACACCCATGCATTATCTGGGATTCAAACCCAGAACCTCCGGCATCCCAGACTGGCAGAGCACCAACCTACTGCACCACAGGAGGTAAGTGCTGGTCACTCATTCTAAGTAATTTTCTTCCAGTGTGTGTGTGGAAGAGATAATATACACACAAGGAGAGCAATAAGTAATTTTTGCAGTCTACAAAACTTAGCTCTATGGATAAAATACTTCAGAAAGCAGTTGGCAAAGATGGAAGGCATAACTAAAAACAAATAAATATTGTAACATTTCCAAAGTTTTTTGAAATCTCATAGCCAGGACAGTAGATATGATATGAGAGAGTTAGATCACTGAACCAAAATTTTCAAACCTCACTCTTTGTATACCTTTTACAGGATTAAACCACATTTTTTAGTCAAAATATATACAAAATATAAAAAATTTACATTTCCCATAAACCATATTCTATCTATCAACTCAAGAAAAAAATTAGAAAACCTTGGTATGTATTTAAACAAAAAATTTACTTGAAAACACAATGAAGAGTTGAAAAAACTGTTAAATTTTTTATATATAAATAGTAATATGAAATGGAGGATAACAAAGCAATTAAAAATTCAAAATGAAAGGAATAAAATAATATAAAACAAGTTTTACTTTCAAAATCAAAATGGATCACGCCTGGGAATGTAAAATTTTTTTTCAAAAGACGAACATAAAGAATGTTTTGAAAAAAATATAAATCACATTTGGTAATATCAAAGAAATTATAATAGAAATATAAAGAAAATGTGTATTCACAAAAAATAAAATAAAATAAGGATAAAATTCTTGAAAAAGTACTTCACGATTACAGAAAATGTGTAAAATTTATACCGAGGAACATCAACAAAATCACTTCATATTCATGACACTAAGTTATTCTAAATTAATACATAATCATAACATGTAAATAGTGTGAAGAAAGTAAAGATATTGGTCTATTTCCAAAACTCTACAAGAGATCAACATATGGATGTGTATACTGTTCATTTTAATGAATATATGAGAAAAAATATAATAAAAATAAGCAAAACAAACACACTAATTTTTTAACAACAAACATGAAAAAGCAGGCCCAAAAAAAATGTGATTTTCTAAAATTTGATTTATTATGTGAATGAAGAATAATCTTTTCAAAATCATTTTTAACTGAATGTTTTTGGCTAATTAAAACTTTTTGAAAAAATATATAATTCATTAAAATTTAACTATCCTCTTTTGTATACAAAATTAATTATTGAATTGGTTTTTCCACAATTGCTTGGGCCTACTATTATTCATATTGTCAAGTAATAGTTCACCATTTTTTATACTTTTGTGCAAAATTAAAAATAAGGTATTTATGTTAATAAATAATAGTTCCATATCAAAGAAGAAATTGTGCTATGATATTCACCACAACAATCACTCTCGCTTTGTTTAGATTCCACACAAAATATTTAACACCCAACATAAATAATAATACAATAACGCTAACAGAATCAAATCTAAAAGCTTCCATTCATAAAAACTGATTCGTTGGAAAACATCATCAATTAACGGTATCCATTTCAAACAAAAGAAATTGAATAAATGCCAGATAATGTGATAAATAGAATAAGTGTTAAATTTAAATTTGACAATTTTGATGATAATCTGATATGCTAGGTATTGACTAAACTACCTAATGTAAGCTCTTTAAAAACAGTAATGTTCATAGCAGTTTGGCTTATGGTATAGTCATCAAGTAAGATTAGGAACAAATATCATAACCTGCACTGTCCTTATTTCATCATGTAGTGCAATATGATGGCTATGTGTCAAGCTTACGAACCCAATGAAAAGTGCAATATAACCATATGACATCTGCTACTGTTGAATGATTCAAATGAAATATTAAATACGGAAAGACAAAAACATATGAAATAAAAAATATAAAATTAATAATGACTGGTTTAATCATACTGTCTTAGAAATGAAAATGTGATTGAAAATGTAGGAGTGAACATTAGTTACACGGACATCCATTTATCCGGACTCGTTCTAAAAATGCCATTATATTCTAAATACTGAACGAGTTACTATCTATTATAAAAATATAGAATAATTTAACTATTTCCTGAATATATCAATTACTATATACTGCACCACATGTCTCAGCCACTGTTTTACAATGCATAAGGAGGCCCATATACAAGTGAATCTCTAAAATCAAACATTGGCAGCTGCTCAGAAGCCTATAGCCCATTCTGACAAAACTGGTGCAGGTCACATCTGGCTGATGTGACCCGCCACACAAGTATAATACAATATTTCCAGAGCCACATCCTTATCTGTATACTATTTTTAGACATTACCGCATCATGCTGTGTCCCGATTGGGCCATGTTCAGATGATGATGCCAGTGACTTCAAAGTTCTTTTATATTCTGGACATTTTGACTTGAAGGAAGTCCCATATGCTCGAACACCCATCATCACGTTCACGTACATTCCCCTGGAGATTGACTGTGACCTCAATTTCATGAACAAAATGAGTGTTCAGAATACGAAGCTTGTTAGGTAAGCTAGATGCCTCATTTTTATTAATTTCCTTTCAGTACTGCTTTCACTGTGTGTCCAGATCATCTCTCAGCTCTCCACCTTTCTTCAGTCTTACTCAATTCTCTCTTCCTGCTCAGATTGTTTTCCAGTTCCACCTTTAGCCTCTCGTGGAGACACTGGCCTACAAAGCTCTTCCACCCACCCTGTAATTTTTTAAGGCTACACCTTCCTGTTCATTGTTAAAGAGAATAGAAAAATATGAAGATCTCTTTCGTCACAGTGTTTCCCTTACCCATGGAGGAGAGACAAGACCTTCTGTCAGCTCTTGTAACATGCACTTTCATGTGTTGTTCACAGTAAACACGTCCGGGAGGGGGTGGTTAGTTTGTAATGTTGCAGACACCTACCAAATTTATTTCTGCCGGTGTGAGGAGTCATTAGGGTACCAGGAAAGTAGTGACTCTCTCCCATCTTCTTAGTTTTTCTTCACAGTGAGAAGTTTTTCAAGTGAATAATAACAGGCTACAATTGAGTCTTTTTCTTGCTTTTACTGCTGCGAGTGATAAATATCTTACTTTGTATGCTGAGATTGTAAAATGGAACAGCAATAAATCTACAGCGAACATTTTAAAGTTTCATTATTTATTTTTTTGTGCTCTTTTTATCAATTAACTTTTTTTTCAATTCAGAGTATCTTGCTTTCAAACTAAGCCAGTTTGCGCTAATGTTTATAGCGAATTCCATTTGAGTCTTCCCTCATGAAACATTACAACTTGTTAACTGATTTGATTTTTTTATTTTATGTACAGTTTCTGTTTTGGATAAGCTTTCTATGTTCTATGCATGTGTAATAAATATTATGTTGTGTGAAAATAACTTTATATAAATTCTTTTACCTTCATTTTCTACATAATTATTTCCGTTATCTGGATTTTTGATTATAATTATATTTGATCCCTATTAGTCTGGATAATAGACTTTCTACTGTCCATACTAACTTACTAAAATACTTAATAATATATCATCATCATAATTATTCAATTTACTGAACAATTAATTTGTATCTGATGTATTATTTACTGGTACTATAGCATCTTCATTATCTCCACAATTAATTCAATTTACTACAGACAATTCACTTTACTAAGAAATCCATTTATATAGGGAGTGATATTTACTGGTTTTTGTTTTAAACCCAATGTATTATTTAATTGTTCTTCACTATTTATACCACCATATCCCTCATAACTGTATCCACATGATAATGTATATATTTTATTTTCCAAAAGTATTATTTTATTTTCTTTGTACTTTAAAGCTGTTTTATTTATTTGAAATGTATAAACTTCATGTTTGTCAGTTCTTATTAGTTTCATTTTTTTGAATATGTTCTTTTCTTCGAAGAAACCATTCTTATAATCATCAAATGCTATTTCATTTTTAACACAAACTTTTTACTTCCTTTTTTTTTTTTATCAACTTTGAATCCATACATTTTGCTCCTAATCCAACAAAATCTGTCATAATTATTCATCATTACATTCATCTTTCATTCTACCAATTTCCTTCGTTTTTCGGTATTTGTGATATTTATTTATTGAGGTTATCTCTTGGACAACCACTTGTGTTAATCTCATTTATCATTTCATTCATATCTGAGAAAAATCCTCCACTTTTATGTTATATACTAAAGATCAGTGTCTTGATAACAATTCAATATCTTTAACATATTTTTATGCAAACCTCTACAAATACATGAAAAGGAACATAAAAACTAAAGTAGCTCACAACTTAAACAGGTTAAAATAAAATAATACAGGCTGTTCACAGTAAAGTAAACACTTTGGAAGTTCTAGTTATTTATTTCTTATCAGCTATTTTGTATACTTAAAACAACTTTTCTTAAATAAATATTGCCACGTAAATAATAAACGCAGTGTATGTATTCCACCCCACTTGGAAGTTAATGTCTAACATTAACGGCTAACAGCCAGCAGCGTTCAGACCATGACGGCCATAACCTGGACTTTCCGTAACAGAATTATTGTTTTGAAGTGTAAATCTTGTTTTTTATTTATTTCAGGGTCAAAGTGTTCTAAACTGTTAAATTGTATGTTCATAAAATGTTGCACCATGCGTGGTTCAAATTCTAAATGTGTGCTGCACGAAGAACAAGGAAGTTATTATTCTGGCGTAAACGCTGCAAAATGGAACAGTCAACGAACACAGATAATTCACAATTTAAATGAATAGCATGATTATGTAACAGAATTCTTTATGTGCCATTTCTTTTGATAGTAAAAGTTATACTCTGTGTTCATAGCGCTTACGCTTGTGTGAACCCCGTAGGCAACCATGGTAGGTCCATGAGACACTTGCCTCTGGGTAATCTGCCGAGGAGAACTGGCGAGGTAAGACGCTGTCACATACGCACTTCACATTTTTGCACTGAGTTAGATTTACATATAGTCCATTCCCGATTGGAAGCGACTTATGAAAATCAACCTTTAAAAAAACACTGCCGGCATAACATTTCAACCTGTTTCTTCAATAACCTGTATTCCACAAATATATAACAATGTGGTTAATTTTAGAGTACTGTATTATTGAATAAATGAAACTTTACATTAATATCTTCTATAACTTGTAATATTAATTTCTTTTTAAATATGAATTAACAACAGCGAGAGCAGCGATGTGTTGGCAACGGCCGGTAAGAAATAGTTCAGTTAAAATATTATTTTAACCTAGTTTTTTATAATACCATTTGTAAATTAACCGGTGCCTATTGAAATATTTAAATATTTAGGTAGCCCCGATGGCATCATATATCATTTTTACAGTTTAAAATAACAGCGGAAAAAATTGTGAGTATGGTGTTGTTTTATCGAGCGAGAGTAACTTTGAAGCAACTGTCTACTAAGTGAGGCTTGTCGCTCTCTATCTGTCTGTGTCTCTTTCACACTCTTTCACTTCGCTAGTATGCGAAAAAAAATTGTACAAATATTCAATTGTAGCATATTTCATACTTATTACAGCAAAATAATGATTTTTGAATTTGTAATTTACAACTGAAAAGAGATTTTAATGTTTGAATACTTAATTTAATATTATTAGATATGATGGCAGGGCAGAAACAAAGTGAAGTTGGCAGACGTAGTGAGCCATGACATGGCATGTTGCTGTTTTACCAAATGAAGTGTAAATTAGTCTTACTCCGAAAAATACTTCAAATTACCACATCACGTTTGTAGACGTTGTTTTTTTTAAACCTACCTAAGCAAGTTACGATGTTGTGATAAATCTGTGTTTCCGCAGCAGTAATAAATATACTGTTACAGTGCATTTCGTTAACCGTTGCATGTGAAATAGCGTGGCGTGGCTGTGTGGTGATCGTTGCGCTGGATTTGCATGTTTTCGTGATTTCAAATATTCAATGTGAACTGTTTTTATGACTAAGTTATTTATTTACATCCACATCTGTTTATTTATCACAACATTGTACCTTTGTCCTGGGTGTTTGAAACAGTTGTGTAACGTGATTTACCATCAATCCTAACAAAATAACCAAACCCAGCCCCAGAAAACTTCAATAAACCTAATACACAGTAAGTAGCAATAGATATAAATGTGAGTGGAATATAAGTTACGGTAGGCTTATTTGCGTGCATGTTCACAGCTATATTTTAAGTTTCTATAACAAAAAAATGAGCGACACGAGTTGTCTGCTTGATTTTAATGTCGCTTTTTCGTTTAACTTGTTATTCCTTCGTTATTCGAACTGAGGCCATCCTTTTAAAGAAATAACCCAACACATATCAATAGCAAAAAGTTAAATACTACAGTTCATTACCCCACAGTTGCAACAGTGTTTAACATAGTCACAGCAAAATATTAACGTGCATTACGTATAATGTGCTATGTAGTGGAAAACATATATGATACTGTATTGTAACCGTAAGAAATATCGTTAATTCAGGCAGTTTTAAAACATCATAAAGCTGACATACATAATGTTATAGGCCTAAACTGTGAATATTCGTAGGAAATGGTTTTTGAAATAGACCTAAGACAGAATTCTTTGAAAAGCTGTAAACAGTGAACAACACATTTGACAGGTATAAAAGAAGAAGTCACATTTCAATGTTTATTTTTAGGTGTAGCGAAAGTATACGAACACACACACAATGGCATGTAAACATTGATTTTGGACAGATGCTACATGGCAGTCACATGGCAATGTTTGTTTACATTTGGCGGAAAGATACGAAACCGGCCTGCAAGTAGATATTTAGCAGGGCTCCGAGAAAGTTACTTCCAATGGGGAATGGACTCTAGTTCACTTTTAGTATACCGGTTAACCTTGGCCTTGCATACATTTTGCCAGACATTCCCCAGCATTCTGCTTCCGCTTAAATAAATAATTAGCAGCCGTTGTGGCTTTTTGAACTTAAACGAGGGAAGGAAGAAAAAAATTTCGGAGAGGCCACGCGGCCCATGCACCATATGAATCAGGCACCATCCACCTACACTCAAGGCGTTTCATTGTAATTTCTGTTTAATTGCTACGTGCAATATTAAGGGTGATCTTTCTATGTATGTATTTGAGGGTATTTTTTACGTTTAATTGTGTTATGGCCACATCACCCATGGCCACATGGTCAGATATCACCAAGTCCGTATTTTTGCCATCCATGCACTTTAAGGATATATTCGTGTAATATCAGGTGCACTTTAATTAATCTCAAGGTAATATGTATTGTTTTATTCTGGGTTCCATGTAGTTTTGATGTTTGATGCTTTAGCATGGATGACCACGCTGTCTTTTGCACGTTTGATTTTGCCACCATCAGACGTGCTAAAGCTTTTGTATGCTTGAATATTTTGTTTTATTCTGGGTTCCATGTAGTTTTGATGTTTGATGCTTTAGCATGGATGACCACGCTGTCTTTTGCACATGTTTGATTTTGCCACCATCAGACGTGCTACAAGCTTTTGTATGCTTGAATATTAAGGGGAATAATTTTCCCAATACCGCTACCATTTTGTCCGGTATTAATTTGCAGTTTTCACACAGAAGTATTGCAATTTCACCTGCACCACGTGATTCATTACGCACTTTATCCAGCGGCATCCGCGCCATTTAATGATACTTTCATGCATCTGCGTGTTTATTGTGCCTATACATATTGTGTCCCATGTTGTATCATCATTATTTGTGTAATTTGTACGGTGACATTATTTCCGTAGTAGCCGGCTATGTGTAAAGATAGTCACCACACTCGCCACGTGCTGGGAGACGCATCCTGACAAGCCCGTGTTAGTGACGTAAAATAATCACAATCACACGTGTTAGTGTTCATCTTGTAATTCTCAGTGTCCTGTCTCCTGGAAAAATCTACAGTCCATCCTAGCAGCTGTAAACCCCTTTCCTTGTGGAGGCTGTGTTCTCAAACACCCCGGGGAAAATCATCCATCTAGGAGTGCTCTAGAATAATTTCGAGCTGGGGAATCGCCCAACAGAGTTAGCTAGACATGTCCGAGTTTCAATTCATTAATTCATCTTTGTGGCACGATATTGTACTTGGGAATCAATTTATGGTATGTTGCTCAGTGTAAAAATACCTACGTTTTTCTTTAGCGTCAACCTAGCAACTCCCGGTTTTCTTTCAGTGATAAAATGTTTAGTAATGATCAGTGTATTGTAAAGACGCTCGGGTGAGACAGACACACAGAACCCACAGCATCCCTGAGAACCCTGAGTCTCGAAGTGCAGTGTCTGGGAAGCACCACTGGCGCCCACCTACCGTAAGTAAATAGTGTCATCATTTGTCCTGTGTTTCTCCTGACAGCGTCAATTTTACAAATTGTATTTACACATTTCAAGTCATGAAGCAGTCCAAAGAGTTACTAATAGTACCTTTCTGTGCTGCAGATTGACTGTCCTGATATAATGATACCGTTATCACTTTTAATTTTATCTGTACCATCATACTAAAATAATCCTGTCTCAACAAACTTCAAATTGGACACAAAAAACTTTTAAGAAATGAGGTAATTTATCAGTCATTCTGAGAAAAATAAGAAGAATTGTTTTATAGTTACAATATTTCTGAAGTATTTAAATAACTCTTACAAGCATCATGCAATATGATGCATCTATTTATTATTAAAACCATAGTAATGTAAATACAGCCACCAAACTATGTGGCATTTTAAATGTTAAGCAGGAACACAGGGAAGTCTGCCAACATTTTAATTACGGTTCTTACCAACGAGTACAGTAAAGAATAATTCCGCAACTCACCTACATCAATATATACATCAATATCACTGTTGTGTAATGCAAAGCCAGCCATTCTTGATCCAAAAACCACTGCATTACATTCAGGAAAAATTGGCCGGAATGTCTGCTCCAGCATGGAAATAATCTGACTGTTCTGTGTCTCCAGGAAATCATTATCAGAAAGACCATACATCTGTATGCAATGTTTGTTGAAATTCTTCTGTGAGGAGAGCACCTCTTTCAATTTGTGTGGTATCACACCAAGTTCTAGAAAAAAAAATTATCTAAAACACTGACCCTACCATCTAAAATACATCAATTTATTTAATGCAGTTTCCGTGGACCCTGATATTGAATTCAAAATGACCCAGGGTATGGAATACATGTCAATACAGTACTATCTGAATACAGCAAATATAAAGAGTTACACAATAATAACACAGAAAATATATAACTTTAGTCATTAAATGTTTTATATTAATTTACAGAGTAAAATTACTTTGAAATATGAAATTCTTTCAAACACTGTTCCAGTGTTTTGACATCTCCCTCATACAATGTTTTCATGTCATTAAAAAGTTTTATTAAAGAGTACCTTACACCCTTTTGAAATACAGTACAGTCAACACATTTGTTGGATAGTGCATATTATCTTTTGATCTGGTACCGACACTATGAAACTCTGTACTTCTTCTAAACTTTTCCCAATTTTGGCAAAAAGAAAAAAGTATCTAATGTCATGATTGTAACTCGTATCAGTGGAAATAAACTCCAGATCCCAAGCTATATTGATGTTACAAATTACATATACAGTGTAACCCTGTTATCGGCCTAAGATTTTCCTGCTTAAACTGCCTTCTCTTGGTCCACAAACATGTTTTTTAATACAAAAGTACCCTCTTATAAAGTTCTCCATTATATAAGACTGACATTTCTTGGCGCCCTTGAGAAATGTTCTAACAAGGTTCTACTGTAAAAGCAAACTAAAAACTGGTTTAATAGGTACCACACCTGCTATACAATACTATTCAAGCATTTTGTTGGCACTTTTGTCATGTCCAGCTGAACGAGAATGCAAAAGCAAGAAAAATTAGTCACACCTTGTGAGCGAATCAGTTCATGGCATTTACAATGTGGATGTACTGCATTTTATTTTTCGTACATTTAAAACCTCATTTAAAGTAAACTGTTGTAAACAATGTAAATATGTTTAAGATATTGTATAGCATCTAAATGTTGCATATGTCGCTGCAGGGATATTTAATCAAAGTTTGGTCAGTATAGTTGATTGGCTGGTGGAAATGAAAATATTTCATTTACACTGGTATTAGCAGCAAAGAAAAAAAAATTTGTTTTAGGTGTATGAAAATAATCTTAAATAGTTTATATTATTTATTTGTTTTAAGTGAACCACCTCTTCAGTCACAACTGTAGCTTGCATCACAAACTCCAAATTATTTGTCAATGTTGTCAAGATAGAAGAAATTTGTAGATAAAATTATCTCTATGGTAACAATTGTTTTAAATAATTATATTGGGTAAAGTCAATTCACTAGTTTATAACATAGGGAAAGGAAAATAATTATAGTGTCTTAATAATTTTTCTAGTAAAATTGTATGATTAATGTCATGAACTGATGCTTTAATTTTCTAGTAAAAAAAAAAAAAGTTTTAATTTGCAGACTATTATTTTGTGTACTAATTAAGATTTTGTACTAAATTAATTTTGCTTTCGAGGTGGCAGGTTAAGTCAGTAATTTTTACCTTCAAATTACTTAACATCATTTAAATGTCTGACTTTGGTGCATTCTTTTTGACTTTTAATACACTTCAGATTGTAACAAACTATTTGAAAATTCCATACTTTTTCTTTTTAACGATGATCTGTCCATTAAATTGATTAGGAACAAAGCTATGAAAAAACTAATTAGCTTCTAAAAAAATTCTGCAATACTTAGGTAAAGGTACTTTTTAATACTTTATTTTAAAGCGTGGATCTCTGTAAATGCAGCAAAACACTCGCGTGTGTTAGTTTCATAAATAAGTCATTGGTAAAGGTGTTGAGCTAAACACATTTTGATTCCTCAGATATGTTATGTTCATAAAAAATTGTGCTATAGCTAGACAGAATGTTGGAAACCACAGCCATGATAAAGTACAAAGTAGACCCTACAAGAAACACAATCCTTTTCGAGGGAGAAAGAGGGTTCTGCTATCATGCATGCGCTGATCATTTTTTTGTTCAACCGTACACATAAAAATTTCTCAACAGATTGTTTAATCATTAAAACAATTTTACAACAAACCAGCATACTAAATAATGCACAGTTCTTAATACGAATAATCTTCGCTGCCTCCTCCCATCCCATACTTCAAAAATTGACAAACATACTGAGAAATTACATAAAATGTCCTGGTAAAACAAAACTGTGGCTAGTCATCAAAAATTGTTATGTTGAGAATTACAAAACTATATTAAAAGCAATGTGTTTTACCTACATTTAAATATTTATAAATATTTTTAAATAAAAGTAACAGATGTTCTTTAAAAAAACACTTACTTGAATATATGCTACTATCACGATCAATATTAAAAGTGTGTGCATTTGCCTCATTGTCCATTGGATGAGTATCACGAGATGAATCAGTTTGTAAAAAATCACTTTTATTTAAAATACCATTGGCATCACCTTCAGTGACATCCTGGGCAGTTTCTAGAATTCTGTTTTGATTTCCTACTACTTTGTCTTCATCTACCATTTCATAGTTGCACAACATTTTCTGTAAATGGTAGTTCATGTGTGAAACATGACAACTGTCATTGATGTGTGCCCACACATCGTCAACAGCCAAGATCACATCAGATTTACACAGCATACAGCGCGTTGTCGTCTCTGATATCGGTCTGAAAAATTCTTCGTGATGACGCAAAATGTCAGGTAATTTGCAAAAAAGTTTCTGTTGCTTCTGTTTCAGCTGCAGCCTGAAAACATGTTTCGAGAATTCAACCTGATGACATTCTGAATTAATGTGAGTGAGGTATTCTTCACTGTGTACCACAGTGCGGCACACCCTACACATAAGCATACCTGCAGAAAGCTTCCGGTACTGCACCAATCCCGGTCGCAAGTTGATCATGTGAGCCTCGCTTGCCACATGCGCCAAGACATCCTCCATCTCCAGGCACATCACTTTGCACAGGCGACACTCAAAAAGAGACGGATCCGCTGCATCAATCGCAACATTGGCGAAATCACCCTGTTCCAAAAGTCGAACAGTGAACCACAAACGAGACAGTGCTATAGTCTTCTCTTCCAAAGCCTGAGTATGAAACCTGTTATACACATGGTAGTCAACACTACATGCACTCACAAACGATGTACACAGTTTACAAAAGAAAATACCTTCACCCACATAAAGTAGATATTTATACTCTTCCTGAAATATTTTGTTTTGTAGCATTTCATTTTCTTCTTTCGTTGTGAGTTGTAATACATTCTGTGACAACTCATCTACAATTCTATTCTCACCAACAAAATGTTGAGAACATATCTGGATTACTTTTTCATTTCTCAAATCTTGACTAGGAATATCCTTTTCACACATTTGTACTTCTTTGCTTTGAACACTACTCAAATCACCAGAAAAAGACTTTTGTTTGGCCAGCTGCAAGTCCCTTCTGCAACTTTCCTGATCATGTTTCCTCACCAAGTTATCTTTGTGTACCTCTTTCTTAACATGCATAACAGCTTCCGCCAAAGTCATGACACCATTGTCACAAACTGAGCACTGCCAAATTGCACCATTCTGCAGAATTCTGTTTTGCTTGAGTAGTCCTCCTACCCCTTTCAAGAAATTACGTGTTTTCTCCATCCTCATTTTCAACTGTTGATGTTTCAGAGATGTCACATGCACAAACATATCAACTTCAGAACTGAAACATTTGTCACACAGCTTGCAATTATAGCTCTCTCCCTGCAGAATTGCAATATCATAACCCTCATCTGCAAGCAATTCCCGCACCTGTTTTACTTTCAGCAACAAATTCTGGTGGTACACAAAATCAAGGCGTCTCTCTTCCTTAAGTGTAAGTACATGGTGAAGCACAGAATTTAGATGTAAAAACAAATCCTCATAGATTTCTATGCATACGCTGCACAGCTTGCAATTGAATTTCAAATCATCAGTAATCATCACGTGTTTAACAGTTGTGGTATCATCTTCATTGCTCCTTGGAACGATAGAGTCGACCTCCGCATTCATAAAGTTTTTCCATACAGGCTCACTTTCATCGTCCAGATCTAACTCTTCATCTGCAAGCATTGCACAACCCCCCCTATAAGTTCTCACACTCATGTTGCACGGAACTTCCACAGAATTGTTTGATGACAAAACTTTATTAAAAATGTTTATGTTTGATGAAAACATTTTCTTTATTTCTGAACAGGTTAATGCTCTATATAGACAGTTATTGATACCAGTCGTTTCCAGCATCGTGCCCATTACATTCATAAGTCGAACTTCATGATCACTTTCTTGTATAATGTTCACCGGAACTTCGTCCGTTGACTGCGTGTCCTCTGCTGAGCTTTTAGCATTAGCACTTAGGTTCAGTGCAAACAATACAAGGTTTTCAAATGTCTTAGTTTTTTTCAAGCCACCCACATCATCCAAAAACTGAGCTAGTTCCACATCCATAATGGAAACGTGTTGTTAGTGGAGTGAACACCTCTCTGGAAAACAATAAAAACACTTTTTAAAGGCAATGGAAAAATTTATACAAAATCTTATGAAAAATATTAAATTCTGCTTCATTTTTACATTTATGTACAACATACATTCTTTAGGCTTATAAATATATAACTGGTCTCTATCATCCCGAAAAAAAATACAGATCCACACCACCTCACCAGTTTGTATGAATACTATACTGTGCTAAAGCATTCATCATATAGGGGCCTACCATATATTTTAAACTGACATATGGTATCAGGGGTGAATCCAAAGGAGCATGATTTTTCTCTTGACAAAAAAAATTAGATTATTCCTTACATTCTTAATAAGTGTTAATACTTGCACCTAGCGCAGTAACTATTTTACAAAATATGTACTAACACTTATATGAAGCATTAAAAGTTGATGTTTATTGATAAACTTGTGGTTTGAACATAGTGCACAGTACTCAAGTAGCCCCCTTCTTAACGGATATTTATACATCTCTCTCTGAATAGTATAAGTTCAATTGAAACTGACAGTGCAGTGTCCCTTTTGTGAGTAGCTACACTTGGAATGAGAACCAAGTGGAGAGGAAGCTTAGAAAATGGTGTACGTCCAACTAGCTAGAACTCGCTTAAGAAACCTTTACCTCTACTGAAGGAAAACAAACCTCCAACACAATGGAATGTACCACTGATACAAAAAAGAAACCTCCATCTGACTCAAGTGTGGAATGATAACATGTGCCACAAATGTGTATAGGTTGCTTGTGGTTCACTGGACACAAAAAAATCACACTGCCCCTACATGCATTTACTGTAGAGGGCACATTGTCATGAACCCTGTAAAGTTGATAAGTAATGACAGAGGGAAAGAAGATCCATGTTTTAACATTGAATTAAAATATTAGGTAAGCATTTGTGAATACTGAAATTACATATTTTGCTTTCTGTTGAGAATGAACAAATTTGTGAAATATTCACTTGTCTAATAAATTCATAGTTTCACTTGACTGATGTGTGAACAAAGTGATTAGACCCATGTCAATGTAATTTCACATATTCTGCCAAGGTCTCCAAAAGCTTGATGATTTTGTGCAGTGACTGCAACAGTGGTACAGCTGCAGTAATAACTGGAACAAAAAAACTGCAAATGAGGCATTCCATAGGAAAGCAAAATTCCAATACAAGCTACTTAGCTGCTTATAGTGACATCTTAAATACTTATTGGAACACAAGTAAACACATTTTTTTAGCAAGACAAAAGCATCTCACTTAAAATAATAATAAAATTATGTTTCACATCTGTGTGTACAAAATATTATTATCATTGTTGGCTGGGCGCTCGTTGAAGAAGGATGTGTGCTACTTCTACTCCTGCGAGAGAGTTGTTTATTTAGTGGAAATTGCCAGAACCTTTGGACTTTAACGGTTTTTATATGCTCCCAAGTGCAGATTTGTGTCAAGAATGCGGTAAACCGTTTTATGGGAGACAGAAAGTCGTAAAATGTGCGGGCTCCTGCAGGTCGTGTGTCCACAATCTGTGTGTTAACTCAAGTGCGGAATATAAATGTACAAACTGTAGGGACGAACAAAATATGTTTGGATCATCACCAAAACGTAATAGTAAGAATTCAGTGATGGAGAAATCAAGTTCGACGAGTGGACAAAAGAATTCTTTTGTAAACACTGTGCTTGACGATCCTGTTTTTAGTGATATATCAAAAGAATAGCAGAAAGCAATTTGAGGTGCTTTGCACTAAAATTGATGAACTCAAACAAGAAGTGAGAGACTTGAAAGAGGATAATTTTCTTTTAAGGGTCATGTTCGAAAGTTTTTATGCGATTAAAAAAAAAAACAGTTTGTGCTGAATGTGAAGTTTCTGGGTTTAATCCTGTGAATAAGAAGAAACCCTACAGTGAAATGATTAGTAACAGTTCAACTACATCCATCCTCAAACTTGACAGGCAATAAGTAACATATGGTAAGGCCACGCACGCTCTTTGTTCGTTCGAATGAAAAAGGTGAAGCTCAGCAGGAAGCAGCTGTGCCACCAGCTGCTGCTGACAACGGCTTTGTGTTGGTCCGCAGGCGGAGTACTAAGTCCAACGTAGAAAGTGGGTCACCGGCTGGTCGGCAGACCGTTTCCAAGAAGCCAATCCATGTGGGTGTCAGAAACAATCTTAATATTAAAATAGTACCGAAAGTGGTTAAACCCAAAATGAAAGTACTGTTTGTGTCCATATTTGCTCCTGAAGTTCAGGAAAACAACATAGTAACTTATATAAATCAAGAACTTAAGTTATCCAACCTCAAAGTGGCAAAATTAAAAATACTCTATGATTAGTATTCCTCATTTTATGTTTCTGTGGTAGATTCTGAATTTGACAAGATTTTCAACACTGTATTTTGGCCCTCCGGCTGTTTGATCAACCCTTTTTACAGCAGGCTTTAGAACAAGCAGCTACATAGTCGCATAAATGTACCTACTACAGAAGAGTAAACTTTGGAAAAAACTAAAGAATGGCAGCAGGAGCTGTTGTAAATACGTAAATTAACGAGGCAGACGGAGGTGTTATTAGCTGACTATGTTAATGCCACCCAGAGATTTTAATGTTTATTACCAGAATGTATGAGGATTAAGAACCAAATCACAAGTGTTTTCGCAAAACAATAATAGTGCTAATTACTCTATTATATGTCTTACTGAAACTTTGTTTAAGGACTATAGTATTAATGCACATTATTTTCCAGACACTTACCATATGTTCCGTAAAGATAGTGATGTTAATATAACTATACTCAGTATATGAGGTGTCGTAAATGCATTAATGTTTTGAATTATCCGCATGTTACCCAAAAATTTGATCTGAATAAAGAAAATATTGAATCGGTTTGGACAGAAATTACTCGTATTAATTAAATCAAATCCTTATCGGCAATGTGTACCTTCCTCCACAATTACCAGTTACAGTAGTTAATGATTATATTACATCTTTAGAGACTAAACTGTCAAATTATTCAAATCAAATATTAATTGTCTGCAATTTTAATATACCTGGAATAGAGTGTAATTTTTTGCATACACAGAATATTACACATAATTACAATAAACTTAAAGGTCACTCTCTTTTAGAGTTTACATATTTACTTAATTTGGAGCAATCTAACTTTAGTAAACCTTCTGCAGAATTATTAGATTTAGTTTTTTCTAATTCTTATGTTACTGTTGATAAATCTGTTGACCTGATTGTGGAGGAGGATACCTATCATCCTGCTTTATTTTGCCATGGTACAACAGATACTAGAAAATTTATTTTCAATAACAATCCCACTTATTTTAGGAACCATAAAATAGATCATTACTTGACTCTGTACTTATCAATTAACAATTTTGATTGGACTCCTATCTTTCAGATGACTGACTCAATCAAATGGTAGACTATGTCACTAGTACTTTACAATTCCTGATTGATCAGTATATTCCTAGGCAAAGGAGGAAAAAAAGACAATATCCTTCCTTTTTGGTTTTCGTATCATTTAATGAAACTATTAGAAAAGAAAGAACATCTTTACAGGTTACACAAAAAAACCAAATCTGTTTTACATTATGAACATTTTTCGGAATATCGTAAATTGGCTACGGATAAAATCAAATAAGATAAGCTAAATTGGTTAACAAAGATTAATAATAATTTAAAGCACCATCAGAGAGATTTTTGGAATAATGTTAAAACAATGAAGAAAGGTTTTAAAGAAAATACAACTTTGTTTATTAATAATAACACAATACAGGATGGAGTTGATCTTGCAAATATTTTTGGTAGTTTTTTTTTGCTAAAATGTATGTACGTAAAACTGTCAATTATTGCTCAAGTGAATGTCAAGGGAATAATTGAACTATTAATACGCCTACTATTACACAAGCTAAGGTACTTTGGCCAATAAAAAAGCTAAAAAGTAGTAAAGCCACTGGTTATGACAATATTCCAAACATTATTCTTAAAGGCTATGCTGGAATATTAACAGCACTGCTTACTCCTATTTGTACGTGTAGTCTTACGAATGGTGTTTTTCCATCAATAAGAAAACAAGCAATTGTCAATATTAAAGAAAGGTAACAACAGACATAAATTTTCATACAAAAAATTTAATAATGGAATCGCAACATGGCTTCCAAACTGGAAAAACGACTACAACTAATTTGTTTAATTTTGTCAATGATTTACATAAAGAAGTTTTATCTATAAATCAAATGGAAGTTATTTTGTTTTGATCTTCAAAAAGCTTTTGACACATGTCAACATGTGATCATATTGAAAAAATTACAAGAAATAGGCCTCTATGATTTATATGGTGCTTGGTTTACTAACTACTTTTGACAGAAAATTTGTTGTTAGAATAGATCATGTTTATTCCAATTCCTTTTCAGTAATGTCTGGGGTTCCCCAAGGCTATTCGTTAATGTTTTTATAAATGATATCGGTGTGTAAGGCATTCCATGCACTTCTCTACGCAGATGATTTAAAGATCTATAAGTGTGTTAAGGATGGGCGGGATTGTGTGATGCTACAGCAGGATATTACTACTATTAGGAATTGGTGTACAGATAGTGCCATGGCACTGGATGAATATAAAACCATATGCATCACATTTACAAGGAAAACTAACCCAGTCGTACATAAATGTGTTGTCAATAATATTGTAATTAACAGAGTAGAGTATATACGTGATTTAGGAGTAATTTTAGATTGTAAATTATTTTTTCATTGTCATGTAGATAGTCTAATATGTAACATTAGTCATACATTAGGTTTAATCAAATATATCACCTTTTCAGCTACATCACCTGACTCCTTGCTATGTCTTTATTATTTGTTAATAAGGTCTAGGTTAGAATATCCCGTATGTGGAGGTGGAGGTGCTTGAACTGGAAAAGGTGCAGAGAAAGGTAGCAAGATGAGTGAAGGGTACGTGGAGAAGGCAGGGGCAAGATGGTGAGGAAGAAGGGAACTATAGGCCATCAGTAATGATGAAAGAAATGGGGTGGAGCTCATTGAAGGACAGGAGGAAAGTTGAACGTTTAGTTAGGATGTACAGGATTGTGAATGAAGAGGGAGGATGGGGAGGTCTACACTGCAAGCTAAGTAAAAGGGTATTTAGAGGAAGAGGAAACAACAGTGAGAAGCTTCAGAGGGTGTGGAGGAGAACGGAGCGAGGTAGGCAGTCCATGCTTGTGAGGTCTGCGAGAGAGTGGAATGTGTTGAGGAAGGAATTGGTATCTTTGGGAGGGGTTGGTAAATTTAGGAAGGGAGTGGAAAAGGAGTTGGTTGGGTGAAGGCGAGGTGAGAGAGCTCGCCACCGGGCGGTAGCCTAACTGCGAGTGTATGTATGGTGGGAAGAAAATGTGAGTGATATAACTTTCACCAGTAACTGACCAGCACTTTGCACATGATTGGCCGTTATTCCACATGACAATCATTCACCAATCAAATCAATGTTATTGCACAGGTGCAACGAAATTCTTAACTTCGCTGACAAAGTACAATAAAATAAATATATTTGTAACAGTAGTTACCTACTGTCACTAAATTTCAAGACAATTCTTTATAAAAAGTTTGTAAGCCTGGCTATTATTTTGCACGTGATAACTGCCAAAATAGATTTCTGCTGTTGTAGGGGTTGAAAATGAGCAAACATTCAGAAATTCAGCATCGGGAAAAATTAGCCAGTGTAAACACAGTCGAAAATAAAAAACTTGGAATAAGTAATTATGTTAAATGTCGATTTGGAAAATGGACTTTAATAGTTAATGAACTTTGGCATTTACTAATAGTAAAGCGAAGATCAATTTGTATCCAAAAGGAAAACACTAAGAGTACAAATATGCAATTGCACACACAATACATAAATGTAAACAAACAAAAAAACATGGCAAATGCTGCGCTATCTTTTGCAAGTCGAACGAAATATACTTCACTAGCAAAGCATAGACATTTCATTGTAACAGCATTGTAAGTGTGATACACAATCCACCAGCACTCGGCCAGCACAAGCAATCCACCAGGTCATTGTAGCAGGGCCTTTCCACACTGCAGATAACCATACATTGATTGCATATCGAAATCCGATATCTTCACATTCCACTGAAATACAAGAACTGCCCAACTATTGAGACAGAAAAAACTATTTATTTGTTTACACTACAGATCCTACTAGGCCTACTTCCAGACATGTAAGATGGAAACACGGAAGTCCTGGTACTGGCCTCGCAAAAAATTGGAACTTTAGACAAGAAACTGGTACACGACGCAACCTCACGTGGCAAAAATTGCCAAGCCACTATTTTGTGTATTCTGGTTACCAGATAGTTTCACACCATTTTTTAAAACAAAATGTGCAAACAATTAAAAGCAAAAATCTGAACTACTAAAACACATTTATAAAAGGATTGAAAATGTTCCTTTTCTTCTTCATTTAATTTCAAAAAATGTAAACTGTATGTTGGTAAAAGGGGAAATCTTATGCACATGTATTGCATTTAACTATGCACGAGTACATAACAAAACAATGCAAATACCCCGATTAACTGCAATGAATAAAAATAAAATCACAACATCAAATCAAACTTCTTAGAATACAAAATTCAGATCATTGAAGCTCCGCCATTCAGGTCTCCCGCTGGACACTCCTTTTGTTTCTTACCAGACCCTTGAAAATGATATCAATTGGGCTCCAATTTTTTTTTTTTTTTTTTTTTGTTGTAATGTGGCCAAAAGGGAACCCACGGCCAAAAAAAAATCTAGATAGACAAAATATATGCCGAAATATCCAACAAAAAAGGACAACGAAGGGAACAATAGCCTGCACTCACTGTCATTACACAATTGAAAACTTTAACATTTGACTTTACAATTTGTATTTACGTTTGCTTTCCAACATGTTCTTTCTTATGGAGCTTGCCACAATTGAACTGTGAAAGGTAAGTCTAGCACGCTTGACTTTACGATTTAGAAAATTAAAAATTAAAGTCAAGCAGCCATTTTGCAGAAAATTTAAAGGCCGTTCACTGTAAAGTGAGCATATTCGGAACCAATATTACTTTTTACTATCGTATCCTTTAACAAACTTTTCAAATAAGTATTGTCATGTGAGTAATAAGTATAGTGTATATATTCCACCCTCACTGAAGTTAACGTCTAAGACTATAATAAAACATATTTATCAAGTATTATTCCAAATAAGAGGGCTTACAAAAATTCTCGCTTTACCGTGAACAGACTTTAACAGAGGATATGAGGAAAGTGCGTTATTTTATTGTAGGGTGATTTTAATCTCGGTATATTAAACAAAATTCGTTTTAAATTAAATAAATAGCAAACAGATAATGTGAAGAGGAAAGATATGAATTTACATATTTTAATATAGTAAACAAATGAGATTTTTGTTTTGCAGTAAACATATAATATAAATTTTAGGCCTATTCTTTAAAAAGGTACGTAAAACGCATTCCTGGATAACTTAATTTTTTACATAACAAGATACGCATTTCTACGAAACTCACAGAACCGACATTCAATTGTCTGAACACTGACTTTACAATATTGCATTGTGTATTGGTCGTTTCGTCAGAGGAGAGGAAACATAAAGTCAAATGCTAAAGATTTCTCGCAATCGTTCTTGGTCTTGCATTCGCACAATCTCTCGCCCTCATTATGAATCTATCGTCAATCACACTTTTAAAGTTAAACAATTCTGTCAGAAATCTATTGTTATTCTGAAAAACCAAAACAATATTTTCTAAAAAAAAAAAAAAAAAAAAAAAAAAAAACAATATTAATCATTAATATTTACATTTCAATTGTTTTGTTTTACTGCACTCGTAAGATCTATATTGGACATGTCAAATTAAATTATATACTGGACGTAGTAAACACAAGCATATAGATATGTCAGACTATACGTTTTTCCTTTGATCCGCACTTGTCTGTTTGAAAGGTATGGAATTATTAGTTTATTTGGTGTACCGAAACTCCACAAAACTTTTATTTTTCTATAAGTACGTAGTGATTTATTCAGTCAAATGCTTTAGTGATGTCGCAAAATAATCCATTAGATTGCAGCTTTTTATTGAGTAAGTTAAGAATGCTATTTTTTTGTTTGAAAATAGCATCATTTGTTCACCTGTTTTCCTAAAGCCAAACTGGAAATTTGATACGATTTTGTGATTCTCAAAATGTTGCAGCAATCTCCTGTAAATTAGTTTTATAATTACTTTTGAAAAGGATGTAGGAAGTGAGATGGGTCTATGATGGTTTACTTCTGTCTTGTCTCCTTTCTTGAACAATGGTATTACCATAGCCAATTTGAGTTTGTCTGGATTGAATCCTGTATTGAAGATGTCATTACAAATATGTCTTAATGGAACACTGAATTCAAAAGATCATTGCTGTAATAACCTACAGCTAATGTCATCATAGCCGCTAGATAATTTTGGTTGCAAAGAATTGATTGTTTTCTCCACTTCTTTTGGAGTTGTGTTCGTAAGAGATATAGCCGAGTATTCTGTGCCCTGTAGTGTATGAATATGGTTTATATCTAGTTTAATGTTTTTTTTTTTTTAATCATGTTTTCTACGACATTTAAGTAGTATGAATTAAATGTATCCACGATTAATTTAGGGTCTGAGGATATGCAGTCATTTACTTTTAGGTTTACAACTGGACATTGCTCTGTTGTTTTTCCAGTTATGTTTTTTACAATATTCCATGTATTTTTTATTTTATTTTGAGAATACTTAATGAGGTTGCATTAAAAATTCCTTTTTTTGGAGATTTTATGACCTAACTCAAGATTCTGCAGTATTTCCTGTAATGATTCATTTTGTCAGGGTTGCTTTTGGTTCTGGTGGCCTTGTATAATTTTCTTTAGTTTTCGCAGGAAATTTTTATTCCTTTGGTGGCCATACATTTTTCTCTTGGTATGCATTACTGTGGGGAACATTTTTCAAAACAATGGAAAACTTGGTTAACAAAAGATTTAAATTTCTCATTTGCTTCGGTACAAGTATACAATGTTGACCATTGCTCCCTGCTGAGCTCACTTTTAAATTGTAGGATATTTTCCAGCAAAAAATTTCTCATTTTATTATAAGAAATGCTTTGGATGGCATTTATATCGAATGCATAACTAATATTTGTGCATTATGATCTAATAAGCCATTTATTATTGGGAGACAGTGGCACTCTGCAACTGTATTACTATCAATGAAAATGTTATCAATCGCTGTCTGACTGGTTCGTTATATTCTGGTAGAAAATTTTACTACTCATTTAAGGTTGAAGGTACTGAGTAGATTATCGAGTTCAGTTCTTTGGTTACTTTCTTTTAAATAATCCATGGTAAAGTCTCCACAGAGAATAATTTCTAGATTGGCTCTGTAAATTACTTTAAGATTTGTTTCAAGAGATTTTAAGAAGTTAATAACGTTGCCAGAAGGGGCTCTATATATAGTAAGAACCCCCACTTATTTTAATTTGTAAGTTATTACTTCCACATAACTGCAATCAAACACTTGGTCTTCGCATAACAAATGTGTGTCATTTTTAAACATGAAATTATTTTTGATGAAAATACAGTTACCACCCTTATCCATAATATTTCTACAATAAGTGGAACAGAGGGAATAACCAGGAATTTTAATTTGTTTAAGGGAATTCAGTTAAATGTTTTTCTGTTAGACATAATATTTGTCCATCAAATTGCGTTCTGCGTATAATTTGTCTAAGCACACAAAAAGCTCAACATTTTGTTTATTAAGCCTCAAATATTCTGATGGAATAAACATAAATTATTTTCTATAATTATCACAGATTTTTTAATATATGCACAATTATTGAATGTTTCTGGTATTGAATGTGAAAGTATAACTTCTTTGTTACACGAATTAGGCCTTATGGGCCTGGGTTTCTTAAGCCTAAAAAATTTCCATGGTTTCCAACGATTATCTGGATATTGATTAGAACCATGGTCTGTAAGAATCATACTAGCAATGAGGTCAACAAGTTTCCCCTAGCCAGCATGACTCAGATGCAGACCATGTCTCGTGTGGTCAGCCGGGCTTAACCTGCTAGAGGGTTACATTGTACAAAACGGCACATGGCCACAAAATATTACGGTTAAAGTTATTCCCAGGTGTTGTTAAACCAGGGGAAGGAGAGGGGTGGAGATTCTTGGGCTACTAATTAAACTAGGGTTACAGTATACTAACAGTCTTTTGCGATGAAATTATAAGTTCAAGAGTTGAAGCGCCTCCCAAGCATCCAAAAATCCTACCCCGTCTGTCCACAAGTCCACCTAGTTGAGACATTGTAAAATGACTAAACTTTGTAGCGTGGCATGCCAGCTGAGTTGGCAGGCAGGCGAGCTGCGGCACTATTTTCTTAAACCTCTAAAATTAACATATGACACTTCACTCACCTTACATGAACAAAACTTGCATCGAATAAAGTGTGTACACAAAACAATTTTATTATAACAACAGAGGCTTTGCTGAATAACATGAGGATGTGATTTATTAGATATGATCCAGATGAAATAGATTTTGATATAGCCGATGTGGTTGATCGTATTGTAGTGCATTTAAATTAAATATAAAGAGTATAACTGGCAGTCATACTCTTAAGCCAAAATATTAAAATTTACAAAACATCTGTTTTATTAATCCAAGATATATAAAAATTTGTCTATGGATTCTCCAAAATTAAATTCTTGTATCTTTATTTTAGTCTTTTTTCTCTTGTAATATTAAATTAATTAAATATCTTTACCGAATATTTTTGCTTTCAATTATATACGAATGTCCTCATATTTATAATCCTTTGCATATTGTTTTAATTATGCAACTTTCTTGTTTTTTTTTGTCTGGAAAAGGTTACTCTAATATTAGCTTATACTTTTTTATTAGTTCTATTAGATTTTCTCTTCGATAAATATAGTATTTTTCAATCAATATAATCTTTGCTAATTTTTATGTTGTTTAAATTTTAGAGCCTCTTTAGCCGAATCTTCTGGAAATAACGATTTTGTATTCTGGGTGGTTATTTTGTACTCTATCTATGCACTCCATTAAATCATGTTTCGTTTTGTAAGAATAGCTTCTCATGTTTGCATTCTATGCCTTTTATCTTAATTGTAAATAATCCTTTTCGAGAAGGTATTTATTAATAATTTCGTAAGTTTTATAGCTTTTAGAGAGGTTATTAAAGCTCTCTTGTAACTCTATAATCTCGCTTGAATTGTTTCCAAATTATTAGTTTTTAATTTTTATAGAGAGTTGAATTTTGTGGATAAAATCGAAATGCCTTGCCATTATTTTTATAGAAAAAAATATATGTTCAATTTGATTTTCTGTGGTGGGAGCGAATGGTAACACCCCCTTTAGAGATGTTGAATTTTTTGAGGCAGACGAAAATACGCCCCCTTACAATGAAGAAATCACCATTAACTTTAATGAATCTGGTCCACATTAATTAATTAAGTTTGAAACAAAAAAAAAATATTATATAGAAAATGTTTGCGAAACGAATAGGCGATACTTAAGGATATACGAAAATGTTAAAGAAGATAAAATCTTACTAAGTGTTTCAGAGCGCATTATATTTTCCTCGTGTAGTAGTAAGGACAACCACTGCCTTTTTTATTATCCATGCCAATCACTTCTTCTTCGTCTTCTACATTGTCCTCTTCTTCCTTAAAACCATTATTAATGGCAGACAGAATTCTTTCAATATATATCGATCTAGTTTGCTTATCTAAGTTCATTAATTTCAGAAATGCATCTTTTTATTTGTTGTAAACTGTAATTTTAGCAAAGCCATTCTTAAGTAAAATTATATCTCAACTTTCTAATTGTTGATCTTCTAGCAAACTATTTAATTTTTCTCCGTTATCTTGGTAATGTTCCTTATTGCCATAGAACAAAGCTAAAAGCTTGGAGTTAAGATCTTGTTTAACCATTTATTAAACATAAAAATTTACATAAACCAAAAATTTGCAGGCGGGAAATTTTTGCCGTCTGGAATATCAGAATACAAACAGATACATAAAACTTATAAACATACTTAAACTCTGAACCCCGTCTACAAGAGACGGGGTAAGAAGGAGACGACACATCTTCTATACTATCAACGAACCTGGTCTCTATTCATTAATTTTGTCTTCTAAAAAAAAAGAAGCTAAAGGATTTAAAAATTCGATTACACGAAAAGTTATTGGATTTAACTTAACAAATTTAGTAATATTTTGTCTATCTTCAGATATAGTAATTCATGTGCAGGATTTGCATGTAATTTTTTGTGCAGCATTTGTGACTAATTTTTTGTGCAGGATTTGTGAGTCATTTTTTGTACAGCATTTCTGTGTAATTTTTTGTGCAGGATTTTGAGTAATATTTTGTGCTGGATTTGTGAGTCATGTTTTGTGCAGACTTTGTGAGTCAATTTTTGTGCAGGATATATGAGTCATTTTTTTTTTCTCAGGATTTGCATGTCATATTTTGTGCACGATTTGTGAGTCATTTTTTGAGCAGGATTTTGAGCCCCCCCCCCCCCTTTTTTTTTTTTTTTTTTTTTTTTTTTTTTTTTTTTTTTTTTTTTTTTTTTAAAGATTTGTGAGCCATTTTAGTGCAGTATTTGTGAGCCTTTTTTGTAGGATTTGTGCCTAACCCAAAAAAAAAAATTGTATCTCTGCTCAACAAATTGAACAATTCGCTTGTATTCACCAGACTACAAGATCTACAAACAAATAAATGGTTTACTGATACAAATTTTGAAATTTATGAATCTAATCTTGGTAAAAAAAAAAATTAATTGTATTCTAAATGGTAAACTCTAAATTTCATAACCAGAGGGCTATGTCAAGATACTTAATAAAACTTCGATGAAACTAATAAATGAGAAGCAGGTTTTTATAATGTATAAATGTTTAAAAGAAATGAAAAATGGAAAATTTGTACATGATCTAGTATTCTCTTTAAAAATATGTAACTTCTATCAACTATATATTTTAATATTTTTGCATGATTTTTGCATATTTTATTTTATTTAGATTGCTCGCTTGTAATATTGCTATTTCTAGAAAATATGAAAATATTGCTTGAAAAGTGATAAATTTGCTTGATTTTGAGGTGGCACTAATTTGAAAAGTGGCAAATTTACTTGTTTTTGGGTTAAAAATGCTTGATTTTCGATAAAAATTGCCTGACTTTTTTTTAGTTTAAAATTGGTGCGAAATGGAGCTTACAGAAACAGGAAAATGTCCCTTGAAAATAGGGAAATTGTTTTTAATTTGGGCTTAAATTGCTTGATTTTCATTGAAAATTAAATTGCACTAGAATTGGCCTTTCTTTTCTACTGCCGACAAGGATCTATGGGTAGCAGCGATTGACCGTGAATCAAAATCGCAACTGGACAACAAAACATTGGAATGGATCAACCTCCACACTATAAGGAAAGCACTGGATTGCAAATGGGTGTTCAGAACAAAAAGATAGTTTCTGGTAAAATTGCTCGACACATGGCTCGGCTTGTGATTAAGGGATGCGCCCAAAGGAGGGATATGGACTGTGAAGAAACCTTTTCTGCATTTGTGCAGTATAACTTAATTTGATTTCTTTTGGCCCTGGCTGCAGAGCACGACCTCGATATTGACCAGATGGATGCCATGTCAGCATTTCTCCAAGGAGACCTGTACGAGGAAATTTACATGCGTTAGCCTCCAGCAGATGACAACAAATCGAATCAAGTATGTAGACTAAAGAAAAGTCTATATGGACTTAAGCAAGCAGAGTCTGGAACAACAAATTGGATTCCTGTTTGAAAAGCATAGGACTTCAGAACTCAAGATTTTATTCATACATATATTACAAAGTGGGTGGTAAAACGATGGTATTTGTGGCTGTGTATGTTGATGATTGTTTGATCTTTACAGATGACGGAAAGCTGAAGTGATGTGTGAACTCTCAACTTTCGAAGATGTTCAAGATGACTGGTCTTAGAGACGCTAAATTCGTCCTTGGATTCTAATTTACTCGTGACCGCAAAGAATGGGAAATTTGGATCAATCAGGAAGCTTGTATCAAGCAAGTCAGCAAGTCCTAAAGCTCTTTCATATGGATCAGTGTAAACCTTTTTCGACCTCTATGAGTGCCAATGAAAAATTAACGAAGTCTCAAGCACTAAATCAGAAGAGGAAGGATTTGTTTGAAATTGTTTGTGCAGCATTTGCGAGTCATTTATGTGCAGGATTTGTGAGTCATTTTATATGCAGGATTTGTGTCAATTTTTGGTCAGAATTTGTGAGTCATTTTTTGCAGGATTTGTTTATAATTTTTGTGCAGGATTCGTGAGCCATTTTTTTGTGCAGGATTTGTGTATGTTTGAAATTTTTCTTCATGTTTAATAATTTTTTCTTTATTAATAAAAATGGAATCACTGCTCAACAAGTTGAACAGTTAGCTTGAATTCACCAAACTACAAGATTTAGATACAAATAAATGGTTTACTCATACAGATTTTGAAATAATTGAATCTAATTTTGGTAACAAAAAATTAATTGTATTCTAGATGGTAAACTTTAAATTTCATTGCCAGAGCGCTATGTAAAGATACTTGAAGAAAAATCTTTCACACTAATAAATGAAAAGCTGGTTTTATAATGTATAAATGTTTAAAATAAATGAAAAATGGAAAATTAGCCCATGATCTAGAATTTTCTTAAAAATATATAAATTCTATCAATTAAAATTTTTTTATATTTTCATTTCATGTTTGCTTATTTTGCTTTATTTGGATTGCTCACTTTCAAAATTGCTACCTCTAGAAAACTTGAACTATTACTTAAAAGTGTGAAATTTGCTTGATTTAGTGGTAAAATAGCATGTTTTTTCTTTTTATTGACTCAAATCCTGGTCGGGCATTTTTGATAAAGTGGCAAAATTACTTTATTTTGAGGCGAAATGTTGATTTTCGATTAAAATTGCCTGTTTTTTAGTTAAAAATTGGTGAGAAATGGAGCATGATAAAGTAGCTTGAGTTTCGAGGAAAAACTACGAAATTTGGGCATAAATTGCTTGATTTTCGATTAAAATTGAGCGCTTGTATTGGTCTTTCAATTCTTTTGTCTGCACGATGCAAAGTCTCTTCACGAGTAACAGCATCCATCATGTAACCAATAAAAGCAGCAAAGGTGACAAAATCTGGTAAGGCACAGGGAAGTTTACTGTCCCTGAGAGGTCTAGGAGCAGTAGACTCTCCACAGGGTGCATTAGCAGCCAGAGGTGGCAAGAAATCAGGAACACTAATGGAATCATCAGGAATGTTATCAGAATCACCAATATTTTGACCATTGTTTAGATCAGTTGCAATGAATTCACCAATCGCATCAGGCTCATCAGGGATTAAATAAAAATCTGCAGTCTACTGTGGTTTTGATTTAATCAACAAGGAACTGCCCCACTGGTCTTCAGCAAAGGTGACATCTCTTGATACAAACATAACCTCTTTTGCTGGACCATATAGTGTATACCCTTTTGGTTCCAAGCAGTACCCAACAAAAATGCAAGGTGTTAATTGGGGGGCTCAGTTTCGATCTTTTTTCAGCAGGAATGTGTGCAAAAACCTTACACCCAAATGTTCGAAGATGTTCTTTGAGACAGCTGTTTACCTGACCACACTTTTTGTGGGGTGGTCTCTACAGATTAGCATGGCGATATGTTCAAAAGATAGACACCAGAATACACGGACTCCGCCGAAAAGGCATTGGGCAGCCCTGATTGTAATTGTAGACATCTCATTCGATCTAGGAGCACCCGATTTAACCTCTCCGATTTACCATTCTGAGCTGGTGTGTAAGGGCAACTTGTTTGATGCAGAATGCCTGAATATTTGAAAAATTCATTAAGATCATGATTACAATATTCCCCTCCATTATCAGTACACAAAATCATAATTTTCCAGCCAACCTGGGTCTCAACGTGCCATTTAAAAAATATAAAGTGTTGTAAACTCAACCTCCTGTGCTGTCAAACAATGGTATTTCATTTTTTTTTTAATTCGTCCTACTGACAAGAGGTTTACTTGACTATCTGGTACATGGTATCACTCACTTGAATGTCAGAGGTGTCACCACAAATAATCACAGGAAGAACCATATTGCTAGTGGTATCTAATACCATTTTATTATTATCGTTATGGCTGGCATGTGTTGGAAAGGGCTTTATTAGGAAGTTACGAAGACGGTGAACAAAATTTGGAAAGAGGTGTTTGGAATTATATATCCGGTAGGCGCCAGACGTCGCTGTGGCGGCGTCAATGATTCTGTTGCGTTGGAGCTGAGTCCCCGTTACCTCGGGGTGCTATGTGCCGATCGCCCAGCAAAACTTTCGTGCGATGATCTTGCTGTTCATCTGTTATGGAGGTCCTGTTGTTTGCTAACCAAGGGACTCTTCAGGTGGCCCAATCACCGCATGGTATTGCAAATTATTGAAGTATTGAATCGGTGCAATCGGACTCCCTACGCATGGATTGTTAGGTCCAAACAACACACCCATAAATTCTATTTGTAGACGTTTTTTTTGGTTGCAGCACACATATAATTAATATTTACCCTTCTGAAAATCACACAACACTTGCATAAGAAAATGTCCAGTTTTAAAGGGCCCATGCCCTATAAAGCCTTTTGGTGACCGAATAAAAAGCCACCGTCAGTTCATGCTATTTATTGGGAATTATAATGTTCCCTCCAGGAAAACAGCTTACACAGTTGCACACTTTCAGCCCGTGGTGAAGGCTATGCGGTAATAAAAGCACATGTCTGGTATGGAATTAAGTGCGATATAAATTTATGAACTCCCCAGCCGATGCAATACCTGGGGAGCCGAGGGGGAGTATCCCGGACAGCAGAAAACAAAAGGTTTTTGAAATATTACACTATTGCAGAGAAGTTCCCGGTGATGAAGAATTGAGGCCATCTGGGTGGGAAAAGCGCGAGCACGATTTCTCACGGACCTTCCCCTATGGGCGCGGCTTGTTGACTAACTTCCCACAGTGGGGCAAGGGCTGGTGGTTGCGGGCCCACGCGACTTGGATGGATTTACATGCACAAGCGGAAGAACATTTTTATAGTTACATGCTACAGACAATATTAAACACTACAAATACAACTCAAATAATTATCTCTTATGCTTGCCTTGCAAATAGGGTGAAATGGAATGGAAAAAACACTGGTGACTGTGAAAATAAACATTTATGAAACACAACACTGCAAAAAACAATACCAGCCGGGGTGATCCGGATATTCTCCCGATGCACCATTACCTGTCTCCTACTGATGCGAACCAAGTAGGTCGTAGGTACCAACTGCTGCAACACTCGGTGTGACCCACTCCATTTAGCCGGAAGCCCACGCAGAAATCCTTGCATGCAGCGGACTGCAGGTGCGTCTTCACGTATACTTCTTGCCATACTTGCGGCACTGGTGGTGGTCTATTTGTTGGCACCCATCTTGCTGTGTATCGCCTGTGCTACTCGCGTACCTGCTGTTCTCATTCCTTACATGATCGATTGTTGGTAGTACTGCTGGGAGCGTTGCTGGTAGGCGTAGGTTCCGACCCACCGATACTTTGGCAGGTATTTTGCTGGTGGCGGCGTTGACACGCCGGCGGAATGTATATAAGGCAGCTGCTAAGTGTTCCATCCATTTTGTGTGTTGGCCACCCACATGGAGGCGAAGCTGAACCTTTAACTTCTGATTCCGCCTTTCCTTTGGGTTGGCCCTGGGATGGTAAATTGCCGTTGCCATGTGCCTATCTCACCACTCGTACATAATTCATGTCACTGTTTCCCAGTAAACTGGATCCTGTTAACAAAGTCAGGATGTTTTTTGGAAAACCCCAACATGGGAAAAAGTCGTCAATGAGCACTCTTGCAATTTTATTTGTACGAGCACTACTGACCGCATATGCCTTAATCCACTTAGAAAAAATGTCAGAGACTAGGCCTAGGGTTCAGTCCCATTAAATCGAGGCACACCTTCTCGAAAGGTTCTCGCAGCCGGCGTGGCTGCTGTTGTAACCGCCATTGGTCCTGCGGCTCTTAAAACAGATTGCATTTTGACACTTTTGCACTAAGCTATGTACTTGTTTCCTGAGTCCTGGCCAAAAGAAATGCTCCATTATGTTCCACACTGTCTGGTCCACCCCTCCCCCTCCTCAACCTTGTGTCTTGCTACGCTGTCACTGTGTACATGGGCGAACACCTTATCCCGCACACACATATGGACTTATACCTTCCATTTCCCCGGGTTAGCCAGTGAGTTCAATTCCAAACTGCCATTCACGACCCGCCAGTTCTCTACCAATCCCTGTTCACACTGCTGGATCGTGTCTTCACAATATTGACAACCCTGCTGTGCTTGCTTTATTTGCTCACACAATTCCGAGATCAAAATGTAATTTTCTACAGCAGTCACTTGCTGTATACTAATTTCGGTAATAGTCCCGTCGCCTAGCGGAAGGATCTCCTCCCACTTCGCCTTATTTTGCAAAATAACCTGTGGGTTCGGTGTACATGATAACGTGTCCGCTAATTGATTCTCCTTTTCTTCCCCCTGTTACACAGAGAAATCGAACGATTGCAGACGCAATGGCCTTCTTGTTGTTTTACTTCGGGCCTCACACATATTATGTAGTCAGAGCAGGCATCTGTTGTCGGTACGTAATGTAAAGCGCTGGTACTCTACATATGCCCGGTATTTTTTATCACCGAGATTACAGCGAGACATTCATGTTCATTGTCATCTTAGTGCAGCTCGGTAGGGTTGGCACTAGCAAAGTCAATTACATTTCTTTCACCACTGTTGGTTAGTTGGTATGGTACTGCTCCTACTCCTTCCTGGTTGGTGTCTGTTTATAAATATAAGTGCTTGCCTGCATAATATCTCACCAGTGTTGGACACGTTTGGAATTTTTCCTTGGTTTCCTGAAAACACCGAACTGCATCATCTGATCATTGGAATCTCTTTTGTGGTGAAAGTAAGTTTGTCAACAGTGCTGTTATGACTGATAAACTTTCAATGTGCTCTCTTTACCAATTAATTAGTCCGAAAAATTTCCATAATGGTTTTCTTGTTTTTGGCAGTGGGTACTCTGCAATTAGTTTCTATTGTTCTGGATTTGGCTTATTTCCCTCTGTGTCTATGACATGCCCTAAAAAGTCAATACTGATTTTCCTATGTGGCATTTTTCCAATGCTCTCATCAGCCCATTAATAGCTAATCTCTCCAGAACTATGGACAGATGGTGCAAGAGCTCCTCCCACATGTTGGATTATACAATCATGTCATCCAGGTAGGCAATGGTGTATGCGCCTATTAAACCATCCAACACACACACCATCATGGATTGAAAGGTGACTGGGGCACACTTAAGCCAAATGCTAGCACAGAACTGGCATCGGCGCCCATCTGGCGCAGTGAATGCTGTTATCTTATTGTCTTAGAGTTTTCCATTACTTGCCAATAACCATTTTTTAAGTCAAGTGATCACATAATTTTTGCCTGTCCTAATGAGTTGAGAGCATCTCTTAGGCTTATATATGGCGGTAATGAATTTTAAGTGACTTTATTTAATGGCAGTCGTTAGCATTTCCTGGATCTTTTGTTTAATTATTCTTTGTAAATAACTGTGTTGCGGTGTCCGTGCGAGTTCTGCTTCTAATGGCATTTTATGTTCCATAACTGTGGTTTGGCGTAGAGCATCTCGTGTACTGAATACATCCTTATGTTCATTTAACAAACTTTGAAAAACGTCCTGGTGTTGGGACGGTATCTTGTTGTCAAGATCAATCAGTATGACGTGCTGTAAATTACCTGCAGGTTTCCTCTCCAGATTATAAACTATATGTCTTTCTTCCTCTCCAAAATGTATTTCGTGGGCAGCCGGTTCCATAATTGTGTTTTGCTCGGATAATCACGAGGATCCTAAGACTACATCCTCCCGGATTTCCAGCATAACAATAGCTGTTGTTATTGTGCTAATGCCCTTTATGTTAACAGCAGTAATTTTTGCTTGGTCAAGTGCAGTATTGTTCTCAATTTTCGTCGATAATCTAATGACAAAATTAACAGGTTCTAAGTCTTGTGATTTAACGAATTCTGGCCTGATGAAATTGTGTTATGCTCCGGTATCAACTAGCACTTGAATTTGATGCCCGCTCATGTTTACAAGGATCTGGATAAACTGCTGTTCACCATTACTGACCTGCTACAATAATACCTGTTGTGGTGTCTGGTCCTGTTGTTCCTGAAGCGGATCAGGGGTGGAAGAGTCGTCTAGTCTCTTCGCACCAGCATCCGGTTTCCCTGCTTCTTACTTGCAGCTTCTTGGATGAGTGTTATGTGAGGACTGTTGGGGCAATTGTTATACCAGTGGTATGCCGGTGTAGCACAATGCCGACTTTTTTTTGCAGTGGTTGATTCTGGTCTGCTCGTACCTGACTGCACTCCCACACTGCACATCATACCTTGTACTTACTGCCTCCTCCCGTTCTGATATGTCGGTCTGTTTACTTATGGTGGTCGAAAAAAAATTTTGTTTAGGTTGGTTGAACTGATTGTTTTGTTGCTATTGTACAGGTGGTGGGGTGGCGTGTCCCTGTGTGTCTCTTTGCTCATGACGCCATCGAACTACTACCAGATCCTGACACGATTGCTCGTGGTTGCATTCCAGTAATATTGTGGCGTGCATGGCATCATCAATGGCCCTGTTCAGTAGCGCTATCAAAACTGCCCTGAATTCTGGTCTTGCTGTTTCCGAAATGATTTCGAAGACTTCTTTTTGTAGCAACTGCGGGTGAATCTGGCAGATAAGGTGTGTCTTGCATGTGATGACTGCAGTTAGAAGTTCGTTTGGCTACTGCTCTTCTAACATGAGGTGGCTCTGTGCCATAATAGAGCTGAACACCCCTCTGAATCGGGTTTGGAAGCACAGCGAAACTCTTGTCACTGTAGCCCATAATGGTTTAGCGATTTCCACCAAGACTATGTGTTTCCCTGGATCCTCACACCAACACAGCTAGCTCATTCCTCCTGACTTACATCATACCTAGTGAGCCTGTGGGCGCAGTCGTCTAGGAAAGCAGTTGGGTTATCCGTCCATGTTCCCACTAATGTGGCCAAAAACTGGAATCTGCTAGGCGTCCTTTTATGTGATTGTCCTGGCGGTGTTGTGTTCTAATTTCGTACAGCGGTTCATGTTTCCCTAGCTGGTTCCATTGCGGTTCATGTTGTTGAATTTACTACTTCTGCTTGCGGTGCCATATAAGGCATGGTGAATGGTATGATCGGTTAAGGGGTGGTTAGTGGTGGTTGTATGGACGGGTACAGTGGTGTCGGATACATGGTAGGCATTGGTGGTAAATAGGTACAGATAGGTATGTATCGTAATGGAGTTGCATTAGGATGGAGCGGGGGTAATGCTTCTGACACTAATGGTTGCTGTATTCCTCTACTCACCATGTGCACTCTGTTGGTGGTTGGGTGTTGCTCCCCTGCTTGCATTCCTGCAGTGCATGCTAGGCATTTCTACCCACCTGCGACTTTTGCAACCATTTCCTGTTCTCATCTTTTTTTATCGTAATGCCCGCTTGCCAATTGAAATTTTGAATATTCCTTTCATTACTGCTTGCTTGGATGTGACATGTTGACTTTTACTCCTGATTTTGTTGTTATACATTGCAATGTCTGACATTGATATTACAGGTACCACATGTAAATACTAACCCGCTTGTTGTTGTTTTGTCTTTCTCACTGACGCATTTATGGTGGATTGTAGCTTGACAGTTCCGGCAATGTAGGATAATTGTCAATTGCCTGTCACGAATGAGGTTATCACAATAATGCATTTTGTGAGAGCTGGGAGTGTCTAATTCCGTTTGGTAGGTCGTGCGTGAGGACTGCTCTGGGGTTTTCAACTTTTTGAACTGATCACATTGTTGAAATAGTTTTACGTTTATTTAACTGGAACACTTAACTTACTTTCGTCACCCCGGAGCGTGCACCGTCCCACAGTTCAGTGTGTTTGTTACACGGCTGAAGATTAATTTCACCATGTAAATTCTTTTTCGGCTTCGCACTTTTTTTAATCATGTTTTAGAGCTATCCTAGCTACAGTGTAGACTCGTACGAAAGTAAATGAACAAAATGTAACATCATTGAATAACTATGCATACATGTTATTTATTGGTCAGACTGACCATGTGACCATATCAATATTCTAGCATTAAATAATTTTTTTACGAGTGTGTATGGTGTTGGGTGGCCGAAACAACCCACGATGACTTTAGGTCATATAAGGAAGGCTGGCAGTTCTGACCAGCCTAGGCCATTACTGGATATAGTTCTTCAAGACTTCAACCTTTTTTGCAGCAGGTGTGTGACTACAGGAATTACGTCTGGTCACCAAGGGGAGGCCCGTAGGCCATCGGCTTCCACTACCACTGAATCTCATGCTCTGCACTGGCACCCAAACCGATAATAATTCATCCAACTTCCATCAAGTTAACCTAATCAGCTATATCACATTGTGTCCCATTCCACTCACATTAAGACAACCCTAACCCATTCATGTAAGTCTTATGTATAGAGAAAATAAATTAAATAAACAATGTGACAATTATCCGGTATGATTAATTAATTCAGCTGCTTCTTGGCTGCATATGGTAACCTTAAGCTAACTTAACTACGTAAATATTAATGGCATTGGGGAGCCATAACAGCCCAATTATGCTTGTGTATTGGATGTAACTCTACATATATCATTGGTTACTTGGAGAGTAAACATTGTAACCACATAGTTGCCCCTTCCTGTCTATCAGCAGCACGACAACCAGGAAGGCCACATGAACAATCGCCCATCACGACACCAAGCTATTCTCGTGCTCCGTAGCATTTGTGCCCATCCTCTGAACTTTCACAGAACTCTTTAAATATTTTCCCATAAACTTTTCCTGGAGCTTGTTGCCCACAAAGTCTACACATCAACATCAGAGGGCCACAGCATCACGAAGTTCCACAATGCGACTGTGCAAGAATTAAATGCACAATGTTAATAAGTGCGAGTGTTGTTCTTTTATATTGTCATTTTAATATTAAGTGTGCAATGTTTTTTTTTTTTTAATATAATTAGTATTTTAAATTGCGATGCAATGTTTACAAGTGTGTAGTGCCACTATCCTACGTTTCACATCATTCTTGGCATGCACTAGTGCTTCTGCTAAAATACCAAATGCTATAGTGTACATGGGTATTGTAAGTGTTATGATAATAATAATATTTTCAGGGTTATGTTGTGTGTTGCCCAAGGGCAGACACACCGTGTGTCATTAATGACATTTTTGCCAGTGTTTATTTCTGTTTGATGTCTTGTTGTTGATATTTTTCCAATGTGTCACATGTTTTATTTGTGCTATGATTTTTTTCCCCAACTGAGGTAGGCATCCAAGGGTGCTTGTCTTCCAGTGTTCAATGTTTAACGTGTTTTATTTTTAAGATGTCTAGTTATTTACATTTAGAATTATTATGTTTGTGCACTAAGGGTACAAGTACAAAGTCATGAAAGAGTTTGCGCATCTAAAGGATATGACGGCGCAATGAACATAATATTATGTGATAATTTATTAAGAGTTTAATTAGCATGCACCCACGCAGATGTCAGTACCCATACTAGGAAACACTACTTTCGGTATTGTGATACTGGACTTTGCCATTATTTCAACCCCAGTCAGATCGAGCTAACTCGTGCGCCTGGCAATATGGCTAGCACGTGGCCAGTTAACCACAAAATATAGTGATTTATAATGTATGGAATTGTTTATGTATTTATTGTATTTTTGTCATAATTTGTCAGGGCTATAATGTGTAGTGAAGGTTTGATATGGTGAAGTTCCCATGGAGCTCCAGTCTTATTTGTAGAAGTGAATCAATTGAGGTTATGTTTATCATTGTATCACTGAGAATGATTAGTTTTCTCAGATTTAAGTTTAAAAACAATTTAATATTATTTAACAAAGGATTATTTAGTTTCATCTTCCATGTTCATCACAATCATCTACGTCATTTTAATTATTGTCTTTTATATACTCTCACAAGTTTGTCACGTGTTATGCACTGGGAGCCTCAGCCAAATAGCAAGCTCTATGTCAGCACTACTTCAGTAGTGTCATAATGGTATAGCAGAGTGTATGCGAGCGTGTTGCCCTCTACGGACTTTCAAATTTTTATAATTAATCATGTGGCTTATAACAGTCATTAACGTTAATTACAGATATTTATTGTGTTTCTTTCGTCCATGGAGTGAGTCACTTTGTACCCGGTTTAATTTTACATTACCAGGATGTAAATTCTCAACATTACCATGTATGACTAGTGCCAAGTTTTTTACTGTTTGTGGTCGCCCAAAATAACTGCGAAACTTGAATCTAAGTGCCTCCGTTGCGAGGAATAGCGTAAATAAAATGAGATGCGTAAAAAATCTACTATTTATTTATGAAGTTACTTCACGACCACTTTACCGCATTATTATAATCACATAAGAATTTAAGGTGCCAGGCGGCCTCAACCACCTCCAAGGAGTGAGTATGAGCACCTGGGGGAAGCTCGGATAACCATTACTAACCAACTAACTATTCGACTTCTGCATCTACTTCTACAGTGATATGTGGACATCGAGGGGGTCAATTAAGGCCGTCATTCACACGACTCATTTGGTTCTCGTGCTCTCCCTGAGGGATCTGGCGCCCGTCCCGGTAGCTCTATAGTAATTTTTCAACGTCTCTTTTCATAACCTTTCTATTGGATTGTAGAACCTATAAGTTAATGTACCTTTTTGGCAATATGTACTTCAAGCTTTCTTGTCCTTTGGAAAGATTAATTTTTTCATTAAACTAGAAGCACAAACTGTTAACCTCTATATTTGAAGGAGTACCGATTACTTAGGTGGTACGTCAATTCTTTACACTTAAATTCGCACTCTTTATGAAGACCAGCTTTTTGGAAATGGTGCTGCTCTCTGAAGTCATTGAAAATCTGAATTTAAATTTAGGTGTCTGGGTATGTTTCTTTCTACTTGTTTTTTTTTAAATATAAAAATCGACCTGCTAACGAAGATGTGTATAGTTCTTGTGTATTGTTTTCTAAGAACTTTATTAAACTGACAAGTTGTGGAAGAGTTTGTTTAGTATTTCGCTAGTTTATGTTGACTGGAAAATTGGATTGATATGTAGTTTTGTAATGTCGTGTTTTTTTTCTCATTGTGTAGTATTGTGTCTGTAGATATGTGCAAGGTGCAGAAATTTGAGTGACAGGTTTTAGAAAACATGTGTTAGTACCGTATATTTATGTAGTGTAACGGCATGTTGGAAGTTTTTCACGGTTTTCTAGTGTATAAGGGTTATAATTTAGACCCAATAATTTAAAGATTGTGTAAGTTGCTGTCAACTATGTGGCATGAAGCAAGAAAACAAGAGAGAAAAATCCGCGGCATAATGGTGGACTACAAGAAAAGAGCTGACCGACGAAGAGATTTCTATGAAAAAATTGTAAGTAATAAGATTTGGTTTCGTTGCACCCGTCGTATGCATGTCTTATAGTTCAGTTATGTTGGAAATACTATGGTCAGTATAAGAATATAAAAATGTATATTGTGGTGTGTTGTGAATAGAGGAATGAAACACGGGATACTCAGCCTAAATTGTGTAATATTCTATATTCTTTGATCATGCAATCCACAACTACCAAACACAAGTATTTCGATTCCGCGAGAAGATTAGGGGCCGGTTTCACCAACACAGCTTTAAATTTAAGCGCTACTTAACATTGAATAAGCTGTCCCTAGCGCCTTTTACCTTTTCATCAACTTAAGCTCTTCTTAAAATGTTTTAAGCTGCTCTTAGTTTACCAACCGAAATCAGAAGCTTAACTCTTTAAGCTCTGCCTAAATTATTGTAAACAAATTAATAGGAAAATGGCTTCTACTGAAAAATTTTGTGTTAACACCAAATTTGCTATAAAGTATTTAGTTTAATAAATTAAATTTCTTTATAAATAAAAAAAATTATATTGTATCAAAGTTATTGTGTCTGGGTGTCTCTTTATTTGCTGAAATAACGTATGACGATGGTTGAAAACGGAACTCGTGGAAGTCAGAATATTTGTTTATGTACATTTTCCACGTATTTTCAAGAGGTAAACCCAATATATACATAGGAAATTGAGTGTAAAAGCAGGTAGCTGATTAGTAAAATTTGATTTTATTGAGTACGCATAAGCTACGGAAGTACCTATTTGAAATTAATGGAAAAAATGTTTGCCTTCACTACACTGCATGTATGTATAATATGTAAGTTTAAATATATATGATTACTTTGATACACTTTGAGACTGGACATAATATAATGCATTTACACCTACGTTTTACTACACATGACAAATTTGCAGTACAAGTTTTGCACACATTCGACTTTGTTTTGAATTGGAAAAGTTAATGAGGGTCTAATTAAAGATGTCATACAGGTGTGACATGATAATCGAAATATTTATTTAAATTCGGGCACTGGGCATTTCTAAATTGCACATGAATATCGTTAATGTTATTATCAACAAACTATCACATTTTCAGAAAGTTCGATTCTGGTTAGTGATGAAAGACAAACAGAATCTTGAAAACATACCAGTAATGTTGTACGTAAAACATAAAATAGTTCTATTAAGTAGAAAAACTCTGGATGCCCTTGTATATCGTAGTAAATGTAGGCCCAGTGTTGTTTTTTTGAGGGCAATACAATTTTTACACGGAACATACATTATGTTTAGGGAATATTTAATCAGTGCCTAAACAAGACAACAGTTTCATTTTAAAATTTATCATTAACCTAACTTATTATTTTTTATAAAGTATTTAATATACAAATGCTTGACGAAAGCTACTTAAACAGATGTAATGAGTCTAAAACATTACCCGAGTAGTTAAAATATAAAACAATTAACATTCTAATAAAAAACAGTCCTCAGGCCTAATGTAGATAGTTTTAACTTTTGCTGCGTAAAATTAAACTTCTTGGCACTGATAATTACTAAAAATTATCACATAGAACATCACAGAATTGAAACACAACACTTCCACGATAATAAATCGGCCTCGAAAAATTAAAAACTTATCAATTCATGAACGTAAATTTAACATAAATAAATTTTGGTATGTATAGTTAGTTGAACAAATTGAGTACACATATCTTTATCGTATATGCAGTGACATTTGTTTTAATTGATTCTTATTATTCGCTAGGCAAATGATAAAGCTTTAATACCGTTTATTATAAAACAAATATTTAGTTAGGATTCGTATGCTTATAACAAAAGTAAACACATCATTTCAGGAGGGGAAAAAAAAAAAATTTCCCCTCGTTGAAATAATTCTCATTGGTTCGTTTAGTCACATGACCACAACGAGCCACCAACAACATTATAATTTTTACAACTTGTTCTTTAAGCAATGCCCAGCTAAGACGCATTTATGTAACTGAGTTTTATAAAGGTGAAACACCTCAAATCCTTAAAAGCTTTCAGTATCGCTTTGCTGGAACCTTGTTTATTCCTTGTTGGTGAAACCAGCCCTAGGCCTTTCATACAAATTGCTTTATACACATTCTTCTACGGGAGCATACAAGAATTATACTGGACAAGACATTCCAAAGAGGATGAGTTAAAATTCTCATATTGATAGACATGCATGCAAATATATTAATGAAATTTGCATGTAATATAATGCAGTTTCTTACACTTGATGAGGTGTTCATTGACCATTTGAAAGAAAATAAAAATAGTATTTATATCTTTAGATTATCACAGTGGAGTGATGTGCTACAACCAAATATTTGAATAGTAGGGACAAGTCATTCAATGTGGGTAGTTCACAACTCTCATTATTAATCAGACCATTTGAAACACTACAAAATATTACATGTACGACAACTACAAAGGAATAACAATTCATTTAAAAATTTCAACCACCCATCATATGCAACCAAAAGTAATTTGCTGTCAGCCATTCTATTCAAGATTGATGTGATATGTGAGAAATTATTACTGAATTCATGTTACTGTCATACATTTATGATTACAGATATGCACAATCTTCAAACAGACAACTGACTATTTAAGGACTGATGTCAATTTACTTAATTTAAAATGTATCTCAGGCCAGCAATAAACGGTTTGAGACTCCTTATTGTACATTTGGCAGGGACCCTATGGAAAAATCGTTCTACTCATGTAATCTTAACTGCTTGATTTGGAATCATTCAGACTTCATTAAATTGAATTCTTTAAAGTTTATATTTCCAATGAAATTCACACTAGAAAGTTCTTGTAGTTGATGAGAATTAAAATTGACATAGTTTGGCAAACAGCAAGGCTACTACAAAGCTATCATGGACAGAGATTATATGAAAGATTGACATAGCTCCAACATTCTCATCCTTCAGGATACCATCATCTGGGTTACATGTGGGAAATAACACGCCCATGTCTCCTGGGAAGCTGGACAGCATCAACTATGTCATTTCTCAGTTGCAGTGATGTTCGGCACCAGCCAAACTCTGTGTCTAAACATAGCTTCTTTCACTTATATCCATTTGCTGCCATGCCATCGTGATGAAGACCCTTTAAGCTTAAAGAACCTTTTTGTCTTACATTGTAACAATCCTAGTGTGTCTATGCAATGGGGGGCAGGTGCATGTTGTTGCCTCGATGCATGGTGTAGCGAAGTCCACTGTGAGCCAGACACTATTGTAGAGGTCCTAATACAAGAAACAGTAAACTGGCCACATTACACAGTAAATATTGCACGAGACTTCTAATTGAAAGGTGGTTTTCCATCCGTTTGTGATATTGTTGATGGCACAATAATAAATATTGATGCACCCCCAGTTCATGAGGAAGTCTATGAAAATAGGTATGGAGACCACTCACTAAATGTAATGGTTATTTGTGACCCAGACTACAAATTCTACAGTATTAATGCAAATGTCCATGATGCTAGGGTACTGAGGAACTCTACTATACACAACCGTTTTGAAAATGGTTGGAAGCCATATCCAGGTACAGTTGCGTTAGGTGACAGTGCTTATGGTCTTAAGGAATGATTTATACCACCACTTTATAGAAATCCTAACCTTCCTGTTGAACAGCAGTTTAACATATGCAATAAAAGGACGAGGAGGATTTTAGAGAATGCATTTGGTATATTGAAAGAGCGGTGCCCAAGTCTGAATCATCTAAGAATGATTCCTGAACAAGCAGCTAGCGATTCAGACCCAAATGAAGTTTCTGTACATGGCGTTGAAGGCGATAATACTGAGGAAAACAATAACAACTATATCATTTGAGATGCAGATGAAATAGCAATTGGAGCTCAAGAGCGTTTAGACTCACTGATGACATATTTTCAGGACTAATAATGGACCATTGTTTGTATCTTCTTAGCTAAGATGTAATGTATATTAATTACAAATGTCTACTATTTTTATGCACAGGCATTTACAGTACTCCATTCTAATATGGATTTTCATATTATTAAAGCATTTCAATTTGAATTGTGATTGTTTCATGCTGAAATTTTTATTAGTACTTACTTACCAAGAAATATGTAAATTGCCTAGTGCATGTTACAAATATCCAGACTAATAGTCAATGACAAAAAGCAATAATTAAAAATTGTTTTAGCATGCTATTATACACCATCTTGTGAAGAATGAGCATTAAAATTAAGAAGTACATCATATGACACAGTTAAGAAGATACTGGTAATTACTTCTTCCTGCCCAACCATTGTTGTATTTGCAATAGCTCGCATGATGTCAGAAGATGGCAAACCCAACTCTCTCTCCAATTTGTATAACATTAATTTTCTGTAATAAAGTTCAGCTTTGATAAGTTCCAATTTAATGTCATCCTTCTCATTATTTGCCACTTCCGCTGTCATCCGCCTTATCTTCTTCCTTTTGCTATTTTCATTTGAAAGGTTTATCAATTTTGTTTTCTGTCCACCGCTCGGATCTTCCTCAGTTGTTGACGTCCTAGGGACTTCCAAAAGCATGGCCTTCTCAGGAACCTCCTCCTCTTGGCTTTGAGGAAGGCCAATCCCATCCAGAACCACTGAATCCGTATTTAATACGTCAAATATTGCCATATCAACTTCATCAAACACTTTGTCTTTACCTCCGGCTGAGCCACTTTTCTTAGTACTGCCTCGCTTTGCCTGAATAAAATGAAAACAATCATGTTAGTATCTTTTCTTCAAGTTAGTATGTGACATGTGAGCTATATAATATGGACAAATATACAGTTAATAAGGTTCTTCTCGACGTCAGAGCTAATTAACCACACACGCTATGATTTATATCTACGAAATATAACTAGCAAGATTATTTCAACTGCAGACTGTATTAAAAGGTACATTTCAGACAAATGTTTACTGACATGGGGAAGCTACTTTGTTAACCCAAATTGTTGTATTATATTTTAGCATATGTTTCCTATTCAGAGAAGTACCAGTAGCTACCCAAAAAAAGTGTTAATCGTTTTAAATATTATATAGTTGTGTTATTTTCAATCTATGGAATGTACAAATAAAGAACATGACAACGTTCTTAACGTTGATGCCTACAATTCATGCTTCTATGAATTATTCCCACATTTTGGAATCACAAAGTAAAATAATACTTCAGTGTCAAAGTTGTTTTTCTGTGTAGTATATGTGTGTATACCCACTCTCTGTGTGCTTGTAACACGTGTGTGTTATACATTAAGGCTGAGATTGTTAAGCAACTTAAAGTACCTTTGTGTAAATAAATTGTGTATGTATTGTTGTCTAGTACATTACATAGATATTTTCCGCGATCATTTTAATTCTGTGTGTACCCTAACCTAACAACTTCACATTTTATCATGTTGCAGAGTGTCTATAATACAAACATAAAAGTAGAAAAGGTGATGGCCATCATACTACACTTTTACTACATTTTTACTTGTTATATTACCCTAAACAAACATACTACCACACATAAGCTTCCGTTATCTTAAATGGATATTCCTTACATATGTATACACATTAACTCATCAGTGCTCGGCATTACCACACTCCCCACAACTTATCTCTGACATATGTCCGTGTTTTGTCAGCCCCAGCAAGCTGAACTGACTGTGCCTTCAATAGCACTTCAGTCCATTATTTCACTTTATCTTTTTGTGTTATTTCACAAGAAAAACTTCCAAACAAAATATTTTTCTTTTCCTTCATAATCTCTAACACAGCCTACTTTTTTCTGTACAGTTTCCCTTCTTTTACTCATAACTGCTTACATAGAATTTAATTCTAACATCCACGTAAACAAAACAATGCAAAGACTTTGCAAACTGGCTCACAATATGCACAGAGGTTTAAAATTTTCATGGAACACGTTCACTTTACAATTTGCCAATTTGCAAAGTTGCAAAGTATGTTGGTGGAATAGGCCACTGATTGTTATTTCAAAAAGTATCTCAGACAAAATATTAAAGAGAAAACTTTAAGCTTAAACTTTTAATCTTACCACAGAGAAAATATAGTAAAAGGATATTGAATTTAAATTAACTATGACATACAACTGCTACGAAGGATCAAAAGTATTTAGTAGGGTTTGCTCATACTGTCCTCTATAGCTGAGTTAGTATATTGCTTGTGAATTGAAAGAAATCTGACAATGTTGACAAAAAATTTTAAACAACTATTTGTTAATATTTTTGTATCTGGAGAATGTATAAGAAATGAAATTTAAATAAGTAATCCTTCCATATTTATCTGCAATTTATCTAAATTAAGCGAAATGTAGAGCTCATTCAACTCAGTATCAGCACAAGTCACCTTTTAAAATTTCTCTTAAGATCATAAAACTTTTGATGCTGACAGCAATCAAATAGTAACTTTAAAACAACAACAATACACACATTAGCATTTTCAAAACAACAGTATTAACAACATAATATACTCAAATCATTGTTACCAATGTCAAATATGAGTTAAAATTTACAACTGAATAGTACTTTCAATAATCATCATTAACATATGCCCATTTCCAACAATTCAAAAATACAAATTAATAACAGAAAAAACAGCAATTTTCAAGTTCAATTCAAATAAGTTTGTGATTTACTTCTATTAGGATTTTTCAACCATAAGAAATAAATCTAGGTAGAACATAGTTTTGTCGGCAACATGTACCATCCAATGATCCCTTAGATGCTGTACTCCATGGTTGTTCTTGTTCATCTCGGCATCGGATGTTTCCTGGCGTAGTTTATCAACAATTGCGTTGACCTAGTGCAGCTCTCAGCCCTAGACAGTTTGCAGGAACACCACCGGTGATACATGTGCTGTTGACATAGTTAGAGATGGTTTGACATATACATCAGACCAGTTAATATCAGAATAGCTCGGGGAAAACAAACGTTACAAGTTCAACTCAAACGTAAATAATAACTTTTCTCGTCGATTCAGATGCAAAGTTTGCTTGGTAGTTCAAATGTAGAAGAAAAAACACTTCACTTCACATTTCATTGTTTATGTAGGGTATCAGTTAACTTTTCAAAAATTGTGCCATGCACTCAAAACATATGAGAGGTAAAATTTAGATTCCGTGATTATAGTTACTCTGCACGTGCTTTCTAAGATCAAGACTTTTCCGGAGGAAATCTATCCTCACTCCCTAACAACATAGATTACCGAACTTATGAGGTCAACAAAAGATATTGACATACAAAACGTGCGCTAAAATAACAATAACTCTTGTACATATAAGGCAAGACATTAGTAATAAAGCTGACACAAATTATAGTAGAAAAAAATACAAATTAGACAATACAACAATACACTTTAATAGTCATGAAACAAGGGAAAACTCATTGTGTGTACAGTAGAGAAATAGTAGAGAAGAACAAGATTCAAGAAGATTTAATGTTTCTTTTCAAATTGAAGACTAAATAAATGAATTTTTTTCATCATGTGAGATTCAACGTTCACTAATAAACTGTGAGTATACATCATCTCAAGTAAATGTTCAAAATATATATTGTGAGGCAAATACCATTGGCATATTATTCATTGGTTACTTTTATCCAATACGTAGGCTTGTTCTTAATAAAACATTGTGAGCTAAGAAGTATGTTTTGACATACACTTTCCAGTGGCGTGTTGCGACTTTATTATGTGGCAAGTCATATTATCATTCCATACATACTTTCTTTCCTATTTACATTGTTTTGCATGAGAAGTTGAGAACAAAAGCAGACTAAGTTCCGTCACATTTCTGACTAGCTTTTTTCGTAGATGACTTAAATATGTTACGAGGCGATGATGCAACTAAATAGGATCACTGTTTCTTCAGGCACGGCGAACAAACGTATTGGAGCGGTGAGAATAAACATAAAAAATAACCCTTAAAAATACAAATAACATGGAGCAACAAATAACAACATAGGCCGACTCTTACAATACTCAAGGCTCTGCGTCGATATCCTGGCAGGATCTACTATCTTGCATAAATTCTTCAACCTCTTATTAATAACAGTAGCTGTCAAGTCTTGCAATTATTGTAGTGGACTGCTTATATTCAATCAGTTGTTTTCTCATTCTCTTCAACAAGTGACTTTGGTGCATGATATGGTTTGAGTTGCATAATATTGTATTTTCGTACGCAATTACCACTCAAATCAATTAGCTCATAAAAGTTGGGCTTAATTATATTTGATACTCGAAATGGGCCTTCGAACAACACAAACAATTTCTTCGTAATTAAATTCCAGTAATTACTTGTGGGATTAGTACGACGTAACACTAGGTCGTTTACCTTGAGCTTTCTCAATTTACTTGTTTTATAATGACATTTGTGACTCCCTGCGGACATAAACAATTGTCATCTTACAAATTCAATAACGTCTTCTCATACCTTCTCTGAGTTTTGAGGTACTGTACTGTACATATGTTAAGTTTTGGAAAAATATCGAGACCTTCTACTAAATTTGACATGCGCTGGCCCATGAGTACTTCTCATAATCTTCAACACTCATTCTTCTCACAGTCATGCCTTGTCTTTCTGGCGGTGGCCAAGGTGGAATTGTCTTTTCACCTTTCATCATTTTGGTAGAACAACTCTTGCTTAGCAATTTTACGTGATTTTTGTTTTCATTTGTTTGTCGATTACATATGTTCATCAAACAATTTTGCTCCGACCTTCCCAAGTACAATAGCTGCATTGACCGCATCTTGCAACCATAAATACGTTAGTTGACAACTGTGGTAATCTTGTTTTCGAACAAGAAATCTTGCAGATTAGAAACTTATTTTGTGGCACGTCTGACACTATCGGTCGTCTTTCATGGACAATCTACTTGTGCTCTTCTACCAAGTTTCCTAGTCGACTTAATCTGTTTGCGGTGTCTGACTCGTCCCATAGGTCTGATGACACGGTTCTTCCTTACGTAGTGTCTCCTATGTTTCGTCTATCTCCTCACACAATTAGTCAAGACTGTGTGGATGTCAGCAACAAACAACTGTGTTTCAACCTGACATTCGCAGTGTGCATCTTTTTCTACTAACTGAACATCATAATGATTTACAATTTCAGTGTCATTATTCTGTGTACCAATCGGGTCCTCATTAACATCAATAGAACAGTTATTTTGAAGAACATCAAGCTGGCGTTCCAAACTTGACCTGTTTATGTTCAATTTCTTTAGGCAGTGAAATTTCTATTGCTGAAATACGTGATTGAACTTTGTCAACTTTATTTTGAATGACAGCAAAACCTTTTTCAGCAGTTTCATTTTGCTGACAAAAACGATCATTACTTTGATCCTCAAATTTACTGATATTGGTGTGCAAATTTTCAGCCTGAGTATTCTGCACGGTTTGGTGTTCAGCTAGATCTGACACTGTTTTGCAACGAGGACAATTTTGTGTGTCATTCACACTAATATAAAGTACCGATAAATGATGCGATACATTTACAATGCGTGTTTCCAAACTTTCAAAGCGTTTTTGTTCATCAAACTTGGAACTAATTGAGTTTAATTCGGACTTGACAGATTTCAGGTCTGCACTTAATTCTGATTTGACAGATTTCATATCCGCACTTAAACTTGCCAGCATTCGTGCCATTTGTTCCATCAAGCTGTTATCATTACTTGTGTTTCTGTTTTGTGTTACATTAGTGCTATCAATATGTTCTGAAACATTTGACAAAACTATCCTCCAGAAAACCACGAGCTACTGTTGTCGTTTTCTCTAAGGTTACGAATTGAACTTCTGAGAAAGTAAGGTTCTCTAATAAAACACTTTTTCATTACGAAAATTGCAGATTTGCTTTGGAATTTGTTTCTGCTGCCACTAAATTCTCTTTGCCCTTTTCTCTTAGCTAGAGTGTACCTCAAATTACAATTTGAGTGCCATGAAAATTAAATGTAAGACCACCACATTAAAGGTGCCATTTTTTTTCTACAAAGAATATATATATATATATATATATATATATATATATATATATATATATATATGTTGTGGTGTGTTGTGAATAGAGAAAAGAGGCACATGAAACTCAGCCTAAATTATGTAATATTCTATATTCTTTGATCATACAATCCACAACTACCAAATTTTGATTCCACGAGAAGATTAGGCCTTTCAGACAAATTGCTTTATATACATACTGCTGCAGGAGCATACAACAAGATATTCCAAAGAGGATGAGTTAGAATTCTCTTATTTGATAGACATGCATGCAAATATATTAATGAAATTTTCATGTAATATAATGCAATTTCTTACACTTGATGAGGTGTTCATTGACCATTTGAAAGAAAAGAAAATAGTATTTGTGTATTTAGATTATCACAGTGGAGTGACACGTGACAACCAAATATTGGCATAGTAGGAACAAGCCATTCAATGTGAGTAGTTCACAACTCTCATTATTAATCAGACAATTTGAAACAGTACAAAAATATTACACATACACTAAAATTCAGACAACTATATTTTAACGAAGGAAAAACAAATCATTTTAAAACTTCAACAACCCATCATATGCAATTAAAAGTAATTTGCTGTCTGTCTCTCTGTTCAAGAGCGACGGTGCAAAAGCTGTCGCCAATGTAAGTTTAACAAAGGTATTCACAACTGAGCTACAGAATGTTAGCGGCCATTGCTGATGCAGACTATTTTGTTATCTGGTGTACAAGTTGGCAAGTTTGGTCAAATTCCAGAATAGCGGCTTTCTTTTGTAAAATGAAAAAAAAATCTCGGAAAGTGGTTTAATTTCATTCTACTAATTACATAGAACACGAATTTATTGGGGACCCCAAAAACAATAATGGGGAGGGATACGAAGATGTGGGAAATAGTGGGGTAAAACGAGTGAAAAATATGTACATTCTAATTCTGAGATATGCCTGCTTTACTTAGATTAATTTATAGTGTGTTAACTGAGTGAGCAGACAGAAATGTGTAGAAAATTATATTTGTTTTATGGAGATTCCGACGAGGTAACAAAATAAGTAAATGTGTGTACACTTTATTAGGTACATTACAAATTGCATTGTGTGATTACTGTTATTTTTTCTAAATCAATCTATAACTGAAAGCACTTATTTATATTTGCTGGTTTCTTGCTACCAGGGATTCGTTCAAGACCATGTCATTCAGCTTCAGACTGGGTCAATCAACTGTTGCAGCTATTGTTCACCATACGTGCCAAGTGATGTGACATTCTTTTGCATGAGTTTATGTCAGTCCCTACAGAAGATAAGTGGAATGCTATTGCTGCTGGGTTTTGGGAAAGATGGCAGTTCCCAAACACCATTGGAGCAATAGACTGGAAGCATTGCTTAATACAAGCTCCAAAGAACAGTGGTAGTTTGTTCTGAAATTACAAGAAGACTTATTCCATCATTCACCTAGCTCTAGTGGACTCTTATTAAAACTTCATTGCAGTTGGTGTGGGAGCATATGGCAAGAATTCGGACGTTAGAATATTGCTAGCCCAAATCTCGGAAAATCATTGCAATTTGAAACACTGAACATTCCGAAAGGCACGAAGCTTCCTGACACCAATTTCGAACTGCCCATGCTTATTGTTGGTGACGAGGCCTTCCCTCTTAAGACATACTTAATGAGACCATATCCAGGAAGGAACTTAACTTATGATGAGGCAGTCCATAACTATTAAGTCGTGCTAGACGAGTAGTAGAGAACACTTTCGGTAACCTTCAATAAAAGTTTTGTATGTACACGATACAACTTCAGGGCACGCCTGGCAACCTCACTATCGCTATACTAGCAATGTGTGTGTTGTACAACTTCATCAGGAAAAACGAGGGTATGTTCATCGCAAACCAGAAATAACACAAGGCACATGCGGACAAGCCAATAAACCAGGAAATTTACGTATGTTGTGGCCTGTCCAAGGGAGGGCAACCAATGCAGCATCTCAGGTTCGAGAGAAGCTGAAATCCTTTTTTGTTTCTCCAGCAGGACAAGTGGAATGGCAAGAAATTAAATCAATGGGAATTTGAAGAGACGTTTTAGTTTCTGTAAGTGTGTTCAAAGAACATGAAATTAAATGTTTACTGTTATTGTCCATTTACGGCTGGAACAGACTTATGAAAATCAATCTTTGAAAAAAAATCATAGCCATTAGCTGCATGCATAGCTAGTAAAAAGAAGTGGTGGAAGCAGGTACAGTACCCTCACCACAACTTTTTTTTTACTAGCTATGCATGTAGTTAATGGCTAGGATGTTTTTTCAAAGGTTGGATTTCATAAGTCTGTTCCAGTCGTGAGTGGACTATAGACATGCCCACTTACTTAAATCTAAGGTTTTTATTCGCATATAGACTGAAACGGAACCAAACATTCAGTGCTTTTACTTTATAAATGAAAGTGTCGTACCGTCAAAACCAAGATCTTTTGCAATCTGCTTCCAGATCCTGTCTATGTACTCCGTGTTCCTGTAACTCTCGTGGTTCTGATCGGACAGTACTGGGTATCGCCGGACTTCATCGATAATTCTTTCTACATCGACTGTTCCAGTCATTTCTGGATCTGGAACAATTAATAAGTAGATTTGTTAAATCAACAATTACTTTGTGATTATACAATGCAAGATGTTTAAGATGTGCAACATCGTTAAATGTATTAACATTGCACTAAATAAAAGGTTTCCTGAAATCTAATTCATATTTTTACCCATACTTGTGACTTTTGCCTATTTACCTGTACATGCATACACGTACAAACACACAAACAAAATTTTAACATCTACAATACGACAACGAAAACATTCCCTTTCATAATATTCCGTAAAACCAGGCCACTGTTTAAAAAAGTGGACCTACAAAATAGAATTAAAATATATAAACACTAGATTCTTGCTTATCCGTCCTTCGCATATCCGGTATTCCATATTATCCGACATTCCACCGGAAAAAAAAAATACTAATATGTAATTGCATCAATCTGCAAAAAGACTACAAGTTGCGAGCGTTAGTGTAGTTTATTTTGTGTTGCACTGGACTGTACCGCAGCTACACAACCAGTTACCCCGACTGTACAGTGGCACTTCTGGCTTTACTAGAGCCTATGACTCATGAGTTCGGCATTCACCCGACCCCCACTCACCACTATCCACTGTCACAACAAACTACTCAGTACAGTCAGTGAAGTTTTGTGTGCGGACCACTTTATAATCTTTTACTGTGTTACATGTGTGTTAGTTTGACAAATGTTGTCTCATTTAAAAGTTACAACTTATACAAATATGGCAACGAAAAGAAATAAAGTTGGTGTAATGATGAAACCAAAACTTGAGGCAATCAAGAGACTGGACAAGGGAAAGACATTGCAGAAGGTAGCTGACGACTTCGGTGTTGGACGGGCAACAGTAGGAGATTGGAAGAGTAAAAATTGGAAATAGAAAAATGGTGTGCATCAAGAGTTACTGCATTAAAAGAAAGAAAAAACTAAAAAAAATGTGACAACAAAATAGTTAGTGAAGCTTTGTATGTTTAGTTCACACAAATTGGGGACAAAGGTGTGCCTATTTCAGGGCCAATTTTGCAGCAAAAGGCCTTGCATTTTCATAATGAATTCAATGAAGGGGACCCAGATTTCACAGCAAGTGTAGGTTGGCTCGACCGATGGAAGAAATGCTACAGTTTTCATCAGTTGAATGTTTATGATTAAAAACTTTCATCAAATTTGTAATAAATGGAAGTCTTTAAGAAAAGATTTCAGGAATTTATTGAATCTGAAAGCCTAGAGTTTCAAAAAAACTCACTTTCTGTAAAATACTACAATCAGAAAAGTGCATGGATGAGCAGTGGAATTTTCAAAGACTGGTTTTTTTTTAAGGAATGTATTCCTTTAACAGAGAATTTTTTGAAAGAAAATAACCTACCGAGAAAAGCAGTTTTGTGTCTAGATAATGCGCAAACACACCCTGATGCAGACGAGCTTCAAGATGGTGACATTAAGGTAATGTTTCTGCCCCCCAATGTAACCGCCATATGTCAACCTATGGATCAGGGCATTTTGGAAACTTTAAAAAGGAACTATCACATGAAGCTACTGTCCACAATGATAGAAGAAATTGAAGAAGAACATGACATTGAAGAATTAAAACGCATCATCAATATAAAGGATCTCGTTTATTGGGTCGCAAGGGCTTGGGCTGACGTGAAGGCTCCAACAATTGCCAAATCATGGATGATGTTGCTAGGCGATGATGAAAGTATGGAAATGCAAATCACAGAAAAAAGCTGAAGAAACCTTTCTACCTCTAGTGCAATGTATCACGGGATGCGAAGATGCATCTTTGCAAGAAATCATTGATGGAATTGAGGCTCTAGAAACTGCAATGAAATATGTTGAGCAACAAGAAGAAGTTACTGGAGTGGATATAATGATGCTGCAAAGATGGCGAGACTTGGCAGCGAAGAAACGGATCTCGTCCGGGAAGCAGACTTATATCAAAAATTTCTTCAAACCATTTCAGTGCACTGAATTTTTTTTGAGTACGTATGTACTGTACTGTATTTAATTTCTGACAATTCATTAACTGTAAGGTAATTTTTCCAGTAATTGGGTTGTTGTTGTTGTTGTTGTGGTTTTTTTTTTTTTTTTTTTTTAAACACTGTTTGACGTTGTTTAAGATACTTTTTTTTAACACCTCCCTATTATCCTGTTTTTTCGGTTATCCAGCATTCTGCTGGCCCGTTTATGACGGATAAGCGAGACTCTAGCGTGTGTGTGTAATATAGACACACACACTATCAACCAAAAAGTAATTTGGGCACCTGTCCACAATGTTTGCTTGGTGGTTGTCACCCTGTTAGAATCTCGTAGGGCCACCTCTTGCGGCTATAACAGCAACCACCCTCTCTGGCATGCTCTCTACGAGTGTTTGCAGGACATCCGCGGGGATTCGTCGCCATTCCTCTTGCAACCATTCCATGAGTTTAGCAATGGATTTTGGCTGCGCCTGACGAGCCCTCACCCAGCGATCCAATTCGTCCCAAAGGTGTTTTATAGGGTTGAAGTCAGGGCTCTGGGCAGGCCAGTCCAATCGGCGAACATAGTTGTTGGCATACCACTCCATAATAGCCCTTGAAACATGGTATCTGGCATTGTCATCCTGGAAGTAACACTGGTCCATTCTTTAAAACCGCCATAATGTTGGAAGTATTTCATTATCCAGAATGTTACAGTAGGCCTCTGTGTTCATGCTACCACGGACAAACACCAGCAGTCCTACGCCGAGGGCCGTGAAACAGCCCCACACCATCACTCCACCACCGCTGAAATAAATTAGTAAAGCGTAAGCATTATGCTGGGGAAAGTGCGCAAGCAAAGTTTGACCGGTAAACTAAAAGTGCTATTGAAACCTACATCAGTGAACAAAAGTTGTATTGCATATGTGACAGTGTGTTACCTCGCCAGCTCTCCTCAACAGACTGTCCAGAGGCAAGCGTCGCACGGATCTACCGTGACTGCCAACGGGGTTCACATAAGCGGAAGTGCTATGCACGCCGAGTAAAATATTTTATTATTGGAAAATTAAAGTGGCACAAAAAATTAAATATTGTTTTACATTTTAATAATTTTCTTATGAATTTCCATATTATTTCAGTGTCTCTTCATGACAGCATTCACACCTGAATATTAGTGTTCCTAATCTCGGTGCCACGGGCGCTTTGTGTGTGTGTGTGTGTGTGTGTGTGTGTGTGTGTGTGTGTGTGTATATATATATAATGTGTTTTATATTTGTATTTGCAGATTTTAATATGTCTTAAAAATTTTTAAAGTGTTGCTCTTCTTTTTAGATTGTTTGTTTATGAAATTCAAAGTGGCCGCTGCACCAAGATTAGGAACACTAATATTCTGGTGTGAACGCAGTCATATATATATGACCACACACACATGCACGCGTGTAAACACATAACACAAGCCATTACACACCTGAAACTCTTTGCACAAAGAAAACTTGTTAATGATGCACCTTCTTCAACAATTCAACATGTATCCACTCTGAACTCTGGTGAGCAAGTCATTTGTACCAGGACTGGGCCTGGGGAAAATTAAACACAACTACTTTCGCCGAGCCCGGAGACGGAGCCCAGGCCCCGTCCTGGCTCGCTCCTGACACGCGATTGAGCAGTGTGAACACCTGCGTTCATTTCTGTTGTACTAGTTGGGACCGGACGACGCACGACGCCCGGCCCAATAATTTGTGGCTAGACCTTTACTGTGTCAAACATTCCTGGCCAATACACGAGATGTCGGAGTCTGGCATACAACTTTTTAGCACCCATATGACCAAGTGTATTTTAGACAATAGTAAGTACTGGAATGTGATTGTCAATAGGTATGACAGGTTTCCATTCTTGTTTAAAAGTGGTTGGATATTCAGTTTGATAAAAACAATGTTTTCAAGTGATACACAGTAATAAGGTGAAAACCTCTTTATCATGCGTTACAGTAGTGAGTTTGCTGCGAATAACCTGGCAATACTCGTCTTTCTGCTGTCATTTTGCGAGTGATTTCAACAACTCCTTCAATCGTGGATTCGACTGCAAAACTGTAGAACTAGCACTTGCCACAACAAGCTCCTTCACTTTATGCGGTGGGTGTAGAAGATCAAATTCTGTATCTGGAATTCTACTTAAATAATCCGCTACTAGATTCTGAGCGCCACGAATGTGTTGTATCTCAATTTTGTATTCTTGCAAATACAATAACCATCTAGTGATATGATTGCCAGAAGCCCTTTCTGTCTTTAAACAAATTAGTGCATGATGGTCGGTCAGTAACTTAATCTTCTCGTGTAATAACAAATCTCTAAACTTCTGTAAGGACCAAATAATTGCCATAGCTTCTCTCTTTTCCGTTACCATGTAGTTCTTTTCTGCATTAGACAAAGTTGTACTAGCCATAGCTACAACTTTCTCAACACCGCTGTCTTCCAACTGGGTCATAGGAATAAGCATCCGTGTAAAGGAAGAACTCACGTCCTTGCACTGGGTGATAAATAACATGGTCAGATAGGAAATTCTGCTTTAGATATTCAAATGCCAACTGATGTTCTTCTTCCCACTTCCATTCCATTCCCTTGTTAAGAAAGGCAAACAGAGGTACAGAAATCTTAGAAATTTGGTCAGAGTAATTTCTGTAAAAGCCTAACGCAGAGAAACGCTTTCAACTGTTAAACTTTTCTGGGTGTCGAAAACTGTGTTATTGGCTGCAGTTTGTCTGGTGCTGTACGAATGCCTTCACTTGATAACAGGTGGCCAAGAATGGTAATTCCATGCTATAAAACAATGATTTCTGTATCTTTACAGTTATTCCAGCTTCTTGTAGTTTGTCTAGCACAACATGTACGTGCCTCACGTGTCCCTCAAACGTTTGCAATGTCACTAAAATGTCATCTACATATTTCCTAGTAAACGTTTTGTTCTCTTCTCCCAGCACCAGATCTAAACAAGTTCTGCCACTACATTTGCACAGTCTGAAGAGCATAACCAAAAATACATATTGCTGGTTCTTGAATAGTAATGCTATATACTGCTGTGAAGTCCTTAAAAAAAACCAAGAATAACATTTTAACACAACCCACTTTCACATTTTCAATTTATAACATCCTTTGGGGCAAACCATACAATTACCTACTGCCCTATAACCTCAAAAACAAAAAAAAATATATAAAACACCCTTCAGTATCCCAACCTAAGTGAAACCCAGGATCTCCCACAAACATTACCACCTTCCAGGCTTGTGTGTGATCCTGCATCTTCTACCAAATTCCTCGTTTCCATCATCCTTGTCAATTTTACAGTTTCCTCAAAAGTTCGCTGTCCGATCCCCTGTTGGAACATACCCCAGTCATCACACCAACAACTGACTGGTTTCATACTCCTCTTCTGGGAGCACCACTCCAGGCCTACCATGCCTGACACAAAAATTATTACACCAAGACACCCACAAATACACAAAAAAAAGCAAAACAAGTCAACCCTATACACTGCACTCTTGAGCACAATTAATTCATAAACACTGGATACAGGTGCCAAACCACATCAACCCACTTACTTAAGTTACCTTACTACCACCTTAATAGCTAGGTTATTAATAACACACCACCACCATGCATTTCCCTTGACAGTGTCCAACCCATTACACCCTTAGGTACCACCTAAAAGAAACAAAAGGGTACCCGGCACCTCATACCAAATGTAACGGGGGAAATGGGGATGGGGAGGAGGTGTGAACTAAAGTAGATACCAAACTAATTTAAATTACCCAGAGACTACATCAAATTGTTACGAGATAGGGTGAGGGAGGGATAAAATTTAGAATTACAAAAATAGAAAAATGAGCCAACGCCAAAATCTAACCTGTGATGCCTCCACCACGTACCGTAACTTTTACTCAGCAGGGCCAGCATGATACTCTGTACCCTAAATACTTACTTGAAAACAATTTTAAATTTTGGAAAAAACACTGCCCTACCCAGTTTTCAGTTTAAGATGTGAAATGACATGGGTTTGAAGATTAGGGGAAAAATAAGATTGTTTGCAGACAATTATGTTGTGTATGTGGAAGTGGGAGAGGGGGCGGAAATTTGCAGGCAGACATTGATAAGATATGGTTGTGGACCAGGAAAAATAAAATGAAGATAAATGTAAGAAAAACTAAGGTAGTGAGGTTCACAAGGAAGAAGTTGATAAACAGGGACATGTACAGATGGGAGGGACAAGAGATAGAAGAAGCAGCAGAATATAAGTATCTAGGGATTGTACTGCAGGGAGACCTCAGGTGGAAAAAACAGGTAGAGAGGGTGGTAGCAAAGGGAAGAAGGGCTCTGGGTATGCTGGGAAGGGTGCTGAATGGAGTCAGCTGTGAGGTGAAGGAGAAGGCGTATGACACAATGGTACGGAAAATGTTAGAATATGCTGCAGCAGCATGGGTCCCGTATGTGGAGGTGGAGGTGCAAGAACGGGAAAAGGTGCAGATAAGGGCAGCAAAATGGGATGGGTAGGTGGAGAAGGCAGGGGCAGGATGATGAGGAAGAAGGGAACTATAGGCCATCAGTGATGATGAAAGAAATGGAGTGGAGCTTATTGAGGGACAGGAGGAAAGTTGAAAGGCTAGTCAGGATGTACAGGGTGGTGAATGAAGAGGGAGGATGGGGAGGGCTACACTGCAAGCTAAGTAAGGGGGTGTTTGGAGGAAGAGGAAACAACAGTGAGAAGCTTCAGAGGGTGTGGAGGAGAACGGAGCGAGGTAGGCAGTCCATGCTTGTGAGGTCTGAAAGGGAGTGGAATGTGTTGAGAGAGGGGTTGGTAAGTTCAGGAAGGGAGTGGAAAAGGAGTTGGTTGGGTGAAGGAGAGGTGAGAGAGCTCGCCATCGGGCGGTAGCCTAATTGCGAGTGACAAATTGATGCCCCAAGTTGAAACAGTTCTTTACGTTGGGCAGTATGTTCAAAATTAAATTAATTCTTGCAGAACACAATTAACTATGTTCTGCTGTCCATAGTGTCAAGGGAAGACAGTGCCAATCAAAAAAGGTTCACACGATGACACTAATTAAAAACTTGAAATTCCAAAATATTATTCGCTTCCTGAGACGTGGCACTTATTTTATCAGAACTGTAATGAAATGCATTTCTCCCTTGCAAAACATGCCTGATTAAGCCTGTTATAATATAAATTTTGGTAATGTATTTTTACTCACACTTGTTTACATTATGCCAGGGTTTTATGTTATTATTTTGATTTAAATATTTTTGCACCTTCTAAACTGAGGCAATTTTAATATTTACTTGGACCTATTTATTTTGAATTTTCGTTTGTTTACAAATTTTACACTAGACCACGTTTCACTATTTTAAATCATTTAACATTTATAAATTTTTCTGGGTTGATTTCCGTACTACAGAAGGGCACTGGTTCATAATTTTAATTGTTACACTTATTTAGGAAGATAGTACATTTTATTAATTACTCCAAGGCAGTGCCTGAATATTTTCAGCTATTTTCCCATAGAAAAAGTAAATTGAACCAATTTGTGTATGCTGACTACGTCAGAGGACATGGTGTCAGTGACGGAATATATGATTTGTTGACTTAGGGATTTCCGGGATTTCCGTATGTAAGCCCTGGAGAGGTTTGCTTTTACCCCGGGGCTTTTCAATATGGGCAGACATGCTTAAGAGTCTATTTCCGAACCTAGAGGAAATGCAGATATCGTCGAGAGATTTTTAACTGGAGCTGTTTGGAGAGCTGTGCCACGGTGCGATGATGATCCAGAAGGTCTGATTCTGGAGGATGCTCCGGCAATTCCTAATGTAAGGGAATCTGATATGTGTGGCCGTCAAACTTCAACCAGATGCTCTCAAGTAAGACTTGCAACGCACAATGTACAAAAATTCATTCAGCTTAATAAATAATTACAAAGAGTAATTAAATTTAGAAAATAACTTAATGGTGTTACCCAGTTAACTACAACTTAACATGGAACATTGATATTTATGACCTTGTTGAAATTCTGCAGAACATACCAGTGGTCCAAGTTAAAATTTTATTTCAAGTTATGTGTTCTTTGATTGAGTTAAGTAGCATGGCAAACTGACTGTTCATTGATTGCAGACTTTGAAAATGATAGATGCAGTTTACCAATCCGTGTTCTACATAATTGGTGGTCTTCGTGTAAAATGTGAAAGGGTAATTAATTCATTAAGATGACTACCATACAAAATACACAAAGGTTTTCCTATCAACTGACAGCAGACATTTTGATCATTTGAAAACTGTGTATAATTAAGTATTATTACAATCTTCGAGTCTGGGCATTGACTATTTTCATTAAATCTGAATATAAAATTGTTAATGATCATATTCTGTTTGTGTAGTGAGTAGATATTATTTCAGTGTCATTGTGTTCTTGTCAATTTTGACCCGAGCAACTATACATGATATCAGTTTGCACTGAACGTGTGTTTTAAACATGTATGAAGTTGTTCTGAGGGTCTGTTACCTATGTCCCTAAAGAAATCAATGGAAAATGTTTGCATATAATGAAGGAATTCACTAAAGGAATCTCAAGCCTATAAAAATTCTAACAGGAATTCCCACGTATTTTATTTCTTATTAGGATCAGGTTGAGTTACGACACTATAGTTCCTCTTTGGCTGGTGTGTGCTTAGAGAAATATAGGCATTCTCTTATATGATGTGTAACCATAATTTCATTACATTTACAAGGTCGACTCTTATTTCTGTTAATTATTAAAAAGTAATTTCAGAATATTTTCATGGTCTTGTTTTGTTTTGTACAAGTACTCAGACAACATATTACATTATCCTGCCGAATATTCTGAGGCCGTAACTTGTTAGTAATATATAAATACGTCACGAGCCATAATATTACTTATAAAAATTCCCCTTACATGTAAAGTGCAAAGAGAAAATTATAACAAAATAATTAACAATTCCAATGATAATTGGGCTCAGTTCACATTGCAAAATAAAAAAGAAAGAAATAAAACTGCCATAATATGTTAAAAGTAAATAAATAAGAATTTTAACGTGATGACCTGAATTACAATTCTAACTATTCCTGATGGTAGGGGCTTTAAGATTGCAGTCAAAATAAATAAACGTTCTACTCAAAACAAACAAAATTACAAACAAATGGCTCTAAATTCTGAACTTGCTATAATATGGAATTTTTTATACTTAGTTACATTAGATTGTATTGTTACAAATCATCCGAGGGTATGGAGGTCTGAATAAAAATAAAATAGCTAAATTTTACTTTTTGTATTATAGAAATTCACAGATATTATTTACTACATTAAACCAGGGCTGCCACCAGACCTGAAGCTGATATCATGGTTTCTGTATATAAAAATCCTGTAAAATCCTGGAATCATTAGGTTAAATCCTGTAATATGCTTGGAATTTAAAAAATTGCAAATTACAGGAAAAAAGCATATATGAAAAGGCGTTTACATATTTAATGTTGTTGTTTTGGTTTGGAATGTACAAACCATGGTAATTCTTTTCTCTATTCACACTTATACTTTCGTTTATACAACTGTATCACCGATAATTTCCGTTTCCTCGCCATTGTCGTATCAGTGCCAAACGCAATTCACTGCAAAAGTTTTTTCAATAATGGCCTTGGCCTTTGCACGTGATCATACAGCCAGGAACAGAAATATGTAGATAACTGAATACCCGCATCAGCAAATAATGAAGCAAAATATTTTTGACATACACTATTGAAGCAATGGAATATGTCCAAAATATTTCACTTAATTATTTACCGCTGTTGTAAGAATCCTTCAAACAAATGCACCAGTGAAACTGGCACATATCGCAAAAGGGGCGCTAGTGTCGCATGTATGCAGCAACCACTTTGAGCAGAGTGGGGGGGGGGGGGTTGGATTTTTCTACAGTGTTAAATATCCAAAAAAAACTACGGACCTGCATTAAACTATCTATTTCTATTGTTATCAATTAATATTTCTCTCATTGAGCACAATATTTAATGCCAACCTTTATTATAATCAAAGTTCTTTTTGTACTGTCTTTATACTAGCTAGTCACTTTAACCTCACTTACCTATTGGTTACACATACGTGTTCACAATGTTCACTGCCACATTAACATTGTTCCAAATGTCTGCCACTCACGCATCTAGTTGCGCACATTATCACAGTCCAGGATATCAGTCTCACGCTCTGCTCTCCTGGTGCTCACAAACTTCACTCACCCATCTTTTTGGGGGGGGGGGGCATACACCTGGTGTTAATCGCTGTACAAGACACGTGACACAGAGGCATGCCATGACTTATATAGCTGACCTCGCTTAGTATGTTCTTCGCACCTCGAGTTGCACCAGGGGAGTTGATGGACCAGAAAGTTCACGCAGTGACTCCCCAAGTCATCTTATCTTCCGAGGACGGGAACAGCGGTAATCACAACAGCAGTATCAGGACTAGTGTTAACGATGTCGCAGCTCACTTTATAACTCTGTCTGTCATCTTCTGACTACCATTAAATCCTGTGTGGGGTTGTGAAGACAAAGTGAGCCACTCGCAACAGTATTAGTTGTAATCATTCCTTCCTTTGTCTGCTTGTCATGTTTTTCAACCCCTAATAACACTTCAGCCTGACCTGTTGTATCTGCCATCATGCACAACACTGGTTATTTAGTGCATGCATTTTTACCTCAGATCCAAACAAATCGAATTATTTCAGACCTGTAGATATACATACTCTTCAGTGCACTATCATAACTTCATTATTATAAAACAGTGCAATCAATTACTTAAATTATCACCTTTAATCAAAAAAATAAGAAAATACAGTCAGAACTGTGAAGAGACTAGTCAACTAATGACTTTTACTTTATCTCCTGTATTACTTATCTCTACTGCCACCGTTGTATTGATGAATAATAATTTAGTACTAAATCATCAATGTGAATTGTTCTGTATGCATGTTTAATCTTGTATTTGGGATATATGCTAGGAAATCATGTTACACGAGTAATGAGCTCTGACTGACTGCAGACAGAAAGCCAACTGTATGACGACTGCCTGATGTGGAAGTTCATGGATATATGCGTATGTTAACACCCAACCACCTGTCTGTGTAAGGCCAACAGCATAACTGCTAACTGCTCATTCGTGGAGAGGGGGTTGTAAAGACAGTGATAATAAGAATCAGCCGTATAAAATATGGTAGCTACCAAAAATATGAAGAATATGGGCTTTCTGAAAAATTAGAAAAATCTTTGGAAAATTGTATTTGTCATGGCTACGTACTAATCATACTGAATAATAATCACATGTGCACAATATTATATTCATAGTACATTATGAGAATTACAATAGTAGCGAGTACTATCAAGAAGTTATGAGCTAAAAATCACTAAACCCAGAAAAAACACCACTACAACAAATGTAGAAAGGCACAAAAATAGTTAAATATGTCACCATATGTGGCTCCAGAATAGTGAACTCCTGCAAAATCTGCATCAATCTGCTCCCCAGAGTATGAATGAGGTGAGCATGGAGGGCATGTTCAATCACCTTTGATGCATACTCCTAAAGTTTGCTTCATACATATTTGCCAAAGATATGTTACTTTCAACGGTTTCTCTAAAATTAAAATTTTTTCCTTGATTGTTAAAATGTTATGTTTCTTCTTGCAAAATCTTGCTGCCTGTTCCAGCATGGGTAAAACTCCTTACATAAAAAAATAATTGGGCTTTACAGAAACAAGATTAGCATCCCGACCAACAAAATGAACAAAGACATAGTGCATAACCTTGTTCCTGTAACTGGACTTGACAACACCAACATGCACACTGATGTAGAAAGCTCCACTTGCTACGCAAAGTAATTGAGGGGAGAGCAAGGTTAATAGCCAGCACATCAAATCACCCCTCCCACATTCCAGTTGCTCACAATTATGAATACCTGATTATTGATATTTGCAATTCTGTATGTGTACACCCCACCCCCTCCCCCAGTTAGTCAACAGTCCAGAGTTTTGATGCTCTGGATTATTAATTTTGAGAATTTTGCTGCTGTACTTTACCTTAACAACTGGCATAGAACAGTCCAAATGACAAACTCTGTTTAATATCTGGGAGTGGCCAGTATGTAACATATTTTAATTTTCATTTACAGAAAGCAGACCCGACCCAGTTTCTTCAGATTCATGGCCGGCCTGCGAAAATCCACTTGGACCCTGCAATTGTGGCTGCCGCTGATAGCCCAGCAAGCATGTAAGTAGCTATGTTATTGCCATAGCCCATGTACTAAGCTTAGGGATGCCAATTATTATAATAGTCAAATATTTGACTTAGCAAAATAGAGTTTTAAAAAAAATTGTGGGAAACTAAATTTTAAACTACAATAATTATGTTTTATATGGTTGTAAAACTTTTGTCTTGAGATGGCAGTCTTCAATAATCCCTTAGATCCAGCTTTCATCATTTTTTAGGTCTTTGGGGTGATTCCAGTAGCATAGCACACTTAAAAACATTTTGAATATTTGATGTGAATTAATGTATTTCATGTTGAGTGCCAGTTTTGCATCCTCCATTTATTCTATTACTGTGTTCAGTTATCAATGTTTGAATGTTAAAATTGTTGGAATTATATAATTATCTGTTTTAGAATGAAAGATAATGATATTACTACAAGTGTAGTGAGAAAATCTTTTTGGAAGGGTTGCAGCTACCCACATATTGGCAGATGTTCCAGCTCATCCCATCCATATAATGTCCGGCTATTTCTGCTAAGGTTTCCTTGGTACCTGGGTGTATGGTTTCCGGGTGATTGTGATAGTGATGACTGATATCGGCACGGAGGGGTTTAGGTACCTAGATCCTCTATTTGCCCCGGGTTGACCCGTTGCAGCACCATAGGGTCCTCATGCCAGTTCTCGAAGTGTTTAGGGTGTGTCTTAAGTAACCCCTGTATCTCCAGGTCCTGTTGGTGCGCGGCGATCTGGTCTCTGCTGATTTGCAACTGTAGCAGTCGTATCAGTTCTTCTGGGGTGGCCGTCTGTGTTTGTGGTGGCATCATGCTATCCCAATCTTCATCTGCTTTTTCGGCAAGATCCAGATCAGGTTGGTGGGACAGGGCGTTGGATAAATCATTCTATTTTCCTGAGCAATGCTGTACTGCAAAATCGAATTCAGTCAGGAACCTGTCCCACCTTCCAAGCTTCGCCTTCGCAGCATACGACTCCCGCAGCCACTGCAGCGCCTTACTGTCTGTGCGGAGAATGATCTGATTCCCTTCCAAGTAGTACCGGTACTTCTGGACTGCCCGTATAACTGCTAGGCATTCTTGCTCATTAATATAGTAGCATTGTTCTGTAGCACTTAGCTGGGTGCTGGCATACGCTATCACCTGTGGGTGGCCTTCTTCGTCCTGGTGGAGTACGGCACCGAGGCCGTTTTGGCAGGCGTGGGTCTGAAGGATTAGAGGTCCTTTTCCTTGGGGTCTGTAAAGCTGCGATATATTCTGAAAGCTCTTCTTTAAGGCTTGAAATGCCATGCTGTGTTATGGCCCTATCGCCATTGTGATTCCTTCTCAAGTATGGGGTGCCATAAGACTGGTGATATCTGGTACAAAATCACTTAGCCAATTACAAGGACCTAGGAACCAGAGTTGATTCTTGGTGGTAGGCCTGTCTGCTTCCTGGACCTCGAGGCGCTCGAGAACTCGTTGGAGACGTGTAAAATGTTGTTCCCAGGTCTTGGAGTAAATAAGAACATTGAGGTAGGCAAAACAGAAATGCCCAACGTATCCGGTTAGGACCTCCGAGGACATGATCTCTTGAATGTTGCGGTGCATTTTTTCAGCCTGAAGGGCATTACTCGAAATTGCAGGGTTTCTCTTTCTGGGCTGGTGAAAGCAGTGTAACATCTGCTATCAGGGTGCACCGCTATTTGCCAGTATCCTGACTGCATGTCGAGGGTACTGAAGGTTTGAGCCTCTCCAGTGTCTCGTAATGTATGGGCCAAATTGATTGCTGGTGGAGCGATGGGATGTGTGACGTCATTCAGGGCTTTGTAATTTACACCGAATCGTAACTGCCCATCTTTTTTTGGAACCAAGTCAACATGTGAGTTGTACGGCGAATCTGACGGTTCGATGACGCCCTGTTGTTTCATCTTGTTTATTTGTTCCATAAACAGTTGTCAATGCTGTGCTGACACCCTATATGGTCGGTTGTATACCGGTTTGCTCATGGTGAGCCATATCTCATGCTGTATGTTCCTTGTCTGGCGCAGCGTTCCTTTAGATCCGAATGCCCCAGCGTGCTCATCCAAAACTTGCTTCAGTTAATGGAATTTGATGTCGTCTGGTTCATGGTTGATTTCGGCTGCTAGTAATGGCGGGGCAGCTACGGCTTGTGGGTTATGCTCCCAGTTTACCGAAACTCAGTGTTTGTGGCCTAGATACACCTTTTGCTGGGCATGGTCCATTACACATTGCTGTTGGCAGATCCAGGGGTGGCCAAGGATGACCATTTTCTGGGGGGGTCAGGTGCCATAATAAATTCGGTAGTGCTGGTTGTTTTCTCAATAGTTAAACTCAGGGGGTCTACGGCGAGAGTGCAGTCGGGCTTGGCCATGCAAACTGTTTTCAGCTGTAGTCATATTGACTTCTTCTGTTCGGCGGTAAGAAGGTTGCTATGCACGAAGTTTTCAGTGGCGGCTAAATCTGACAGTGCTAAGATACTTTGGCTATTTACAATGACTTCAACGTCTAGTGCCTCCGGAGGTTCCGCTTCTTCATCCATTAATTGGATTATGGGCCTTTTGGTCCCGGCTGGATCTAACAGTGCAAAGATACTTTGGCTATTTACAATGACTTCAACATCTAGTGCCTCCGGAGGTTCCGCTTCTTCATCTTGGGGTTATTGAGCGCCACAGGGTGTTTACCGTCTTCCCGAAGTCTGGTCCAAGTCTCTTTACATACGTCCCAGTTAATTTGCTTGTCTCAGGGTTGTGCTGGCCTGGTTCTGCCTAATTATTTTCAAAATTACGGTGGTGGCCACACGTTGGGCGCCAAAAAGTACCTCTGTTTGAGGCGTGACACACTCGGTGTATTGTCTGCCCGCGTTCCTGAGTGACTTATTCAACGCTATTGTTCGATGCTAGGCTAGTCACGTTTCTTTAGATGTCCAATTGTCTCTTGGCACTGGTACCCGACCATAACATAATATTGGCCTAGTGGGCCGCTGGCTTGGTATGAAGTCTGGCTCTGGCAATACCACTCTGCCTTGGTGTTGGCTTAGGGTGCGGGACTGAGCATCTTGCCTTGGTGTGGTTTAGCTAGGGTATGTCCCTCAGCCCTGGTTGCGCTTGTCTGGTGTGTGTGATGTGCATCTGAGATATTGGGGTTCTCTACTGTCGTGGTGCCACTAGGTGCCACTGGGGTTGAGTTGGACTACTCACAGAATAGAATATTCTGTATTACGGGATGATCTTCCGCTTTACATTTGGGTGGCTCGAACAGTGCTGTAAGAATTTCGGGCGGTGCTGGTATGGTGGGTCGTTGCAGCAAAGCATCTTGTTCTCATGGACTCAGGAGTCTGAACTCGCTGGGAAGAATGTTAAGACCTTGTGGTTCTTTAGAGAAAGCCCTCACCTTCTTCTGAACACCATGCCTGCAGATGAAAGGCATCAGGCTCCAGACTAGGATTGGGCCTGCAGACGTTAGGCAGTCAATGTGTTGGATTGCAAGTGTAGGTGCAAATTTCTACCGCTAACACCGCATCCCACTTTTGATTCCCCCTACTGTAGGTGAGAAAGTCTCAAGCTGCAAAGTGTTGATTGCAGGAACTGCACAGTGCTGTCCCAATGGGTTTGGTCTCCCTTGCACCGGAGTGTAACCCCACTCGGCACCGCTAAATGTGCAATGTGAGTAGTTTACCCCAGCCGGCAACCCAATCCCACCGGGAGTGTACCTAGTGTCGTGGCTCTACCATTCCCCTACTCCTGGGTGCAAGGACTGGGAGGCCTTCCAATAGTGGTTAGGTGAGTGTCCCGAGGTCACTGGTCTCCCCAGGCCCAATAAAGTTCCCCTCCTTGGCACCACTGATTGTGGGGTGAGGCGGGACGACTTCAAGCCAGCAAGCCACTTTCCAAGGGACAGTATCCTAGTGTCGTGGCTCTACTGTTCACTGCACGGACCAGAGAATGGGTGGCCTTCCAAGGATGTTTTGTTCTGTTGTTAGTGTGAATTCAGAAAGTGAAAAACCCAGTCTTCTGCTGTCCCTGTCAGATCCTATGATAGTGAAGAGTAGGTCGGAGTGATAGTCAAGAAGTTAGGCAAGATCAATGTTTATTTTGCCATTATGGAAAATAAACAGAGTTGGTGGAATTACTAACTCCTATCCACTCAGACTTGGCGGAAGATACACACCCTCGCGTAAAAAGGGGAAGGCACCCTGTGCAAAACTAAAGGGAGTAGGCAGTAACTGGTGTGTGCGAACGTAGCTTTCTCCTCTTGACTAGCTATACTCCATTGTTCTTAAGGGACCGAATGTGTATCAGGTTGAGGTGCTTACGCCGCTGCTGGTGCTTCCTTTTGTAGACGGTTGGAGAGGATATTCGGCCCTGTGAAATAGTGGTTAAGCGTTTATCATTGGTGCGGGCCTCGTCACCACTTGCATGTGCAATAAGAGCCCAGGAAGGATATGTTATGAACTGAAGCAGAACTGATCATGCAGAGGCCGGGAGCTCTTCACCTTATACACTCCTCGGCCATCCCTTCCTTCACTGCCATAGGGCGTTTGGAGAAGGGGTTAGCAGGTTTAATCCCAGTGCCTAGATCCTCGGAGCGAGCAGCATAGTGAAGAGTTGTGGGATCTAGGCATCATACTTGTGGCGGCATCCTGCGACATACTGTTGTAATAGCCCCGGACCACATGCATGGTTGCTGTGGCTCATCAGGCGAAATAATTTCAATTTTTGGGACGTCTATACCGGCCCGGTAGATACAGCAAACTTGTTGGCGGTGGCTCAACTCAGTTTACAAATGCTAGTGGTGTAGTTGTACTGATGAGTATTTGTAGTTTATTAATAAGTATTAAATATTTCATTCTTCAAGGTTTATTAAAATAATTTCCTATCACAGTCCAGAGGATATTTCTATGCCAGTTCAGTCTGCAACATCATGACTAAGTGCCTGATCACCGCAAGATCGTTAGATGGATGAAACAGTTCCGTAACACTGGATCTTTGCATTAACTCAAAAAAGACACACAAAACGTTCCTATTGGCATTCATATAATGTGTTGTAAAGTTTCATCTGTAACTTGGAGGAATGTGTTGTCTGCGATGGTGGACACGTGTCTGGCATGATATTCAAGAAGTAACTGGAGATTTGTAAATGAAATGCCTTATCCTATTTACTGATACTAGTATTAAATACATGCCACTATCACGTGCAGTTTTCTTCCTTCTTGAAGTTATACGTTTTATTCTGGCCAATCAAGTAATTGCATATCTTATGGACTAAGCCCATCACACAACAAAATCTTTTATCAGTATTAAATAAAACACAATTAGACAAAAAAGAGAGAAGCAGTTGTACTTTACCTTACATTGAGAACTTGGAAAATTAACTATAGAATAAAATATTAATATTGTAAAGTAGAGTATGTCCGCACTGCTGGCAGAATGTCATTAATAAATTAATGAAGAGAAACGTGCATTGACAAATGTTTCTTTGATAGGATGTTGAACTTTGGATGCAACAGTCAGTGGAGTGAATAACACTAGTGTCTACCGTAGGACAGACTACTAGGTAGTGTTAACATCAATCCTAAACTGTGTGAATAAACGGAAGCTAAAACTAGGTAGCAACAACTAGCCTGGAAGTAGTGCTATCAAGAAAGTGTGTAAATACAACTACCACTAGTTGTAACTAGGGGGTAGCAGTAACATGATGTGAGTCATCACTGTTGCCGCTTTGCGTCCCCCTCCCCGCACAGACGTCTGCCTGGCAGTCGCGTAGACCTCATAAGGTACACATGGTCGGTTGAATAGGCTGTCGCTATCAACGCCGTATTGACATTCAATAGCCTGTGTCGTGTGAGTAGTGTTACATGGGTAATCATGTCTTTTAGTGAATCGACGGATGATGATGTAGACAGCAAAAAATTAGCTGACAGAGCTTTGTTTGTTAAGTTACTGTGTTGTTACAGAAATCCAGAGTACCCAATATAATGAACGAGAAAAAGTTTGCTTGGGATGGACGTTGTAATGGAATACAGTCATGCTACCAGAATGAAATCATGCGCAAATGAGTAAAACACTTTAAGAACATGAAAAATCACGTGAAAACAAAAATGGATACAAACACCATGGGAAATAAAAAGATTAGGTTGAAAGAGTGGGAGAAGCAGTTGTTACTTCTGGGGGCTGCAGACTATCCTATATTTACCAAATTGGTGGGTAGTGTTGCGTTAGGTGGACCTAAAGCAAACCATGAACGTGAGGGGTGCCCGGATCTGCATACCACCTGTACAGGACCATTGGATTTCAGCAACGGATCCCGTTTGAACTCACATAACGAGAATGTGAAAACCAACACACAGCAGAGTTATGTGCGACCAGGTGGGAAAAAGATGGCGTGTTACGAGAATGTTGAAACAAAAATGTCCACACCACAACTGCAGAGAGTTGTACTTTTGCAGTATTTAAAGCTGCAAAAATTACAAAACGAAAAAGAAGAGAATCAGTTGGACATCCTTAACTAAATGTACTGCGATAAAGAGTGTAAACAGATGATGTAATTATAATAAATATTACGGTATAAATATTGTCCTCTAACCATTTCCTTCCAAAATAATAAAGTACAAAAATCAATATATATATATATATGGCAGTACGGCACACCAAGGCCCACTGTTCAAGTAACTGATGGCGGTGCGGCATCGCAGTGACAACGGCCAACTGTCCTATGCAGCCGTCGCCAGTCGCTTCCATTGTACAGTTCTCGCGAGACATGGCACCGGTGTCATGGCAGCGACACACTGCAACGCCAGTAAACATGCACATGGCCACACCCCTAGGACCTGTTTGTCAAGTATTCACACATAGGTACAGTAGGCCTATATAGGTCGACTGTACCACTTTGTGATCTCCTAGATGTACAAACAGAACCTACTTGGCTGTGTTTGTACTACATATATGTACTACTTGTTTTGATCGTTGATTCAGTTTTCTTTTAGGACGAAGGGTGCATTTATGTGTTCAATTATGCAAATGACGTTCACGTGCATGTATTGACGTTATACACTACAATTGTTACTACATAAAATACATCATGTCCTGATGCTTTTGTTCTCCCTGTAGCTTTTTTTTAGGACTCTCGTTCATTCCCGGTCCAATGTCTTCATCACTACGTCTCTGTTTTCATCTACTTCAGGCTCGTCGTCCTCGAACTGGTCGTTCAGATGTTTGGCCATGTTGTGAAGCACGACACAGCTTGCTATCACTTTGGGTACACTCTGTAATGGAACTCTTACACAGTTAGCCAATAAAGGGAACCTCCATCATGTACAGAGCCCGGCCACTCAGCAGACACACTAGTGAACTTTTCTTGTGCATCACAGGTGGCCTGCGCGTTGATACTTGAATAACCCTTCCGGTTGATAAACTCGTCACCATGTGTTGCTGGTTTCTTAATTTCAATGTGCGTGCAATCCAATGCTCCTATGACAGTCTGCAAATTATAACGTGTTTGCCACAACAACTTTGCATCGTTCGTTTCTTGTACAGAGGTAGGAAAGCGAATCTAGTTGTGAGCTCTGTTGAGTATATGATCCATGACCGTGTTATACGTCTTACTCACTGTTGTCCGTTCAACACCAGTGTTTTCTGCCACACCGCTCTGGAATCCTGGATCTGCAACGTAACGCAAGAATATTTCCATCCGGTTTCTCGGGCTTAGTGTTTTACCTCTTCTTTCATCACTTTCCAGCAACAATTCACTACTTAAGAAATCTATACTATCACTTTCAAAGCGCCTAAGTTATTTACATTTATCAATGCCTACCTCTCGTCTTTCACTGTAACGTTTTCTTCTCCTCACGTGCATAAACATGGTCATGCCATCCCTCTCGCACTCGGAAATAAGCTAGTGACTACTAGTCTACCTACCCAGTGTTAGCCTATTATTCACGGGTTAGCACTAGGTATTCAGAACTTCCAAGTTACAGCTAGAGGGCTAGTGGTATCTCATTTTTATTCACTGCACTGAGTATTTTCTTCTTTTTTTTTTCTGAACTCTGTCAAATTTTCATGTGATAAACTGTGACATGGAAATTCAGTTACTTAAGTCATTGTATTATATTGAAAAATTAGCTCAATTTGATGTGCTTAATTTTATCGTCTCAATTACTGACAATAGTTGTTAAAGTGTGTATATTTTTTAACATTTGTATTTAAATATTTTTGAGGGTGTCCTTTTGCTTTATTTAACTCCTCAGTTTTTGTTTTGTACGAGAGAATTTTGGTTTGCATTTGTTCTTCCTAGGATGCCATGGCAGGGGCGACAAGACTTGCTGATTGACAGATTTGATGTGCGAGCTCACCTAGATCATATATCGGAAAATGTCTCCAAGGAGCCAGCTCCAAACGACATAATTCCCCGGGAAGACAGAATGATAAACTACGAGCGGTATAGGATTATAGTGCAGAATGAGTTTCTGGGAGGTAATGTGCTTTTATAATATGTGCACAAACAGGTACTTAGAACAGAGAGAAATAATATTTTCCTTGTTCAGGAGTTGCTGTATAATACAGTTACTTTAACTCCAAAAATTTAACAGTACAGTCTTAACTATTCTTACTGACACTAACTGTTCATCATAAATTTATGTTTAGATTTCAGTTGTTCGTTTAGAGGAATACTTTTGCATGTTTTGGGAATCAGTATAATAATCAGTAGAATAATTTTTTTAATGCTTTTGTAGTGCAACGATAGCATTTATAAATAATATAATTTTCTGACATCAGTTTTATAGTGTAGTGACAAAATATCTGCGTCAATAATAAATTAAACTCAACCTGTATAAATCACACTGTGTACTCTCGTACTCAAGTTGTTCCAATGTTATTGGTATACATGATTTTTAAAGCATCAAATGTATGATAAGGTGCCATGAAATTCATTATATTTTGAATTTGCACCTCATTTTTGTACCACTACATTTAGTTACGCTGTTTTGCGTAGCTGTAGTGTGTTGAAGCATATTTTTAGATGTTGAAAATACTATGCGACATATTCAAAGCCATTAATACTGTAGTTAAATTTTGTAGTTATTGATTGCAACTTGACAGTTAATAGTGGATAGTACTTGGCAAGTAGTTTTTGCAAATTTTGTTGCAGTTGACGAGGAAAAGTTCCTTCACCAGTTGTACCTGGAGGAGCAGTTTGGGCCAGTGCTACGGCCACCTGAGGAAAAGAAAAAACCACGTGCTTCTGAGAAAGCTGCAATACCCTACACGTATGATGATGCTGTTCCTGCCATTACAATTGCCTCCGCCTCTTCCTCTACCGCCATGCAGCAGGGGGAGAAACAAGAAGAGTCTTTGGAGCCTGGGGACGAGGCGAGAGAAGCAGATGATGATGATGACAGTGACATTGACTTTGGTGAGTGGACCTCTGCTACAGGCGTGAGTGCCTTTGCAGTCGTTTTTAATCAGGCAGAATTTGAGGCGCAATTTGATGGTAAATCACTATAAAATGAAATAACATGAAATACAGACAAATGCGAGATATCTCATGAAATTAGTTTTCTCTACAAGAAACAAACTCTTGTCCCATGTTACACTAATTTACTTTGGCACTATAAAAATAAAAATTTTAAGTTGTGCGAGTTCTAGGCAATATGGAGTAATACTCGCGATGAAAAAATTCTCGATTTCATCTCGAGACAGTTTTTAAATCTCAGAAATCATAGTTCTACATGCAACACATGCACGTAATTACGTTAAGTTTTTTTTTCTCCTTGCATAACAAAATGTAAACAAACATATTCCAAAGATTACACAAGCAGTAAAATATGCACTTCGAAATAAGCTACAGTAGTTTGACAACAAACTGCCTCCAAGCGTAGCAACAATTGTGCAAACGGAACACAATAGTGCAAAGTGAACACTCACAACTAGAATGTGTGCAGTAATTTATGGCTGCAGCACCAAATTAAATGTTTGTTTACATTGACAGTCACGCGTAAAACTTCCTGAGACGAAAGTGCAGTGTCTAAATTGATACATTAAACTTACTGTTTTCAAAAAATATCTAGTCTCTTAAATTATGGAAGATGCTGCAGCTGATGTAAAAGACCATTAAATGTCTTTCACTTGTACATGTTGTCCGTGCAAATGTATGTATTTAACCTCTAATGCAGGGCGATTGATTTGTTTTCTTTGCATTCAGCAGTATTATAAAATGCCTCTAGCCACAAAAAAATCAAAAGTTAAAAGGTCACACCGAAAAATTTTTGAAAATATACATATGTACGACTTGCCTTATTATTTACTGTATATCCATGAAATTATATTGTTTTGGGAAATGTGCAGTATTCTTGAAATCACACGATGTGGTCACATTTGTTTTACCTAGCACGGCCAATTCTACATGACAAAGCTATACATATCTTTCACAGAGTACTGGATGAAATAGTTAATGCCACTAAATTTGCTAATTCCACTAAGAAAAATTATTTTTTTTCACTTTTGTTATTGTAGTCCCTGCTGAAAGTTGTGTGAAATGTAGATCTGTACAACTGTGTACAAAATGTTGCAATGTATTTAACATTTGTTGATAATCAAATTGAGTTCAGAATTGAGAATCAAAACTAAATTTTTTTGGAATCAAATTGAGAATCGGAATCGACAAAAACCTTAAATCATCCCATCACTAGTTGGAAGCATAGTGGACATTTTTGTTAACAAGGGGCCATGGTGGCTGAGCAGTTAGCCTGCTTGCCTTCCACCAAGGTGAACTGGGTTCAATCCTTGGCCGGTTCACTCCGAATTTTCACAAGTGGGAATCATGCCGGACAATGCCGCTGCTCGGCAGATTTTATCGAAGATCTCCCGTTTCCCATGTCCATTCATTCCGGTGCTGCGCCATTCTCATCTCACTTTACTCTCCGTTTTCTTCCTTTTCCATCCTTCTGCCTTCATCCCTTTCCCCTGGTTCCATTCAACGATATATACCTGAGGTAAGCAATTTAAAATGTCAGTGCCAAGCTAGCTGAACCAGTTAATTTTCCACCAGTGAAAACAGAAGTATTTAGTTAGCTCAAGATGTGGTGGATGTTTGCAGATCTGTGTGTGGACGTTAGCCAGATGACCCCGGACCAGGCCCACGAGATGAACAAGTGTGGGGCGAACTACGGCATGGTCGGCGTCGACTTCTTCAGTTTCCTCACCAACGATGTGGAGGAAAAGGAGAGCCTGCGGCTGGCTCGCGAACAAGAGGAGGAGAAGGCCATGTACTCGGTGAGAGCTTCACGGGGCGACCGCTCCACTGCCGAAGGTTGTCTCACGCGGGAAGAGGGACGTGCACAGCAGCATTTTTCTGTTCAAATTGAATGTAAAAGTCACAAAATATTTGCGAATTGAAATCAGATTTATAATATTATTACACTAGTTAGGTATGACTTACATTGTTCCAATTTACCAACACAAGGTTCAGTTTATTGAAGAATTTTTGTGAAACATTTAATATAGTGATAATAATGTGAGATTCCTGAAATAAATTATGTAAAGGAACCAAGCGTGAGTGTATGAAACATTATTGCTGTAAAATATAATTTACACAAATTATGAGGTACTTCGAAAAATATATCACTATAATGCAACAAAATGCTGAGTGGAACGTGTACATAAAACAGCCTTACGTAGGGATGACTACGAAGTATGGTAGGCATCTCCACAGATTATATTTGTTTCCTCAGAAAGGGGAACCAATGGTCCAGGTACACCAGCTGCAAGCTTCTAGTACTTGTTTGCTAAATATAATTGTCTTGTTATGAATTTGAGAATTCAGTTCCTACTGATCTCACTTCATAGAGCTGAGAAAGCATGTTGTATTCAATTGGCTGCCTAGTATTGCAATGTGAATATCTGGGTTTCTTTTCTGGAAGCAGCAATCTTTCATGGTTGAACTTTGTTTTGCTTAGGAACTTTTGCTGTAATCTGCTGCAACTGCTTTCACCTTCGAAAGAAGTTATGTACACCTTGATGCACATTCTGAGCATTGTGTGTTACTAATTGAAATGAAGGAGCAGAAAAGTTCTTAATAATTGCAAAAAAGTACTGCCTCCTTGGCAAAAGTCCAGAGCATTGTGTAAGATACAGTAAATGGTTCCCCAAATCAGCATGACCAAAACGAGAACTTTTCAAAACAGTACTAATATTTAAAGCAGTGTACGAATAATTCATCAAATGATTTCAGGAACAAAATTACTGTTTATAAAATGGGTTTTCAATAGGGATGGACCGATACTGATACATCTGCCGATAATCCCAAAATCAGTATCGGTTACAATCGGCCATGGTCCAACCACATAATTTCACAACCCAAATGATTTGCCGTATTTTGGCGTGTATATGCCACGTGCATGTACAAGCTGAACCTGAAATTTTTGGTGAGAAATTGGGGATAATTAATATTTCAAGTAAAGGCCGCACCAAATTTTTGTATTCCTGTAAATATTGTTAAATCACGATTGCATACAAACATAATAAATTCAGACTTTCTTTTTTACGGAGCATTTGCGACAGAAAATTTGTATTTTGTTACAATGGTTATTACGTACATCGTGCATTTGCTATTCCACAGATGGAAACGTGACTTGAGAAAGCAAAACCACTGGAACATGTTACACAAAATGGTGTCTTTCACTCTGGACTTGCGGCAATGCGGCGGGCATGTGAACTACATAGGATGATTTGTTTCTCTTGTACAGCAGCAAAATTATTTACTCATGTTTGTCTTGAATATTGTGGTTAATAAAATGCAGTTAATAGGGTTACCTTAATTTTGCATTGCCTTTTTCTAACTTTCCTGGAATATTTATTACAGTTAAATTTTTATAGATAATCCATTCGTAATTTTCATGAAAAAATATTCAAGTGAAAATTTGGGAGTGGTATTGGCAACGTCACATCGCGAATGGATATCTCGAAAATATGGCACCGCTGCTTCTAGCTCATCGTTACCACCGAAAACATTTGCAATATTGTTTGCTAAACATTAATCAAATTCTACAATACATATTAAATATATTATGTACTGTATTCCCACCTTTTTTTGTGCTCTGTAAATACACAGTGTGTATTCCGAGACATCTATTATTATTTATTTGGTTTTGCTACAAAGAACGAGTTTGCAACTAAATCAACAAAAGGTTATTTCAGAAGTGTTAAATTACATAAATAGAACTAAATGTAGGGCAGTGAACCATAACCAAAAATATGTGTGTTAAAAATGTAATTTATTTGTGTTATCTATTGACTATTAGTATTTTTGGTGCATGTGTACATAATGTACTGTATTCCGACTTTGTATGCATTGGTGAGTATAGTTCATACTTATACTATTTTGTTAATAATTCGTTGTTTAATGATCGGAGCATGTAATTTTCGGCGATGCTGCTGAAATTTTTGTTCGAGCAATGCTATAAAAATTGAATTTTTAGTTTGGCAAAAACTGATTTGTTTAGCATTGTTTACATCAGAATTTTGTCTCGGAACTACAGAAAATGCTCTGTGAGCACGGATTTTCGGTCAAACCGAGTTAGATGGTTCGAGTTTACAATGGATATGGTTATAAATATCACTTAATCCAAATTTGTGGGGGCAAAATTTTTTTTTTATGCAATATCTCAAAATTAGGCAGCACCCCACTTTTTTTTTTTTTTTTTTGCGGCGGATACATGCCGGAATATGGTAATCATCATGGAAATTACCACACTTGGTTATCTTGTGGGACATGTTTTCACAAACAAAGAATTTTATTTTTATCTGTTATTAGCAGGTGATTTTAAATTAAACGGAAACTGATATGGCTGGCTTTGGTGTTGCTACATATTTATCTCTATATAAGCCATACCTGGTGAAATTTGTAAAATAAAATGTACTTGAACCTATATTACTGGTATCTGCTTTTGAGGTAGTTGGAATTCATTTGTAAAAAAAAATGTTTAATATTCATTATCATACATTTTATACATATCACGTAAACGTCAACTGTATATTGATCTATCACTCTCACATTGTATATTGATATTTCGTTCGTAGCATGACACAATTCATAAATTGATTAGTAGCAAGGTCAAATGTGTATCGTTTTATGTACAAATCTGATTCAGTATATATTGAGCCAAATCGTTACGGAGGTGGCGCTCGTTCATGTGCAGAATTATAACTACATGTATTTGATTTACAAACCAACATCTCTAACCAAAAATGTTGGTTGTATGACAAAAGTAAGTAGCGTACACACACAGAGACACAGATAAAGCAGATGAATTTCATTTACGCACTGAACATGCATGCAGTATTTATAAACACTGCCGTCTTTACTCATCTTGTTTTTTGTGGTTAGGTTCAACTATTGGGTGAGGTTGGTGATTTTAGGCTACTGCTTACGTTGCAAAGCTTGTTAAGAATGCCAAAAATAGTTACTGTTTTCGATTATGCCCCGGGGTTTGGTAAAGTGAACTTTTTTTTAAACTAACCCAAGTGCTAAATTCTGCTGTGTCGTATGCACAATGATTTATAGTGTATAGATTGTCTAAGGAATTTTATGTAACTTTTTTTGTATTTATTGACTAGAGACTTTGAGCTTATATATCAGGATTTATGGATAAAGGAAACAAAAAGTTTGTTTGGGGGTATTTCAAATTTACTCAGACATAATATAAAAAATTACAAATGAAATGATTTGTATCAGCACTATCTGCGGGATCAGCCACAAAGTATATGTATCGGTAATATAGGCAAAATGGAGTTTGGACACACCTTTAAGTTTCAATAATGGGATATTTGGGTGTATCTAGCCATCACAAACTCTTTGTGAGTATTCATTCAAGTGAAAAAAGACAAAGTAAATTTGGTATTTCTCTTTGACGTTTATTTTGTTACTTAAGTTACCTTGTTGCAAGCACTGCAGAAATAATTTCATTTATACAGTGTGCAGTTGATCTATGTGGGTTTATTAGTTTTGCAGATTTAAAAACATGCATAATAGTTGTGCATATTATTTTTTTGAAGTGACTTATTTTATTTACCGATGATTTTTAAAATTATTTGAAACTGACTGGGTGAGGTTCTAAATTACTTATCTTTCTTTCAGGCAGGTTTGCTTTTTTACTTTTCTTCTTCTTCTCCTTCTCCATAGTAATTTGTGGTTCGGTAGCCTCCACATTTTAAAATATGAAGTTACATATTCGGTTGATGGAAGTATTTAAAAAGAAAATTAAATTTTTTGCATAATTACCTAAAAATACCTTGAGTATTAATATAGTATTACAATATAGTATTTTTATTGTATTCCTAAAACTTATGTGAATTAATTAAAGTATAAATAAAATAGTGTGCAAGGAAGACCAAAGAAGAGATGGCAGGAGCAAGTGGCTGAGGGAATGAGGAGAGACGAAGACTGGAAAACAGTGAGAGAGGGATAGTGGTGGAGAGACTGTGGAAGATGGAGGCATTTTATCAAGCTGACCCAGCCACAGGCTGGAAACAGCTGAGGATCATTATGAATCAAAAATATAAAACTAATTCCGTACGATTTAAATTAATCTTTGGTTTGAAAACATCTGCATTTTAAAGGTGTGTTTTTAGGATAAAACCAATGTAATAATGAATCTGGAAGTTTGCATGTGGTAAATTCATTATTTTTTACATTCCATTGTGTACAGAATACAAAGTGATTCATAATACTTTTTCATATTTGTATATAAATTGGGTCGCATAACTATTTTGTTAACAAAATCTAGAAACTGAAATTAGTCTTTAGACATGGAAAGTTTCTTAAATTCCTTAGGTCCGTGCATGCACACAGTATTTCCTTGTCTAAGTAAAGCTTTAATATTAATACTGAACTGTGTATATTTCGTGTTTCACTTGATGATATGTGGGTTGTAATTGTGTAGGGGCGTAAGTCACGGAGGGAAAGAAGAGCATTCAGAGAAAAAACGCCTTCAAGGGCGCAAAATTAGCCCTCCCAGGTAAGACAAAATATTTGTATCACTATGACATCTTAAAGCAATCCTCAAGCATCATATGTCATATCCAACATACAAATGTAGTAAAATATTCTGAAATTATAATTATGATATTCAAAGTAATTCATTCAACTCTTGTACATCAGTCCTAACACATTCAGTTTATCTAATTATCCTAGTATATTTTTCAATGATTCTGTTGTTTATTTATTCACATTTTACATTCTTTTAAATTCTTTATTCTTTTTCTTTGAATATTGTATAACTTTGGTACTGTTTTTAAAACACTTTCTTTTATTTTTTTAAGTTGGTGGTTGTGTTTTAGACCATTGATTAGAAATCATATACTATCTTATTTATCTTTTAAATTGTTCAGGATTTTTAAAGTTGTATGCGTATAAACATGTACTGATATAGCCAACATGCTTACTAAGTAGCGATTATGTTATGTGCAAATTCAATATTTTAATGTAGTTTTACTACAGACGTTATTAATGAACAAGTGAAAATTTGTACTGTATTCAGCTAAATTATGTCATGGGAGCTATAAAAGCATATAAATTGAGGTTTTTCAACTGTGGATATTTTCAATTAGAATAATAGTATTATTAATTTTGAATGCTGTTGAACAGGCATACATAATAAAGTTGACATGGGCCGAAATTAGAAATTTTGAGCCAAGTCAAGCCAAACAGTTACTGTTTACCTGGAATTAAACCTTTAGCCAAAATAAACTCTCTCGTCAAACCTTTCTCGATAATCAAGCTTCTTTACTCGGATTCCTCACTTTTCAAGTTTCTGCTATAATATAAGAAGATTTGAAGGAAGTTAGTTGTCAGTTGACATGTAACATCTCTTCAACAAGAGCACGTCACTGTCTAAGCAGTTTTGGTGGGTGTGAGGGTAAACACAGAAGGGTGTGTTTTAACTCTAATTACTGTGCGGAACAGCAGCCGGACCAGTGTAGAGGACTGCTCGTGTGGGTTTCCGGCTGGGCGCAAAGTCAGAGCCGGCAAGTATAACCTTTCCGTTTAGGTGGAACCACTCGTATACCTGGGTGACTGGTGACCTGTGTAGGCTGCTGGACTTGCTATGGCACTGCTGGTGACAAGCTGTGGCTGGCACTGGGACCTGATGCACAGATGGCCAGGTTGACGTCCGTGTTGCTGGTGGTCTGGGTGGGTCAGTGAGTTTGTGTCCCGTGATTCAGGGTTGGCAATGCCGAAGGAGACTTCCTCACCCCAGAGGAAGGCCTGGATGATGGGGTGGATCTCTCTGTCAATTTTGGTGGATGGTTCAAACAAAGCTGGTACTTTATATCATCAGGATTCTGATGCTGAACGACCAGGGGCTCCTCCACCTCCCAAAAACACTTCATAGTGACATCAAGTGATTTCTCAATGTGTACAAAGAATGAAGACACTGGGTTTGAATTTACCTACAAACACTCAATACGACCAATGAGAATCCATCCAAAAATACTATGCAGTGCAGACGTAGTACCGCTAGTACCAATAATCCGCCCACCATCAACTACTTCAGGATATAGTTCAGCTCCAAGCAGCATGTCGATGGCATCTGGTGTGTGAAAGGTGGGGTCAGCTAGCTCCATATTGCAGAACCTTTGCTGTACTTCAAGTGACAGACTGACTGCAGACATTCCTGATGTGATCTTCCGCAAAATAACAGCATCGGTACTTAAACATGAACCACTTGCATTATATGGTTTAATAATACATGAGACTGTTCCTCTACCAACCTGAGCCTCTGTATCGGATCCCACACCTTTAACGAAAACCTGAGTTTTGCAACGCTGCAGACCTAAGCACATAGCACATTCCTCTGTTATAAATGAAGACTGCTAAGCAGAGTCTATCAATAATCTTAACAGTTTGTATGACCTAGCACATCCTTAATGTGTACCAATACTGTACCTAACAAGGTTAGGGTGCTGAGCTTGAACTGGTTAATGAATGCACTGATGTAACTCCCTCCTGAGTTCCCTCATCAACACTAATCACATTTGTTGGTGCATGCAACGAGCTGTGATGTAGCTGCCCACAATGTAAACATAATGATTTTGAGGAACACTTTTTAGCGTGGTGGTTCTTAAAGCATAGTCTATGTTGTTTGATCAGCTCTTGTCGTTGAATGGGAGACTTCTCTGGGGATACTGGGCATCTGTAGATAAAGTGATTAACCTTACAACATAACATACACTGTTGTCGACAAGTGTCAACCACAAAAGAGGTTTTTACAGAATTAGCATGTGGTAAGCCTACCTTTATCTCTGTTGTCTTCCTATAGTTAATCTTAGGTTTTGCTACAATGTTGTCGTCCACATCACCAGTTGAAGTGAGTGACTCGTCTTAGGAGGATATCTTTCGCACTACCTCACTCAGGTTTCTAAACTCGCAAGGAGCCACCTGGGGTGCAACTCCCCTCCGGCCTAGCCTGACCCTGGCTAACTAGTCCAAAGGAATACAGTCTGCTGGTGGACCTCGCACTTGCTTTTATTTTACATTTTATTTTGCATTAGTGAAACTTTTTTTTTTTTTTTTTTCACACATAATGGAAAACACCGATGACAGGAGAAGTTGGAGGCAGTAACTGCCTTCAGGAAGTGCACAAAGGAAGGAGACAATGACATGGAAAGGTGCACAAAAACACAGAACACAGCTGCGAAAGACGACTTTACTGTCATTTCAGGGTGCAAAGCTGGCAGATCCAGTATCTCTTTGCTGCCTACTAAGCAAGCACAGCAAACAAATTTTCAAATCTGCCTCAGGAGGCAAACATTGTCTTCAAAAATATACTTACTCGCCACAAAGAGCTCCGGCTCTCTTTCGAAACAAGGGAGGAATACAACAAGGCAATAAACTGACTGAAGGCGGAACAAATCACCTTCTGCATACACGCTCATCCAGGCGAACAAAACACTAAAGCCATTATTAAGGACCTTGACCGCCACATCCCAGAAGATGACATACTGGATGAGATGCAAGAGGCAGGAATCCAGGTGTTGGGCATAAATCAATTCAATAAAAAACTCACACATGCCGATGGCACAATTCCATATGTCTGTATTAGCATTTTCTATGTTGTGGTAAGGCAGACAGACACCCAAATTTTTAACATACGACTGCACTGGACATAAGTTTCGGTCGAAAAGTACAAATCTCGGCCTGAGGATGTCCTGCAATACAAATGCTGCTGCGATTATCATCACATGACTGCCAGATGAAACCAGGCCCCAAAATGGCTACAAATCAAAACGAATCACTTCAAACACTAATCTGCAATGCCGCCTTAATTAAAAATAACACATATGAGCTAGATCAATGCCTGGCCACGTACAGTATTGAAGTAACATTCATTACAGAAACTTTTTTCAAACCGCAGCATAGATTTAGCATATGTGGCTATACAATTTACGGGACAGACTACCCCACTCATGGAGGCCGAACAGCAATTTTAATTGCGCACAGGATAAATCATCACCTAGTTAATATTACAGTGCTTACGCACATAGAGGCCACAAGCAGAAATGTACAGAAAAATAGCATGTTTTCATGACCGCGTCGCATAAAGCACCAATTACACCACTACTTACACAAGAGTCGTTGGAAAATGACAGTTCTGGTGCATGGGATTGGTGATGAGGATGAGGCAGCCATCTTGGATCTGTATCTCATGCTCTTGCATTCCACCTAAATTTGCCAAAAACAGCCAAATTCGCAGAAAAATTCCCCATTTTCCCCTTTAATTTTAACCTTTTCCCACCTAAATTTTTCTATTTGAAATTTCCCATTTTTTCCTCCTAAAAGTGCCTTCGCACTATGTGGCTGAAAAGTTGCGCAATATGGCTGAAGTTTGCAAAATGCTGCTGAATCAGTCAGAAATTGCGCAATCATTGTGCGCCCTCTCTCGGTGACCATCTAGGAACCGAACCTCCTGCTCTGTCATTCCAGTTCAGAAGTGCCCTCCGCATGTTGCCACATGCTACTTCCATCCTAGGCAAAGTATGAACGTCACTGCTCACTACCATTCTGCTCCCACGACTGCCATCTTGGATTCTCACAGAACGTTTCCTGTTCCCTGATTGGCTTCACGAGGCTCTTGGAATGTTCCTGTGCGAGGCTTTCTGAATTTCCGCCACAAACAACCATATTGCCAGTCATAGGCGACCATCTTGTCAGCCAGCTACCTTATTGGCTCTCTCGGATTGGAAACTGAGAATTCAGGGATGAGGGATTTTACTACCAGCGGCTATTATGATGGCCATTTTGGCAACCAGTATGGTGATAGTAGGCCATTTTGTTCGCCAGGCTAGTCCAATAGTCTGAAAGCTTCCGCGGGCCAGGTTGAGAATTCTTTGTCTAGTCACGTACTGTACCTTCCGCCGCCTCTGCCTTCCCTCCCACTCATTTTTTACTTCTGTCAACCCTCCTCTGCCCATACCTATGTAAGGTGGTGATGATTTATGGTGAGCATTTTATTTTGGGAGAGTTAGGCAGTGTGCGTATATATGCAACGTCAGAATTTTTTCATGGAAAATTTGTGTTAGTTTAAGTTTCAAGTAGACCGCACTAAATTTTTGTATTTATTTAAACATTCCTTGACCTCATTGTACCCGTACAGAGACCAACACACCACCTAAGTTTTGTAAAAATTCAACACATTGATGTGAATAGCATCTATCAGCATTTTTTCCCAACTCCAGCAGTAATGACGGCAGTTGTGCTGGCTGGCCGCCATCCATGAGTAATTGTTAGCGATCGATTATCAGCTGTACGAGGCAGTCAGCCCCAGTATGAGAAACAGCTGAGCCACAGTTGGGTGGCCCTGGCACGGGCGTGATGCTCGTGCCAATGCCGCCTACTCACAGACCAGCCGGAGGATCTAGGCCCCTAGCGACAGCAATAAGCTGCCGCGCCCGGTCATGCTGGAGAGGATCTAGGTGCTCGCCCAACTTCGTACACACGACAATGTCATCGCTGCTAGCCACAGCACACGAGTGATTTAATCTAAATAATGTATCTTCATATCTATTATCAGTAAATAAAGTGCAGTGTTTTACTTCAAACGTAAGGCATCTCCAACAGTGGTTTTAGTTACTGCGTTGTGCGTAATACAGCCAATTTTCTAGCAATGAAACGGCCAGACCTAAGCGAGAGCATGGCGCGCACACACGTATTGCGCAACGCCATCTAAACTTTTTGATCGCCACATGCTTCATAGTAATGTATGACCCATGAGACCTGTGTAATAGATCTTTAATAATAACTTTATATTTTAATAATACATAGTTTAAATCTTTTCACTCACTTTCAATGGCCATGTCATACTGTGTTTAGGCCTTCTTTTTTTTTTTCTACAAGGAGTGGTCCAATATGCCTTTATTGGGTATCAAATTATTCAGGAGATGTCCGACTATTAAGATATACATATGTATCTATATTTAATTTAAAAAGTTTTTTTATGCGCTATAGGCGATTGAACATGAACTTCATGCAAAAAATGACATGTTTGGTGGCATATGGGTTAGGGATAAGTCAAAATCTGCCCAAAATTTTCCAAATTTTTAATTATGACCCCTCCTCTATTACGACCGTATTCTCGGAAAGCGTGAGGGGTCATAATAGAGAGGTTCTACTGTATAAGCATAGTTGGCCGTAATTACCAAACTGTTTAAGATATAGTTATTAAATTTATAACTTAGGCATCACCCCCGATGCCGAGAAGGGCCGCTGGGTCAAGTAAACCCTATGTCTACTTATAGCTTTTAGAAGGTGTAAACCTTAAAGAACAGAGGTTTACCTTAACTGGTGTAGCAGTGAAGACCTGTAGGTCGTGAGCAAATCTCGTTGGCATGAACTCGCTGGAAGCAGTGATTGCAGTGACCATTCCACCTTTTCAACTCGGAACCTGCAAGTACAGCACCAAGTGAAAAATACATACTTAGTACATCTGACACACATTCATATGCACTCTTAGACCATCCATCCATGAAATCGACACACAACACTCCGAACACTCATACATAAGTCTCGTTGGACTCTTTGTACAGCCATACCTCCCATGTCAACGAACACTGTTGCTGCTGGTGAAGGTCATTTCACAGAAGCGTCATTTATAATGTCGAAATTGTTCAACAAAGATGGTTGACCATGAGGTCGTTGCTGGAACCAAGGTCGATGGTCCAGTTGACGATGCAGGTGTCGCAGCTGAAGAACTGGTCAGCACTTCTGCAGGCATTGTGCCAAACATTCCTACCGTAGTGATGTCTCGTATAAACATAGCAAGAAGTGTAAAAAAAAAAACATTGTTTGCCGCTCATCAGAAAGCGAGTGCAAGTATTGCGGCAAGACATTCGCTAACAGCCCCAGTGTCAAACATCATGAAGATATTAACTGTCCATTTGCCATTGCCTACAAGACCTACTAACGTGTTAACTGTAGTGTGGTGTATGTGATTACACGTAATGATGTCTCGGTACGTCTTACAAGTGTAGGCGTGGTAAGACGTGTCCTTGCATGAAAGCAGTACTCCTACCATCCTGGACCTTAGATTCAGGGGTGGGGAGGCAATGAAGTTGAGAGTACTCAGTACATGAAGACTGCCTTTAAGAACAATGGAGATTAAAAAAAGCACTACCAGGGTCGCGAGTGGTGATAAAAAAAAACATGTTTACAGCACTGGGGTCCTAGACCAAGTGGTTGGGGCAATGAAGGTGAGAGTACTCGGTACACGAGTGAAGGTCAGGTCATTAATACTACCTCTAAGTACATTGGAGAAGAAAAAAAGACTACCACGGTCGCGAGTGGTGGTATAAACATATTTACAATGCACTCTTTCAAGGTCATGAGTGACTTAAAAAAAAATCATGTTTGCCACACTGCAGTCCCGGATCCAGTGGTGGTGGGGGTAATGAAGTCATGAAGATTGTCTTATAAAGAAGTTGAGAGGTTGAATCACCAAGTTCGAATGCTCGACAGCGAACGACTGAATAAGGTAACATACTTCAGTCTTGCAGTAATCTACTGAGACAACCTGAGACTAGCAAAGCAGACTAGCAGACAGTTTGTACAATATGTGTGTGTGTGTGTGTGTGTGTGTGTCTCACTATATATATATATATATATATATATAAATTTAAAACAGATGTCAGTTCGTCGGCGAGCGTTGTGGAAAGCAGATCGTTAAGACTACGTTCATCTACTACGATCGCGTACTTTGCTACAACATGAAGATGGAATCAATGGTTAATGACTTACCATCTATAACACCACCAGCATCGACATCAGCAAGGAGTCCTGAAGACCCGCTGCTAGCATTACTTTATGTATCTTATTACTGTGGTTATACTTTTAGCAACAGTTGTAATGCACGCCAACATCAAAGTAGTCATTGCTTGTTCTGCCCAACATGTAAGGCGTTCCACTGTGATAACTGCGATGCAGTGTTTACCAGTAGCGATAACCTATATAGACATATCAAGAAGTGCAAAGGAAATTGTTGTTCATCGGGAAGCGAGTGCAAGTATTTGTGGCAAGACATTCGCTTAAACGCTCCAGTGCCAGATGTCATGAAAAGAATCACTGTCCATTTGCCACTGTCTATAAGACCTACCCATGTGTTAACTGCTGTTCTGTGCGGTATATGCAAATAGTGTCTGGAATGCGCACAGCAGGAGTTGTCATAATAAAGACTAAGTTGAGAATGTAAGATGAACAAATGTAAAGAATTTGAGATGTTGAATTGTTATCTTTGCAGGCTAGACATTGAACGACTAGATAAGGTAATATAATGTTATGACAGTATTTTTTGTTAGGATCCCTATTTTTTTTTTTTTTTGTTCTTCTGCCCTTAATTTTCCTGAGGGGTTTTTTTTTTTTATTATTATTTTTTTTTTTTTATTAGAGTTACGTGTATAGTTGTGGTTAAAATTATTGTTCAAAGCATTCCTAAGCGTGGTTCAGTTTGTTGTCATTTTGAGGTTAGGTTTGCCTTTCTTTTTTTTATTTGTTCAGATGCAAATCCTTTCTTCTTTGGTGTTTTGGGTGATGTTTAAATAATTTTAATTTTTAATTGGGATTTTGGTTGTAAATTCTGGAAAGTCGTTTTGCTTCTGTTTTGGTGTTAGAGTCTAGAGTATTTTGCCTGTAACTTAGTTCATCTTGGTTGGTTTGAATTTTTATTTGGGATTATCTTCTTTTGATAAATTATTTTTTATTAATTTTGTCTAGTCAGGGTCCTTAATTGTTTTTTATTGGAAGCTGTTTATAATTTGTTTTATTTTTAATTTTTGTGAAAATTTCTGTATAGTAACTTTGTCATGTTTATGATGGGATTTAATTACTTTAAAAGGTATTTGGGATGCCAAAATGTTTGGTCTATTACTCGTGTCATCTCTGGAAGCTACTTTATACTTTAGCCTTGCAATCAACAGTTTCAGAGTTGTTACTGGAATTGTTTGCCTTGAGTGCAGAGCTAAGTCAGCCACTGCACTCTTGGTAATCGGGCAGCTGTGTTCCACTTGGTGTTTTCACTGCTGCGCCGGGAAAGTCATAGTCATCATTATCCTGAATTGTTTTGTGTCATCCCGCGCTGTTTAAGACCTGTTTTGGGCTGCACATGTGCCAAAATGTTCCTGGAGTGATTAGCCAACATCCACGTTTCAAGTCAACAGCTGTGTGTTCGTGGGCCTTAGCAGGGAAGAGGGGAGGAGTAGTGCTGCAGGCAGCGAATATAGTCTAGGCAGCTAAGGAGACAAGGGAGCTGCCTCGTTCTGAGCTGTTGTTTGTGGATGGCCACACATGGCCTACGAGGGCCGTGATTGGCTGGAAGACCGAGTGACGTGTGTGGTTACGCGAGGCGCTGTTTTGTGGTTGGTGACCAACTGTGGAGGGGGGTCAAGTTTTTAAATAGACATAGTAGAGTGGGTTGTTGTCGTGATACGCAGTCAGATGGGGACAGTCTGACAGTGAGGAGTCGTCGAGAGGAGAGAAAAGTCTCAGTCGAGTGGTCGGAGCAGACCTGGAGGACCAGACCATCATGTAGACAATTCAAAGATAAGTAATAGCAAACATGAAGTTATAGTTTAACTTGTAGGGGTTCCAGTTAGGCAGCATCATGTGTAAATTTAATTTTAATAACAGTATGGGCTAAAAGCATAAATGTAAGGTTAACTAAGAAATAATCGTTGTAGAGGATAACTAATGAATTTTCTGTTTAGTAAGGGATTTATTTTTGATGTCGATGCCCGAGGAGAGAGAGAGAGAGAGAGAGAGAGCGGGAGAGTGAGTTTCAGTTGAGTCGGTAGGTCAGGCCATTGTTATCAGTTATGACCATAAAACAGTATCCAGAGTTTTATTTATCTGTATAAATAGAAGTCTTCTTTCCCCCCCCCCACCCCCACCCCCGGTAATACATTTGTGTCCAGTTGCTGTAAAGTAGTGGATAAAGAAAAGTTTATGACAGCAGAATGTTAGTAAAGATTAAGGAATAGCTGTTAACCTTGACCGACTGTAGAAATTGAAGTAAGATTTTTAACAGGTGTGACCCAGTATGATAAATGTAAATGACATAGTAAAGTATTAAGTTTAAGTTAAGACACTTTTAAATGGTTCATGTTACAGTAATTACAATAAATTCAAGGCCATCCATGATTTTTAGTAAGAGTGATTTTATTGTAAGTTTATTTGTACAGACCAAAGTTACTGTAACACTTAAACGTTGTTAATGTTTGTTATTTTTAATTATTGAGTTGGCCTAATGAAATAATAAATGCTTTGGTTTCAATACAAGTCAAAAGTTGTTCGTTTCTCAAATTAAATTGAGGAATTGATAAGAAATTATGTTTGTGATTTAAATTATTTACAATAATGTCGTCAGAATGTTATAAAAGAAACTACTTTTTATCTAGATTCCTTCCATTTCCTATGAAAGTCAGCTTTTACAAATTGTATTTTTTTATAACTATTTTTATTTTTATATTTAAGTGTAAAGATGTTTTTGAAAACATCATCTCTTGTTTCTAAACAGTTGATTCCACCCTCCGTTTTTATGAATCTGGTTAATTTTGAAGGATTAATTTTATTGTATATTTTATTTAATGAAATTATTTATTTTCATGTCCAGTCAGTGACCGCCTGTCTAAGATCGCGCACTACCTCTTGCAGGCAGTATAAGTGTGTTTCAGCTCTACCAAAGTTTTAAAACAGACCTGATTAAGTTTTGGTCTTCAAGGCCGCCCCTAATAAATGCAGTGTGGTAGAACGCCCCCAGCATTTGAAACTTATCCATAGAATTTGATGCAGACTCCAGCAGTTGAAACAAATGATAATTGAGAAATTTTAGATACGTTTAGGGAAGAGATGTAGGAAGGTGACCTTCATTTTTATTCAAGTGTACAGATGCTTTTGTGCATCTCAAGAGGAGCTGTGTTGTACGGGTACTTGTGGAGTTGAGGGAGGGTGCCTCAACTTAAGATGTTTACCCTTAGGGAGAGAGTTAAGGGGGTTAGTAGTTTTCAGTAGTTAAAAGAGTACGTGTGTTTCCCTACATCTCCCTCCCCTACGAGTCGTCGAGATTTCAGATACTTTTTCAGTTATCTTAATTTTGGATCAAGTTGTTAAAGAATGAACAAAATAATAAACCAATAGAAAGTTAAGATTGAATGATTAATCAATTGATTAAGATAGAAATATTAATAAATTAATAAGTGTAATGGTTGATTCTCCCAAACACCAACTTACCCTTTATCCCATTTTTCCTTTTTCCGTGTACTTCATATTTCCTTAACCACTCCCCACTCTCATCCTTGCATTTCTAATCTTCCTCTTTTCCATTCATTCAGCTTCTTTCCTTAACACCTCTTCCCCCCCCCCCCTTTCTAATCCTCCTTTTTCTCCTTCCCATCTTCCAGCTTTTTCCCAATATTTCAGTTCAACCATTCAATCATCTGCTGAGAGAACCCAAGATGGGCAATGCAAAGTACTATGCACTGTGAATAGTATATAAGCGATCATCATGTAAAACAGATGTAATTTTGCTGACGAGTGTGGTGGTGGAAAGCAGTCCGTTATGACTACATTCATCTAGTATGATCTTGTACTTTGCTACAATACGAAGATGGCATCATTAGTTGAAGAATCATCATCTGTAACACCATCAGCAACAGCAAGTGGCCCTGAAGAGTCGCTATAAGCAGTGCTGTATCAATGTTACCACTACAATTGCATACTCTGCTACAATATGAAGATTGAATCAATGGTTGAAGACTTGCCATATGTAATACCATCAGCATCGTCAACAGCAAGACGTCCCGAAGAGTCTCTACAGGTATTATGTTATCAATGTTACTACTGTGGAAAATACGTTTAGTAAAAGTTGTTATGTATGTCAACATTAAAGTAGTCATTGCTTGTTAAGCCCAGCATACAAGGTGTTCCACTGTGATAACCTGTACAGAGATAAAAGGAAATGTTCGTAGTTCATCGGGAAGCGAGTGCAAGAATTGCAGTAAGACATTCGCTAAGTGCACCAGTGCAAGATGTTATGAATAGAGTCACTGTCAATTTGCCATAGTCTACAATACCTATAGTTGATTCATGATAACTTCGGCCTTTTCTCAAGTCCTGCTAAATTTCTACTTTTGGTTACTGATTACGTATCCTTCTGCTACAAGCAACCGTAAACACTGCCATGTGATTTCTACTTTTATTACTGTCAAATGCATTGGTTGCTGTTTACAGGTGTTCAAAGAATTATGTTATATTTGCAGAAACCATTTCTTATGAATGTTCACAATATAGGCCTATAACAATATTTAGGTCAGCTTTATAACTATTTGTTACACACAATATACCACGTTACACATAATACACATCAATATTTACCCTCGGCGGTGTTTGTTACAACTGTGGCGGAAACAAGAGTAGTATTTAACCCATTGTTATTAATATGTGTTTGGAATAAAAATTAAAACGAAGGGACAACCAGTCCAATAAAGCGACACAGTAAATTCAAGCACGCTGCTCTTGTTGCTTATTTATTGTACATCGACAAACACAAAGGATGGGGGTGAACATGCAAACACATAGACCTACCGTAACATTTATTCCACTAATATTTACATGCATTGGTACTTACTAGTTTGTAGGTTTATTTTATCATTTATTTAATTTTTTATCTGGGTGGGCTTAGTATTTTATTGCATTTAATGCAGATATTCAAATCACAGAAACGTAAGCACGTTTGTTTTTCAAACACCTAGCGCAAAGGTACAACGTTGTGATAAACAGACGTGAATGTAAATCATTAACTTTGTCATAACATCAGTTCATGGTTAAAACGTGTAAGTTTTGCACTGAAATCAACACACACACACACACACCTTTCCTGCGTAACGATTACAATGCAGCCACCATACTTTTTCATATGCAACGATCACATTACAGTTCACTCTGCCGTGGAAACACATATTTATCACAACATTGTAACTTCCTTAGGATGATTAAAAAAACACGAGTACGAACTTGACGCTTCGTTAAGAAACACGCCATATCATTGACATATCGTCACATCACTGTCAGTTGTAAGGCCATATAAAAACTGAATATAATTGCCCGTCATATTGGGACAAGCACGTGGAAGGTAAAGTTATAGCTAGATTCTCCCTTCCACACCAATTTTGCCAACCTGCTGGATTTGTAAGCATTGCGCCATCGCATCTAAATAACATAGGCATTTAAACAATAAAATCTCTTTTCCGTTGTAAATTCCAAATTCAAAAATCATTATATTGCTGTAATAAGTATGAAATATGCTACAATTTTAAACATGTATAATTTAATTATTCACAAGCGATGGGAAATTTCCTGAGAGAGTGTGACAGAGAGGAGAGAGAGAGAGAAAGCGAAAAGCTCCACCCAGCCAACCGTTTCTTCGAACGAAAAAACAAACACTACGGCCTACATTATTTTGCGCTGTTATTTTTAACTATAACAAAGAATTATGTTTCTATCAGGCCTACCTAAATATTAAAATATTTCAATAGCAATATTTAATTTACAAAGAGCATACCAAAAAACAATGTTGAAACAATATTTGAACTGAGAACTATTTCTTACTAGCCGTTGCCAATACACAGCTGCTCTTGCTGTTTTTAATTTGTATATTATACAAAATAAATATTACAAGTTATAGAAGATATTAAGAAAAGTTTCATTTACTCAAAAATACAATAATTTAGAGTTAACCACAGTGTTATGTATTTGTTGAATACAAGTGATTGAACAAACCAGGTTGACATGTTACGCCTAGGGTGATTTTTCAAAGGTTCTGTTTCAAAAGGCTGAAGAAAGCGTGAATGGACTATACCCATGTGTTAACTGCTGTGCGGTACATGCGAATAAGTGTGTCTGGAATGCTCACAGCAGGAAGTGTTCTGCAAAAAAAAAAAAAACTGTCACCATTAATGTTTTGCTCGGACAAAGAATAAGTTGAGCATGTATCACTCACACACACGCATGTGTATATATATATATATATATATATATATATATATATATATATATATATTAGTGTGCGGTCTGATGTCATATCTGTAAAATAAAGATGAAGTGTATAAATTATGTATATTTTATTGATCTTACAAAACCCACACTAATATTAGGTCCACCTCAATCACTAGAAAAAATTACCGGATGTTGCCCAAATCTGGACGATAGTTAAGATTTTTTGTATAGTGTCAAGTCTCGAACTTGGCTCCTTACCAACGGCTGTTTGAGCAGTACACAGATGCTCGTCTCATCTTCTTTTCTCCAGTTGATCGCCAGAGTGTACAATCGTCGTCTACTAGGGTTGCAGAGGTCTTCAACCATCTTCGTTATACCTTTCAGAGGGGAATGTCAATGTTTTTTGTTCCTTGCATTATTGATGACGTTCGCTAGGAGCAATCGCATCGACGCACATGACCGAATTCCTACGTACAGCATGCAGAACACTCACCCATGTATACAGTAGGCCTACACCGGTGGTGATAATTTGAAGAGATACATTACATGACTTGTAAAGGTGTACATTTAAACCAGTGGCCATGCAAGAGATGACAGCACTGATACATATTCTTCATGAGATATAACATTGTACGCTAAGTTATATTATGCTAATCAAGACCGGCACTCATGACCTTGATAGTGTGTTTTCACCGCAACCGACTGAAATGAAACCGCCAAAAAATTCTGATTACTGCAACACTTTCAACACTATCAGCAGAACACATCCGATCCGACTGACGGCATTGAAACTATTAGACTTCTGGCAGAAACAGCACAAATGGCTTTCTGAAGTATTTTCTATCTTCGCTCTAGATGATGTTTGCTCTTCGAAATTCAAATACCATCATCAAAAACAATTCTGCCAATTTCACATGATGTTCATATTTTGTCAGTGATATTGAAGCTTATTTTTGTAAACATAAATTGCAGGAACCATGACCTTGACCTTCGATTATGCCATGTGACCCGTACATTGATCTGACCTTAAATGATGACATGTAATCTTGCATGATGTCATGCGACCTTGACCTGTGACCTTGGATGATGTCATGCGACCTTGATTTTGACCTTTGGCCACCATTTCGTACAATAAAACGTGCTTAAAACAAAAAAAAAACTGATCACAAATTTAAGAAAATAGATTTAAAATCTTAAACGGTTCAGAAATTATGGCCCGTTATACTTATAAGTAGATATAGGGTATACTTGAACCTGCTGCCATTCTTGGCATTGGGAGTGATGCCTATGTTATCAAATTGTCAACTATATCTTAAACGGTTTGGAAATTATGGCCAACTATGCTTATAAGTAGACATAGGGCTTTCAGACTTGTCAGGAGGAATTTTTACAGAATGCTGGAGCAGGATAGGATGGAAGCTTCCGGACATTTTGACTGGCTACAAAAATGGTCACCATCAGCATACTAGATGCCTACTTGTTCCACATACAAGATGGTGGACCATATTGACAGAGCAGGAAGTTCTGCTTTGGTCGCTATTTTCACTAGGCAGTGCCACTTCCAAGATGGCATCTTCACTAATAATATTTTCAGCCAACAAAATTAGAACAACAGATTTGGAGCATTTTCAGGAGGACCTTATAGATGCATTTGAAGAGCCACCAGTTACAAACTAAGCTAGTGACATAAAGCCACACATAAAACTCTTTACAGATACTGTAGCAGATACCCAATTTAAACACACAAAGTTTATAAATAAATGGTATTAGACTAGAAAAATGTATCCCGATATTGATTATTTAATTACTTTAAAATGACAGGCACACAATCAGGCGCAGAGAATATAAACTCCCCAGACTAAGACTGAATACAGTACAGTAGCCCTTGTTAGACGTAAAGTTAAAGAACTAAAAATCAATCAATTTGGCAATCTTGTTAATGAGGTCACTAAAAACCCAATAAATGTGGAAACTTACATAAACACTCCGCGCTAGAAATAAACATATTCCACCCCAACTATAATCGCAGATACAGGGATTAAATACACTTAAGAGTATAAAGCAAATGCTATCGTGGACATCTATGAAAAACAATTTTCGCCTATTGAAGACGTAAATGACAGACAATTCACACGAGAAATTACAACATAAGTTAATAATTACAAGGAATACACGTAGTACCAGAGAAAATTACCATTTTTTAACTATTTAAAATAATTAAAACCAGGCCAAATAATAAAGCAGGTGGTACAGATTTAAAAAAATTGCGAAACACGTAAAAAAAAACTACCTCTAGAAGCATTGCAGTGCTTACTAGTTATATTCAATGCCATTCGCACATATTATAAAGTATATCCAGACCTTTGGAAAAAAAACTGTAGTGATCACTATACCCAAACCGGGAAAAAACCATGCACTTTTACAAAGCAGACATCCAATTAGTTTACTAAATAGTGTGAGTAAAATATTTGAAAAACCCTATTAACACTGCTCCAAAAACATGCCGATGAACACAATGTAATCCCCGATTTAAATTTGGTTTCAGGGCAAGTCATTTTACAGCTCACCCACTTTTAAAAATCGTAGCACAGTCCACGAACGGTTTTGATAATAAAACTAAAGCTTACGCAGTCATCACAATGCTGGACGCGGAGAAGGCGTTTGACAAGGTCTGCATTCCGGGTTTAATACACAAACTTATTAACTTAGATTTCCCCGATACATACGTACATTTATTTGGTGTCTCACTATTTGTGTAAATTGCAAATTTTACAACTAGAGAATTAAGGGCAGTGTACCACAGCGCTCTCCCCTTACAACATTTACACAGCAGATATCCCACATGCGGACGCCTATGTACAAATGTAAGCTGCTGACACTGCTGTAATTAAACAATCAGCTAATTAGAAATAAATGCTGCAAAATCAACCAACTTAATAATTACAGAAAAAACCCACCCACTCTTTTATACAAATGTTCCAAATATTAAAACTGTTAAATATTTAGGGCTGACTTTAGACACTTATTTGGGCAGAACACACAAAAAGAATCACTAATATAACCACAGGAAATTTAATAAGTTTATACCCAATCCTTAAAGCACCTCGATTCTGTTGTAGAAAGAAGCTGCAGCTCTTTTAGCAAATCATTAGTCCCCTACTACTGTATGGCTGTGAAATATGGTGTTACGCCACCCCAACACACATACAGAAAGTTCAATTAAGAGAATAAATTTCTTAAAGCAATATCAAATGCAGGCTGGTATATTAGCATTGAAACAATTCATCAGTTATCAAAAATGGACTACAAGGGAATAAGAGGGAGGCCGGACCCTGACTTTTCAGTGCCACAAGGGCTGATGTCCCAAGTAGGGTTGTCAGTGAGCAGTGACTCGGGTTTTAGGGACTCACCGACACTCTACACATGAGTTTAACTAGCCACTTGCAAACAACACTACAACATGTTCTGTAGACATCACAATACAACACGCCAGTCGGGAGACTGGTGGGGAGTTTCACTCCCTCGCCGATAACCTGTACATGTAAATTGATTAAGATAGCAACAATGGCTACAAAGCTATAAATACATTTCTGGAGCCCAGCTAAAACATATGCACAGCGGCCTGCCTCTGGCTCACTGATTTGACCCAAGTGTGTTGGGCTGCATTTTTCTGTTGCAACCCACCAAACAAGTTATCATACCTCACTGTACGATGGATGCTTATCTGCCATGGTTAAAGGTGGAGCAGGGGACAGCAGAACTAATTTCCCCCTCTCTGGAATGTCTGAAAGGTCTAAGTATGATGGAGCCTCAAAAAAAATTTTGAGTTAGGTAGGCTGGCCCGTTATCTCTGGGTCAGTTTTTATCTGTCTTTACGGTCCTTCTGTGTGCTGGGGCCTCTCGTAATGACTGGAATTGTTCCGATACCGATAACCCTATACCACTGCCAATACCCCGATACCAAAAACCGATGCCAATGCCCTTTGCACTGAATTGTAGAAGTAGTATTACTATTAATAATGCAATAAAAACATTTCTCCGAGACTTGTTTAAATAAATAAAATAATGTCCTAAAATACTGTATATGATTTATTGTAATCCGACACAAAATGCAAGTTGACCAAAAACTTTCAAACCCTCTGAAAATGCAAATAATATGACACCAAATGCAAGTCAAATTTTAAATGTCCCTTGCGCATTAACAGCTAAGAGCGCACGGAGAAGTTATCAGTCGAGCAGTGTCATGTCTGTTGGTTTATGAGGGGCGGGAGGATGACCTCTCCACGTCGTTACCTGTTGGCGACACCTTGCGTGCATGGCAAATGTCTATCTTTTAAAGTAATTAATCATATTTTACTACAAACAAAACTTGTAATTTTGAGACAAATGAGGCGAGTATAATTGATTTCTTCGCTGTCTTTCATAATTAATCATTCAAAACCACATTCTATGATTTCCCCTGTCATGAGTTACACTGCACTCGGCTCTGTGCATTATTAGATGCCAGAAGGTGTCGAATAGGCACTTTCATGTTATCAGTTTATTCAAAGGCATGTGTCTATTGAAATAAATTAATATAAATTCTCAGATTTCCACACAAGAAGTTATTGAAGATTAACACTTATAATACAAGTCGCTCGATGTTCAAACAATTTTTTTGCTGAAAGTGGTAGAGTATATGTTTTTGGGCATATAATTTTACTCACGAAGATACTGCCCTTTGAGTTAAATAAATATTAACTGTAAAGTCATGTTATTTTTACGCCAGATACAATAAAACACCAACATTATGAGATAAAACAACCTTTAAACACAAAAGAAAACATCCTTATAAATAATAGTTCCTCGTTAAAATGTTTTGCATAACATTTTCAGGTGAAATCATTTGCTTTGGAATACAAGTGATGTTAGGTACTACTATTATGAGTGAAACATATCGTATTTACTCGTGTATAGTGCGCACCATGATTTTTGCAACAAGTTCCAGGGACAAATTTTTTGTATAGAATTGCACCAAAAATTTGTGGTGCCCTGTTAGTAAGTATGGAACAGATTATTCTTTTTTACTTTAATGTATGGTGATTGTGCTATGTTTGGAAAATACTTTAATAACTTGGGTGCAAAAAAAAAAATCCGCCAACCTTTTGCTCCTACAACTCAACATTTCCAGTTTCGTTTTTCTCCTTTCTCCTTTTAGCAGTGACCGGCTCTCATTTTTTCTCCATGCTAGAATGTCACACTACCCTGATCTAAAAAAAAATGAGTGTCTCCTCTCATCCCTTCTCCGCCTCCACCCCCCCCCCCCCCCCCCCCCATGAACATGGCTCGCTAGTCTCTGCCATGGAAACCAAGAAGGCTTGGTGGAATTATCGACCAGCAACATCTGGATGTTATTTGAGGGGGGGGGGGGGGGGACACGTCGCAGCTTCTGCCATGGCAACAAAAGAGGGCTTGGCGCTGAGAGAGAGAGAGCGAGAACGGAGAGGAGTGATGTAAGAGCTAGAGATGAGAACAGACAATCCTGCCACTTAACATCCCGGGACAATTTATGGCTACCACTCCCCCTTCCTCTTTTTTTTCCGTGTATAGCAGTACCTCTGAAATTTTTTACTTTATTTTGGGGGAAAAAGGGTGCGCTATACATGAGTAAATACTGTATTTGTTATTTTTATTTTTGTTTAATGTGCAGCGTATACAAACTGAAATACGGTAATTCCTGTGCCTAAAGAAAGTAATAATCTGACTTCAGAGTCTACAAACGATACTAAAGTATCTGCCAGATACCATACCACATATGGATACATTGGGAAAAGGCAAAGTATCGGCCGATACCGATACTTAGTATCAGTATCGGAACAACTCTAGTAAACACATCGTGCTGGCCGAGACAGCAGCCCTAGTGGCGTTCTGTTTCTCTCTCTCTCTCCCTCTCTCTTTCTCTCTCTCCCTCTCTCTCTCCCCCTCTCTCTCTCCCTCTCTCTCTCTCCCTCTCTCTCTCCCCCTCTCTCTCCCTCCCCTGCTTTGCCTTGCCTGCCGGTGTCTGTGCTCTGCTAATTGGTTTACTCCCCTGTGGTGTGGGAATTACTGTCTAGGTTGACATGGTGTACCAGGTGTCCCACGACCTCCATTATTATACGTGACTTTATAAGCTCAGCATAAATGCTGTGGTTACATAATATAAAGAATAATTAACAACCCTACCTGTGGAAAAATATGTACACAAAAGAATGGCTTGTTTAAAACAATGAGAATAAAATGTATGTACAATGCCTTACTTGCAGAAGGCAGTGAGTAAACTATCTATCACTTACTTGCGGTGGTGTATTAGTTTGGAGGAAAACCTACTGTCTTTTATAGGTAATCTGTGTGTTTCAGTGCACGTACAACAGTTACGTGTGACATAATGGAAGTTTGCCAACCCCAGGCCTTCTGTCACTTGAGGTTGGCTACCCACCGATTAAAAATGAGTACACTTTAAGAAAAATAACATAATTATGAACACATGGGCTTACGGAGGTCACCATACATGCTAAACCATATTGTTTAGAACACATAACACTAAAGAATTAAAATACTGTACCTTTGGAGTAATAGACAAGAATCATATGAAGCCTTGAGGCTTGGGTCTGGGTTCATAACCCATTCGATACAAAAGGTACAAAAAAAATTCAAAACACATGCTAACACTCAAAGATGGCAAGGATACTATTTCATGACATACAAGGCACAATGAAAGAAAATAAGTGGAAATAAAAGTTTTGTAAAAAAATCTTTTTGGGCACTTTGATAGCGAGTCTGATTCTGATCCCGTGGGATCTTGTATCTTCACACAAAACACTTAAAAAACTTATCATATATAATGGTGTACCTACACATCAAATAGTTGAGAATAAAAAAAAACTAATCTAATCTATTCTCTTGGTTGAGGGAGTCCATTTCTATGTTATAACTAACTGTACAATTATGAAGTCTTTCTTCATGTATCACTGGCACTGTGGGGAGCGTCTATCTGTGATAACCTGTATCACTTGTACTATGGAGAGCGTCTATCAGCTTTACAGTTTGTTGGTTACAGTAAAACCCCTCCATTATGACCCCATTTATTACAACCACTTCTCTATTACAACCCAATCCCGAGGAACCCGTGAAAAGTTGGGGTCGAAAAAGTAAAAAAATTTAATGCACATCTAAAAATACATACAGTAATCCCTTGCCAACCCCGTCTCTTGAACCCTGGTTTCGGTGGTTATTGCGTGGATTTGTTTTGTTGACGTTTTCTCCAACATACTAGTTTCTATTATCCACTATCCACAGTTTTCAGTCTGGAAAACTAGCCCTTACTGATGTTAGTGGTCACGTGTTTCTCAAGCTATAGGCTGTTCATGGTAAAGGGAACACTTTTGACAGCCTGGTTACTTTTTCCTTTCAGCCATTGTTTATGCTTTAAACATCTTTTTAAATTAATATTGCCATGAAGCAATAAACACAATGTGTGTATTCCACAGCACTTGGAAGTTAACGTCTAAGGCTAAAGTAAAGCATGATTATTGACTATTATTCCAAATGAGAGGGCTTTCAAAAGTGCTCACTTTACCGTGAATGGCTTTTACCAGCATATACTTTGACATTGGTTGTGGTTGTCCCAAGCAGCGTGTGAAGCAATAAATTACTTCATGCCAGAAGGGGACACTGGTGTATTGTCCGTGGAAGCACCTACGGAAGGGGGGAGGGGGGAGTTGCAGGTGGGTGCCGGTTCAATAAGGATTCTTTATCGTAGTCACATGCTGCCACCTCTGCCTTAACCCTCCATATATTTTTTCGTTTCCATTATCCCTCCTCTTTTGCTGTAAAAACAGCAGCACATTACACATATTAGTTTCTTAATCAGTGTATGTATGATAATTTCAAATTTAATTCAATGCCCTTTTTTTTAATTTTTGTTTTTAAGTTGGTGTGCTCCCACGCCTATGTAATATGCTAATTTTTTTATGGTGGGCAATTGTTTTTTTCCTTGTGAAGTCAATTTTATGTGTAAAGTGAATAAATATAAGTGTGTGCAAATAAAATGTGTTCTTAAGTTACTGGTACCGTATTATGGCGAGTGAGGCAGTGGGTGTTTATAAGCAACGTCAAAAGTTTTCAATGAAAAATTCGGGATAATTAATCATTCAAGTAGATATTGCCGCACCTCATATTGTCAGTGCAGAGGCCAACACGCAGCCTACATTTCGTATAAATTCAACACACTGACGTGAATCGCATATATCAGCAAGGTTTCCCAATGCAGTGAACAGGCCCTGTAATGAAAGCAGTGGCGGCGTGCCGCCCACCATCTTGTAGCGACCGACAGCTGCCCAGCCTGAGGATCTAGGGCTGAGCTTCAGCAGCAAACCGCCATGCTCGCAACCGGCCATGCTGCAGAGGATCTAGGCTCTTGCCCAGCTACGTACACCACACACGGCCAAACCAAAGCGAGAGCACGGCACATGCACATGTATTATTGTGCAACTCCACCTAAACTTTTTGATGATACGTGCCTCTGTGTTCATGCTACCACGGACAAACACTAGCGGTTCTACGCCGAAGGCCATGAAACTGCCCCACACCATCACTCCACCACCACCGAATTTCCTAGTTGGCACTGTACACTCCGGCAGAAGCCTTTCCCCTGGTAAACGCTACACCCATACATCGGACCGGAATAATGTAAATCTCAACTCATCACTCCACAGGACCTATTCCAACTGCTCCAGTGTCCTGTTGCGACTTTCCAAACCACCTGAGTCGCTGTGCTTTATTGCTTGTCGTGATATGGGGCTTATGTGCAGCTGCTCGTCCGAAATATCCAAGTCGGTGGGCCTCTGTACGCAATGGTCCGATGTAAACCGATACTCCTGTTGCTGCATGAAACTCCTGTCAAATGGTAGCCGTGGGTTGTGCCCTATTTTTGACAATTTCACGTTTCAGGGTTCTGCGATTTCTGTCTGTTAAGATTGGAGGTCACCCAGAATGTGCAGCATTGGCACAATGCCCATCGACCTTCCACTTACACAGGATGAATGCGACAGTTGATTTGGGCCTGTTTACCTTCCGTGCAATTGCCCGGCTAGACTGCTCACTGAGATGTCAGCCCACAATCATGCCCTTATCAAAGTCAGATAGCTCTGTACCTCTTGCCATCTCGTTCTACACTGGCCTGCAGTATATAGCAGCCACACAAGTCAACGGACGTACTGAATTACCTATCTTCACGGATGCCCAATTACTTTTTGGTTGATAGTGGATTTAGGCTGAGTGGATTGTCTACTGGAGACTAATGCAGGTTGGGTTGGCTGTCAACTAGGTACAAAGTCAGCTACGGTTGGTACTGCAATGTGCCTGGGTACCACCTTTACCAGGGTACTCACTCACCGATCTCCTAGGTTCGGTTATAGTAGCAGGTCGGCTGGGACCAGCAGTCACTTGGGTGCTGCAGGCTGACGAGGTGCCGTACGGAGAGGAGAGGTATCTGTGGCTCCAAGCGACAGCAGCACTGCTTCCACAGAACAAATTGGATATGCCCAACCTGGTGTCACTCCCAGGCTCGGACCGCAGAATGTGGCTCAATGCCACATGTGGTGTGCTGAGGAAAATAAACTGGGGTGCTGACTGAAAAGATCTGCCTCTCCAGATGACGGGTAGACTGAGCATGTTGCCATGGGGTGTGTCCACCAATTGTGGATGGGCTATTTGAGCACACTCGCTTAGCAGCAAAGAACTCCTCCTTCTACTCCTCCCTTTGAGTACCGTGTCTTTACCTGACGGGCATAGGGGCAGTATTGACACTGGACGTACTTTCCGTCGGCGCAAGCAATTGACGATACCCCTTCTAAGTGTAAAGCCCAACAACAGTGATGGCGCGAACCTTGTGCTTCTACGGTTCTGCACCTTGGCGCACAAACCTTTAGCTGTAGGTCTTATGGGCCCTCTTTTTACTGTCAGGGTGAGGTGCAGCAACAGTCGGAACTTCAGTCCCGGGCAAATACCCCTGCCAGCACCATCAGCTCTCTGGTCAGTGATACAACCTGAGGTGGCTGTCCTGCTCCTGATGGACATATACCTTGTGGTTGGGGCTCTACCTTCCTATACCGCTAGGTGCACAGAATGGGTGTTCATCAAAAGTGGTTTGTGTGTGTGGATGTTCAGATACCTGACAGGAATCTGTAGTCCTACACTATGGTTCATACTGTTATTACACCCATTCACTTGCTTGCTCCGTCTAGAAGTAAAATTCCTAGTATCGGACAGGATTTATCCCTAAATAAAAAACTTACTCTCAGGATAGGATTAAAAATGGTACTTTTTATAAATAATAAATGCTGGTGACTTGTACGTATTACTAAGCAGAGTGTGAACGGAAGTAGGCTACACTTAACAGGTGGAGTTGATCTGCTCCTAGACTAACCAAGTATAGAATGAACTCAACGTCTATGAAATCAACTCTGACGCAGTTACTCTAACCTGGGGATGTGTAGAAGAGATCTACAATGGGGGCCACTACCAGAGGGGCAGTGGTTGTAGTTACCACTTACCGGCTGTTGATCGAGGAGGGTCAACAGCGGAAGTGTGGAGTGTAGTTGAGCAGGTTTCTGGTTTTGGAAGACTTCTGGAAGCTGATGATGCTTGAAATATTCAGGAGCTTCTAGACGAATTGGTAGAAGTCTGTGGTCGTTGGTGGCTGCAACCACTGATGGGCGTTGAAGAACTGGAATCTCTTGGAGAGGACCGTGAGGGCCTATGGTCAGTAAAGAGCTCCAGCACAGAAGTGTTGAGGTGAGCTACTGGTGAATACAACTGGCGTCTTTGGCAGCACATTATCTTATGTTGTACAGTCAGCCGGCCCATACCTGAGCTGGAGTGGGAGATGTCACGTCACACTGTGATGTCTGCCTTGGTGATATCTCCCGTGAGGGACAAAGAGAGAGACGGAGATAGTGACAAACTCCGCTCAGCCGACAGTTTCATCCTCGGTGAGAAAAACAAACACCATGTCACTAGGGCCTGTGCACAATAATGTGTGCTGTTATTTTAAATTGTAACAGTGAAACATGTTTCAGTAGGCAATGTTTAATTTACAAATAGCGTACTAAAGAACTAGGTTAAAACTAGGGATGGGCCGATACCAACGATACAGATTATCAACTACAGATTCTGCCGATTGCAGCGATGCAGATACCAGTTTTGATCAGCAGAATTATAATTCCCAATTGCCAATTTTTTTCAATATATTTTATTACTTATATTTTGTATTCAATTTTGTGAACTCTTTAGGTACTTTTTATTGGGTCTCTATAGCATAGAAATTGAATACAACACTAATTTTAATAATAAAGGATAAGACAGACAGTTTAACTGGGTAATTAAGTGACTTAACAGTTGGCGTGTATCGCTTAGACTTGGACAATGTAGTTTGGCTTTGCGCTGGGGCAGTCACTCTCTTGTTATGACAAATTATTAACTGTGGGTTGGCTTTCTACTAGATGTTAACACTGGTCGTGTAGGTTGGCTGCTTGGCACAAAATCAAGTGTGCACGATATCACAATATGTCTGACCGTTACACTAGTCCATTTAGGCAGGGTAGACTTTATTCAAGTACCTGCTTCCTTGGCTCCAATGAAGCAGTAGATCGGCTGTTTCCACTCGTCTCCTTTGCAGGGATGGATGATGAGTTACCGTACAAGATTATACAGTACTTCTGCTCCACTCAGCGGCTTCGCTGCTGCCGAAGAAGGTGTTGGTTATGCCTGGCCTGATATCCTTACCAGTTACCAGGGAACTTGAAGCCGGATGGTAGTCTACGCCGAGCCTAGCATGCGTGGGGAAGAAAACAGGAGTGCGGCTTGAGCTCTGCCCCGTGGGGTGTCTGTGCAAGGTGCAGAGAGGTTACTGGTGCAAACTCGTTTAGCAACAATGAACTTGGTCTTTCACTCCTCCCTTTGAGCTCCGTGTCTTTCCCCAAATGGCATAGAGGCAGAGTTCACACTTAACTATCTCCTGGGTAGGTGCAAGCAGTTGACGTTGCCCTAGATAAGTGTATAACCAACAGTAGTTGAGGGCACGAACCCTGTGCTCCAATCAGTCTGGCACCTTGGCGCACGAACTTGGACTGGTGGGTCGTGTGGGTCATCTTCCTACTACTGATGGATGTGGTCCAACAATGGTTGAGCCTCAAGTCCCAAGCAAGTACCCCTGCCAGCACCGTCGGTGCTCCAGCAGCAATAAAACCTGGGGTGGCTGGCCTGCCCCTCTTGGATGAGTACAGAGTGGTTGTGGCTCTACCTTTCTATACACCAAGGTGCAGTCCTACTCTGTGGTTCGTACAGTTGGTAAAACCTGTTCTCTTGCTTGCTCCGCACCTGGGTCTAATATCTGGCAGCAATCGGAAAGGAATTACCTCTAGAACAAATCACTCTCGGGATAAGTACAAAATTCTATTTATTATAAATAATAAATATGGTGACATGTATTCTCACTACTAATCTAAATGTGAACGAAAGTAAACTACACTTTACAGGTGAAGGTGACCTATTCCTAAACTGCTCAAGATAAGAATGACTTTGACGGCTATGAAAATAACTCGGATGCAGTTTCTCTAACCTGGGGTTGTCTAGAAGAGACTTTACAAAAGGGGCCATTACCAAAAGGGTAGTGGGTGTAGTTCCCACTTACCAGCAAGTAGTGGCGGCTGTTTAAACAGGAGGATTGACAGTGGAAGTGTGGAGTGAAGTCTTGCAAGCTTTTGGTGTGTTGAGCTTCTGATAAGCTGTTGGTGGTAGAAGCCTCTGGAGTCTCTGGTAATTGTTGGTAGAAGCCTCTGGTAGGTGGTGGTAGCAGCCTCTGGAGGTTGCTGAAGATCTAGAAGACCTAGTAGGCAATAGAGAGCCCCAGCACAGAAGTGTTGAAGCGAGCTACTGGAGAAGATAACTCACATCTTTGGCCATGCACTGCATTATATAGTGCACTCGGCCGGCCCATGCCCGGGTTGGAGTGGGGACTGTGACATCTGTCCGGAGCGAGCAGGGTGGGAGAATCTACCCTCTGCGCTTGGCTATATGGCTTCGGGCGCCCGGCGGCGCTCGACCATCTTCGGAAGGCTTCCTGGTGTTGCGATGCTATGTCGGCCAGGTGCATCAAGGAGGCTAACGTGTTACTGCGGCTACTTGGAAACCTCATTTATTTCACGTGCTGGAACCGCCCACTAAGCTGAGAGCGATCCTGTATGCACTCGTGAATAACGTGTTGGGTTTGACCCTTCCTCTGGTTACATAGAACTACGTGAGTACTGAGGTAAAGTTTGTTCTAGAACCAGTGGGAATACCAGGTGTCATCTGTAACTGTTCCTCCAAAGGAAACAATCGTGTAGCCATCTATGGTTCCTTCTTGGTTTGGTAATAACCTGTTAGGATGCGTCGTAGACATATGGTATAACTCAATAAGTGGCTTGCTTCACAGTCAAGGAAAAACTGTTAGTAGACACACAGCATTCATTACAAACTGAGTTCATTAAAGTTGACGCGTGTTAACTGCTGCTTGTACCTTGGATGGTAGAGGGAATGAAAATTTACTACCCTCTCGGAGCCTAGATGGACCTACCACTGTGAATAATACTGGTTTTAATAGACCGGTGAGGGGGTTTTAAACAGTATTGGGCCATTTGAGGGTAGGTTTACTTCCGGCTTGAAGGGAATCAAACTCCAGAGTAAGGCGAATGGAAGTAGCTTCCCATCCAGGGAGCTCTATTCTCCTCACTATAAGGATTGCCAATATACGGGATGCCAGCAGTCCCAGAAGGGTGGAATGGGGGTGATGATTAATTGATCAGGGGTGGGGTTGTACATTCTGGCAGGGGAGATCTTTGTACAACGGGTGGGTTGTCGCAAGGGGACAAAGTAAGGAGAAGAGGGTGCCGCGCTGGGTTTGATATCTGGCTGGGATGGGAGTCGAACGCATACAACCTTCCCAGATGCTAGCTTGACTGCGCAAAACCTCAGGTGCTCTGTGCTTTCCGGGTGTGTAACCTGCATCAATCTGCCCGAGTTGAGCTTAATTATGCTAGTCGTCATGGGAGGCTGCCTAGCTGTGGTGTCCACTGGAGTAGTATTAGCTACCTGGTGTAATTGTTTAACTTGGTTCTCATAACTACTAGAAAGATATCCGGGCCAGTGAGCACCCAGGAGGTGATTGAGTGGGGTGGCGATCTCTAGTGATACTAAGGGGGAGATAGATAGTGGGTTGAAGTCATAGCACGGTGTGCGGGGTACGTCCTCAGACATCTAACTTACCAGAGTTCCAGTGTTGTCGGCTCGTGCTAATGCGCGACGTTCCATGCATCGCTGTCTACTCTGAATACCTCCCCTCCTATTGTACATTTAGATCACTGGAAATACACAATACCAAAAATACCAAGTTATGAAGAACACGGGGTAACTATCTATGAAGGACGGTACACAATCAATTATATCTGCTGTAATATTTATTACGTGGTTCACCCTGGAGAGTCCCGGCTGTTCCAGATAATACAAAGTTGGGAATCAATTAATCTACGTGGTTAAACACTCAAAAATTTACAAGAACATTATAATTTCAGGCGAAGGTGAGCCTGGAGAATAAAGGAAATATCCTCTGTTCAAAATCAATAGCAACGCAACTTTACAGCGGCTAGAAAATATACCTCGAATATAGCAATGTAATCTTACAGCGTGCTCAATTATTGGAAGTTACTCAGGGAGGTAAACTACGATGCGCCAGCTCGTTACCACTGGGTCACGGGAAGTTGACTGGAGTAAGGGATACAAAGGTCAAGGTGAGGTTTACGTGATGATGAAGTAGCTGTCTCTCAAGTTGTTGAAGAAGGCAGGTCTTCAGTGGAGTGTGCCATGTTGTAGGTCGCGAATAGGAGAGAGAGACCTCACAGACTGAAGAGAGCCTTGCTTCAAGCTGAGGAGAGTCTTTGAACAGACTCGAATGTCCTTGGTCGGACTAGGTAGGATAGTCTTAAACAGACTGAGGTGAGGGAGTCTTAAGCAGACTAAGGTAAAGGAAGTTTTTTCAGACTGAGGGTTTTAAGTCTTTGCAGACTGAGGAAGGCTCGCGTCCTCTTCAGCCTGCGAGCCCGGCTTATCTGCTCGAGCGGGAAGCTGGAGTCGTATTTATACTAAATTTCCACGTATCAGCTATTCTTCGGGGTGCGGGGGTGTTAAGCGTAGCCTTACACACAGGGGCGTGTTATCAGGGGTGCAGGAGTGCCGCTCATTTCTCATCGCCCCGTGTGGAGACGACGACAAATTAAAACTCCTGTCTTCAAGGCGGGCTGGACATGACGGGGTGCTACCATCTCTCGGTGTTGCAGGCAATTCTTCCAGGGCTAAGCGATGAGTAGTAAAAATTCACAAATCTTTATTTATTTTGCAGGAGTGCCTTTTGCATGCTTAAATTTGGATGGGCAAAGAGGATTGTAACTATGCACGTAATTTACAATGAATTATTCGGCTACCTAGGCTTGTGGGCTTTCCTAACTCGATACTTCTCAGACAATTTGATTGCTTATATATTTCACACCTGAGTGCAGGTGGCTCATAAATGGGGAAAGTCGTCCATAGAGTGCACATCCGCACCGTGCAGCATGTTGGCATGCATCAAAGTCAACCTTCAAAACTTCAGGCAATCTGATTCGGACATGGATTTTAGATCCGAGAAATACCATACATAACCTCAACATGGATTTTGTTCTTTTTAACCAACAGCCTAAAGATGTCATTAAAAAGAACTTTTCTAAATCAATTTTAATATTAAATATTTACTTGAAATTAAGTGAAAAAAAATTTTTATGTATATAAAATTTTTGCTTAGTATATCTTCGTCGGCTGAGCTATACTCAATCCCTTGGTTAAAATGACAAACTGATGTATTTACAACAATTTTTTTTGCCAATTATCACATGCAGAGTCTTATTCAGGCCTTTAACTCGCTAACCAAAACCTCAGCCGACAATTCCCAATAAGAACTACACTAGTCTAAATCTAGTGTATTTGCTTTCACTTTCCATTTACAACAACAACAGTATCACAGATTGTATGATTCATTTTCATTTCCGCCAATCTACGATTGTAGTAACCGCATAATAATAATATTTCAGGTTGCTTTCTCTTTGTCGCCAACATACAAATGTAGTAAAAACATCAAAAATGTAAGAACAAAATAAAACAAAATACTCTTACGGAATGTAAACAATACTATCGATAGCACCAGTTGTATATTAACTGCGTTATTTTGCATTCATGTAGTGTCCAAAAATGAATGATGCACACAGTCTTAGGTGAATGTACCAACAGGAAATACGGTAAAATGTAAACAACGGGAACAAATCATCGAAAAACAATTGTTCCGAATATATTTTGGGTTTCGGACAGAATATCTGATTGATGGAAGCGGTAAATTAATGCTTGTAGAATCCTGGGCTATTTTAAATAGTGTTAAATTAGTGCCACTAATCAGTGAATAATAATCGGCAAATACTGTTCAGATGCCGCCAATGCCGATGGTCATGGTATTGGCTGGTTAATCGGTATTGGCCCATCCGTAGTTAAAACAATATTTATCTCACTGTATTCAATACTATATAAATATTGTAAGTTATAGGAGATACTAAGTAAATTATTCGTTTATTCAAGAATACAGTACACTAAAGTTAATCACAGTGTTATATAATTGTGGAATACAAGTTATTGAAAAAAAAAACACGTTGACATGTTACGCCCTAGGGTGATTTTTCAAAGGTTCAATTCAAAAAGGCAGAAGAAACAGTGCATGAACTATACCGTGGTATGCAGACGGGATGGTTGATGTTAGTGTGGGTGTGTATTTGGAGGTGTATATTGACTCGAGCTATTAACTTCCGGGTCACCTGCATTCCACCCAATGGCGTGAAGTAAAATAGGTAAGGTGCTATATCTACAGGAAAAAGGTACTCTGGAGTCAGTTCAACTCTTGTTTATTTTGTCTGACGGAAAATGAACATGTGGTGTCGCACTACCTCCTAACGTTGGCACAAGCTTAAGGAAGCTTAACCCTAAGCGAAGACATGTAGAGGTGACCTGCTTCTAGACTAACAAAGGCGGGGTAGACAAGCGCTGTGAAAACAACTTAAACTAATCTAATTCCCAATGCAATTGTTGCCCAGACGGGGCCGCAGTGTGTCTGTCTATAGTCGACTTAGCGGATTGATTTCTTTGGCACGAATGTGGTGTAGACGGGATGGCTCTGGTGACGAGCGCATTGGAGACCAAGGAGTAGATTTTACTTTTGCACTAAAAGTGTGGTGAAAGAAGGAAGGTAAAGCTAGGAGCATAGCTGACCAGGCTAGTCAGTGACTGGCAACGAGTGTGGTGGATGACTGAAGACTGATTGTTTGCAGGCTGGTCAGTTCCCCTGCAGCGAGTGCGGTGGCGAATTAAACACTGTTCTCAAGCGAGCGTCACAACCCGCCTTTTATACTTCGAGTGTGCTTCCTTTGCTGTCATTGGCTGGTGAGTTTGTGGGCTAGGGTTTGCAAGCTGGAGAGGGGGGTGGCGATAGCTGCTTGGAGGTGTGATGTCACCAGCCGGCTTGGAGATGAGGCGGTGGTGAAGCGATACTGGTGTAGCCATCTAGCGGCATGTAGTTGAACTTGGTGCCTTCAATTCATAGTCTTTATGGGCCAATCAATAATAAAATTTTGCAGGCTTGAACATCCATTATTGCAGTTTTCTATAGTACAATTTCTCAACGTCACATGGCGGACAACAATACTCTATTGCAATCAGGCACATGACTATGCTTACTGATGAACTGAAGTTAGTAAAATACCATTGTTGCAAAGATGTCATGCGTCAACAGAATCTTAAAATTCTGTATAATAAAATATCCCAAAAAATGAAACCATATAATTTAGTCTCTAAAATGACCTTTCCTTTGGATTTTTATGTATTTCGTGTTGTGCTGTTTTGGTATTGCTGCTGTTAGTGTCCTCAGTGGTGGATTGTATGTGTGTCTGGTTTTTGGTTCCAGCTATGCTGCTCGCACCAGCCCCACTTATGACCCATACCGCAAGTCGACCTCGAAGTCACGGTCCCGCTCACGGTCCCCATCGCCTGCCGTGCCAGGGCAGATCACCTACATCACGAGCTTTGGGGGTGAGGAGGATGGGGGAGTCACGCTCCAGCCCCAGCCAGGCACCTCAAAGTGTACCCCGGTCAGCCGGTCCGTATGTCCTAGCGCTCTGCCCTGCCCTGTGGCCCTCGCCACTCTCTCTCTCTCTCTGTGTTTGTAGTTGATTGTGGCTGCTGTGGCGGTGCTTACCTTTCTAGTTGCTCAGTTGCTTTCTGACCCACAGATCTCGCTCCCCGCACAGAACCACCTCCAAGTGGAGCTCTCGCAGCAGGGACCACCCTCCCAGGAAGATAAGTTCCTCACGTTCCCCAGATAGAAACAGAAACAGGTAAGTGCTTCACCAGACAATCTCTGCTCTTCACTGGGTTTTTCATTCAGGTACCTTACTAGGTGTATTTGTTCAAGGTCCAGAGAAGAAAAGACTCATTATCGTCACAACAGAAGCCGCTCTACTTCACGCCAAATGTAAGTATTTCTTTAATGTTTTTCCTAGGGTTAGTTAATTTTGTAATTAAATCTTTTAAATCGTGGAGTTGCAATGGAGATGAGATATCCACATATAAAATAGGCCAAGTGTCTGCAAACTTGGTCTCCATATTGTTGGCCAGTATTGTCCTGTACTAAGCAGTGCACTTAAATTTCACTAGTAGTCTAATAAACCATAGACTTGATGCGTGATGTCCTTTGGCAGAAAGCACGTCATGTCGCCAAGGTGTTTTGTTGAGCGCTGGGCAAGTTGCACCCGGGTGACCGAGCTCTCTACTCTTTGCGCAGAACGGGAGCTCTGCCAGAGTACAGCACTGGTCAGGTCGCTTTCTGGCAAGTTACAAAGTGTGGTTCAGCAAGCACCATTATACGTTTTGGCGGGACCACTCATGCTGGTGTACCTGGGTGTCGTTTGACCGGAGGCTGCGACAGTACTGACTGAGGCTTGACTCATGGTACACCAGGGGCGGCCCCTTAGGTGGGTGTGCTGGTGGCTTGGGTTTACTGACTTTGGTTGACATTGAGGTACATGTCTTACATGGAGTTCCCCAAAACTAGCGATTATCAAGTCCAAACGACTTGTCTTGGCCACTTGGATAGGCCCTAACTACTGGGTGATGTCCTACGGCGAGCTTGGTTGGTGGTTTGAAAGAGGCGAGCTCGTAGGTCGGTGAGACAGTTCTTGCTAGACGATGGAGTTCTGTGGCACGTTTCCGGAGATACTCGAGCTCAGTGGGGAAGGGGTTAAACTTTGGCAGATATCTAGAGGCAGTCTCTCTCCATTTAACTTTCTTATGATCACCACTGCAACGGAAAAAGAGCTGGAGGGTAGATAATCTAAGATCAGACCTCGCAGAAGTGGAGCAGTTGATATGTAGGTAGTGTTAGATATGTGCATACTGTGTCTGTCAGCTGAGTGCAGTATCCTGTTCTCAGAACCCGGCACCAGGGGTGCGGTGGATAATGAGAACTGAGTAACTCTGGTGGTGATCTCAGCATGGGGGTGAGTTTCTTGTGGGCTGGTCTCCCCAGACCCGAAGAAATTCTCTTTCCGACACCAGAAGCGCGGTGGAAAGAGCATCCTCCAAACTGACAAGCAGAGCCTAAGAGAACGTAGTACCTAGTGTTGTGGCTCTACCGTTCACTACACTTGGTGCAGAGAAAGGGTGGCCTTCCAATTTTGTTGTGGTTAGTGTTCCAGAGGAACTGATCCTCCCAGGCCTGTGGAATTACTCCTTCTGGCATCATAAGTGCGGTGGGAAGAGCAATCCCCAGACTGACAATCTCGTCCATAAGGAAGCGGTACCCTAGTGTCATGGCTCTACCGTTCGCTACACTTGGTGCAGAGAACGGGAGGCCGTCCAATGTTGTACTGTTAGAGTTGTTTGTGGTTTTGATGAGAAGAATAAAACCCCGGTCACATGATGTCCTTTGTACGGGTCTGATGTCTACAAGTGGAGGTACTAAGACTACAGGAGAGCTATTCGTAAGTGAGGTAAAACTGTGTTTATTCCGTATGAAGGAAATACACAACGATGGTGGTTGTATTATCTCTATCCATATGATCTTACAGAAGTAAAAACCGTACGTGAATACAGGTGAAGGCAACCTGCCTGCTTCTAGGCTAACATGGTAGGTAGTAAAAAGTGGCTATGAATATAACTCTGACTTTAACTAGCTCTACTTCTGTTGTCCTGAAGGGACTGGTACATGTCTCAGTGTTACGACGTAACACATAGGTTCTTTGGTGAAGAGGATGGCAAGTATTGTGCAAACGAAAAGGAATCTTCGGCCCCATTAGGACGCGGTGAAAACCAAGCTAAAATAGCTGATGTTTCATTTGGCACCAGTAGTGCGGTTAAGAAACAGGACAGATGAGCAATTACTTGCAGACTGGTCACGAGCCTTGGTGCAGCCCACTATTTATACTCTGGCGGCGACGGCGTGCCCCTTGGTCGGCGGTATAGAGGGTAGTATGACGCTCATACTACTAATTAACTACTATTATGACTCATCACTCTTTACGTGAAGTATACCCTTACTTCAACCTACGTAAGAGTTGTCTGCTTCAACCACCTACGTGAGAGTTGTGCACACGCCACTTTGCACATTAATTCTCGGCCGCTTAAATCTTCTGGTGGACGAGCACTTGGCCACAAGGTTACACAACCAGCAGGCTTGCTGCCTCCCCCCGCGCTGAGAGCCTACAAGGCACCCACCAACGGGCAAGGCCGAGCGCTACCGAAGATGAATGAAGCAGTATTGCTGACCAGAGAATTTCAACTCCCACAGCACAGCAGAAGGACGTCACGTGCCTTCCCCACACCCCGTTGTGGCAACGTATACTTCAGCACTATATAAATCCGTGCGCAGCGGGTCTCCAGAAGTCATTCTTGTTTCTTCTCTTGCGACATCTCGAGCACTGTTCAGTGCTGGAACCTACAGAGATCTTTTAAGTCTTAAGTATGCCCCAGTGGCTACTTCCAACTACGACGACCAGTCATCCAACGAACAGCGAACACGCTGACACTCATTAACTCACTTTGTCTCTTCTAGACACCCGCTTTCTTTAGCACAGTTTAGTAGTAAAGTATTTTTCACGTCTAGAAGAATCTTTCCATTTTTATCGTAGGACAAGCTCGCCTACACATGGCTAACGTAGGTAACCTTCAGCACTCCACTGTTTGGTAGGAGGTAGCATTAGTCATGTGTTTATTGATTTTTCAATAAACATAATTTTGTTCTCTATCCTTATGCTTTTTCCTTTACAGAGTATCTTTCTATTTTGCCCGCTAGGAACAGTTCACGTCGTGCACTGCCAACAGAAACACAGTGTTTTCCTAAACCTAATTAACACACCCATTAGACAGCCAACTGTCTCACCACCCAAGCACTGATAGTGAGTGCTGGAGGGGAGGAACAGAGTAACCACCACCACTAGGAATATCGTAATCCAAGGAGGAGGAGCAGTCCCAGTTTATTCCCTTGCTTCAAACCCTAATAGTGCTGAAGTGACCATAGCCTGAGTCTTGCCGTTCAACCTTGCCTGTAATCACATCCAGTAGAGGCATTTGTGATCCAAACGGCTCTCTGTCTCTGATCAGCCCGCCAAGCTTGGGAGATCAGTGGTGACTTATATTGAGCTCGTACCAGCAAGTAGCGACTGGACTAACACTATTAAATTGTTTCTCATCAAGGTGCACTACGTGGTTTGTTCAAGCAGCAACACACTATGCCTTTCAAGGTAAGGCACAGCAAATATGTAGGGAACGAAACCTATCGTTTCTTGCTGACAGTGGTCTGCATTTCCCCCTCCTACAACGGAAAGGCAGGTGGGACTGGACCGCACCGCCGCACTCAGGCGCCAAGCAGTCACGACTGCTCCCATTGTCTTTGTATATTTCCAACCAAATATTCGCACCAGCCAAGAGTATCACCCGGTTCCGAGAGGACTGGTTTACTGGATCGAGGCTATGTACGGCCTGGACAATCCCGGGTTCTGGAGCTGGAAATCTGTGGCCTGGAACCATCAATATGATGTGGAGCAACCCAGCGTCCATTAAGTTGAGACCAAGGGTCGAATCCTCAACTTCATCAGCATCACGGTGGTCTTTTGAGTATGTAAGTAGCTAACACCTCTCACCAGCTCCTAACAAACCTGTATAAAACCAAGCTATTGGTCTAGCATACAAATCCAAGGCGATCGTGCCAAACAGATATTAACCGGGCACACATCAGGGTTGTCTTGGAGGGAGGTAACAGCTGTGAAGACGTGACAGATCCTCGATATGTGGTATCAGTGGCTGGCGTTGGATCCATACTCAGGCCTTGATGATCGTACTAGTAGTGGCATCTAGCGGCACGCTGATGTACTTTAATGATTTTGATGCATGGCTTTGGCTGCTCGTGTGGTGAATTCTAAAATCCTGCGTTGAGCATCTGGTCTTTGACTTGGGTAGATAATGCAATACCTGACGTATCGTGGTGTCTGGCGGCAAATCAAACTCCATTAACAATGCTCCAGGTTCGTTTACACTGATGAATAGAAGTGGATTCAATAATATGCAGAAATACGTCACGTGTCAGACTGCATTAATGGAATTGAATTTCCAAGCAAATATATAGTATAGTAAATCATAATACTGTCCACGAAACATTATTAGACAACACTGTTTCTGTTTTCTATTGGTTCACACACCTCAAATATAACAGCCATATCAGCTGTCAAGTGTTGAGTTCACAAATCAAAGAAACACCATCATCATCTAGTCACTGTATGACAAAGTGGAGGTCGAACATGAATGTTAATAGAACTTGTAAAAACCAAAGGAAAACATTGCATTCCACTTCTAATTTGAACTACCACCTTGGAAATCATCCTTTACAAATCAAAACTATGGGTCCATGTTCCCAAAACATATGCAACAACTTAGTTGAAGTCTGTCTTTCTCTAAGGATATATATAGCTACTGGATATGTTGGGCCATACCAATTACAGGTAGCACAATGTGATAATTTATTTTTACTCATATTTTCTGTGTAAATTCAATCAGTAGAACATTACCAAAACGACCCCTCATATTTTACAGATATAAGACCTTTATTAAAGGTTGGTTACTTTAGATATTTTGGTGAATTTCGGAACACATTTGCCACACACTGGAACTCAAAACATCAAAATTTGCAATTTTTTTATATGATGCATGACAGTCCTTGGTACTGACCTGTCTGCTGTCAAGGTGACTTTTCACGGACGCTAGGCTAGGCACGTCCTTGTGTTTGGCTTAGTCGGCTTAATCAGGCTCTGAGTACTATCTTTCCCTTAATTGGTACTACTTGGGGCGGCGGTCCTGGTCGACGTTTGGCCTGTGGTTGCGGGAGCGTGTTATGAGTTTCAGATGGCGGTATACTCTTTGAGTTGTCCCAGAGCAAGTCAAGTTTGATTCAGTGCACAAGTTGCAGCGACCTGTGTGGTTTGTGGCTTTCGAGGCATTTCACAGAACCAGAGGTTTGCGATACCCAGGGAGGTGGTTTTGCCATTGATGAAATCTTGTAAGACTGGGAGTATTTCCCCTGAGTTCTTGGTTGGCGGCTGGAACATTGCAAGCTCATAGGTAGGTGCTGCGGAGACGGAGTATCTACGGAGTTCAGCTGCTTGTACATGATGGGCCTGTCATTCAAGCGTAACCAAAGGGGGGTTAAGCTCCAGTGGAAATAAGAGGCAGCCTTTTCCCTTTTCACCCACTTACGAGCACCACTACGATGGGTAAAGGGCATGAGGAAGGACAACTATCGGGTCTCACCGAGGTTTGGCAGGTGATATGTATCAAGTGTAGCACGTGTAGGAGGAGTGGCTGGCGTCCAGTGCTGTATTCCATTCTAAAACCTCGACACCGAAGTGTGGTGGTTCTTCGAGTTGCGTTAACACTGGCTCCTGAACGCAACACTGGTGTTGTCCCACAAGAGTTTGTCTCCCCATTCTTGGAGAGATACTCCTCTCGGCACCTCTAGTGTGCGATGAGCTGGGCAACCTCCAAGTTGGCAAGCCGGCCCAAATGGGATTGTGTATCTAGTGTCATGGCTCTACCGTTCCTTCCATGTGGTGCAGAGAACAGGTGGCCTTCCAACTTTTGTGTGGTGAGTGTTCCAAGGGAACGGGTCCCCCCAAGACCTGGAGAAGCACTCCTCTCTTCACCTCTAGTGTGCAGTAAGAACAGTAAACTCCAGACTGGTAGACCAGTGCCCTAAACTCCGGACTGGCAGACCAGCGCCCAAGCAAGCGGTATCCTAGTGTAGTAGCTCTACTGTTCTCCACATGAGTGCGGAGAATGGGTGTCCTTCCAAGTTCGTGGTTTTTAAGGTGTTAGGAGTCGTGGCAGTACTTGTAAAACCCGGTCACCTGTTATCACCTAGATGGGTCTGATATCCATGAATAAGTGAAAACAGTGTTTATTTCTTTGCAAGTAAATAAACAGTGATGGAGAATGCATTACCTCCTATCCACTTGAGTTTAACGGAAGTCATACACCCTACGCTAACAGGTGAAGGCAACCCGGGGCAAGCAGAAAACTGGTGTCTTTACTATTCACTTTCCCTATTTCTACTCTGGTGTCTTGAAGGGACAGGCATGAGTCGAAAATATACAGACGACATTGGTTCTTCTGAGGTGAGGAGCTTCGAGATCTTGTCACAAAGACGATTGCAGTGAAGTGCAATGCAGGAGTCGATGGTTCCTTCAGTACCACAAGCGTGTGCAGTAAAGGAACAAGAACTTGTCACGAGCTCTGGAGTGGCCTGGTATATATACTCAGCTGAGGCAGCTGGGGTTAACGTGGTGAGGGGTTACGACAGGTGCAGCGGCGTGGCTCCTTGCAGTGAGACATCCGTGGCAAATATTAGATTCTGGTTCAAGCCTTGGCTGTGGTATCATAGTGACCTCTAGTGGCACGTAGTGATACTCATGGATCCTGCTGCATTGTCTCAGTAGCTCAGCCGGCGAAATATTATATCTGGCATGGTGTTGTGCCTTGGTAGATAAAACAATTTCTGACATCTCATCAATAGAGGTGGCAAATAAAGCTTCGTTGGACATCCCCAGTTATCGTATAGATGACTCAGTCTATTTAATAATAATTAGAAAGACACCATGGTCACATGAAGTCAAGTTTTTATACTCGTAGTGTGGAAATGATATGTTTTTTAAAATTTTGTGTGTGTGTGCGTGCGCGCGTGCGTTTTTTTTTTAATAGGCAGATGTCTTTCGAAAAATATAACTGACAGGTTTATACTTAAACTACCCTTGTCAACCAAAATGCAAAAAAAAATTTTGTAACGCAAGGTTTTACCAAGTACCTATTGTAAAGCCATGCTTAATTTTCTCTAGCACCAAAATAACATGCATTGTTACTTAAATATAAATTTACTTTTGTAGCTATATGTCTTCTGAAAAACGATATTTGAGAATCTTGAGGTACCACGAGCACTGTTGGTTACATACACAGCCTTAGCCTTTAGTGCTCCCCTTAGTTTACTGTAAAGTTGTAGGTGCATTCGGCAAAACAGATGTGAAAGTATCAAACGCAAGTTTGACGTGCCACGAGTGCTGTCTGATACATATCCAAGCCTCAGCCACTAATGCTCCCCCTAGTGTACCGTAGTGCGTAATGCTGCCGCTAGTTTCACCCCTGTATTGTTCCTATTCACAAGTGAGTCAGCTACTGGCCACCTGAGAGGCTGGCAAGTCGCATGATGCCACACTCCAGTCTGAGTGGGTGGACCCACCCCTTCGCTTGCCTTGCTCTGGCCAGCAGGCACCATACGTGCATGCCTGCTGCGCATCTGGGGAGGTTTCCCCCTCTGTGCGGTCTGCTCCAGCCACCTCTCACTCGCCACGTGTCTCAAAGATATTCATTTCCTTTGCACACCCTCCAGACCGTGCAGTTAGCGGGCAGTACTCATCAGCTCTATAGATGCAACTCTCGCTCCCTCACCATGCTTGTCGTACTGCTTGCCTTCAGCAGTAAGAGTGAAACTTAGCCATATTGACGTTACTATTGTCAGAACTTGAGTTTCTCAACACACTAAACAGAAGCTTTGGTCGTTGAACCTTCTCCATGGTTTGAGTGTTGGCCACGTGCCTTGTCCACGCCAGGCGTAGTTGTACCGGGGTTGCACTTGCCCTAACTTCGTTTGATATCTCGTTGCCGCCCTGCGGCTAACAGCTTGTTAAACTTGGTTCCTCATCCATCAGACATTAGAGGGTACAGGTCTGAGATACATATATGTCTTCTAAACTTCTGTTGACGGTATAAAACATATATCTACCAGTAAACCTCTTTTTGGTCTGATGATTCTCTTTCACTTTCAACTCAACTATTTCTAGGTACACGCACGATCGATGTAATAAAGTTTCTAACCAATGTCCTTACTGAAGGGCGTTCCCACCTCTTGTCAGTGTTTTTGTGTCTTGTGCTAGCTGGTCATGCCTCTCTCTAGTGCCACGGTGGCAAGCGAGGTGAGAACCTTTCTCTTAGGCTCCTGAGATTTGAAGAGAACCAACACGTTAAGCACTACAACTCTCAGTCTATAAGCCTGTTACGCCGCATACAGAGAGAGAGATTGGATCCTTACGTGAAAAATGCTGTGAACCCAGAGGGGCAGTTGAGGTCTGTAGCTGGTCATGCCACTCACTCAACTTCTCGCAGAGGGGGATCAGAGGGCCCTCTCCCCAAGTCGCTGTAGGCCCGAGCACCATGCATCATGAAGCGCACTTTGCAGCGCCAATCGATCAGTAGAACTCCGGCAGGTATTTACCCCAAGGCACCAGTCCCGGGATGTGTAGATTCGTTCCTGGATGGACCCTGCCAGGACCTGCCCTCCCCCGTGCTGCTACATAATGTTTAACCACCTTTGCGATCGTGACAGCACCTCGAGGATACCCGCTGAATTCATTAAATTGTATTTCTCTATTCTTCTTTTATTTGTATCTTTACTTTCACTGACTGTGCATAGTTGTGTACTCACAGCTATTCCTAAATGCCCAATCATCAGGCGGACCATAAAAGAGATAGCATAACCCTCAGTGCCCAGCTACATTGTCTGAGCCAGGGCCATACGTCCCCAGGGTGCAACCGCGTTGGCCCATACGGGCACCTTAAAATCCTCGTTAAGGAGACTCTGTTTTTCTAGTCTCTAGAGGGCTACTGGGCAGCACACCTTCATTTTTCCATGTTGAGGGTGTTAGCATCAAGCAGTCTTTTGATTAGAGTAAAATTTCAAGTGCTTGTGATATTAAATTACAGTACAGATAATGTTTCAAATGTATTGTTACAATATGAATGGATTTTTAATTAGTAGTCTAGTGATCTAGGTATTCCTGCCATAGAATTCAAAGTTTAGATAACAAAGTCAGAATTTCAGTTTCATTGTTTAGGTTTTGACATTTTTTAAGTCTTGTCTTTGAGATGTCATCTTACACATCTTTAGTGTTAAAATGTTGAACAAATTTCTGTACTAATATTGATTTATTATTGTACAGTACATGATATACGGATTTCAACATTGATCCAGATGGAAGTACTAAGATGGTTTTATGGGTGATGGTGGTTGCAACCTGCTGTGTTTGTTAACATATAATGTGCAAGATAAAGTGCAAGCTGTAGAGTGATGTATGTGGGTTGAAGTCAGCGGAAGCGGCACAGCAGCAGTAGCAGCAGCTTGAGCTCCGAGAGGACGCGCAACCGCACCACTGCTGAAAGTGCGGTGAAGGAGTCACAGGAAGGTGTGGTTCATTCCCTGCCTCCACCGCCTGTGCGCAGGTGAGACATCAGTAGGATTGTGTTGTGTGTTTAGGTTTACAACTTTGCAATTGTTTGGACTTGTGACCTTTTAAACATGTATTAAATAGAATTTTAGATCATTAGTAATTTCATGGCAGAATTTTATGTTTTTACTGACCCTTTAATGGATTGTGCAGGACCCATTTTAAATTTCACGCACACCTGTCTTGGTGTGCATTCGTTAATTGTCAATTCTATCTCAAGGGTTGGTGGTCTTGAGCTACAGGAAGAAGAAAGCAGTTTCCTTGCTGAACATAATGGCAGTAAGTTAAGACGTCTGCAGCTGCTGTCAGTCTGTTGTTTTCTCGCTGACTCATTTTACAGTCCTCTTAGTGGAAATTTAATTTTAGTAGTGTTAAATTCGCCACAACTGCAAGTCGTACAACTTAGTGATGGCCAGGTAGCCGATAACCAATATCGGATATCGGTATTATCGGTACATTTACCATTATCAGAGATCAGCACTAAAATATTGGCATATCGATAATGACCATTCTAGCCTCAACCTAAACCCAGATGGATACCGTTTTCACGGATATTTTAATGCAAAAACGGATCTACGGGTAAACACTCGAAACATGGGATAGTTCAATCACCAAACACTCGAATCTCAAATACTTACCAGGATCCAAACTCTCCTACCACTAAGAATTATTCCATCAATTTTAATATGGCAATGCAAGTTCTGCGGCAACGCTTAGAGCTACAGAGCGTTGCCGCAGAACTCGCATTGCCATGTTGAAAATGACTGAATAATTCTTAGTAGTAAAAGCGTTTTGATCTCAAGAGAGAGAGAGAGAGAGAGAGAGAGAGAGATATATATATATATATATATATATATATATATATATATATATTCTTTTTTCATTTGTACCTATGTTAGTGCGATGGTGTCAGTTGGTATATAAGCAGGTTCCGGGTATAGTTTTATTCACTTAGCTCCATGTCATTAGAGAAGAGACATCACAATGTTTCGGAGGCATTCATGTACGGGTTATTACCCTAGGAAGATATACCAGAATATTTTGTCATTTTCAACGGATGTTAATAAAGACGATAGGTCTTGGACTATTAAAAATGTTAATGCAGAAGAAAATTATATTTCGTTTTCTTTTTTGTACCGTTTTGGTCTTCAAGAAATTACTGCTAAGGCTGGTAGTGGTTTGTTGGAAATGTGTTTCTTCAGAAAGCCGCAAAGCAAACTTTTCCAGGTAGCTGTTTCCTCTCATACACTTTAGTGACAAATGTCTGTGTACAGTATGATAATTGAAAATATTGGTTTGGTAAAATCCTAAATATCAGAACCTGCATCAGTATCAGGTTTTTTCAGTATCGGACCATCACTAGTACAACTACAATGGACACACTATGTATTGACACATGACACCTTTCTACTTATAATTAAATCGACTTTAAAGCATGGCGTTTTTTCAACAATAAAGATTTAACAATTTCCGCTCCATCCTTAAGTCAGTTCTTTACGGAGTTGTATGTTAAATTTGTCCCGTTAATATGTGAGATTGCACTGTCTGCCTTGCAGATTGTTTTACTCACTGGTCCACTGTAACAATGCTTAAAGGTAACGAGTCGTTTTACTCCTCGCTGGATAGTTTTACTCCCTGATAGATAGCTCTAGTAGTAATTATCGTTTGTCTTTTGTTTTGCGTCCCCTTCCAGCTGGCCGGTGAAGTTACTGAGACAGGCCATGTATTTGCAACCCCCCGCTCTGCAACCACCATCCCTCGCCCTAGTGGCACAAGCCAATCAGCAGAGGACAGCAGCTCAAAATTAGTATAAAAGCGGAGACGGCCTGCGTCTCTATAATAGTCTTCATTCCCAGTGCCCGCCGCTCGGGAAGTGGCCAGATTGTCTCTGCAGTCTTCGTTTCTAGCATTTAACACTCAGATTCTGACCAGATTGACCTGATCTCTTCCTAGCGCATGCCGCTCAGGAATCGACCCTTCTACGTAGTTTCCGGCACCTGTTGATCAGACACAACAACCCATTCGCATCACTTAAGCTACGCTTGCGATAGGGTTCGGTTACGCTAGTTAGGAGCTCTCGTTGCTACATACCCTGCAATCTGTTTGCCATCCTGCAGTTACGGACGTATCTGTGGTGGACCCATACTTAGAAGTCTTTTTCAATGCTGAATCCTGTCACGTCCATGCTTAGTTCAGTCTGCTATGTGTCTGCAATTATGTTACGTCATTCTATGCGTCAGTTATGTACAACAATTCAAGAGGTTGTTGCGTAGACTTTCAGCATCATACACCGCATTCCCTTGGTTGTAGGGTGGTCACCTCTACCGGCTATCGTAACTTGTGCTTGTAGCTTTCCAGCTGATATTCACGCCATTGGCCAGGAGCTAGAGTGCATTCACCACGTGTTTATTTCCCTTACCGGGATAAAACATAGGTCAGCTTTTAATTAAAGTGCTTTTCCTGTAGACTTACCACCCTTCCGTAGTTACCCTCACGTAACAGGTTTGCAGGTGATTCTGGGGAATATCACTCAAACGAGCGAAACACTATTTTCCCATACACACACCAGCTTTGGCCACCCTTCCCATCAACCCCTTGTGATTGAAAGAAAGGAGGAGCCACACAGGTACACTGTCCTGGAAACAGCTTGTCAGCTTGGTGTTTACCGGCCTCTCCTTCGCGGACTTCGCCGGGAGAGACTGTTGTCCCCTAGATTGGGAAGATTTGAGACAGGGTCATACACCCGTGTGCATCTTTGGACAAAGTGAGGCTTGACTTCCCTCATGTACTGCAGTCTCTTCCAGACTTGGGAATAGGGTCTCCACCCGTCCTCTACCCAACGAGGTGCCACACGTAAAACTCCACAAGTAGTCTGCAGACGTGGTGCAGTAGCAGTAGAGTAAAGTCTATTTCCCAATGCTCTACTCCCAGAGGAACTGTCTTAAAGGAAAGGTGCGACAGATGCTCTCAGTATCTGGTATAATGCACTAGTATCTGCCTTCCCTGGTTAAACAGATAGGTAGTTTAACACCTCAAGCTCAGCCGCAAGCGTTACGCCATCTGCAAGACCCAGTGGAAGCTCTGGTAGCAAAAAATCTCTTCAACCTGCCAGAAACCGGCCCAATGGAGTACCCTTGGTGGGTCAGCGAACATCTGAGTCGACCCAAAAGCCACCAACTCCAGTAGTTGCTTACCTAGTACCAGCTGATCTGCATCCCGCTCCTCCCGCCAAAGCCTCAGGTCCCATATTATCATCACAGTGCACCATTATCAGTTGCACCTTACGCAAGTACTGCTCCCAAACACCATCGCCCAGGTACATCCAAGACAGTATTGCACATAGATGCTGTATTGTACTGCCAACACCTGATTTCATGCCCTGGCATATATCCACACTGCCAGTTTTGTACAACGGGAAGGTTGTACTTACCCTAACAGAACTGAACCTCTGCCTACATAGGAACACCTGGCTCAGCGCCTAGCCAAAAAGACCGGGACGTCCTCTGCGAAGACAGTATAGTGAGTATTTATTCCCGGTACGCCATGCATAACGTGGAAGGAACGGACCCGCAGGATTCTTTTTCTGACGCCCAATGTGGGACGTGAAGACTGTCGAAATTGCACAAGACAGCACGAACGTTACGGAGCCCAGAACAGTTAGATTTTGGGGAGTAGCAGGAAAATAACCTGTGGCACCCACACAGCTAGAATTTCGAGATTGAAGAGGTTTACTCAACCGCAACTGGACAAAACCTCTGTTCACGTCAAAAGCTGTCCCAGAACGGGAATCTATCACATACAATGCGCCTACTGTCACCTTTGGCACCACTACACCTACCTCAGCTGGGAAGACATGCCACCATACACCGACGGGTTAGAATACCGATGTGAAGATTGTCGTACCAGGCAGACCACATACTGTAGCTGGCTAACTTGTCCTGGATGAGGGATCCGTACTGTATGGTGCATTCTCTGCGGGGATAACTTCCACCATGCGTGTATTGGATGGCCCGATGAGCCAGTAAATAGACTGAGCCTAGTCTATCAACGTAAAATGTGTAAACTAGCTACAGAGTATAGAGCAGCCAAACCAGGACCGACCTTAACATGCAGTTACGTAACGTGCATGGGAGAACTAAAATTTGCCGAGTTTGTTCACTGCCACTTGAATGTAAGAGCGAATTTCACCTTCATGAAATTCCCAAGAAACACTGGGTTTCTTGAGTGCACCTCAAGTTGAAGAGGAAGGCACTCGACTGATGGAATGTCTATGGCGAATTCATCACACACTCTGTGGGTTCCACCGTTTTTCCTACCGTAGTATGCAGAGAAGCTCACCATTGCTAGTGTGTTGGTATCTGGCATTTTATGGCTAGAATAAGTAGCTTTCCCTTGGTCACCTGCGTTTCACCTCAGCTGCGTGAAGTAAACTCTGAAAGATGCTATGTCGACAATGAGGGGTACTCTTGAGTCAGATAAACTTCATTCATTCCTCCTGATGGGAGATAAACAAGTGGTGAAGCATTATCTCGTAATGCTGGCAAGAGATGAAGGAAGCTGAAACCTACGTTATCCAGGTGGAGACGACCTGGTTCTCGACGTACAATGTTGGGGTAGACAAGCGCTATGAAAGTAACTTAAACTTGAGACAAGCCCGGTTAGACTGACAGGCACGATAATCGAGGATTTTGTCCACTAGACCAAAAGCAGAGTGGTTTAGTTTAGATAGACGGCGAGAGGCGAGGGGTGGTGGTTAGCACTTACTCCTGTTTCTTGGATGTCGTGGTCGTGGTGGGTGTTACCCAGACGTAGCGAGCTTGGCCCACGCCGAAATGGGGATTCCACAGGTAGGCTTCGTTGTTCCAGAAGTGGATGTTGTCCCTGTTAAAACTTCTTCGGTACCGGTCAACAACCCTTTTACCACAGGGTGGCACAAGGGGTGAATACATAGATAAGGATATACGTATAATACAGTGTCCGGAACAGTTGACACTGACTTGTGCCTGAGTTGGATGGCGTGGTCCCGTTCTGCATGTCTTTCCTGTGTAGGTTGAGGAAGTGCACTCAACTGCCTGGCGGCAAGAAAAGCTTCATTTCGTTCCCTATGTTTTCGGTTGTGCCTATGGCGGTAAGGCATGGAGTCTCTGCTCACAATTTACAGTGTAAGTCCAATTTGGGCTTGCTGACCAGGCTCTGTAAAGTCTCCTCTGATCCCCCACACTATGCGAGCTGATCAGAGACGGGGAGCTGTTTGTGTCACCAATGCCGCCCCTGGATAAGCGTCCACACAGGAATGGGTGGCAGGTCTCAAGCTACGATATATCCCAGCACTAACAATGCTCTTGGATAAGGCTATATCTCGAGACTGTCGCTCCTCCCGGGGTGAAGGTGTTACTAGTGGTTTTGGCTCCACTGTTCCTTTCCTCCGTCACTAGACAGTGCTCTGACAGTTGGAAAGCAACAGATGGTCATCTAATGGGTGTGTGAGAAAATATGACGAACCCCCGAAGGGTGCCCATAGTTGAAGCTAATTTGGTTATTATAAAATACCCAGTTCTCATCAAGGGTGGGCGTAGCAAACTGTATCCAGCAAGCAGACAGACAGATATTCTAAGAAATAAAATCTAAAAGGTAGGAAACAAAAGTATGTTTATTGAAGTCTCAATAAACATGCGATGCATACTACCTCCTACCAGGCGATTGAGTGCTGAAGGTTACTACGCTGGTCAGGTGTAGGCGACCTGTTTCTAATGGAAAACAGGAAAGAATTAGCTAAACGAGAAAATATATAATTCTTCTAAACTGTTCTAATAAAGGTGTCTTGAGGAGACAAAGTGAATTTAAAACGTTTTGGTAAGCTTGTTTGCTGGTTTTTGGGTTGACTGTTTGTCGACAGTGAAGGAAATAGCCGCAGGGGGCGTAGTCAAAACTTCAAAGTTCTCTAGTGGCCCCAGCACTGAGCAGTGCTCTGGAATGTCGCGAGAGATGGAACAAGAATGACTGCTCGAGCTCGGCAGAGTTCTGATTTATATAGGTGAAGCTTGTAAGCTTTGGGGACGGCGTGATGTCCTTCTGCCCTGGTTGTTGTGTGAGTTGAAAAACTCTGGTCAGCGTATCTGCTTTGTGCTCTGTCGGTAGCGCTCGGTCTTGCCCGAGGTCCAGGCAGCTTGTTGGCTTTCGGGTTGGAAAAAAAAAGGGGGGGGGGGGGTGTGCTTCCCTGCCGGGTTGCATAACCTTCAGGTGAAGAGAATTCACTTATAAGTTCTTATTGTCTGTAGAGTAGGCAATGTGTCTCTCACATATGTAGTAGTTGAAGTAGGTACGTTGGTGATGAGTCGTAATTGTAGTTGATTAGTTGTATAAGTGGCACACGTTGATCTCTCTCTCTCTATGCAGTTGTTTCCTGGATGGGGCCGCAATGTTTAGGTATGTAGATGGCGTGACAGTTAGAATCTTTGGTGACGTCTAAGCAGGTTAAGATAGATGTCTCTGGCAACGGGTGTGGTGGGAGACCAAAGGTAGGTATTTCCTTTGGCATGAATGCAGTGAAGGAAGGAAGGGTAGAGCTAGAAGTGTAGCTATAGCTGAACAGGCTTGTAAGTGTATCCGGCAGCAAGTACGTGGATGACTGAAGACTGGTCTGGAGCGAGCGTCGCTGCCCTCTATTTATACTTCTAGAGGCATACCCTTTCGGCCACTTGGATAGGGGGGTTGGCGATAGTGTAGCTTCATGGAGGTGTGATGTCACCGGTCAACTTGGAGATGCGGCGGCGGCAAACTGATACTGGTGTAGCCATCTAGCGGCGTGCAGTTGAACTCAGTATCTTCAATGCGTAGTCTCGCTGGCCCGGTGAACAATAAATTCTGCAGGCTGGAACATCCATTCTTTCCATTGCAAACAGTACAATTGTTTAATGTCTCGTGGCGTTCAACAATAAAAACTCCTTTGAAATCAGATGTAAGGCTATGCTTACTGATGAGCTGAAGTCACTAGAATACCATTATTGCAAAGATATCATGCATCAATTAATTAAGTTTGAAATTTGAGATGCAGTTTTGTATATTCAAACATTGTAATGAATGACATGCAAAAATAAAATGCTTAAGTCTATATGTACACACGTTACATACAAATGTTGGTTATGTTGAAGGTACTATGGGAGACGAGGAGCTTCGTCATCATCTGAGCTTGAATTATCTGACTCGGACAGCGAGAAGAAAACTGACTCGACATCAGAGCGTGAGAAACCAGCTCCAGCACACAAGTACGTACCTTTATTTCATTTTCATCTTCCACTGTTGTAGACATACATTGACTGGATTGCATTGAAACAAAACTCCTTTTACATGTCTGTATTAAGTGGCATTCACCATTCTGGTATTGTAAATGTGTAAGTACTATAATTGTGACTGCAGTTCCTTGATGTTATTACAGAGTCTTTCTTGGGCCAATTTTGAGGTCAAAAGTGAGATACAGTATCAAAAGAGAGATATAATTTTTTCAGAATTGTTAGTTACTCTTAAGTGTATTTCTGATGCATGTTTTTTGAATAGCAGTGTAATCCATAACTTACCTATCCAGCGGTCAACTTAAAATTTTTTGTGGTTCAACAGAACAAGTCTTCATAGACAAAGGTCTGACAACTGAGTCACTATAACGAAACTTACGAGCATGGTGGAAATGCTGTACTATAGGCATATCAGTTTGCAAGATGCCAACCCCATCAATATTTATTCTTTTTTTAGTTTAGAGACCCGTTGAAAGCTTATTTGCTCAATTTGAAATTTCAAAAAGGAATAGCCAGATGGATTATAATGATTAATACAAGTATGTAACAGGCCACTGGTCCCATTACATAATAAAGTGATCATTGTTTGTTTATGAGCTGTGGCAGTTAATTAGTTGATTTCTCATCGACTTTTTAAGATATTAATAATATTGAACAATTATACAAATTGAATAAAAAAGTGTGATGTGAAATGTTTTCTTCCAATTGTATTTATGAAAGGGAAAATACAGTGAAACTTTATGTTTACATTTTCATATTTGAGTTTTCCCTCAGACAGCGCATTTCTTTATATCCCATTTATTTTACATTTAAAACAATGCAGCTTATTCCCTAAAATTACACTGTTTGTGTTAACTCCTTTCCTGGAGTGTATGTTTCAAAGCAAACGTTGTAGTTGGTTCAAAACAAACATGGTGGTCACCATTTTGTTTGTACACATCATTAAGTCATTCAATAATGTTGCCAAATTTTACGTTATACAAACGTTCAACTGTATGTACTCAATATCTCGAAAGTAGGTTTTTTTGTGTACAGCCATGCCTATAGCATACTGTGGCATTCATAGAGTGCATTACTCTTATGTGTATTGACATTTGGCTATCAATATACAGTATGTAATGCTTTGGAACACTGTCACTGTTTTGAAAGCAAGGAAAAACAAACAGCTGTGCACAACTGCAAGTCTTTTGAGTATAACATCAGCCTTCTGGTTTAGTTTTTCAGACATATCTTCAATGATGCACAACAGGCGATATAGGCTGAAGTGTGTGTAAATATGGATAAATGTAAAGTAAGGAATACAGTGGAACACTTGCATTACAATTTTCAAAGGGAAAACTGAAAATTGTGTAATTAAGGGCAAAGTGTAAATAAAAGTGAATAACATCGTGACAAATCTTACTACAAGCCAACAGTTTGACGCGTGCCCGATTAAGGTCTGCTTTTCACAATTGCCTTGGATTTGTATGCTAGACCAGTAGCGTGGTTTTATACAGATTTGTCAGTGGCTGGCGAGAGGTGTTAGCTACTGACTTACTCAGAAGACCGTCGTGATGCTAATGAAGTTGAAGTTTCGACCCTTGGTCTCATCTTGGGTGTCGGGTTGCTCCATACCGTATTGATGGTTCCAGGCGACAGATTCCCAACTCCAAAACCTGGGATTGGCTAGGCTGTACCTAGCCTTGGTTCTGTAAACCAGTCCTCTTCGAACCAGGTGATACTCTTGGCTGGTGCAAATATTCTGTGGAAAATATACAAACACCACGGGAGTATTTGTGACTGATTAGCGCCTGAGTACGGCGATGCAGTCCCGTTCCGCCTGCCTTTCCTTTGTAGAAGGGGGATGTGCAGACGCCGCAGCAAGAAACACTAGGTTTTGCTCCCTATGCCTTTTGCCATATGCCTTATCTTGAAGGGCATAGAGTGTCACTTCTTGAACAACTCACGCAGTGCACCTTGACGAGAAACAATTTAACAGTGTCAGTCCAGTAACTGCTTGTTGGCACGAGTTCGGTAAAAGTCTCCACTCATCCCCCCCACAATAGGCGGGTTGATCAGAGACACGGAGTCGTTTTGACCACCAATGCCTCTACTGGATGTGATTTCAGGCAAGGTTGAACGGCAAGACACAGACTATGGTCAGTGCTCGAAGCAAGGGAATAACCGGGGACTGCTGCCCCTCCTTCGATGAAGGTCTTCCTAGTGGTTGTGGCTCCTCTTTTCCTCCCCTCCAGTACCACAATGCTCAGGTGGTGAGAAGAAACAGGCGGCCGTCTAATGGGTGTGTTAATTCGGTTTAGTAAAACACTCTGTTTCTGTTGGCAGTGCACGACATGAATTGTTCCTAGTGGGCGAAATAGAGAGATACTCTGTAAATGGAAAAGAGTAAGGATAGAGAACGAAATTATGTTTATTGAAAAATCAATAAACACGTGACTCGTGCTACCTCCTACCGAACAGTGGAGTGCTGAAGGTTACCTGCGTTAGCCAGGTGTAGGTGACCTGGTTCATAGGTATTAAAAGGCAGAGAATGCTCTAGACGTGAAAAAATAATTTACTACTAAATTTAACTAAAGAAAGCGGGTGTCTTGAAGAGACAAAGTGAAGTTAACGAGTGTCAGCGTGTTCGCTGTTCGTTGGATGACTGGTGGTCGTCGTTGGAAGCAGGCGCTGGGGTCGTACTTAATACTTGGAAGATCTCTGTATGTCCCAGCACTGAACAGTGCTCGAGATGTCGTGAGAGAAGAAACAAGAAGGACTTCTGGAGCCCCGCTGTGCACGGACTTACATAGTGCTGAAGTCTAGGCTGCCGTAGCAGGGTGCGCGGAAGGCGCGTGACGTCCTTCTGCCATGGAGGCTGGTGTGGGAGGTAGGAACCCCTTGTAGCGTTCCTTGGTTTGTGCATTTTCGGTGGCGCTCGGCCATGCCCGAAGTGGCTGAAGCTTGTTGGTACTCAGCATGTGGGAGGGGGGAGCGGTGTGTCTTGTGGTTGCATAACCTTATGGCCACGTGCTCAGCCACCCGGGAGATTTAAGTTTAGAAACACCTTTCAGCTTCGCATGTTGTCATTGGAGTTGTTACAATAATCCTAAGTAGACTGCTGAGTTGGAGGAATTTGTTCTTGTCCAAATTGTTTTTCAGAAGAAACTGTAATATAGCTAAAGCACCATCTACTTGATGGAAGTCGTGCCTGTTGTACAGAACTTGGAGCTCTGTCCGTAGATGCTCTTTTGCTAGAAATGAATATGTTTCAAGAGTATTTTTAAATTCTTTTTCTGGAAAAGTCTTCGAAAATGCTGGGGAAAAAAGTCCAATTACGGCTGTCTCTGAGTGTTTCTTTCTCTTGTTTTTATCAGTTGTTCCTCTGAAAGACTTATATCCTGCGCCTTATCTCTTGAGTGTTTCTTTCTCTTGTTTTTATCAGTTGTTCCTCTGAAAGACTTATATCCTGCGCCTTATCTCTAGCAGTCTGTACGTAACTTACAAACATCTCAATATACGTTTTAATTTTCCCAGAATCAATGGCAATGGTTTGTAAATTTTTTGAATAAAATGTCAGCATGGGTAAGTTGCGGTAAAAAAAAACTCAAGCCAAAACAAAAATACTGGATCATGCAAATTAGACAGAAATCCACTGCTGTCTCATTGTGTCTTGTCGTCTACTCGTTCAGAATTACAAAACGCTAAAATCGGTTCATTCTTTTGTTTGACCACAGTGTGAACTGCCCGAATATTGAAAACTCGTCTTGTGGTTGCCAATTTTGGTAGTTTTTTTTCCACAACACGATTGAGCAATTTTGTCCTCTGCGAAGATCGAGAAAGGAATTCAGGAAATCCGGATAAGTTCGAGAAAAATATTCTCACGTAACTATTTATTGCTGCAGCTTTTTGCATCACTAAAACTGGTGAGCGTAGCAGTGTTAGTAATAAGCGAAAGGATATTACTTTCTGATTTTTGCCGGAACTCCATTAGCATGACCACTCATGACAGCAGCACTATCGTAGCACTGAACAATTAATTTCTCTTTGTCTTCTCACAATTGCGAGTCTACTTCTGAGTAAATAACGTTGTATAAGGATTCTGCATCTTGCCCGTCTTGATTAAAAAACCCCCAAAATCTTTCATAAATAGTACCATTGTTTTCATACATGTACACAATGACCATTTGTTGTGTAGTGGACACATCAATTGTTTCATCTACCATGACATCTAAGTAATTTGCCTGTTTTATTTCTGCTGATATTTGTTCCCTGCAAACCCATAACATGCACTTAACAATTAATTTTGTACTGTCTTTGAAGTACCTTTAAATACGCTCTCGTAAAGCCAGTTCAAACGCCCCACAAAATTTCACAAAGTCAATTAGTCTGCCAAGAATGTATCTGTTTCTATCCACTTGTTCATTATGTTTTCTGACTGACTGCCTGTAAGCACTGGCAAGTTGCATGCTGATATTTACACTGCCCAGAAGTGATACTTCAATTGTGGCATTTCTGTGAGCATGTGAGGTGTGGTTTCTCTCCTCTCTCTCTCTCTCTCTCTCTCTCTCTCTCTCTCTCTCTCTCTCTCTCTCTCTCTCTCTCTCTCTCTCTCTCTCTCTCTCTCTCTCTCTCCTCTCTCTCTCTCTCTCTCTCTCTCTCTCTCTCTCCTCTCTCTCTCTCTCTCTCTCTCTCTCCTCTCTCTCTCTCTCTCTCTCTCTCTCTCTCTCTCTCTCTCTCTCTCTCTCTCTCTCTCTCTCTCTCTCTCCTCTCTCCTCCTCTCTCTCTCTCTCTCTCTCTCTCTCTCTCTCTCTCTCTCTCTCTCTCCTCTCTCTCTCTCTCTCTCTCTCTCTCTCTCTCTCTCTCTCTCTCTCTCTCTCTCTCTCTCTCTCTCTCTCTCTCTCTCTCTCTCTCTCTCCTCTCTCTCCCTCTCTCTCTCTCTCCTCTCTCTCTCTCTCTCTCTCTCTCTCTCTCTCTCTCTCTCTCTCTCTCTCTCTCTCTCTCTCTCTCTCTCTCTCTCCTCTCTCCTCTCTCTCTCTCTCTCTCTCTCTCTCTCTCTCTCTCTCTCTCTCTCTCTCTCTCTCTCCTCTCTCTCTCTCTCTCTCTCTCTCAAGTGTACGAGGTCCTTAAAACTGGACTTTGTCGAGCCACTTACCTCTGTATTAAAAATCAGACATGGAAAACAAAACAGAGCGTTTGTTTGAGCACACCCACATAACCAGTTATGTTTAGTGTAAACGTCTTTGTTGAATATACGTTTTTGTGTCTTAGTTTCTGTGGTAATTTCTAAATGTGATCAATCAGGGCCTAAACATTTAATAGATCATTTTTCCTCGAAAGTCAGTTTTCTGTTCACTAAAATTGATTGAACGGAATTAATTTCGAAGCTTGGAAGAACAACTAACGCCTCTCAGTTTACCGTCTGCAAGTAGTACCCTGACACAAATACGTTAGCGTTAGTTTGAAAATAAACTTACAATATACCTCATTAAAAGCATGTCTTGTTCAGAGTACAGTGTCCAACGAAACAGAAAAACGCACACGTACGCATACTAATTTATTGAAAATTGTTGCACTTTCACATGATAAATTACACAAATTAATATTAAAAACTCCTCGTCAGCTCAGCAGAATAAACAAGGCTTTGTTTACTTTTGCTACGATATTTCTGTTTGGTGTTAATGCCGCACTTTCAACTCTGCTGGCATCTAGCTGTGAGTTGCGGTGGTGAAATCTCGTTTCTTCAGTCAGTGCTGCTACCAAGCGGCAAACGTTGGAACCGCCTCTGTATGTTACAGATACAAAGGAAAGAGTACAGACAGCATTTTGCACTTGTCCAAGGTTAAAGCTCCCATAAGGGATAATGTCACTTTGACATGCGCATGCGCAGATAATCTAAAATCGTAGCACAAATCCGCTTTGCACTTCACAGCGTTGCAACATCGCAGATAACAGAATAAAAATACCAGACGTTCATGATTGATGCAATGAACTCTGATAACTGTGCTAGGGCCACAAAATATCCAGAAATTGTATAAAATTTCACGAAAAAAATATTTGGCAGAAAACTGAGTGTGCACGTGCACATGTGCTCTTTAATACCGGCCTCTACTGCATATAACTAACTTCCTGGTATAGACAACACATGCTTGCAATTTATGCAAATGCACACCTGTTTCTTTGTCCCAAGAGAATTAAATGTATACATTATTTGCATGTTCATAATCTGAGCACCTGGAACAGTCTGAGCACATGGGTGTTAAACCTTGTACACCACCTTGAGGTGGAGTAAAAAGTGATGAGGTTTTAAAATATATGTGAATAGACAAGCATAAGATATTTTTTAATTTTCAATAAATTTAATTCATTTTGGATGTGGTAATATGGTTCACAGTCATGAATGGTGAAAATTGACAAATAATACTAAAATAGGTCATGATATGTAAGCAATTTTTGATTCGAAATAATTCTAAAGTAAGGTGTGTTAAACAGTTCTGATAAATACATATTTTATAAATCTACACATACTGAGTTAAAACACCGGAAATCTATTTAATTGTAGGAAATTGAATGAAAAATGTTTACAAATTTGCTCTCAGACAGTTGGGTGGCAACTTTTACACTACATATACGTATGTCAGCGTAACAATGTGTTACTCAGCTACATCCTCTACACATTTGGGTGCTGAAGTTGCATGGATTACATCCCAAGTGAACAAATGGTGCGCCCACGTCAGGAGAAGTTTGTTTGCCAGTAATACGTAAATAGAACAATGTGCTGTGCCAATAGTAAGTGCCTTTAAACTCTGGAACATATGTTAGTTTCTTATGATTATATTGCATGCTGCATTTTACAAAAACATTAAACATTGCTTTTGTTGTTAGTTAAATCGGTACATTCAAATTAAATTTCATGTGAAAATTTATTAATATTTTCAGCAGAGGTGTGATTTTATTTTTAAATTCTTGTTACCATATTTTGTGATGCATAGCTATAAAAGCAAAAATCAGTTAATATAATTCCTCATGGAAATAGTAGTTAACTTACGGTATTCACAGTTATACATATTACAAATGAGCTTACATAGTTCTCTGTGTGTGTACAATGGGTTAAAATTACAACATATGGAAGTTTGCAATTCATATTGATTATACGAAAAAAATTTTGGAATCTTCTAAGTTTTTGGTTACGTCCAAAATCGAAGACGAAGGAAAGAAGTCTTTGATTCAATGTTTAATTTTCAAAGCTTTGCACACTCCTATAAGGAACCTTCCTTGTCTGACAGTAACGTCTCTACCACTCAATAGATGCCACGTGTCAGGTTTACAGTCTGAAGAAAGGCCATATTCTCTCTTGCGCTCTGTTGATTTCTGCCATCCTGCGTGCTCCCTCCAACATGGACCAGATGTCTCTTGTGCTCGTGGGAATGTAGCCCAACTGTTGTGCGATGTCTCTCATCTGCCGTTGGGACAGATCATGGCTGAGGTCAAACAGTGGTGTTGGTGTTTGTCTGTTGCTGTGCAGTGTTGCTACTTTCTCAAGTCCCTGCTTCTGCACAAAGTCATGCATCTTCCATGCTCCTTCTAACATAGACTTCAGGTCTCTCTGTTGTCGAGGTACATAGCCGAGCTTTTCAGCCATACCATTCATTTCTGTGTCTGTAAAGTACTCCAATAACCTTGTTCTGTCTGTCATCTTCCCTTTGCATGTCTCCTTCAGCACATAATCTTCCACCTTCCTTGCACCATCTATCATGGCTCTCAGATCACGTGGTGCTCGAGGTACATACCCCAACTGCCGTGCAACTGCAGTCATATCTTTTACTGTTTGGCCATATAATTCTGGCTTTAGCCTTCTTCCGTATTTATTTTTTGGTGTCCGTATTTGCATTTTTACTTCAATTTGTTGCATTTCTCCTCCTTATGGCACTGTTATTGATTTGGAAAATATGTTTTATTGATTTTAATGATTTATGTTTGAAATTATTGGTCTTTCTTTCTATTTATGTACACACAGGATGTATGCAGTTAGATTTGAATACTATTAAGACTTTTCACTTGCTGATTTTGAACTGGTGGGATAGCTGTAGAACTGAGTTGATATAGATATTGTCTGCTATGTATGTATTGTTGGAATATCATTATTTATTGAAACAATCACCAACACGGTTAATAGAAATACAAAGAAGTCTGTTGTTATTGAATTATTTTTTTATATTGTGATAAATTTTGTAATTATTTATACTTTAACTTCAGTCCTACATAATTTTGTTATTTAAGAAATGTTGAGGCTACCTACCTTTCATTTCAAAGATTTTAAATTATTGTTTTTAAAATTTGCCTCTTAGTTTTTTAAGCCAGTACTAATAAATATTTAGACTGTTTCAAGTATTTTAATTCCTACATGTGAGCTGTGGTAGGATTATTTTTGTTTCTATGATGATATCACAATCAGCTACAGCCGTGAGATTGCTATCATAGTGTTATTACAGTAGAATCTCACTGTTTCGGCTCCTTTTATTAAGACCATCTCTCTTTAATGACCCATTTTTGAGGAACCTTGAAAATTCTGTTTAAAGAAAGTTGGAAATTTGGGGGAATTCTGTTAAAAAATATTTTTTTTTTTAATACCTATTGCATTTCTCTTAGTGAGCACTGTATTGCAAGCAATGCACATCTAAAAATAGATACCACCTCCATTTTGTTATATGTCAGTCAAAATCTGTCAAAAATATCCCAAAATTTCTATTACATCCATCACTAACAACCTTATTCCTGGAAACTGTAGGGAGGTTTTATCAGTGGGGTTCTACTGTAGTGTGACGTTGGTACTACAAGGTGTCTACCCACAGGGAAAAGGCAGGGAAAAGTCAGGGAATTTTCCCCTGGGTTATTAAAGATATAAATAATTTCTTCTCTGAATAAATTGTTAGTCGTGTGAATACATAGAGTAATGTAATTATGATGTAATTTAGTGAGTGAGTGAAGAGATTTGGGCAGCTCTTGAAAGCAAGATCTTGAGAGCCATATAATGTAATGTAATTATGTGTTTTAAAATGTCAATTTTGATGTTTGTGAACTGGCAATAATGCATTTTTTGCCAAGTGACATGGGGTCTATACATACAAAATAAAGTATTTGTGTGTTTGTAATGTGTGCTCGTGTGAACTCAGTAGCATGTATCGTTAGAAATATTGATAGGTTGAATATAAGTGTTGGTCCTGCTTGCTGGGTCTGTTGCAGTGTAATGTAATTCTATTTCACTTATAGCATATTTATTTTGTCAGCACTGGAAAAATATAGGTAATGGATGGTTTCTGTTTTGAAAATAGACCAGGAAAAATTGTAAGATTCTACCTGGAAAAAAAGGAAAAGTCAGAGAATTTCAAAATGGGATTTCAGTGGACACACTATAATAATGTGATGTGTGTGCTTTTTTCCAGGAACCTGGGTAGCACAGGCTTGTTGGGTAATACTGGTGCCGGAACCAAAGTCAGTAAGAATCTCTACTCTACCTTACTTAAGTCTAGTTTTGGTTAGATCTGAGCTACTGTTAGTGAGTTTCTTTTCCCCGTAAAGTATGTTTTAGCAGTAATGTGTTTTAACAAGTGTGGTCAGAGTTAAGCATTTAAACACCTAAGAGTGATTATTAATTGTTTCTAGATGTACTTTCTTTATAATCCTGAAACACCAGGTGTTTAATAGGCGTTTGGATTGTAGTGGTATGTAAAATGTCTTCACTGCTTCACAGCTTTATTATGAGACACACTTCACAGTTTTTCTTGGAAGCTGTTTATTTTTTCATACAATACTACTGTATGGTAATAGCCTACTAAGTGGTCATGTAGAATTAAGGGTGCCGCCTACCTGGTGATTGAAATGCACTGCAGAGTGTTTGAAATCAGTGGTTTTTACGAAACCATTAAACTTGTCCCCGTGATATTGGTGTACAAAAAGAAAACTCACTGCAGACTAAGTACGTATAATACTGTCAATACATCATGTATATTATAAGTGCTGTTCCCGAGCCCTCCAATATATCTAAAAACTGCTTTTTCACACGGCTGTATCGCATAATATGCAGGTTGGAAACATGCTAAACTATTACAGAGACCTGCATTGAACCTTGCTGTAGACTTTTCACCGATAAAATGATATAGTATTTTAAGTGGTGACCCTAGGTACACACAGAACAACGGAAACACTGCACGCCAGTTCGGCGCCTTGCGTGTAGGAGCGAAGGGGCATCAAGGCGCACGTGTCAGTGTCGTTCTTATCGCTCCCGCCCTTCCCTGCCTCAACTGCGCTAAAACCCTCCAAGTTGGCGGCGCCCTTAATGGCATTTCATTCTCACACCTTTATGTCACTACGAATCCAAACTTAAGGTCAGCTTTTATAGTTATGCAATTGTATATAACAAAAAAAAATCAGTTAAAAATTGTATTAAAAATCGTACAAATCCATATGGATATTATTTATAACTGACAGTTGTAGCAAAATAATTAATAAAAATTATTGCATTAGTCAGGAAAGACATACTCTCAAACATATTTTTTCATAAAACAAATTTGTATTGTATCCCCAAGTGTACATGAATCAGTAGCATAGTAGTGGGAGCAAATCCGCAGAGACAATCTTAATCTATAGCAGAGCTAGTGCCCAGATGGCCGTGCATGGGTACTTGAAGTCAATACAGAAAATTTTGTTACTGAGGGAGACAGTGGAGGGTGAAGTGGTGACTTGGTGTCTGTCCTTGTGGGAATGTAGTCTGCGGCTGCTGACTGACAACAACTGACTGCTGACAGACAACTGGGCGTGAGCCACCCAAGTCTAGTCGCCTCACTGTAAACGTGTTGGTGGGTCTGGAGACATTCTTAGGCTGATGTTTTGGTGGCTTGTGGAGAGGACCTGCTGATCCTCCTTGGAAGAGTTGAGTGAGCATTATTACCGGCTACTGTCTAACATCATCCTTGATCTCACTGCATTCCCCATGCAAGACCCCTACAGTTCTCAGTATGGGGCATAACCAGCTTGTAGTCTTGAGTTATAGTGACCCTGTGTATTTGTTCTCCTCAATTCTCAGGAACCTCAGAGAAAGGTTCTCTCTTCCCTCGCCACAGGGGCAGCACTAGACACCAAACAACAAGAGGCAGGAGCGCCCTTCAGTGGGGATGGGGATAGATCTTCTAATGTGGTGGTCATGCATACACCTGAAAGTACACAGGTAGATGATCACACATATGGCAAAGCGAGTATAGAAGACATGAAATACACTATAATTCACTGGACCACAAAGAGGTAACTGAGAGACATATGTTTTATTCCGTCTTTGCAATTTACAAACATATATCTCTGACCTGTGCACACTAACGTCTAGTGGATTATGGACCAAGTTTTCCGAGCTGATACAGCACGGTGGCTCGAAACAGTGTCTCTGCCAATTGAACTCAAACGCGGTGTTTTGGGGATTGCCTGCCTCTCAGGCGGCAAAGGGTTTCCTTGGCTTGTGGAACAGACCAACATAGGCGATGGTGCTCGGCGATACAGTGTACTGTGTGGTAGGGGGGCATTAGAGGCTGAGGCTTCATACTCACCCTCAATCACCCTTATCAGCTCTCGAGACCTTGCTTATTAAGAGATGCCCAAATCTCTTCACCACTCACTCACTCACTCACTCACTCACTCAGCCAAAGAGCTCAGCGACCTCTCCACCTACTGTAGATCGTCACATTGCCTGACCCTACACCAGTGTCAGGGCTCTCACTGCCTTAACCATGCTCTGACTACACTCCTTGCTATTTGAATTTGAATACCTGTTTTCTTCAGGGGTCTCCCTCACCCCTTCCTGCAGCAGTGTCTACCATGAACCCCAGTCAGCATTTTCGGCATCTAGGTCCATCCCGTCAGGTCCTGGGAAAAGAGTACGTGCTGGATGTAGTTGTTTTTGGTGGATTATTAAAAACAAACATAATCTTCATTGTTTTTGCTTTCTCTATCATCTCACTATCTTTCATTTACCCGAACCTGCTTTAACCTTATTTCATCACCATACCTATAACCATTCTTCAGGTGTTCACATCTGTCGCTCCGATCGCCCTTCAGGCTTGTGGTAGGTGAAGCATCCTTCTTCATGCTGGGATTGAGGTATGGGTGTAATCCCACCATGCTGATTACCACTGGAGAGGAGTGTCTAACCTCTGCCCCCATCTTTTGGAGAGTACTTGGCATGTTGACAGTAGTCCCAACCTATCTGAATACTTTCAGAAAGAAGGTAGAGGTAGCCCTTAGGGACATGGTATGCAAACCTTCCCACGGGGGACTCTGCATGCTGGCGGTAGTTCCACCTTCCTGACATCCTGGAAAGACATAATGAATAACCAGGGCGACGCACCATGAGGTAAGTTACTGCCCTCCATGAGGCTGCCCAGACCTCTCCCCCCTCCATCTTCTTCCATTCTGGCACTTCCATTTTGATTTACGGAGGCCTTGCCAACCCCTACAAACACCCACTTTCCAACTGTCTGTCACTTTTATGCTGCGCCACCAGGTTGGGTGGCAGAAGGTGGCAAAGAAGGTCTATGCCTTGGCCTGGGAGACTGTGTGGTTGGAACTGGGATCTAACTGAGTGTACGCGTAACTGAGGGAGGAAGTGTCCCACCAACGGAATCACGCTATATGCTGCATTACTGACCAGACTCTCCAACACCAGTAAACCTAAAGGGGTCTTTACCTAATACAGCCCATGTCACCACTACCACCAACCCCACGGAAGGCATCACATTCCTTGTCACGCCCAACTGCCACATCCAGGGTAGCATACCGGCTTGTACCGGTAACAAACGAGCCCAACCCTAAGACTTCCATAGCAACCAGGACCTGGTCTGAACCAACCAGTTCCTGCCAACAATCTGAGGTTAGTGATGCGAATCCCGATCAACCTATAAATTTCCCCATTTATGTAATGCAAGCTTCTCTTACCTCAGGGGTGGGGGAGCTGTGGAATTCTCCTAATGACGGCGGTGATAGGTCAAGTTAACATGTGTGGGGTATCATTGTATTCAGGGACATATAACTTCTGAATTAAATTTATATTTCATGCAAAAATTATATTGAACTTATGCCAGAGACAGTTGAGAATGGACTTAAAAAATGCTTGGTAAAACCTTGCTTTGCTTGATGTTTTTAATGTTTTGTGAGAGAAGGGGAGGCTAAATATATGTTTCTAGGATATGTATTATCATTTTCAGACAATGTCTGTATATTAAAATCAATTTATCTTTAATTTTAAAATAATATCTTTTTTCACTAGAGACAATTAAACACTGACTTAGTGCAAATAATGGCAAATTTTAATGTATAGGTGTTGGGGGCGAGTCCAATTCAATCCAAAATTTTCTATGATGTGCAACTGACTGGTCTTAATGACCTTATTTCTTGAAACAGTAAGTTATCGTTATGCTAAAGTTTTAATGTACTCAACTACGAGAATCAAGCAGAGTTGTTCGAAGAATGTGTGAACATTACTGATGTTGTCCGCCCTCGCTATTTATTGTAAGATGACCAGAAGTGTTGCAGACTTCTGAATTCAATCTTTTAACTAGGGATGGGCAAATACCACATTTTGCCGACACCAAAGATACCTATTCTCAGGTGTCGATGCAGCTGATTACAGCAATCCCAAGACCAGTTTTCATGAGCACAATCCTAATTCCCAATAGTTGGAAATACTTTTTTATTACCTAAATTTATGTCTTCAGTTTTGTGAACCTTTTTAAGCACTTTGTATTAGATGTGTACATCATAGAAATGAAACACAACACTAATTTTAATAATAAATTTAGACAATTTATTCTTAGACAAATTATAATTAGACAAATTATTTAGACAATAATAGACAATTTAACTGGGCAAATAAGTGATTTAACAGTCAAGCAAAAACTGTTACCAGACAATACAGCTATCATTACAAACTGAGTTCATTAAAGACTTGGATTTAATATCCAAGAAATACCATACATAACGTCAAAATGCATGTTTTTTTAACTCTTTTGCTGTCAAAAAAAATTTCATTATTTTTACCCAAAAAATGGGGGGGGGGGAGGGGGGGGGGAGTAAAAAATGTTTACGTATAAATAATATTATTATTAACTTATTTCTAACACAAACTATTTACATAGTATATACAGTATATAGTATATATAGTATATAAAATCCTATTCGACTAAAGTCGAATGCCGCAAGTAAGCAATATTTCCGGCATTCTATAATAGTTGAACGTCGCAGTTAAATAGTTAAACCAACAGCCTAAAAATGTCATTAGAAAGAACTTATTGAAATAAATTTAACATTAAATATTCACTTGAAATTGAGCAAAACATAAGCAGTGCAAAAAATCTGTAAAATTTAGGTGAATAAAGATGAAAGTAGACCCAAAATTGTCAAAAAAAAGTTATAATTTTGCTTCAAACTTGTTAATTTTTAACTTTGAACTTAAAATGCAGTAACTTGGCAAACACTAAAAACAAATATCAGTTTTACACAATTCTCACGTATTATTTGAAGTAATTTGTTTTTCTCTTACAACCCCTCCCTCAATGATTTATTTTTCTGTGACCCTTAGGAAATAATTATATCCTTTCTGTATTATGTAAATGCATCTTGCAAATAATTACAACTCAGCCCCAATCATGTTACATAAGTAGTGGAAAACAGACATGTGCAATTTAGGTCCAAAAACCAAACAACAAAGGAAAAAAATAAAAGCTGCTAGGTTCGTTTCTGCCTTTTGAGGTTAGGTTCAATGCTGCTTGTCACAAGGTCTACTACACTGAAAAGCAATATATTTACCGCCATGGAAAATGTGCATGGAATTTTATGCTAAACTCAGCTTGAACATATTTTTCTAGCCAGTTTCTCATGCTGGGATTGTCTGCTTTTACCCGGGGAATGCTGGATACTGCCATAATTTCCACAAAATCACACTCAAATTTTTGTTTGTTTTTATACAAACTGGTTATGTTTTGAAGCAATTCATCAATAGAAACTTATATTGTAGACAATGTAGATTGATGATCTTGGTTTTGTTTGTTTTTTCTGGACACGTGTTTTGTGCACGTTTATTTACGCATCCAGTCCATGCGCGCGTTGCAAAACCTACACATCATTATTTCGTCATTTATATAAAAAAATGTGAAATCCATCACTTTTATACTCCTTTTCGCAATTGTTTATTGACAAAATCTTTGGCATTTTGTGGGCTTTAAGCAATGCACAATTTAATTTACAACATTACCGATATCCAAGAATCTGAAGACAGCCTAATCCAAAACAATAACAAAATTCCAGTTGGGGATGCAATGCCCGAAGACTACACGAGATCTATTTTGTTCTTGTGAGAAAATGTGTACGAATTGTTCGTACTGCTCTCTTTCAGTTCACTATCTATAAAAATAACTATCAATTTATGTCATACAAACACTTATTTGTCAAACTTACTGTCCTCTTTTGGATCCTTGAGAAAATAATGTCTACTATCGATTAAGCTTACTATTGATTCTAAGAACATTCGATAGTGAAGGTGACTTCTCGCATGTGATGTAAACAAACTCTAAACTCTAGTGAAATTTCGCGTAAAACTGATTTTAAAAAAAAGGCAAATTTAGTTATTTTTTGTGAATTTCACACTTACCCATTTTTTGTGGACCCTAAGTCGCATTGTTTTGCATTCGCATAGTGTCCAAAAAGGAATGATGCACACAATATTTGGCTAATGTACCAACAGGAAATACAGTAATATGAAAACAAAGGGAACAATTCATTGGAAAACAATTGTTCCGAATAAATTTTGGGTTTCGGATAGATGGATGCTGTAAATTAATGTTGTACAAGATGTAGCATTCCGGTTTATTTAATATAGGATAAAATAAGTTAGAGCTACTAATCTGTTAATAATAACCTACAAATATTGTTCAGATTCCGCTGATACCGATGGTCGTGGTATTGGCCGGTTAATCGGCATCGGCATATCCCTCATTTTAATCAGTATGGGCAAAGGGAAGCATAAACATGTTGAGGAAACTCCATGACTCTACGTATCAGGCATGTCAACAGGGGCTGACATTAATGCTTGTACATATTGGAATCCCTTGTATGCCTACAAATATCTGCAACTAGTGAATGTTGCATGCATATGCTTCTAACGTGTTGTACCTATTAATGTTGCACAATCACCATGATAGTGCATAATTATGCACATCTAGACCCACCAAATTATGGCTGTTTCATGCAATAGTCTCCTTTTCTCCTAACTTGAGCATTGTTGAGCACATTTGGTCTTCATTATGGGTTTCCCAGATCTATGTGTGTGCATGCAGGCGAGTATGCGTATTGTTGAACCCCACCCCACCACCTTAATCCCTTAATGTTCCCATTACTTCCAACATAATTGTACAGTTTGGTCATAACATTCAGGGAGGGGCAATTCATTGGAAAACCACTATACTTTGTGTAGTCTAATGGTCGGCTATTGTCTGGTTGCTTTTGTGTAATGTTGTTGAGATATGGTGGTTTCTCGCCAATAGTCGCTACACATGCATAGAATTAACAGACTTTGCTTTGTCTAGTGATTATTTTCATTAGTGCTTAGTCAATACAAGCAATTCAGATACCAGTAATACTAATAACTGAACATAATTTTATAATTACAGAGGTTACTCGAAAATAGATTTTTAGTGACAGGCGGGAACCAAGCTTAAGGTATAGTGCGTGTTTTCAGACTAACGGCACGAACACGGGTCGACTGCAAATGCACTGAACTTCTAACTGTAGTGACAACTGGCTAGCAACGTGGTTTTTCAGGCTGGGGTCTTACTGCCAGTCCGCTCTTGAGTAAGCTGTAATTGCTGTATGTGAGGAAGACAACTGGACAAGGGTCACAGTGTTCAGGCTGGAAAGCTACTCTAGTGAACTGCCTTGAAAATGGCTTGTCCGCATCATATATACTGCTTTGAGGGCTGTGGCGAGAGAAGGGCACATGGACAGTGAGAGAATGGGGGTAACCATCCCTCCTGCGCATCGAGGATGCGCGTGCAGTACTAGCCAGCTCAGCGCAGCCTTGGGCAGGGGATAGCCCACCCACCAAAGTGGTGAGTGGCAGCGGCATGTAGGCTGCCTTCTGGCAGGCGGCGCAGCATACTTCCAGCATTGGTGCTTTAAGAGGATGTGGTGGACGTGTTAGCAACTGCGTGTAACTGTACAGAACAGGGGCAGTGACAGAGGCGCAGGCTATTACGAGCCAATGATGCCGCCTCGTGGTTCGTCAGTTTATTTACGACAATATCTTCCAACCATTACTTGCCGAACCGTTTTCAAACATGTATGTCACTAACCAAACCTGCAATGAATAGTTTCAGATAATGTTCATGCCAGTCAAATACAGCCACATCTATAACGTTATTCCAAATTCTGTTTGCATTTGTATGTGAGATTGAGATATTAATTCTCATTATTGCCAACCAACAAGTTCAGCAAACACGTAAGAAGAACAGAAAGAAGGAATGGATTCTCACTGTCACCAACGTACAAGTGCAGTAAACACATAGGATTGAAAAACTGATACAATATGTAAACTATGCTATTGATAGCACCAGTTGTCTACTATCAACATTGTTTTGTATTCACATAGTGTTCAAAAACGATTGATGTTCACAATCTTTGGCGACTACCATCGGTTTTGAACAGGTGTTACAGGAAAACAAATGATCGGTGATTGTTGAATGCAGTCAATTATTAGAATTGTTTATAGAGGAATTTCGACTAGACCAAAATTAATGGGAAATATGATAAAACATAAATAAAGGGAACTAATAATCAAAAATTCACTGTGTAATACTATATAAAAGGAAATACTTTCTCTCACCAGGTAGATGGTTTTCAACAGATTAAAAGTTGCACTGTAAATAATGATGCTTGCTAACTGCTGCTGCTACCTTGGATGGTAGAGGGAATGAATGTTGACTACTCTCTCAGAGCCTAAATGGACTTACCACAGCGAATAATACTGGTTTTAATATACCGGTGAGGGGGTTGTGAACAGTATTGGGCCATTTGAGAGTAGGTTTACTTCGGGCTTGAGGGGAATCAAACCCCAGAGTGAGGCAAATGGAAGTAGCTTCCCACCCAGAGAGTTCTATTCTCCTCACTATAAGGATCGCAAATATGTGGGATGCCAGCGGTCCCAGAAGGGTGGAATGGGGGTGATTTGGGGGTGGGGATGTACGTTCTGGCAGGGGAGATCTTTGTAGGATGGGTGGCTTGTCGCGAGGGGATAAAGTCGGGAGAAGGGAGTGCTGCGCGGGGTTTGATATCTGGCTGGGATGGGAGACAAACACGTACAACCTTCCCAGACACTAGCTTGACTACGCAAAACCTCGGGTACTCTGTGCCTTCCGGGTTTGTACCCTGAATCAATCTGCCAGAGTTGAGCTTGATTATACTAGTCGTGGGAGGCTGCCTAGCTGTGGTGTCCACTGTAGTAGTATTAGCTACCTGGTGTAATTGTTTAACTTGGTTCTCATAACTACTAGAAAGATATCCGGGCCAGTGAGCACCCAGGAGGTGATTGAGTGGGGTGGCGATCTCTAGCGGTACTAAGGGGGGGATAGGCCACGGTGGGTGGGGTTCGTCCTCAGATGTTGAACTTACCGGAGTTCCAGTGCTGTCTGCTCATGCTAATGAATGTGTAACATTCCCTGCGTCGCTGTCTATTCTGAATACCTCCCCTCCTATTGTACATTTAGACCACTGGAAATACACAATATTACACAATACCAAAAATACCAAGTTATAAGGAACACGGGGTAACTATCTACGAAGGACAGTACACAATCAATTAAATCTGACGTAATATTTATTACGTGGTTCACCCTGGAGAGTCCCAACTATTCCAGAAAATACAAAGTTGGGAGTCAATCCACCTGGCTAAACACTCTAAAATTTACGAGAAAGATGTGACCGTTACATATTCAGGCGAAGGAGAGCCTGGAGAATAAAGTAAAAATTCTCTGGTCAAAATCCATATCAATGCAACTTTACAGATGCTAGAAAATATACCTCGAACATAGCAACACAATCTTACCACATGCTCAACTATTGGAAGTTACTCAGGGAGGTAAACTACTACATGCCGACTCGTTACCACTGGGTCACGGGAAGTTTACTGGGGTAAGGAATACTGGGGTCAAGGTGAGGTTTACCTGACGATGAAGTAGTTGTCTCTCAAGTTGTTGAAGGAGGCAGGCCTTCAGTGGAGTGCGCCATGTTGCAGCTTGCAGAGCGGAGGAGAGTCCTCACAGACTGACGAGAGTCTTGCTTCAAGCTGAGAAATGTCTTTGAACAGACTCGAGAATCCTTGGTCTGACTAGGTAGGAAAGTCTTAAGCAGACTAAGGTAAAGGAAGTCTTTTCAGACTGAGGAAGGCTCGCGTCCTCTTCGGCCGGCGAGCCCGGTGTATCTGCTCAAACTGGAAGCTGGAGTCGTATTTATACTAAATTTCCTTGTATCAGCAGTTGTACGATCTGCACGGGATGTAGTGTAACCTTACACACAGGGACGTGTTATTGGGGTGCAGGAGCGCCACTCATTTTTTATCGCCCCGCGTGGAAGCGACGACAAATTAAAACCTCTGTCTTCAAGGCCTCGTGGCGTCACAAGACCACGGAGGTGCTGCCATCTCTTGGTGTTGCAGACACTTCTTCCGGGGCTAATCGACGAGTAGTAGAAATTCACAAATCTTTATTTATTTCGCAGGGGTGCCTTTGCATTCATAAATTTGGACAAGCAAAGGGGACTGTAATTACGCATGTAATTTACGATGAAGTATTCGGCTACCTATGCTCGTGGGCTTCCCTAGCTCGATACATTTCAGACAATTTGATCGCTTATATATTTCACCCCTGAGTGCAGGTGGCTCGTGGATGGAGCGAAGTTGTCCATAGAGAGCACATCCGCACCACGCAGCATGTTGGCATGCATCAATAACATGGTAGTAACTTGCGTTAAAGCAAAGTCTAGTACAAGTGTATTTGATTATTTGTTTTTTCAGTATGCTTTTTAAAAATAATACTTAAAAAATTATCACCGCGACTTGTTAGTGTGTTGCAGTACAAAGTAATATTGTTTACAATATGGAGGAAGTTGCCATGTGTTTTTTATGTTAGTTGCAATTCTGTGATTTCAAAGTGCACAAAATAAATTTACAGCATTTCTTATAATTGTTATATTTCGCAGTGTTTTAATCTACATGTGTTGGATCATCACCAAATTTTTAGTTGTCATAAGTAACTGTTTTGGTGGTAGGTTTGGAAAAAATATTACAGATTTGACTGATGTCCAATTCCTGTGTATCAGCAGATACCTAGATATCAATATCAGTTTTGTCTTCTCAGCACTAGTTTACATTACCAGGGTTAGCACCTCTTCCCGTAGCATTTCCATGAGGCCAATCACAGCCAAACTTAAATAATTTGCCATATTACTCATAATGGTGTTGAATGCCAACTTTTTGTTCTGATTGAAGTTGTTGTTATACTTAGCGCAGGCCTGTCCTTTTATGGATTTGCACTCTAGAAAAATTCAAAAAAATACACACACACACCCGAATCTTATAATGGAGGTGGATAATTAAGCGAAATACTTTGGTCATACGCCATTACCAAAATATTTTGCTTCGTTATTCACTGGCATGGGTATACAGTTATCCACACATTTCTGTTCCTGGCTGTATGATCACATGCAAAGAAGGCCAAGGCCATTATTGTAAAAAATCCTTTGCCGTGAATTGCCGTTTTTACGCATGCAATCCGAATTTGGTGATTGTGTTTTGCATTTGGCATTGATATCACAATGGTGAGGGAACAAAAATTATCGCTGATACTGTCGTATAAACGATAGTAATACGTGTGAGTGCAAAAAAGATTACCACATAGTTTGTACACTCCAAACCAAAACAACTACATTTAATATGTAAATGTCTTTCATAGCCACTTTTTTTTCTGTAATTTCCAATTTTTTTAATTCCAAGGATTTTACAAGATTTGACCCGATGATTCCAGGATTTTACAGGATTGTTATGTACAGGAACAAGGCTTTCAGCTTCAGGCCTGATGGCAGCCCTGATTTAGCATATTTCACTCTCCCATATTTGTATTGTGAACATTTAGAACTGTACACTGATTTGGTAAAATTAAAGACACAACTTGTTTTCACATGTAATGTTACACGTTGAGATGTAAGAATATGAAGAGGTGTACAACACTAGCCAAGAAAGGAATCAACAGGATGCAAAAGAGCTTTATTCAAATATGGTTTCCAAGCATGACAGGACAGAAACATCTATGTGATGGGAAGCAGGCAAGAAAAATGCAATCCACTAGTAGCAGATATATTCATTCCTAATAGCGATCAGGTTGTTCATCATCTGTTTATACGTTTATGGGTTGTGTCAATGAGCTCTTGAGATATCATGGATCATTCCTATTGTAGCATTGATTGCAGCTGTTGAGTCATTGCTGAAGACTGGTATTGTGCTGCCAAGTGGCTTCGGACAATATCCCACGTGTGTGATTGGATTTTGGTCCAACTATAATACGAGCCAATCCATGTGGCGAATAACAGCTCTAACAGCACAGTAACAGATGCTGTACAAAAAAGGTGTAGCTTGTTACCCATGAAGAGGAACTCAGGGTGCACAGTATCCAGGAAAAGACACCTGTGAGGAAGGAGAACCTTGATGCAGTAGTGGTCAACAAGCATTATGCCTCCCCAAACGAGAACTCTGCCACCTCCTAACCAGTGCCTTTCATTGATGTTGGAAGAGTGAATGTGTGTTCCCCTGCTCTCTCCAGATGTATAGACGTGCTAGTAATATTAATTTTAATTTGTCTCTCATCTATAAAGAGCATTCTGCTCTAGTGATGAGTTTCCAAGTCCTTGTGTTCTTAGCACTAGAGCTGAGCTGATACCAATACCCGATATTAAATATAGGCTGATAATACAGTATCCAAACCAGTGCTAATCTATTTTTTTCTACCAATGTTGAGACAGATATTTTCATTTATGCTGGGTCCTAAACACCAGAGGATAATAGGGTGGCGACTTTAGAGTAAGACAGGCTCTACTGCTGCTGTTTTGAGGCAGCAATTGCCATTTTTATTTTAAGAACTAATTTGACAGACTGTCGCTCAACAATCTAGAAGAGCGTGGAGAAGCTACTCTGCTGTGAGATAATCACGTGTGGGCAGTGTGAGCGAGAAAGTGAGATGAGATGCCGCTCTCACTCTACTGTGGCCTGCTGTGTGACAGGCACTGTAAGAGGTAATCATCTGCAGCCTGCATTGCAGGTCATCGAATTACCAGTTTGGCAGGCATCACACTGCAGCTCCACCTTGTAATTTCAGTATTTAAAATCTTTTCAAAGCAATGTGAATTCTGACATTTATTACCTGGCAATTGGCAGTGCTTCAGTTTTACTCTCAGTAAAATAAGGGTGTGCTAAATTTAAATAATATATATTCACGCATGATGTACCAGGAATAAATACTCACTAGTCTGTCTCAGCGAAGGACATCCCCATCTTTTTGACTAGAAGTAAAGCTAGGCACGTCAATAGTATGCAGGGTTTCAGTTTTGCCTGGGGACGGGTGCCTTCCCAGTATACAAAACTAGCCGGGTGGCTTTACAGCAGGACACGAAACCAGGTGTGGGCAACACAATTCAGCATTTTGGTGCCACTGATGCTTTGGTTATACCTGGGAAAAGGGTTGTTGGAGCAGTGTTAGTGCAGGCAGGTGCTGGTGTAGGTACAGTGTAGCAAGTTGTTGACAATTGAGGCTGTTGCGGTGGAGCAGGGCGCAGTATGGCGGGAACCAAATATGCGACGACTGGTGTTGGTGGCTGGTCACCAAGGATACTCTGTCAGGATGGTTTTCTGTGGAGGGTTGAATAAATCTCTTGGAATGGCGACTTCCACTGGGTCCTGAAGATGTCGGAGTGCTTGCATCTGAGCTTGAGGTCCTAAGTTAGCTATTTGAGACATCAGGGAGGGCTGATATTTGTGTGATCGGCCAGTAGCAAAGAGGATGTCTCACCTTTTTCTTGATACCCCTCCGCTCGGAATAGGACAACGGAAGATGGATTTATCGTACTGCTACTGTACCAAAATGGCAGGCTCCTTGTGCTGGTCGGGGGATGATGGACACCATGTTCCCAAGTCTGGAAGAGACTGCAGTCTACGAGGGAATACAGGTCTCACTGTCCAAGATCGCACATGGGTGTGTGGTCCTGTCTCAGTCTTCTCAACTCGGGGGATGTCAGACTCTCTTGGCAGAGACTGCAATGGAGAGTCCAACAAACACCTAGCCTACAAGCTGTTTCCAGGACATTGTTCCTGTGAGGCTCCTCCTTTCCTTCAATCCCAAGTGGTTGATGAGAAAGGCTGCCAAAGCTAGTGTGTGTGGGTGAAAGTGTTTGGCTTGTTTGAGTTAAATTTCCCCGGATCACCTGCGGAATTGTTACGTGAGGGTAGCTACAGAGAGGTGCTACGTCTACAGAAAAGAACTCAATTTAAAAGCTGACCCACATTTTATTCCAGTAAAGGAAGTAAACATGTGATAAATGCACCTTAGCTCCTGGTCAACTGGGCGAATATCAGCCGGAAAGCTAAAATACACTGTTAGGATTAGAGTTGTTTGGATACCATTTTTTCTGATACTGATATGCCAATGCCCTTCGCACTAAAATTTAGAAAAATTATTACTGTTAATAATACGTAAGAAACATTTTTCGTAGACTCATTTAAATAAACAAAATAACATCTTAAAATACAGTATATCATTTATTGTAATCTGACACAAAATGCAAGACAATTTTAAATGTCCGCACACACTATCAGCTAAGAGCGCACTGAGAAGTTATCAATCGGGCAATGTGATGGCTGTTGTGTTTGGGGGGGGGGGGGCAGGAGGATTACCTCTCCTCTCCACGCCGCTACTTGTTGGTGAAACCTTGCACTCATGGCAAATGTCATTCTGTTAATGCAATTAATTATATTTTACTGCAAAGAAAACTAGTAATTTTGAGACAAAAATAAGACTGTTATAATTGATTTCTTCAATGTCTTTCATAATTATGATTGAAAACAACGTCCTCTGGTTTTTTCTGTCGTGAATTACGCTGCACTCGGCTCGGTGCTTACCTACCAATTATTAGACTGCAAAGGTGTCAAATAGTAAATTACAGATTATCAGTTTATTCAAAGACGTGTGTCTATTGAAATAAATTAATATAAAGCCTTCTATTTCCCTGCAAGAAGTTACTGAAAATGAACCAGTGTCGACTCGACAGACACTGTCGAGCGCCCCACAATCCCACTTACTCGCTCACTTTTGTTTCGAGAGTTTAGGTAGACACTCTGGATGTCACCTATTGAACTGTGAACTCTGGTAGATGCAGCGTGACAGGCAATTTCCCAGAAACACATGTAAGCGCAAGGGCTGTTTGATTCAATGCCACAGCATGTAGCAGCTCTTATTGCTGCTCTTGAAGTCTTTATAACGTGTGTGTATATATATATATATATATATATATATATATATATATATATATATATATATATATATATATATATACACACACACGCGTGCGCGCGCACACACACACACACACACACACAGATGTTTTTGCAGGTAATATTGTTGTATTATTATTTTGAAACTGCAGTCAAGAGTACTATTAGTTATTTGTCTAATAAATTTCCTTCCATTTGGATGGTTCCTTGATGTAGTTGCATTTTTCATAAACACAAGTGTATGCTCAGGATAAATAGGTTTACAGCAAGTGTCTATTCATACTATCATAAATGTGTGAACTGTTAATTAAGAAGATTATTTTATTGACTTAAGGTTGGTGCCCAAAAAATATTTATAAATTTGCAAGAGGTGTTTCATTTGTGTGATTTGGTGTTAAATTTCCAGTCTAATAAAAGTGCAAAAAGTGGGAAGGTAATTTTGAAATTATAAATTTGTAGAGTAATGGAAATTTTAATTTTGTATTTTCTGCCAAAAAAAATTTCAAACCTATACACAAAAAAAAGTCTGGCTAACGCACATAATAATTTTTTATGTTGCTGAACTACTGTAGAGGATTTTGGAACTAATTTTGTGGTTCACCTATTGTTTCATTTTAATTTTTGTGTTAAAATTCAGATAAAAAAACTAGTTGATCCTATATCGCAGGTGAACTAAGTGTCACATAAAGAAATTGTTTCCTGGCATTCATATTAATTCACAGAACATGTAAATGTAGGTAATTTTATTGTCAAGTTTGTTGAATACAAAATTGGTAGTGAAAATTACAAAAAGAATTATTACGCTAGGTTTTTTTATTTAGTTAATATTGCTGGTATCACTTTTAAAAAAATCCTTAAAATCTAGAAAACATGTTTTGGCACTGGAAGGCTCTTGTCTTAATGCATTGTCATACTGTCTTGATTTTTGGAAAAGTATGTTTACCTTTTCCCACTTTTCACACTTATGCAGTTCAGTGTTTCCTGCCATGTAGATATTCTGGCGGTTGGGAGTAGTTTGTCGTGCTTGGAGAACATTTGTCCATGTGCTCTTAGCTCCAGAGAGTTAGTCAGTCCATCAGTGTTACATCATCAGGGATACACACTGCCATAATAGAAACTAGTGAAACAGAATATTCAGTTACCTTAAATTATATTGTTAGCAGTGGTTAAACCCAGTGTTTCTTCATTTTCTTGCTGGTGGTATGAACTGGACTGAAAGTGTTTGTACGCTGGTATCATGGTATAGCTCGTGGGGTTCCCTGTTTACCTGGCCAGGGACCGAATGAGCCATTGTGATGTCTCGAGTAGAGAGAGGAGAGATTTGGGCAGCCCTTACATTGAGGTCTTGACAACCGATAAGGATGAAACAAGGTGAGGATGGAGCATTACAGGAATGGAAAGAAGGGGGAAACGGGAGATCCCAGAGAAAACCTGCTGACATGCAGCAGCATCATCATCCGGCACAATTCCCAGATGCGAAAATCCGGGATCAAACCTGGTTCGCCTAGATCGGAGACGAGTTGTCACCGCGGTCCATGTGATGTCTGGAACATGGCTGATGATCATGTAGGTGACTTGACCATGTAATGTTGTTATTGCCTGGAGCCCTATTCTCTAACTTTTTACTGTCCTTGTATAGTCAACTCCCCTGGAATACCGACCCTCTCAAAATAACAAACCTTTTTTGGGGAACCATGAATAAAATTTCCAGTAATGACCTCCTTCCAAAAAGACCCCTTCAAAATATCAGTACTTTTCGTGGGAACCGTGAAAGGTCTAGAATCCAGAGTTTACAGTATTAAGGCAGTTACCGCGTAACTATCTTTATAAGGCTCACTGGTAGTGTGAAACTCAAAATGATGCCATGACAGTCTTTCGAATGCCTCGTGATTGTCTTTATGTAAAGACAGGCCAACAAGATATCTATGAGATGAAATGGAAAGAAAATTACCAAGTGCACACACTTCAGAGGGAAATAATATCCATTAAAATGCCTTGAAGAAGCGAAATACAAATTAATTTATGTTATATTTCTGCACAAGTATACAGTGTCTGGAATATATTTAAATTAAAAAGTACATTTAGCCTAGGTAATTTTTGCACTAATATGATTTAATGCTTTGTTGTAACAACAATGCAGATGACGGACATGGTCCATAAAGAGATACCTGACAGAATACCACATAGAGACAATTACGAGTAATTTTGTTTTAGCTGTTGTTATAAAGATACTCTTTAAGCAGCTATAAGTTACAGAATAGGGTCTCTAGTCAAGTATCACTTCTCCTTGTGCATTTGGTACAGGTGACTGCAGAAGACATCTGCTTTTTCTACATATGGATGGTGTGGAATGTGTGTGGGGGAGAAATGCACAAAGGTCTTGGAATGTCTGCCTTCATTTTGTCTGTTACAATAGCATAATATGTCTTCTTTTGTCACTACTGAAGGTGTTTAAGTCTAACCTTTCTTCAGGTGGTGATGGAAGCTTTGACTGTTCACATTTGTCAGGAGGTGATAAAAATATGCTTGGACATCTGTTTCCTTCGGGTGATAATCAAAACTGTTTTGGCTGTAATCAGGCAGTGGTGGAAGGGTAGAAAATCATCTTTCTTCAAACAGTCGTGAAAGAATAGAATATTGTACTTCCGGTAGTAAAGTAGGGAATGTGTAGGAAGGGTAAGGTGTTGGTTGGGTGGCCATGATGTATGTCTAGTAGCCAGAGAGAAAGCACAGTCTTGGCTATAATGGTTATTAATACTGGTCAGAGACAAGCTAAACAGTGGTCATTCACATTCTTATGGCTGTTTATGAGAGGATCACTGAGGCACGTAAGAGGTTGTGCTCCAGGTTTGCAGCCTTCTGGTGGGGCCAGTTGGAGGTTTTTTTTTTGTGGTAAATGCATTTTTTCTATTTCATGTGGCCTCAGGAGTGTTGGTGAAGTTCTACTTGTCTCTTGTAAGGGACAGGAGTGGTCGAGAACTCTCCTTACATGTCGGTGGCATGTTTTCTTGTTATGTAGCTATGGAAAAAGTCTAAGGGGTGTAAGGTATGTTGTGTAACTTGCATTAACAATGGCTGGAACAAGGCCAGAGACTGGCCTGTAACAGGTGTAAGGCTTTGCTTGGTAGTAGCATCACTGACCTTCGGGAAAGCATACTCCATGTTTGCACCCCCCCCCCCCCCTCACACACACACACACATGCACACACACAAAACTGCTCACCTTATTTGTTTCTCCCTGAGGACTGGTTGAGATATTGTTGACAAGTTGAAGCGTGCCCTTTGTCCAATTCAGCTCTCGACACGCATGTTGGGATGCTTTAGGCCTGGTAGGAATTACATGACTGCAAAAATTGTGCCTCTTATCAATGTGGTTTATTGCCACCGAACTGCTGTTCAATTATGTGTCAATGCTCTTACCAGCTGTAGTATCAGAGATAAGCAGAATCATTACTGCAGAAAGGGCTAATGATGCATCTTGGACTGTTAGTACTCCTAACTCGAGGGAACCACAACCTCCTTGTGACAGCACTGGTTAACCCTTAGAACAGTTGTTAACAAAAGTGGGAAACTTCCTAGGAAGACCCGTTACAGGTTTTTTTGCTATGGTTATCTGGCTCCCAGGCTGTGCTTCAATCAAAGGTCATATTGATGATTTCAGACTGGGCTGATCAACACCTTAACAGTCAAGACAGTTTTGGGGCCGAAAGAAGAGAATATATCAGTATAAAGAAATCCTGCTGGTTTACATTAACAGACATTTAGTCTGTGGCAGCGGCTATGGTTTGATGGCATACCAGCGGCTAAGTGGGACATTCAATAGGGTTGAAAAATTCCGCACATTGGTGGAAATTTTATCTTTTGCTACATTATGAGGAAAGTGAGACTGTAAAATACAAAGAGAGTTTTGTATCTTAGAATGCCTCCAGCTGCCAGGGTTCTAAAGGTGATACTATTATATTATATTGTTTCTTGCAGGGGGAGTCGTACCCTGAAGCCTGTACCACTCCTCAACCCCAGGTCAGGTGGGATGAAGTTGTGATGTAGTTATTGAAGACTTAGTTTCTTTCCCCAGGTTTAGAATACAGGGAAAATGAGAAAGAAGAAGTAAGTCAGGAAGTCGACCTGAATGGCGTAACACTAAGACGGATACAAGTTTGATTATTTTAATATATTGTGCAGGGTGCAGTGGCGGGACATTGGTCAGGCTTTCTAGAACATCAGAAACTGAGTCTAGTGAGCATCAGCTATTCAGTAACCAACATTATGCATTTTGACTATCAGTTAGGTTAGACCTAACTTTTGTATGTGTTTTGCACTGAATCACGTCACTATGAACTATGGGAATGTAAACATTGAAAAGACAATGTGAGTCAAGATGGTGAATGAGTTGTATGCGCAAGTATGTGTCGCTAAACGTGTTGTCTTGTTCGGGCAAACAAAATGTGATTCCAAGCCCTAATCGTTGAACATCAGCCATCTGTTAGAGGGGAGGAAAACTTACAGATACATGAAATAATTTGATCTGAGACTTTGCTGAGGGTGTGAATGGTGAATAATTTCTCTCCCTAGACCGAGAACACAGGGACATGCCTTGTAACTAGGCGGCTTTCTTCAGATGGGAAAGACTCGTGGGTAGTGGTTGAAATTTTCCTTACAATGGAAATTGTTCACATATGGAGATGTCACATTAAAAGAGAACGTCAAGAGAAACTGTGAATGACTAACCCGGCAGGCTAAGGCCAGGCGGGGTAAATAACTCTTACGGTATTGTCTCTTGCAGGGTGGATTGTATATTGCTTGTCAACATACATGTAGGTAAAGCAGGCAACTGCTCTTTCCGTATTCCCAAGTACACCTGTGAATGTTTGCACCAGTATTGGAGCATTATATTCTCAGCATCTGAACTCTGTTGTTCATGTTGTTTCTGAAGTTCTTGTTAAAAATTCTTGCTAATTGGTGGGGTAGCCAATTTGTTTTTCCACAGCTGCTGTGAACAGCTTGTTTTGTGTGCATCGGGTTAACTCACCAAGTTGTGACCTTGTTGCTACCATTTTAACATGTATACCTATTTTGCAGCAGAAAATTACTCCTCAAGAACGCCTTAAGAGGAAGATGCAGATTTTACTGAACAAGCAGTGTAAGTATTAAGTTGTCATTATAATTTTAAGATTTTTTGAATTCCTCTCACTTTATTCACACTTTTGAAATAATTCCTGAAGTTTTTATTTTTAAAGTGTGTGTGATGTAGAGTTAATGTGAGTGAGAGTGGAAGTGTGATAGTGAAAGGCCGTTTGAGAATGAGATACTATATGTGTGAGAATGAATATGAGAGTGTGTGACAGTGTATATAGGCTGTTCATGGTAAAGTGAGCACTTTTGAGACCCTAGTTACGTTTTCCTTTCAGCCATTTTTTATCGATTGACCACATTTATAAATAAATATTGCCATGTAAGTAATAAACACAGTGTGCACATTCCACTGCACTCAGAAGTTATTGTTTAAGGATGAAATAAAATGTGTTTATTAACTATTATTACAAATTAGAGTGCTTCCAAAAGTGCTCACTTTACCATGAATAACCTATATATGAGTCTACCCCATTTCCGTTTTGGCTGCAGTCAAGTTTACGACAGATGATTGAAATCTCAGTGCTGTTAATTTCACTATTATTCTATTAAGTTCAAATTTGTAGTTAGATTGGGTGTTATGTCTGTTAGTTATTTTACTGTATTTTAGACCATTTTGACTGTCATTTTACAGTACCATATTTATTGTAAAAATTTATTAAATGGGGTACAGTTAAGAATTTTTTTACAGTTTCCATTTGTTTTGAATGAATTGCATTAAAACTCTGTATTCATATTTTTATTTTTTGCCTGCTGCTGTAGAACTCAAATACGCTTCATGTTGTAAGTGTAAATTTTTAGAAAAAAAAATATGACCATTAGTCACATTCTCATTTTTGTGGCGACATGTGAATTCTGGTTTGTTACTATGCAAGTGTCGATAAATTTTTTATTTGGTTACTGTTAGAGGATTGTTACGTGCAATGCTTCTTGCAGTCAAGGCAGACAAGCGTGCTGAAAGATTGCGCTATGCCAAGCAGCAGCAGGAACGGCAGGACAGAGAAGACGAATTACGTGAAATGGCAATAAAGCTACGGAGAAGGTAATAAATACTGCCATCAGGCTGTTTCTTGTGTGTGGGTTTGCTTTGTAGTTTGACAAAGTGGATTTTCATTTATTCTGAATGTAAATGTGAAGCATGGTCATTTGTGGTTTGTTCCCACACTGTTGGTCCTAATAGCTCAGTGGTGTATGGGGAAGGTGAGGAGCAAAACCTCATAGTTAAAAGATCATCCTATGGAGAGAGAGTCATTGGTAAATGGAAATCCTAACACAGTCGGAGGAAGAGCACAAGCCCTCATGTACAAGCACCGTCTAAGGTGGGGTTCTAAATGTTGGTTTGAATTACTGATTGGGGTCTTGGGAACGTACTTCCTAGGCTGGAAACCGGGGATTTCAACCCCTACAACCAATTCTATATTTAAAGTCCTGCGATAGAAAGATCTAGTTTTAATACATAAAACAGACTTCAACATTCACTATGCCAGTGTCACGAGGGGCATTACAGGGAACTCTATGAATGCTTAGGCAAAATTCTGGTGTAGAGGGTAGGTCTAGTGGGTTTACGTACTGGGACAAAATCAGGTGTCTTCTTTACTATCCTCTTCCGAGACGTTACCTGTTAGAAGCGAGGCAGTTGCACACTCCTCGTCAACTGGCTCGTCGAGGCGATCGTTAGCTGGACAGTGGCTGATGCTGGTTGCGGTATATTGGTACTGGGCTGTTCAGGAGTTCCTGGGGTGTCACAGGAGGGGTTATCAAGAAAGGGTTCTTTAATAACTGCGGATAGAGACCTAGGAGAGCATCTCCGTATGGCACAATTAAGTGATGCTCAAGGCGTGAGCAGCCTGGTCCTTTTGTAGGTGGCAAAAATAAAGGTGTGTTATATCTCTGCCCCCGAGGGAGGTCAATTGGCTAACTCTCTTTCTAATTCTTTTACTATTAATTTCAATTTATGCTTATTACCCCCATTCCTTGAGTAAGGCATGAGAACAAATAAATAGAAATGCCAAACATGAAGCTAGTTATTTGTAGCGACCCTAAAAATTACTTCTAGACACCACTGACTTTTCACCGTAATACCTCACTCTGTTCCAGTCCGGCCATTACCCAGCGATGGATGGAACCTCCGGCCGTTACCCAATGGTGGAGCAGAGTTTAGGATATTACACATTGTTTTATGCAGTGAAGCCTAGGTGTGGTATCCACTGTGGGCCAAGTGGCTAAAATACCTCATCCTCCAATGCAACTATCCCAGCGATGGTGGAGTAGGAAACTATGTATTTAGTCTCTTGATTCCTCGAGTGGAGGAGTTCGTAGGGTATTTTGGACGCTCCGGAAGATCCACCTGCTGCAGATATCTGTTTGCCTCTTAGGTGTGTGTATCTACCTTTGTGGTTTGATACGCGAATAGCCAGCTTTACCTTAGAGCAAGAGTAATGCAAACTCTAAGAGTAATACCTTAAGGGTCTATAGGGGGTTTCATAGCTGTGATTGAGAATGCACAGTAATATAAGTTTAAAATAAAAAGAATTTTATTAATTATTTATTTAAGGCACATGGTTCTGCACTCTCCTAATAGTATTAGAAATAAAATAAATAGAAATAATAAAATTAACGGAAGTTAAGTTTACGTGAAGAGCCAGGTGAAGGCAATCTCGATAAACTACTGACGTGTCAAGTATACAAAGTACTGGCGAAAGAATCCTATCTGAAAATCGGGTGGGAGGGGGGGGGGGGTTCTGAAGAAATCTAAGTTAAGCAAGAATGGAGTTTTCACCAGAAGGGTGAAGATGGCAGCTTGGCTAGAACCCTAGGGGTTGTCCAGAGGGGATGTTGTCATGACCTATTACCTTAGGTTAGACTACCAGGAAAGGAAGGGATGTCTTTGCAAGAGCAACATTGACAGGACCCTCTGGTTGGCATCGGCGATCCTCAGGAGCTGCTGGAAATGAAGGTGGAAGACCCTCTGGAAGGTGGAGGTCCTCAACAACTGCTGAATATGTTGATGGCCTCTGGTTGTCCGTGGTCACTGGCTTGAAAGGGGAGTCTAGTGGCTGGCGAACCCTTGCAGATAGTCTCCTGGCCTCGCAACGGTGGAGAAGTGTTAGCACAGCACTTTCCCTGGCTGACACCTCCGGCCTCGTAGTGGTGAAGGTACAGCAGACTGCCCTAAGGCGTGCTCTGCTCTTCCTTTTATACTATAATTCAGAGCATGTAGGGCTTCAGAAGGGTGCGGGGGAAGCTAACCATGCTTCTTGAGTGGGGGGGGGGGGGTTTTGGAAAATCTGACGTCACAAGAGGTGTCTTGAATCCTTATCGCCTAGGCGCAGAGGTGATGACATATTTTAAACCTCGGCGTGCTCTTGGAGGCAGTGGCACTCCAATAGAATGCCTACTGTCCTCTAGCGGGACGCTGTGGAACTGGCACAACCTTCCTGGAGACAGTCGGCAGCTTGGTAGATAGTACACTCTTCCGAGAGGGGTGTTGATGTGACTGCTTCAGGGCGAGTTACGGTGAACAGTAAAATCTGGGAGCACATGTCTGTAGTATCAGTGGGTCGTGATTGAGTATCCTGTAGGTATGTGTTCTGCCTCAATTACTGTTTGATTGGCATGACTTGCCCCATGAGGATGGATGAGCTCCAAGATGGGGCGAAGTAGTTTAGTAGAGCGCGCTTGCTAGAAGCTCAGGAATGCTTCGTGCGTCAAAGGTTTAATTTAATGATGGGTAGGATGCTTTACACCTGGTCAGGTGATCATATTCAGTATTGTCATATGTGTGGTTTCCATTTGCCCTGATTCATGTTTTCAATTTTCAACTGAAGCTTTAGGCAAGTTCAAATAAACTGTAACATAAAGTAATAGTGGAAAATTAATTAATACAAGTATAATTGAGTTAAGGTTACAAGTAGGCCACTGGACTACAACAAATATATAAAGGGACAGAAATTCAAGTTCACACAGTCTAGTACTTGTCAACAGAGGCATACACATAAAGCAGGATGACACATTTTTCACGTGGTTGTGCAATCACGATTTTTCGCTTACTAGGCCAGCGTCATCAGGCAGTGAGTTGTAGGACACTGCACTGTAGTGGAAGGGTGCTGTTTGTAGTAAACCTAGCGGCAAGGTGGCAAACTAGGGTGTGGCTAGGGAATTGAAAATTTGCCGGTATAGTTGAAGAGTGTGGTTTGGAGTTGTGATGCCAGTCGACTCAATATATATGGTTATCGCATGTAGTGATAAATCGCATCCACCAACAATTATTTGTAGAGTTGTTCCGATACCATGTTTTCCGATATCCTGATACCAAAAACCGCTATCAATGCCCTTCACATTAAATTTTAGAAAAAGTATTACTGTTAATATTATATTAAAAACATTTTTCCTAGACTTACTTAAATAAGTAAATGTCTAAAAAATACTGTATATAATTTATTGTATGCCCGTATGCCCTATATCAGTGTTCTGGAACAATGTATCAAAGCAGGAACGTCCTGGCTACCCTAATTTCAGATAGCGCAAACTCTTCTGTATCATCTATAAGATTCACTGATGTGATAACACTCATAAATTTTGTAAACATGCAATATTATATATATATACACACACACACACACAAAATGTGATTTCTCATCATAATCGTTGCATAGCCAGTGAGTCAGATTTTTTATTGTACTGCAGAGGTGATACAGTAACATGCCATTCACATTCATCAGCTGGCACTAGCTTTTATTTACTAAGTCTTGTTCTGGTTTTAAAAAATTTTATTATCAATTGTCTACTGATGTAAATATTTGCAGTTGACTGTGCATGTATTTTTTGTATAGTAGAACTATTCTTTTTCTTCAAAATATCTTCTTATTCTTATAACAGGGGAACATATTATGGAGAAACTGTGTAAATTGTTGAATTATTAAAAGAGGATCTTGAAAAAGGGAATTCTATTGCATTCACTATGATATTCACTTAAAATTTTAAAACCAGTAGTGTGCTGCCTTACTTCATTATGTGAAATGGTTTTGCAGAGAACGTGAAAAGCGGCATAGAATGAAAGACGGTGAAGAGGAAGACTTGGACGGCGAGGAATACGTGGAGGAGGATGAAGACGAGGGCGAGGGGGGGGACGGAAGCTCAGAGAGCTCTGGGACTCACAGCCGAAGCCCCAGCCCCCCGCCTGCGCAATATCGCCGGAACCGATGGTAAGTTCATGTCCGTATTTACATTCAGGAGTTAAACTATACATCTGCACTGATTTCCTTAATAACTAGTGCCAATATCTCAACTGTTAGCTGTGAAGAACTAACTTATAAGTAGAAGCAAAATTACATGGTGAGTAGCGATAAGTCCTAAATAATACTGAAATGTGCAAGGAGTACCATGTACCGAAATTTCAGTTAAAACACTTGATGTGTGCCTCTATTAACATGCCACTCTAGTAAGTTACTACGTCATGGTCAATGTGGTTTTGGGTTCGTTAGTTGAGGCATGCTGTGTATATAACCTTACATTGTTAATTGCATTTTGGTACCTTGCCTGAGATTAACACTGGTCTCGTGGGCTGGCGGCACGGTAGGAAGTTTGGTGTTGATAGCACTGCAGTATGCCAGACAGGAACATTTGCCTTCTTCGGTATACCTGACTTACCGGTATTTACTAGTACCTGCTTATTGGGCTTTGGTGATGGTGGCCGTCGGCTGGTGCTGCCTCCAAATGTTTTTGAGCAGGTGGCTGCTCAGTCGGGATGAAGGTGCTGTTAGTCCTGGTCCAACTGGCTGCTTGACTGCGAACCCCCCTCCAGGACAAAACTAAAACTGAAAAAGGGAAATGGATTGCCTAGGTCTACGTCTATAACGCGAGTTATAGACTTAGAACCACACATGATAAGTGGACAAGGCTCTCAAGATAGAGAGCCACCTGGTTGGCCATGAACGTGGAGCCCAGTGGTCTTTGTACGTGAGAGCTTCGCTCGTGTTACTTCTAACATTAGCAAGCTTAAACGTGACAGCAGACGAAGAACAGTCTGTGCAATGTCCTGAGCCAGGGAGGTTTGGTCAACAGGAGTACCCATGGAGGAGGTACTGACCGAACAACCTCGGAACACCGAGGTTGAGAGGGAAGTCTTCCTCCATAAAGTGCTAACGAGAAAGTCTATGGCAACTCCAGAAGAAGCCAAAACCATTGACTAAGACTGGCCGGATGAGAAGAACATGGTGGATGCCGCTGTACAGGCCTGGCCTGCACAAGTGGATCCTAATGACCCGCAGTGGCTCTACAATGACTTAATCAGGGTGGCCATGTTAACGAAGTTGGAAGATCCGACGTTGACATCGGCTCTTGCCCTTATCATAAGGAAAATGGAGGGGGGAGATAAGATCCTTTTTCCGTGCATGGAAACAATTGACAGGCTTGTCGTCGCCCAGGCAGGCCTGCTGACCTCACTAATAGAGCTGGTCACTCTAGTAAAGGAATGCTTCTGGCATAGGGGCGAAAGATTCAAAGTATCTAACGCCCTTCAGGATGCCATCCGTACATACGGGAGGCGTACCTTCGACTACAGTAAGCCCTTCAATTGGTACACTGTGGTCAGGTGCTAGTCCTTCATTCTCGGAGGGCATCCTACCACCAGTATGGACATGCCGTACAGAAGTAACACGCCCCTCCCTCGGGAGGGGCCAGGCCGGGTGGTGGAAGGAACTGGGCGGAAAGTTCCAAAAGATGGGAATCTTTTGAACTGAATGGAGCAGACCAGGAATAGAAGAAGTGAATTCCTACCCATAGAGCCTCCAACCACCCGGCCAGTAGCAAATACCGGATATGACAAACCTGGAAAAGACGACATGCAGAGCGAAGCTCAGGCGAAATTTCACCAATTGGACAAAGCTGAAGGTACAAGATTGTGTTTAAACAGATTGACAATGGCAAAGTGAAATGGCACGCAGCAATGGTTTATGTATGAGTGTGTGTGTACATGAGTACCGTTATGGAAAGTAGTTTTGGGTTTCGAAACAAGCTCCTTGCGTCAGGGGGCGAGGTGGAGGGGGATATTACTGGTTACTGGATATCCCCCGAAACTTAGCCCATCACAACCCAGACGCACTGAGCCGAGATGGCTGTTATGGGGATACCGCCATGCTTAAATTCAACCCGAGAAGGATTTGCGCTGTCGCGAATAGTAGTTAGTGTGTGAGTGAGTAGTTTTAGTAGTAGTGTTCTTTTCAATTTTTCGGACAGCATGGCGGTTTCAAAATTGCGAAGTTCTCGGTGGTTACCTGAGATCAAAAGAACCGATTTAGTTTTTGTTTGTGGGGGCTAAAGTAGCTTGGTTAGAAAGTAGCGCTCCAGGTATGGCCTTTTAATAGGTATCGGCCACCTGGCGGGGAGGTTTGGAGAGGCCAGCGCCGGTTCCATCGGAAACTTTGCTTGACTGCTCACGAACGAGTAACCTATCCCATATCTGGTTTCAGTGCCTGCCTGTAGGACACTGATAATGGGGTGAGAGCTGCGGCAAGTTTGGTGTGTGCTGAAAACAAAGAGGGGGAGTGGGGAGTGATGCCCATCCAGTCAGCAGGCAGCTTGAGTTTGATCCCGTTGGGTTTCTCTACTAACTGTAGAGGGCTCATAGGTGCACGCTCGTTAGGCAGTGATAGCCGCTGTCTTTTGCTCCTCTCTTTGAGTTCCGCTCCTACCACTGTAAGGCATAGAGATATGTGTATGACACTTCACAATATCTAGTGTGGAGTAAGCAGTCAAAGAATCCATACAAGGTGTACTTCCAATAGTTTTTGACTGCTGGACCCTGTGCTCCTAGAGCCACCTTCCAACCACTGTTGGGTGCATTCACAAAAGGGGATTGGGTCCTCTAGTCCCAACATACACTCCATCCGGCACTGCAAGCACAATGAACAGAGTACAATCCAGGGCTTACTGTCCAATTTCTTTTTGAGAAAAATTCGTAGTGCTTGGCTCTGCCTTTCTGTACACCGGGATGTACAGAACGGGTGGCCGGCGAAGGTGTATGTTGTGACATACAGACATCTCAGAAGGGAAGTCTGCAGTCCTACTCTAATTCATAAAGTTCTTTCAATACCCAGTCTTATGCTTACTTATATTTATTCCGTAGAAATAAATATGGTGACACGTACTATCTCGTAACCAAATAAGCGTGGTTTGACAGGTGAAGGTGACCTGCTCTTATTCTATGCAATGTAGAGCATGACTTTCACGGCTATAAAAACAACTCTGTCGCAGCTTCTGTATCTTGGGATGTCTAAAAGAAACTTTAAAAGGAGACCGCTACGAGAAGGGCAGTGATTGTAGTTACCACTGCCAGAAAGTAGTGGTAGTCGTTGAATCAGGAGGAACGACTACAGCGAGTGTTTTGCAGACAAATCTGCACGCTTACATAATGAGAAATTCTGGGAAAGAGCTTCTGGTGGAGAGCTGCTGGAGCTGCTGGTGGCAGCCTCTTGAGCTGATGGTAGCCTCTGGAGCTGCTGGTAGACGATGCTGAAGCCTCTGGAGTTCTTGGAGACGGCTGCGAGGGCCTAAGTTTCAGTAAAGAGCTCCAGCACACAAAGTGTTGAGGCAAGCTACTAGAGAAGATAATTGACATCTTCGGCCGTGCACTGACATTATGGTGCGCTCGTTTTGTCCAGGCCTGGACTGAAGTGGAAGGTGTGATGTCATGCTCTTGACGTCCCTCTAGTGTGAGGCCAGTTAGAGGAAGCTACCCTCTGTGCCTGGCGCTCTGCTTCGGCAGGCTTTGGCCGTGCTCAGACTGCTTCGTGGCAGGTGGCGGGTCAGTGACCTTCAGTGTGCTTCGTAGCACTTCATGGGAAGCAGGCGTGTTTCTTGACCTCTTACGCAACATCCCATTCACATGTCTAGAACAGCCCTCGACAACAAGGGCAATCTTAAAGGCACTCAGGAATGGAGTTGCTTGGTATTATTTAATGTGTCTGTAATTGCTCACTAAGCTGTGAGCGATCCTGTAGGCACTCGTGAAATGCTGGCCAAGTTTGACCCTTCCTCGGGTTATGTAAAAATACGTAAGGTAGATGAGTCGTGGTCGTTTATTAACTATTGTTGAGAGCGGCACGCGTTGCACTAAATGAATTAGCCAAAATATACATTCTATTAAAAATTGACGTTTTTGTGCCGATAATTTAAGAACAGAATTGTACAAATAATGTAAATTTTCAACGCATTAGTTTCCCTAACATACTAAAATATGGGAAAAGAGAAAAAATTAATTTTCATTTATTAATATTCGGGTTGAGTGAATAATAGCAGTAATTATCTAATGCTGAACAGGTATGACAAAAATAATAATTTAATGAGGATCAAAATTTTAAAAAATTATAAACATTGTTATATTTCCGTTAGGGAATATTTTTTCGCCATAAAATTATAGTCAAGCAAATCTTGTAAGAAGGTGAGAAAAAATAATGAATTAGTATTGTCTGGGAACTTCAACATTCAGAGTCGGCTAGAAAAAATTAAAATCCGAAAATTTAATTTTGGAGAATCTGTGGCATCTCTTTGTATTAAATTAACTCAAATAAAATGCTTAATTTTGTTTATCTAGATGCATAAAAGTTATTTGAAATTTTTGCATATGCATGGCATATTTTGTAAAAGAAAAATTAAAACTATATTTTTTGTAGTGTACACACAATACAGTACGTATATCTTTTATGAGATAAAGATTAATAGTATTCTGTTTATTGTTTACATTAATCTTCTCGTTGATTAGTCTTGAAGCTGGCAGTTTCTAATATTTATGGTTATCACTTCTGACAGAGTTATAAGCAAAACTTAAATGTCAGTAGAAAAAAATATTCTGGGACGGGGACATCTTATTATAATGAACATTTTATTTCCCATATAATCTTGGTTTTGTGCATTTTATGATGAAGCATATATTGTTAAAGGAATATTGTTTAAGAATCTACCACAGATTGACATGTTGGCTGAAACGCGACTGTTTAGACTGCTGAATATGCATGTATTAAATTTTTTAGGCAACAATAACTGAGATGTAGCGCTGATTACTTGTGATTTGAACATAAGCATTCCCTTTTTGTCAATGATGTTTGTTTCCCAGCATATAAACTGCAATATTAGACAAAAGAATACCATTCATATAATGTAGGTAAACAATTACCTGTTTGAAGTATTTATTTATTGAAGCATATTCTGTCTTCTCAGCATACTTGGGATTAACGATTAAAAAAACTAACGATTAAAATTAAGCGTTAGAAGTTCATGTAACTTTTTAACTTAATCGTTACTTTGAAACTAATCAACTTTCAACTTTGTCATTAATAATTTTTGGTTAACAATTAAAATTAATGATAGTTAGTTTCTCGATGTCTTGGTGGCCAATGATTGTTGTTGAAGATAACTACTTGGAAGCCTAATATTACGCAAAAAAATTAAAATAGCAATCAGTACTTTTGCATGATACACCAACCACTACACAAATATTGACACTAGCGCTATCTGTACGAAGTGAGACGAGTCACACATAACATCGTTGGTGGCATCACTGTCTCGACCAGCCTATCGATACTTACAGTCGCACATAGCGACATTGTTCTCGTGTGAATCACCATTCTACAGTAAGTTATATTTTGTTCTGTCTGGTCTTGAACATTGTGCTGGATGTATTGATGTTACAGAATTTTAAAAGTTTTATTTGAATGGTATTTATTTAAAACGTTTATTATGTCGTCACAGTGGCGGGGGATTGCATCATATTTTTAACAAACCGAAAGTGATGGAAGCAGTACCAATTTGACTTTTAAGTGTGTTTTATGTGCGCCAAAATGTAAATATATTCAGGCGTCCGTTACCTCTGCATCCAATTTAAGAACACCCGTGAAGGTAATTTGTGGAGATTGATGTATTGGATATACGTTTTCTGACAGGCGAGGCAGGAAGGGCTGATAGAAACTTAGAAATGTAACTGCTTCTGAAATTCAACCATTTTGTCAGTAAGTGGTTTCAGTTTTCATGATTTTGACTGAGGAAAACAAATGTAATTTCAGAAATTGAACCAAAATTGCAACTTTAAAAATGTTTTCAAAGTAGTAAATTATGGTATTTCTTTATAGTAAATTTATCAGGGAAATATATTCTTTTACTTTTCTTTCGTGCTAACAATTTGTGATTATTTAACTTTTAACTTTAATCAGTTACTTTGCCTTTAACTTTAATCAGTTAATTTTTTCAGGCATTAACCCTAACCAGTTATTTTTTTTTGGTTAACTTTCCCAAGTATGCTTTTCAGAAAGATATTGTTAACAGTAATGATGTGTAATTGTTAGGAACTGGAAAATTTCGTGAATTCATTTTAGGACAAACTAGACTGCAAACACAACTGCAAACACATGTGCATTTATCTCATGGTTGCAATTGGATGACAGTTTATTAGACACACCCAGGTGAACTCTCAGCCAATAACAAACCTGCACGGAAACAAGCACCGAATTCCTTGCCACCCGATCTGTCTACAGTCGACTCTCCATGTATCGTTATTCAGGGGACTGCCAAAAAATTTCCATATATGCGGGATTTCAGAAGATGAGGTTTCTGACATGTACATCCAAAAAATACAACTTCTAATCTTATAAAACTCTATGTTGAATCTGTACATTATCTGTGAATAAAGTTTAGCTAATAAACACAAAAATTGGGAATTATTGAAAAAGTATAACTGTAAATACCATACATTAAAAAACATTTCACCTAAACTTGTTTAAATAAAGAAAATGTCTCAAAATACAGTATATAACTGATTGTAATCCAGCACCAAATGCAAGCTCACCTAAAACTTAACCCTCTGAAAAAGTAAACAATATGACACCTAATGCATGTCATATTTTGAATGTCCCGCTTGCACTCAGTTAGTTTAGAGTGCATGGAGAAGTTATCGATCAGGCAGTGTGTTCACGGCGGCTGGTGGAGTAGGGGTGGCAGCGGGAGGATTACCCCTCCACATCGCTACATGTTGCTGACACTTTGTGCCTGTGGCAAATGTCTCATCTTTTAAAGTAATTAACGACCGTATTTCAGCGTGTATAGGCCGCACATTTTTACAAAAAAAATAACTGCAAACATGAGGTGCGGCTTGTATTTACCCGAAAGGAAGACTAGGTATTTTGACAGAAAAGGAATTTAAAAAATAAGGGTTCGTCTACAATTCGGGGTCTTCTTCAATTCAAAACTTGGCACAAATGCCATATATGTGGGACACCGCTAGTTCAGTATCTAAGTTTGTGTTACATGCACAACATTACTATGGGCTTCGATTCATAATTTATTACTCAGGAAGCAGTTAATCCTCCAAAATTGGCATGCGATCAGACAGAGAATTTTGACAAATACTTTTCATGCCTAAATACAGTGTGTCGTATGGTTGGGCGTATTTTTGTAGTGCTGAGACTGTACCTGTCAACTTTGAAAAGGGTCCTCTTATCTTATGTTGCCCAGACATATAAAAAGCTTGAGTAATAGGGGCGGGTTTGAAGTAGTAATAGGGGTGGGTGGGTTCTAATTCACTAGGTGAATGACATGCTGATGGGGATGGTCTAAAAATATATTTTGTGCATTAATAGCTAGTCCAATTAATTGGTTATCCTAAACTGATTAATTTGCAAATGGCTTTAAAGAGGAAGCGCTTTGCTGGGAAGCAAAATGGCTCAAGTCACGAATATAACACCCACAAGAATTTTACAGTGTAAGAAAGATGCTGCTACCATACAGCCAGGTTGGACACGCCTATTTCATTGTGATTAGTTTTTCTTTAAAAGGGAATAATATATAATATTATTCAAATAATAGCATTTTTTCTTTAAGGGTTTGTCACAAATTCATGTAAGAATACTTTCAACCTAAATATTTTTTTCAGCACTTTGCAGGGGTAGTCTTGAATTCAGGTTTAAATATTTTTCCCTCAAAAATATTTTTTTAGGACGGGGTCGTCTTAGATTCAGAGTCGTCTTCCTTTCGGGTAAATACAGTATATACGAGATATTAACGATTAAAATTTTTTTGAGAAATTTTTTCTCCAAAACGTGTTCAGTAATTTGTCAACATACAGTACATTTTAATGTTTTAATTCTTAAAGGCAGTAAAGAAGGGAAGGTAAAGAATTAAAAAAAAAAAACTCTTGATAAACAATATAACCTTCATCCCGCATGTGTAAAATGTAAACATGTTGGAGCTCGCCCATAGATGTCGTACATGAGAAAATAATTTATTTACTGTACAATAGAAAGATATCTTAGGTAGTTTGCACACCCGCTATGGTTTTACAAGCGCACATTGATAAGACACCATTTTGTGTAATATGTTACTATGGTTTTGCTTTCTCAAGTCACGTTACCATCTTGGAATAGTAATTCGCAATGTATATTCGTAAACATTGCAACATAACACAAATTTTCTCTCACAAATGTTTTGTAGGTAAGAAATTAAGTCGGAATTGATTAAGTTTATACAGAATTGTTACTTAACAATATTTACAGGAATACAAAAATTCAGTGCGGCCTATACTTGAAATATTAATTATCCCCAATTTTTCATCAAAATCTTCTGGTGCTGCCTATATAGGTATGCAGCCTACACACGCCGAAATACGGTATATTACTACAAATAAAACTTATAACTTTAAGACAGAAATGCTTACCTACCCATTTTTAGACTGCAAAAGGTGTCGAATAGGCCATTACATTTTATCAGTTTATTCAAAAGACGCGTGTATTGTGACGCATGTTGCTTTCTGGAGCCTGAACTGTGACATGGTCCTTGTAGTTTTGGTTGTGCTAGGTCAGGGTGTGCTGAATCAAGATTATAGGTTACTGTTGGAGTACCGAGCCTTGCCGTATACAAATATAGTACGTCTAGTGGTCAGCAGGAAATTACCTCTTGAATAAACAACTCTCGGATAGGAACAATATGTATTTATTACATAGTAATAAACAAGGTAACGCGTACTATCTCCTACCAAGTAAATCGTAGTCAGAAGTATCCTATGGTAATACTAGCGAAGGAGACCTGCTCCTAATCTAACTTGGTATGGAATGAGTTTGATGGCTATAAAAAATACTCATTCGCAGCTACTCTAACCTGGGGATGTCTAGAAGAGACTTCAATAAAAAGGGGCCACTACCATAATGGTAGTGGGTGTAGTTGCCACTACCAGAAAGTAGTGGTCGTCATCGAACCAGGAGGAACGACAATGGAAGTGTTGTTGCTGGTGTAGACGTTGGGCAGAGGTCTGCAGACTACGGTTGGAGAACATCTAGTAGAATCTGCAGAACCTCTGGAGTTTGCTGGTAGCCGTAGCTTCTGGAGCTGCTGGAGGCTTGAGGTAGCAGCCTCTGGATCTGCTAGTAGGTGATGCAGAAACCGCTGGAGTTCTTGAATAGGGCCGTGGGGTCTAAGTTTCAATAGAGAGCCCCAACACACGAAGTGTTGAGGCGAGCTACTGGAGAAGATAACTCCCATCTTTGGCCATGCACTGACATTTATAGTACGCAGGTCAGGTCCACGCCAGGACTGGATTGTTATGTTTGATGTTGCAGCGTGACGTCACTCTAGTGCGAGGCCGGAGTGGGGTTATATACCCTCTGCCCGGCACTCGGCTTTGGCAGGGTTTGACCCCACTCAGGCTGCTTTGTGGCAGGTGGTGGCTTGGTGACTCAGTGTGTCGGATTTGGGGGGGGGGGGGGGGGGCACCTATTTCTTGACCACTTCTATAACGTCTCATCCATGTGTCTAAAGTGCCTTCCACAACAAGGGCAGTCTAAAGGCTTTCGTGAATGGAGTTGTTTGGTTTTATTCACATGTCTGTAATCACTCACTAGTCTGGGAGTGATCCTGTAGCACTCGTGAATTACTGTGGGTTCGACCATTCCTCGGGTTACGTAAAATACGTGCTGGTTGATGAGACGTAGTCATTTAGTAATAATACTGGTAAGCGGCATGCATCAATTGAAATAAATCTATATAAATCCTCCGATTTCCCTCCAAGATGTTACTGAAAATAAACTTTACACTTATAATACAAATTGCTCGATGTTCAAACAGTTTTTGGTGACAAGGGGAGGTCAAATACCTTGGATGCCCGGAATACCGTGGCCCATTATACCTCGGATTCAGTTATAATGCGGGGCAATTTATGTCCCCTGGCCTGAATAAATAAATAAGTGGAAAGTGTGCGGTCAGGTAGGCTTGTGGTCTGTCGGCAGGTGGTCGTAAGTCGGGGACCTTGAAGGAGGGGACCGAGATCTGTTTTACTGATTCATTACAGCCAATATTGTATGTTTTTCCCATATTCAGTTTTGTTGGTGTGGTGTGATGTCTTTTACAAAAGAATTCCTAGTGGTCCTTTTTTTATGTGATCCTATTATACCTGTTGTACTGTTTGGTTGTAATCAGGCCAAAAAAATGTTACTGTAGCAACCTTTTTGTCTTATTGTTGGTTGGTCGGGTGGTCGTTGGATCTGTGTGGGGAGATGGCACTGCCACATTCCAAGCCATATATCATACTTGAAAGTGTCCTGCTGTCTACCATTTAATTGCACACTTACAAGTTAAAATGAAATGTGCATGCGTTGTATAGCGTAACACATTTAAGCAATTACAATTATTCTATGCCAAAATGTTTAGCTAAAGTAATTTAAAATACGCTGGAATACTGTTGTAAAAGGGATGCCATCTTCTGTGGCGTACTCGGTATAAAACTGGCTTGCAATGCGAGGGCTCTGGGTTCAGATTCTGGGTAAGGAAGGGACTAAGTCATTTACAGGCCTATAAATAAACTCCTTTGGGAAAATAGCTATGTATTCATTATAATTACAATGTAGATATTTAGATTATAATGTGCATATTATCGGCTATACCTGTTTTCAGAAGGAAAAAAAATCAGAAATTTGAGGCATGCAGTGTTATTGCCCCGAAGACACGCGCGTTAGTACATGCGTCCGCTGACTGCGGGCGAGCTATTGTTGATAATATTTAATGCAGAAAAGCAGCCTTTCTTTGCAGGCGACAAATAATTTGCTTTTGTTTGCCTTTGTAAAATGCAAATCAGACGAGCAAGCAACATGTTTTACAACACGTGAGGCACTGATAGATCCCATCTGCAGTGCAAGCGTGTATTCAACCTCTGTTTAGTTTTATTTTGTGGTGAGCTTCGTTTCCCATTCTCACTTCCTCCCAACCAGGCCCATCAGCAGGGGGCGGGGGGGTGAACCTTTTCCTCCAACCCACGTGACAAACAACTCGCAGTGAACTCGTCCTTGGTGGAATAAGTGCATCCTTTGCCTGGAAAATGAGGTGTATTTTAACTATTCTTACTTGAATGAATGAGACTCCCATCATCTCATCGCGTTTCTCTTCTTCTGTTTGTTTCCCTCTCTTGGTTGCTGTCAAGTCAGGTGATGCACATAAAAAAATATAATTCTGATATAAAGGGGCTAAATGTATCACGAGTTACAGCTGTAAATAAAAACACTTGTGCCGTGTTTGATAGATATAGGTGCCACGCCCCATTGGAACTTTTTTTTTTCCCCCACCTACTGTGCTTGGTCGCTGAAGAGCACGGAAAAGCTATAACGCAGATGTGAGTTATGTCCCACAACAGTCACGCTATATCGGACTTTTGCTGTATATACTTCTGGGCATATCATTTTATTCACGTAGATGCTGCTCCTTAAGTTAAATAAATATTACATTCTAAAGTCATATTAATTTTACGCCAGATACAATGAAATACCAACCTTATGGGAAAAAATTACCTTTAATCACAAAAGAAAACATCTTTGCAAATAATAATTCCTCATTAAAATATTTTGTGTAATGTTTTCAGGCAAAACCATTTGCTTTGAAATACAAGTAATGATAGGCGCAACTATTTTCAGCAACGGATAATCTTGACAAAATTTCTATGTTTGCCAGGCATATTTTATTTGCTATGTGGCCGGCGTGTGATGGCAAGCGTGCACAGCCGAGAGACTTGCTTTATTCTTTTGTTAGACAACAGTTTTCCCTCTCGATGGCATTTGAAGAGAGGGAGGAAGGCGCAAGGCTCAGAGAGACAGAAAGAAGGGTGAGAGAGAGGAGGCAAGGTCGCCATGCTGGTTGCTATGTTACTACTTCCTCTCTTGTCAGGCATGTGAGGGGAAATAGCAAGTCAGTTTCGCATGTCGCACCACACCGCAGTGTCAGACAGACATGTTGGGAAGACACTACACAAAGCACCGCAGAGTAGTGATAAACTGTGGCAGCGCACACGATGCATTTCACATCGAGTTACTAGACGTTTGCATAAACGAGCTTAAAAACAATAGTTGCAGGAAATCGTAGGTGACGAAACCCGAAATATACCTCTGACACGTGATGCCTCAGGCTGTGAGGATCGTCACAAGAACAATAGGAGATCTTTTGTCGGCTGCTTAATCAGGCGCACCCTTCTGGCTGGTTTAGTGGGTTTTCTCTAGTCTGTACGTGGCACTGGTGCACATCCTGTGTAGAGAACTGGTCTGGTCGCTTTGCAGCAAGGCGAAAAATCGGGTTCGAGCAGCGAGCTCTTACGCTTCAGGTTCAGGGTTTTTGGCAGGATACCTTAGTCGTAGGCTTAGCCTTGGCGATTTCAGTAGGTTGTACGTGGGCCACTGCCATGTGTGTGCTCTGTGTTGAGGTGGTTGGACCTGCCGAAGAGGCAGAGCAGCTGCTTCAGGTATGAAGTAGGCGTTAGGAATTACTGCGGGCTGTTCAGCGAGCCAAGGCAGTAATTCTCGTTCAGACATGTAGGTGGTGCAAACAGGTCCTTCGGGATCTCCGGAATGATGGGTACCAGAAGTAGATGCAGTGCTTGAGCTTGTTCTCTGGGTGCAAGCTGGTTGAGAGCTGTGATAAGGGAACAGATAAGCTCATGCAAACATCCAAAGGCAGTTAGCACCTGTTTCATCTTTTCACGCAGGCCGCTGTGATGGGAATAAGGCATTAGGAATGAGAACACCCCTCACATCCATAAGGAAATTGCAGGGTACGCGTAGCCCTACTAGTATACAACCACGTGGAGTGTCTGCTGTCTTAAAGGTCACCCTATCACAGTGCCTGGTGCCAAAACTCTGTGAGCACTGGGAGTCAGGCCTCATGGTCAGCAGTCCCTGCATGTGGGTTTAAGCCCCAAGTTCAGTCTTCCCCACTCAGGGAATGACCCCTCTGATGCCAAAACGCAGTGGAGAAGGCGAGCACTGAACCAACAAGCTGTCCTATGAGAACGGGGATCTGGTGGGGGCTCTACCATTCTGCCTACAATGGTATGCAGAAGAGGTGGCCACTGCTAGCGTGGGTGGGTATTTACAGGTGTACTGGCTCAAATTAGTAACTTTCCTGTGTTCCCCTCAATGGCGTGAAGTAAACTAGGAAAGGTGCTGTGTCTACAGGAAAGGTGATAATCGGCACTTAGTTCAGCTCTTGTTTATTCCGTTTGACGGGAAATAAACATTTGGTGTCGTACTACCTCCTAACATTGGCACGAGCTTAAGGAAGAAGATGGGTAGAGGTGCTTCTAGACTAACAAAGGTGGGGTAGATGAGCGCTGTGAAAACAACTTAAACTGATCTGACGCCCTATTATGCAATTGTTACCCAAACTAGGCCGAAGTGTCTCAGTGTATAGATAATGTGACAGTTTGGTTTCTTCGGCATGAATGCGGTGACGATTAAGCAGTGTGTAGACAGGATGGCTCTGGCAACAAGCACGGTGGAGATGGAGTAAATTTTCCTACTGCGCTAAAAGTGCAGTAAAAGGAGGAAGGTAGAGCTAGAAGCGTAGCTGAGCAGGCAGGTCAGTGTCCGGCAATGAGTGTGGTGGATAATTGAAGACTGGTGTTGAGCTAGCGTCGCGGCCTGCTATTTATACTTCTTGAGTATGCTTCCTCTGTTATCATTGGCTGGTGAGTTCTTGGGTTAGGGGTTGCAAGAGGGAGAGGAGGGTGGCGATAGCATAGCTGCTTGGAGATGTGATGTCACTGGCCGGCTTGGCGATGAGGAGGCAGTGAAGCGATACTGGTATAGCCATCTAGTGGCGTGCAGTTGAATTTGGTGCTTTCAATGCATAGTCTTGATAGACCAGTGAATAATACAATCTTGCAGGTTGGAACATTCAGTCTTGCTGTTGTCGATAGTACAATTTCTTAATGTTACTTGGCGGTCAACAATACAAACTCCATTGAAATCAGGTGCATTGCTATGCTTACTGATGAGCTGAAGTTAGTAAAATACCATTGTTGCAAAGACGTCATGCTTCACTTTGATGCAACATGTGATAAATGATAAAAGCATGTTATGTTAATATTATTTAAATAGGAATTTCGCTGGGACCACAAAATATTGTTGATGGATGCAGTTTATCAGTACATGAAATAACAATACATCGAGAGTCGCCTGTACACCAGTCAATGAACAGATAGCGGAGGCTCGAAAATACACAGAACAGTGGAGTTTAGCCTGCAGGTCATTAAAAGCGCGAAATTTTCTTCTCCCTAGTACTTGTGTGTTTATACTACTATTGTTTCCTTTAAAAAAAAATTCCTATAACTTAAGTATTTTTTATTATTATCTGTACATACATTTCTCTGTGTGAGTTGTACAAGTAATCAAGACGATCATTGTCCCTGCAGGGTTTAATAGCTGACTGAATTAGATTTGGAACCATCTAGTCAGGATTACAGCAACAGTTTTTGTGTATGGTAATGCCTTTCTTTAATTCCTTTGAGTAATTTATTGGTGGAAAACAGGTAAATAATGCCTTGCATGCAAAATTAATTGTTTTTCTAAAGTTCAAACTTTGAACCTTCCTACTTGAAGGTAGTCTCGTTAGTGACTTTGTGCACTGTGACTGCAGGGACCAAACTGAACCTGAACGAGATCGACGAAATGAGGTGGAAATGGAGAGAAGACGCGAAATGATGGTAGAGCATCACCGTGAGATGGAAGCAAACCGCAGGCGGGAGGCAGAATTTGACAGGCGGCGGCAGGCAGCTGCAGAGTGGGAGCATGAGGAGATGTACCGGCGGCGGCGGCCAGACCACCAGGACTATCGGCGGGAGCGCGAGGGCTACTGGGATGGCTACCGAGACGGCTACAGAGAGCGGGAGCCATACTGGGAGCGGGAACGTGAGCGGCCTGGCAGGAGCCCACCAAGGAAAGGCAGGCCAAGGTACGGGGAAGGCAGGCCGTATCACTCCCATTGGCGCTCATGAGTGCAACTGCAAACACACTACCTCTCTTTTATTATTCTGCAGGTTGTTGTTAATATTCCCAATGCTCTGGTGAACTGACTGATAGTCCAATGTAGTCTACGCTCTATCCTTTCCATAGTTGCCATTCGTGGAATATTTTGGATTTTACATACTGTTTTTTGTTAAGTGTGTCAATAACCCTGAACCATCTGAGTAATATACGTTTTGATAAATTAATTTTACTCGAGGTTGTTGTCTAACTAATGTGTTTGCATCCCTCTTACTTCTGTTATGCTGTAGTCTACAAATCAGAAAACATAATAAAACATTATCATAGTGGCATTTCTCATACAAAATTGAAATCAAAGTAGAACCAGCCATTTACTGATTATTTTCTTGTTTGTTAAATAATTTTCTTAACTTAGCCACAGTTCTGCAATGAATATGTATTATTTTTTTTATAATTATGGTTTTGCTAGATTCTGTAAATAAATGTCCTAAGAACATATGTTGTGTTTTTTCTCAATCATTTGGTTCCATCCAATTTCATTCCAGAGTGCATTTATAATTTCAGTGTTATAATACCATATTTCCACGATTGTAAGCCACCTCCTATTACAGGCTGCACCCTTATTTCAGAAAACCAAATTTGGGGGGGAAAATGTATCCCACATTAAAATTTTTTTTTTTATAATTTGATTTATATATCCTTTAAAATAAAAGTTTGTCAATGTTAGAGATTTTACTCCACATAATTATGCACAGAAACAAAAAAATATCCATGATTACATTGCACTCCGAACTACATGATTACTACCTGGTACACACAACACATTGACTGTTAGTCTAATGTCGCATTACATCGCTTTGGTACCTAAATTGTAATGCTTAAAGAAAGGCGATATTATTCTTTTAAAATATAGTACATATCATATACATTCTTTATATGAAGTTACGTTTAATTCTGTCCAGTATTTAAAATTTTGTGATACTCATAAGTTTGAAGGACAGAAAAAAAATTTTATCCCACATTTTAATTTTTGGCCATTCATGTTATAAAATCCTTTAAAATAAAAGTTGATTAATGTTCGAGATTTACGGTCTTTGACATCTGCTGCAGCATCTTCCGTAATTTATGAGATTAGATATTTTATAAAAACATAAATTATATAGCAATCCATTTATTTACACACAACTGTCAATATAAACAAACATGCGGCCATAGATCACTGCACACATTCTAGTTGTGTGTTCACTTCGCACCAACCGCACTAGCACTTAGAGGCGGTTTGTTGTCAAACTACTGTAGTCTACTTCAAAGTGCATGTTTTACTGCTTGTGTAATGTTTAGAATTTGTTTGTTTTCATCTTGTCATGCAAGATAAAGAGTTCAGATATCACTCATTTGTCTGTTTTTCGTATTATTTCACATTTTAAATTGTATTTCTGTGTTATTTCATTTTATTGCAATTTACTACAAAATCATGCCTCTAAGGAATGTGCAAAACAATACATTACGGTTTATTTAGCACTTTTATTGTAAATTGTTAGTGTGATAAAAATGAGTTCCTTCAATGCAGGCCACATCCCTGTTTCTAAGTCAATATTTTGCCAAAAAATGTGCAGCTTATAATCGTCAAAATGCGGTATTCAAGTTTTCTTTTTATGAAATAGCTTGTTTTTTAAATACAATATAAATGCTAACGGAACATCCGCTATAGCAACAATAACTTTTCAACACACTGTCATGTTGCTTTTTTGTGAATTCATTTCCTGTAACAATAGTTATCTCAATATCTTAGAATGCACACTTGTAAATATTTTCATTTTGTCTCTGCCAACATGCCACATTGAGGCTAAATGAATGTCACTGCTTGTGAACACAAGGAAATAAATGGCAATGTGTGGCATCTTTTTCTTCCTTTTCAATTCTGCACTGCTTATTCACTCCCCCTCTTGACCTCTGTTGCCTGTAGTCTTATTGCCAGTCCAGTATCACTCATGGAAACAAAGAGGGATGGAGGAAATAATTGATCGCATGAGTATTTGAAGAGGGGTGGTGGCAACCAAGAAGGGGGGTGCCCAAACAAAAGTGAGCTAGAGGTGCTGCAATTCTGCAGGGTAGCCTTCAGCCTTCGATATTGTTTATGTTTGTACGACAAAGGCTGCTGCTGTTCTTGGAAATAAATGTGCATGCCAGTACACAAATCAGATTCAGCTGTCATATTATTCAAATGGTTCTGGCAGATGTAATGTGTGTTTATTTTCAGTCTTTATTGCGTACATTTACTGATGGATGGCAAAAAAATGTCAGCGATTTTTAGTTACTAATTCTATTCATCTTTATGTGACTGATGTCCTCGCACCGGTGGATGGCCGCGACTATTTTATGCGGTTGTCCGGCGGTCTTGATAAGTGTAGGAGGAAAGTGAGTCCTCTCTCAGCTTGCGGACGGCAAGAGTTTGTTCCCATGGGGTTAGGCTGCTAAGTGCAGCTAAAAGACAGGATTGCATCTCTCCGTAGTCTTGGAGTTAGTAGATGCCACACTTACTTTCTGCAGAGTACCCCTTGGCACGTTGGTCGAGGATTTTGTCTGCTAGACCAAAAGCGGGGCGGTTTAGTTTAAATAGATGACGGGAGACGAGGGGTGTTGGTTAGCACTTATTTATTACTGCTTCTTGGGCGCTGTGTTTGTGGTGGCTTTCACCCAGACATTGCGAGCTTGGCCCATGCTGAAGCGGCGATTCCACTTGTAGGCTTTGTTGGTCCAGAAGTTGATGTTGTCCCAGCCGAATCTCACTTCGGTACCGGTCAACAACCCTTTTACCACAGTGTGACACGAGGGGTGAATACGTAGACAAGGCGATACGTACATGACAGTGACCAGAGCAGTTGATACTGACTTGTGCCCGAGTTGGGCAGCGCGGTCTCGTTCCCTACGCTTTTAGCCATGCCTCTCCCCGTAGGGCATCGAGTCTCTGCTCACAGTTTACTGGGTACACCTTGACGCGAACAAACTAAACACAATTTACAGTGTTAGTCCAGTTTTAGCTTGCTGACCAGGCTCTGTAAAGTCTCCACTGATCCCTCATGTTATGCGGGCTGATCAGAGATGGGGAGCTGTGTGGGTCACCAGTGCCTCCACAGGATGTGCGTTCATACATGAACGAGCGACAGGACTCAAGTTACAGTTACCCCAGCACTAACAGTGCTCTGGTGTAAAGAAGTAACCTGGGTTTGTTGCCCCTCTTTGAATGAAGGTGTTGATAGTGGTCGTGGCTCCTCTGTTCCTCTCCGCCAGCACTAGACAGTGTTCTGACAGTTGGAAAGCAACAGATGGCCGTCAAATGGGTGTGAGAGAAAATATGACGGACCCCTGAAGAGCGCCCGTAGTTGAAGCTAATTCGGTTACTATAACATACCCGGTTCTTGTCAAGGGTGTGCGTAGGAACCTGTATCTAGCAGGCAAACAGACAGGTACTCTAAGAAATAAAAGCTGAAAGGTAGGAAACAAAAGTATGTTTTTTGAAGTCTCAATAAACATGCGATGCGTGCTACCTCCTGCCAGGCAATTGAGTGCTGAAGGTTACTACGCTGGCCAGGTGTAGGTGACCTAGTTCTAGGTTGTAAGTGGGAAAAATAAATCTAGACGGTCAAATATATGTTACTTCTAAACTGTTCTAAAAAAAGGTGTCTTGAGGAGAAAAAGTGAATTTAATACGATATCCCAGAGCACTGAGCAGTGCTCTGGGATATCGTGAGAGATGAAACAAGAATGAATGCCCGAGCCCGGCAGCGTCCGGACTTATATAGGTGAAGCTTGTAGGCTGCCGGCGCGGGTTGTGGGGAGGCCCTGGTTGGCGTGGGAGTTGAAAAACTTGGGTCAGCCATAGTCAGCATTTCTGCTTCGTGCCTCTTCGGTGGCGCTCGGCCTTGCCCAAGGTCCGGGCAGCTTGTTGTGCGTCTCAGAGTGGAAAAGGGGGGGGGGGGGGGGTCTGCCAGGTTGCGTGACCTTTAGGTGACGAGAGTTCACTTATAAGTTCCTGTTGCCTGATAGTGTAGGCAACCGAGAATTCATGAGTACAATTCTCTCTATGTATCTCTTACGTCTGTAGCAGTGGAAGTAGGAACCTTAGTGATGAGTCGTAATCATTGTTAATTAGTAGTAGGAGCGGCAGGCGTCAATTCGCAACCCCCTCCCTCTGATCTAACACAATTGCGATGACTCATCGTGAAAGGTTGTGGAGTGAGGCGTGGGCCCCATCTTCAGAAGGTCTAGTTGATATAGGTAGACATGGTGAGGCAGATAGCACGAGAGAAAAAATTTTCAGTCAGTTAAGCAGGACTCTTAAGCTTGGGTGGCTTGACCGCTGTAGCGACATGTGTTCTGTGCGCTCTGATCTCCTGGCCGGCGAAGCAAAACATGTGAAACGTGGAGTGGAGTGTGTATTCCCCCTGTGTAGCAAAGATTACTGTGTTAGGAAGCTGTGCGTCGGGGCGGGTGTCCCATCGGCCTAATTTTTTACGCGTGCCATTGACTAAACCCAACATATTGCTGGTGGATATTACAAGGGGATCATACATCAAAATCATGAAAGAAAAATAATTTTAAACAATGGCACGACAAAACGAGGGTAATACAAATAGTAATAATTAAAATAGGTACAAGCTTTACTCGTGGAGGGCGGGGAAACGCCACTACTATCCTAGAGCTTGCTGCAGTGAGTTACGAAAGAAAAGGAAAAATTTTCCAGGGAACCTTTGTGTCTGTCAGCAAGCTAAATAGTTAGGTGTGACAGGGTGTGAGGTGGACAACCACAGACCCTTCAACACCTGGGTTGACCAGCTAAACGAATACGAAGCAAGTACACTACATGCATGACTATCACGGAAAATTGTGCCCACATTGGTCACATAATACAACATATAGATGCTGAATAAAATTGAAATTAAAAATATCTTGCACCTGGTTTAGAGAGATACGAAGCTCGAGAGTTTTTGGTTTGGTACAGAGTTGGTGCACAAGATACTGCAAACAAAAGTACACACACAATATAAGCACATTAAAGTATAACAAAATTCTCTCCCACAAAACGGCATTCTTCTTGTAGCGATCCATACTTATACACTTTAAAACGTATAGAGATATATATAATTGTGTGCCTTCACATCAAATCAGATTTAAATGCTGGAAAATAAGAAGACTAACCTAGTTATCCCTTGCGGGAGTCTATCTTATTACGTAGGTGTAACAGCTATTATGTACACTGTGTATCTTCATTGGAATGTTCAAGGTAAGTTCCCCAAGGAATGTTCACGTTAGTAAGTGCTGAAAATACACTCCTACACAACGGCTTTCTTCATGTAAAGCAAACTTCATAAGTGCACTGTAAAAGCTAAAATGTCATTGTTACATCGAAGTCTTTGTCTTCAACCTAATCACTAGCACTGTGGTGAGTGTCTTTACGTGATGCACTTATGGTAGCCATTACTGTCACTGTGATGAGCGTCTATTTGTAATGCTACTGACTTAAGTGGTCTGTCTGCCATCGAAAAACTGAACGTTTAGGTGTAAAATGTCTGTATTTCACTGTGATGTAAAGATACTGTCTGACGTACTGCTTTTGACGGCTGTATAAAAAAAAGTTTTGTTAGCACATAGTCGAGTTATAATTTACGGTGTTCATTTAACTCGTTGGTTTCGTTATACTTGTTTTTGTACTGGATACTTTAAATTTAATTTATCCTAAATGTGATTGTTCTGCTTATGTCACTGTTGTGGGTTTGCAGGTAAATTAAATATTGTGCACGTGACCGGTCTATAACAAGTCCTTTTGCCACGTGTGCGTAGTAGCAGTTTACGGCTACTGCACTGTCTTTAATATTTGCACACTTACTGGCAATCTTCAGTCTTACCTTCCGCGGGCCTCCCGCTCGGACAAAGGGCAGCGTGCAGAGGGTACGGCCACATGTACCTGGTGTTATGGGCCTCCATGGCGATTCCCGGTACCGGCCAGGCGTATGGGCATGTTTGGCGGTACGTGGGGGCATCAAGCGTCGTGGAGCAGCCTGGGGCCTCTTAGCGTCTGCTTCTGCCGCAACAAAGAGGGAGGGCACTTGTTCAAGGGAGGTTGAGGCAGTGTGGGAGAGTGACAAGCCCTCCACCTCGACTGCATGTGTTCCTACCCATAGAGCAGGATGTTTCTCTGATGGGGCAGTGCGAGGGAGAAAGATCTCAACCATGACTGCAGGTAGCACAGGTCATCATGGTACCAGGTTGTGGGCGGCATCGACAGTCTCGGTGGCCAAGTCCTGGGGCGAGGCATTGGAAGGGAGGTTCACCTCAACCTCCACTGCGGGTTATGTGCCTGTTGAGGGGTAGTGGGTGGCATCGACATTCTTGATGAAAGCGGCCTCTCACGTAGCAAGATGGCGGGACGAAGCACTTCCAATTTGGCACCTTGACGTCCAGGTCTGCGGGTATTCCTGCGTCACAGGACCTGGGGACGAAGCACGTCTGTTGCAGCTCGACGCCCCAGGTGGCAGTTGTTCCTGCGTAGTAGGTTGTAGGCACGGCGCACTCTAGTCGGAGCTCGACGTCTTAGGTGGCAGAGTTTCCTGTGTTACAGGTTGGTGGTATGGAGCACACTTGTGGGAGTTAGATGTCCGGGTCTGCGGGAATTCCTACATTGCAGGTTGTTGAAGCAGAGCACTTTCATTTCGACAGCTCGACGTTCCAGGTTGCAAGGGTTCACACTTGGCAGGTTGTTGAGGCGGAACACTCCCGTCTGGGCAGCTTGATGTCCGGTACTGCTGGTGTCATGCATCGCAGAATCTTGGGACGAAGCACTTCTGTCACAGCTCGGCACCTCGGTTTGGTGGGTGGTTTCCTACGTAGCAGGTTGTGGGTTATGGAGTACTCTCGTCGGAGCTCGACGTCCTGGGTGGCGGGAGTTCTTCAGTGTTGGGTATAGTGGTCCACGTCGTCGATGCCTATGTCCTTGGCCACTGTCCTTTTTCATTCTTCCTCCTCCATATACGCGCTCATGCTGAGCACAGTGACCGGTGGTCTAGTGGCATCCTGTACTTTATCTTCTGAGCCAGATGTCAATTTCGTCGAATTAGGAATGGACTTGACTTCTGGCTTTGTAGTTGTACCCTCTCACTGACTGTACTTCCGACTGTTCGCTAATGTGGCTTAATCGGTGAGGTGTCTGACGGGGTCCGCTGTTACATGGACTATGCCACAATAACTTGGAGCAGCTAGATTTTGCTTTGGCTACAAGGGCATTGATCTGATGGAGAATGCACCTTGGTGTTCTTCGACATCTGGCTTCCATGACGCAATGTAACTAGGAGCCCTGTCAATAATGATGGGCATCGGCTCGGGTCTTGTCGAGGGTCTTGGCTCTGTATTGGGAATTACCCTTTTGGGTGGCGGTTCGCCTTCATCCCCTGATTGGCTAGGTGTGTCCCCTGGGTAGGCTCGAATCTGGCCTGGGATGACCTTTCAAATCCATCCGCGTATATCTTCTGCCCAGTAGACGTCTTGCTTACCTACAATGCAGTACGGTCCATCCCATTTGTCAGCAAGGCTAGCTCTTGTGAATTCGTTGCTGGCTTTGCTGAGAAGATGACTTCGTAGAAAGATGGCTACCCTTAATTTAAATTCTCTTGCCCCTGTTTTCGGTTGGGGGTATTTCTTTAAGATGTAGGCATTCTGGGCTTTCTGGACTTGCGTGGTGAGGGCCAGGGCTGCTAGCCGGATGTCCTCAGGCTGAGGCATATCAGTGGACTCACTTTCCCACTGCCAGTCGCCTGGTCGGCATAATGTTTGTCGCAGGAGTAGGACGCTCAGACTGGTGTCGACGGCTTCGTTTGTACGACGTCGAAGGGGCAGGGGGGGGTGATTCTTGAGGAATTTACAGTCGTAATGGTCAATGCTAGGGTTTTGGTTCATGATGCCAATATCATGGGAAACATAACTTTTAAGTGACCTAATGCTTGACTGGTGGTTTGCCAGTGTATACAAATTTTGGCACTACTGTCGTGGCCCAGCGAAGGCGCTGGCCTTAAACAACAGGTTTACCTTACTGGAGGATGCTTCTTGAAGCCTGCTGTACTGGTTTTTGTGGAGGCAGGAGACTGCTGGGACTCCCACCAGAACGTGGTGTGCTGCTGACGTCTGGTGTAGACTGGTGGTTGATGACTTGTTGGCCTCTGAACCCGTGGTGAGGTGAACCAGTGGTCTTGATGAGAAAGGGGAAAAGTGGAGTTGGAGACTCTGAGAGGTAAGACCTCTCAGGTGGGCGGGCGGTAAGAACTCTGCCCTGTTGTGAGGTACTGCCAAGTGCAGGAGAAGAAATTGGTTCGCAATTCAGGCTACTTTTTTTTGGAGGCGTAAGCTGCCCTTCTATTCTTCCTCTGGGCACCACCCTTCCAGGTGTACGGCATAAGAGCAGGTGCCTTGTAAAAGTGAAACTGGCGACACAATTCCCTAACATGTTCTGCCAAGAGCTGTAGCCGCACAGGCAAAAGCTGTACGTGTACTCTTTTCGTCTGGCCCTGTAAAGAGCAGTGGCAGAGTATAGGTTAGCTTGATTGGCTAGACACCTGGTGGAGGTATTCCTAATGATAGTGGCTCTACCATACTATACCCAGGGGTACAGCACAGGTGGCCGTCTAATTGGTGTGTGTTTTATTGCTTTTGTTGTCTAGATCTTCTGGTTTCACTTTTCATATAGTGGGCTGGTTATTATGTGAGGTTACCACAGTGTCACTCAGAAATCAGTACTCAGAAGTAAGTTTAGTTCACGTGTATGTTCAGTGAGAATAGACACAGTGACCCGTACTGCCTCCTAAAACTAACCTGAAATTAACTTGTAAATTAGACCTAAGAATAACCAGATGAAGGCAACGTGTTTAACATGACACATTCCAGTATGCTGTGCTGTGAGGATGCATGCTCTATGGATGACTTCGCTCCGTTTACGAGCCACATGCACTTAGGGGTGAAATATATAAGCGGCAAAGCAAATTAAATGTATGAAGCTAGAAAAGCCCATGAGCCTGGACAGCCAATTACATCATTGTAAATTACGTGCGTAATTACAATCCCCTTTGCCCATCCAAATTTATGCATGCAAAAGGCGCTCCCACAATATAAATAAATAATATTAGAATTCTACTACTCAACGCTTAGCCCTGGAAGAAGTTCCTCCGACCTCGAGAGATGGCAGCACCCCCGTTTCCTTGTGATGTCATGGCCGGGCCGCCTAAGAACAGGGGTGTTTATTTGTCGTTGCCTCCACGTGGGGTGATAAGAAATGAGTGGCGCTCTTGCACCCCCGATAACCCGCCCCTGTGTTGGAAGGCTATGCTACCCCCGCACCTTGGAAAACTGCTGAAATGAGAAAAATTAGTATAAAAGCAAGTCCAGCAGCCAGCACCAGCAGCAGTGCCAGGCTCTGCAGCCGAAGAGAACATGAGCCACCTCCAGTCTGCAATGACTTCCTGCTCTTTGAGTCTGCTCAAGACTCTCCACTTACCTTCCTTAAGTTTGCCCAAGACTTCCTGCTTACCTTGAGTCTGCCCAAGACTTTCCTGTCTATTCCGACCAAGGACTCTCTAATCCTACCTTAACCCAACCTACCTTGAGTCTGTCCAAAGACACCTCTTAAGGCTCCTACAAAGTCTGCGAAGGACTCTCTCCTCTCCGTGACCTCCACTGAAGATCAGCCTACTTCAGCAGCGAAAGAGACAACTACACTTTCATCAGGTAATTCTCACCTTTACCCCAGTATTCTCTTACCCCAGTCAACTTCTTCCTGTGACTCCGCGGTAACGAGCTGGTGCATTGTTGAGTACATTTCCTGAGTAACTTCAGCTTACGTGAGCACGCTGTAAGTTACGTTGCTATATCTTTGAGTGATTTTTATAGATGCTGTAAAATTGTGTTCATACCCGAGGAATTTTTTTTTTTTTTTTTTCCACGCTCGCCTTTGCTTGATACATTATTCTACATTTATGTAATTTGCGTAATTTTCAAAGTGTTTAGTCAGGCAGAATTAAGCAATTACTATTTTGTAATTTTTCTTGGTATAGCCGGGACTTTCCAGGGCAAATCCCCATAATAAAACATCATATCCGATTTGTTTGTGTTCCATTATTCTTAGTTAATTATCCCAAATCCCCTCTACTTTGGTATTGTATAAAAGTGTGTGAACCTAGTGGTCAGATGTACAGTAGAAGGGGAGGTGCGCTGAGCAGACAGTGATGCAAAGAACGTCGCACCTTAGCTTGAACCACGGTAAGTTCTACGTCCGAGGACGAACCCTGCCCAGCGCGTCATGACCACATTCCACGACCGATCTTCCCCTTCACTCCTTTTGAAATCACCACCCCACTTGATCACCTTCTTGGTGCTCACTGGTAACGGTATCTGACAACTGAATATGAGGACCAAATTAAATTACTATTCCTGGAGAATAGTACTACTCCCTGTGACACCCCAGCTAGGCTACCACCCTAGATGACTAGTAATGTCAAACTTCAGTAGGGTAGATTAATTCGGTTTTCACACCCGGAAGGTACCGTACTCCCGAAGTTCTGTTTAATAAAGCTATTGTCTGGAAAAGTTGTACGGGTTTGACTCCCAACCCAACCAGATAAAAGACCCCGAGTAGTACCCCCTTCTCTCGATTTCATTCCTACCCAACAACCCACACATCTTACCAAGATCTTGTCTACCTGAGCACGCACCCCCGTCTCTACGACCAACTAATCATCACCTCATTCTTTCACCAGGGATCGTTAGCATCCCGCATATTGGCGACCCTTACAGTGAAGAGGATAGAGCTCCCTGGATGGGCAGTCACTTCCATCCTCACTCTGGGGTTTGACTCCCCTCAAGCCCAGAGTACTGCTACCTACAAATGGCGTAATATTGTTTACCACCCCATCCGGACATGCAGGTCCAGTAAACCCAGTATTAATCGCTCAGGTAGGCTCTGAGAAGGAGTCAACGTTATTCCAGTACCATCTAAGGTGGACACCCCAAGTAGCACCACCACCACGCGTCATACGTGATGGGGGAAGGTGACAATAGACAGGTAAGTACTTCACAACTTTCCCCTAACCATCTAGCTTGTTGTTCTGAAGGGACAGGCTGTGTTTACTACCAGAAGGGTAGTGGTGAGGTTTGCCGTTGCTGTCCAGTAAGGTAGGAATGGTCCTTGAAAACTACAGTCAATAACCGTTACCAGGGGATGTTAAGGAAGGAGCTGTTGGTTGAGTCTTCCAGGAGCTTCTGGGGAGGTGTTGCTGCAGGCGTAAAAGAGGCTTCTGGAGGGGTTGACATCAATAGTTGGCTTTGTCCAGCCCTGAAGAGAGCGGGGGAATCAGTATATGAACTAAAGAGTGCGAACTGCAGGTAGCTTCCTCCGGCCCACGACAGCAGTGGAGGAAACATAGACTGGTGTCTGCAGGTTTCACAGGCCCTTATATACTGATAGTTGCTTGAACCAAAGTAGGCGAGGGGTGAGGAAAGAGATAAGCTCCACCCTTTCTGTTATCTGCTTGTTGTCTGCTAGCGTCTTCTTCTGCATGGAGAATCACTGATACGGCGGGCCTCATCCTGTATCTCTCCGCAGGATGCGTGATGTGCTTCCTTGGCATGCTGTAGAACTGTATGACCTTGGGTGGCGGGCTTGGTGGCATGGCCAAGAGTGCAGTCTTCCTTCAGAGGGTTTGCTGTGACGTCTGCTTGGAGAGTAGAGTGAACAGTACAAGTTGGACTGGCGTGTGTGTAAAATCATTTCTCATTGCAAGAAAGTACTCTGTAGGCACATGACCAACTTTTTCAGTACTTTTTAATATGACTGGCCTAGCGAAATGAATCTGTGTTCAGATGAGGCGAAGTCAAGTGTGCATTAAAGATACACAGAGCATCACGCGACAAGTCATTCAGTTCTTTATGCGTTTACATTGTATAGGTATCGGATATTGGCTATATCAGCAAGGAAGTGTCGGTTCATATCATTATCTGTAAAAATCTTTTTTGGCTCAGCACTAGTAAAAGTTAAAGTTAAACTTGTGAATAGTTTAAATGTTTTCTTATTGATAGTATTGTTACAATTTCTCTCTCTAAAAATTAAGTGGGCTATACCAAGTTCATTAAGGGGTGGAGGTCTTAATCAAATAAAACAATTAGTTATAATTTCATTATTTTATTTACAATAACTACAGCAAAATTCTCTGAACTCAAAGTCTCGCAATAAATTGATATCACTTACTGTTCACAACTAACTACTACAATTTAATACAATTTATAATTACCACAAAGAAATCAATTAAATTAAATAATTACAGTTCAGTCCATTGGACAATGTATCAACCTATTCATCTATTCTGTAAAATATGTGTCAAATAGACAAATTGAATGTTTACAATAAAATCCGTATTACACTTGCATTCTGTCACACCACAGTTCAGTCCATGTCCCGCCAGTCGCAATGTTCTAGAGTCCTCCAAGCATCCTCACGCACAGTAGGGTTCACTCGTCTGTTTCACACCCTCTCGTCCATTCAAGCCACGAACACCTCACTGCAATCTCCAGTCGTCGTCCACTCGTCGATTAACTCGCGCACACTTGGCCAGGCGGCCTCCATCAAAGACTGTCGGCCGCTGGGTTGCGGCAGTATATATAGTGTCTTAGGCTTCAACCTAGAATTTTCCCCAACTTGTAAGATGTGTCGCGGAGGGCTGAGGCACCAGCCAGTCTCGCCAGAACATTCTTGCATCGATGCTAAACGTATCGGAAATTCTAGCAGGTGAGAGGAGTTCTGTGACGCCAGCAAGTCTCTCCGCTGTCTGCATTCACTGGATTCCCAGAGGGAGGGGGGTCAGGAGGCCCAGAGCGCATTGTTCCAGGAAGAGGGGAGGGGGGTCTCTAATTATGATGCAGGGCAGTTGAGTCGGCGCCAGCTGCAGCACGTGTAACAGTAGAAAGTATCCTTGTGGTAATTTTTTTTAACGTCATTGTAGATCTTGGAGGTAATGGTTTTGAATTTGTATATCACCCAGCACCCTACAAACCATGAAATGATGCAGAGTATAATGAGATCCATGCATGCCACTGCCTGTACATTGTCTTGCAAAGCACAGTGGGAGGGGAGGCTATCCAGTGGTATCTGACAGATGCATCCAGCAGCAAGGAATGGGCTAAAGGTCTGCCTCTATCTACAATTTTACCCTCCAATGCCTTCTCACTCCAGGTACATGAGTATTCAAGATGCTGTAAGGAAAAAAATTGGCACTTATTCTTAGGCTACAGCCCTCCAGTGCTAACCCAAGATTTAAGTAGTCACTGACAGACATTTTTTATACCAGTAATATAACTCTTAAGCACATGCTCTGCAACCAAATTTTGTTTGCAGGTAACACACTAACATGTTCTGCCCAACATCACTGTATTATTGTACTGTAAGGTTCCGTTGCCTCAGACAGAACCATGATGCACCCTGAGTGATGTCTATAGCACACTGTAGCCTCGTCACAACCTGCAACACATGCGTGTGTGCATCCACCCCCATTGGCCCTGTGTTTTGGGTATAAATAGGACCTAGTCTTTAGATCAGGTAGACACTCACAGCTCTTGTGCTAAACATCACTCAGCCTGGATACGCATTGAAGCCTTCAACATCAGTCGCTTGACTACATAGCCCTTCTAGCTTTTAGCTATTCCTTGCGCACAATTCAGAGTACTGCCATTCTGGGGTTATCATCGCCCTACTTGCCACAATGTCTACTGAAACCATCCCACCACCCTTGTTCGAAATCTAGATTCGGCCCTTCGGGCACCAATCAGGATAGAGGCTGGATATGTGTGTTCTGTTCTTACAGCAATAGACAGCCTGTGTTTATCACTCTCAGTCTGCATTCTTCTTGCCCTGTTTCCTGCTACATCCTCCTTCGACCTAGTGCTCTGCCATATATATTTATATATATATATATATATATATATATATATATATATATATATATATATATATATCAGGAGATGTGAGAGGGAATGTCTGCTTAGACACAATACAGGATTAAAATACTGGAACAGGTCAATTTGCAAATCTCCATCACGTCTTATGTGATAGTGTTTTGATCAGGTTTAAAGTTAGCACCACTCAGTTATAGACCATTTCATATATGTGGTCTCGAATTAGACAATGTGACCAACCTACACACTATGTAAACAGTAAATGCTCTCGTTCCTACAGTTTTGTATCAGCTGATGAACTGCTGCGGGATCCGTGTTATTTGGTTGGCTATTTTGAAGATGGTTTTGGAAGAAAATAGTACTCGTAACTAAAAGTTGTAATTTAAAATCTTAATTACGCTTACAACATTTGTGGTTTAAATTATCTTTCTAAAGCAATATTAAATTTTCTTGGCTATTTGTAACGGGACTTTAAAAACGTGTTCAGCATTTATGACAGAGTATGTCAACGCATCCGAACAATAAACGTTTCCAGCCAATGGCTATCCATGTTTATATGCGTGCAGTTTTTTTCTCATTGTGTTTATTGTATGAATATCTTATTGGTGTCGTCTAAATATTTAATCGGTAGTTAAATATTGTTTATTTGTTTTTACCAATCATAGGTGGTTGTAGGTACCGTTGTAGTGTGTTTTGTTGAGTGAAATGTGATATTAATCAGCACATCGTTAAAACTGCTTTTTCCGCCATTTTCTTAACCGCCTTACACAATGAAGTGACACGAATATTGTTTCCGTATGTGTTTAAGTTTGTTTGTATCAGGAAACGTGCACAGTGCTTATTTTACTGAATGATTTTGCAAATAAATTATTTAATGCTAGTGACGAACAAACGTGATGTTAGTGAAATAAACTGGCAAGGATTGCCGTAGAAAAACATGTGTTCAAAAGGTTACAACAGTAAATTTGCGTGTTTTGTAAATGTATTTGTAAACCGTTAATATAATTATCTAAATGCACGTGGCCTGAAAAATGCAGCACTTTCCACACTTTTGTAGTGAGTGAATAATATTAGTTTGTCTACATCGTAAATTCGAGTTAATTTCGGTCAAAGTGTGTGCGTGTATATATTGCTGCATCTGTACCCGGTTACCAGAAACATTCTCTATGCGTCTGCGCTTGTCCTTCTCGGATCTGTGCGTTCGGATGGTGATGAGCTTAGTTTTGGGGATGCCCGGTAACCAGAAACATTCCCAGCCAGTTGGTATAGACGGAAGCTGTTTGCGCTCTGTGGCGGGGAATGTTTCTGAAACAGCGACGTATGTATCGCGTTTTGTATTTTGATTAAAGTTATAATGTTTGAAGTTAAATAATATAAATGTTATTTCCATACGAGCAAAATTTTCCACTGCGCCATCAACACAATATGAAACTCAAAATGCCACATAGCCCCGACCAACACAACACGAAACTACCAAAAACGCAACCACGACACATTTCAACGTGACTTCTTGAATTTACAGCACCACCAACACCACACACTCAACATTTAACCTAACTATTTAGAAGGCACTGATAGGCTATGTTAGTCTCAAAGGTGGTGAAGAAGAGGGAAATTTGTAATACATAATGGTGACAAATTGGTATCACTAATGCATACAAAAGTAAAATTATTATTTTTAACAGTTAAATTTAGTAGATTTCAATTAATTTTTCTCTCAAGCTGCATATTTACCATCGTAGGTAAAGCATGCAATACAATTTCATTTTGCAATGTTGTACATTCTGTGCGTCATGCCACACGACACAACAAAGAATAGAAATAATTTATGATCCAAAATTGCTGGTCGGACGACAGAATTGGTGGGGCTTACGACAATCTATCTTGTATTTGCCATTGTGTCGTGCGCGTTGGGGTATGTGATTCCGGCATCGTAAGAACATTGAAATAATTACATCACACGAAAGATGATAAACTAAAGCCCCGCCGCCGCTTTGCTCACTTATTCCCTCGAAATAAAATAAATATGATACTCTGATTGGGCCTACATTTCATTGCTATGAACATTTCTCTGTGTTATTATTGAGTGAAACTCTTAACACACTGCTTCTGGAGGGTTTCAAAATGTAAAGCTTATTGGCCATACAAACTTGTAAGTTGTATCACTTTATTTTTTTAGAACGTATACAAAAATTTTCAAGCCTGTTAACGCAGGGATACTTGTTAGCAAATTAATTTAAAGGTTTTTCCTGTTTTTACAGGCTGTATTTGAAAGTAACATAATGGCACGTAGGTTTCAACGTTGGAGTCTTTCATAAACTTTTTGAGCATTTATTTCTCTAGAGCGCTTTACCCGAGAACAAGCCTAGAGCTGTATTCACAATTTTGAGGAGGGAGGTTGTGTGACTGAACTTCAGTGTAAATATCAACATTGAGTTAGTGAGAAATAAGTTTTTATTCGCAGCATGACAATCTGAATGTGTAGGTATTTGAGGAAAGTTATTAAAGAATTTTGTATGTAGACCTGCAATAACTACTTAACATTTGAGTTACTAAATGAGAGTTATTAAAATTACTGAAATTAAGTAACATTTGCTTAAATATTATTTTGTCTACCTACATACTTTTAACATCCTGAGAATTATAACCACCATAAAAGTATCAGACTGTACACAGTTTGTTGTCATATCATACCACAAAGCTGAATTATGTACTTTTAACGCAATAGTACGCATAGCCTGTATGTAAGAATGTATACTGTCTTTGAAAAGATTAAGGGGAAGGGGGGGGGGGGGATATCTTGGTATTTGGTGTTCGTGGAAACCATGCTAAATGTTTATGTGTACAAGAACTTACTTCAGGCAAGTGTGACAAGATTAGTTGTCATTAATATATTTAGAGAGTATTCAAAACCAGTAAAATATCTTTTATTCATTTGGCAATCCAAATACAATTTCATTTTCGTGCATCCTGGTTACAAATTTCTTGCAAGGGAAAATATGATCAATTTATAGACTTATTATATGGGCTGTTAGTCATTTACATAAGATATTTATAAACTAAAAAAAATGGGATTGTTGCCAACCTGCAAGTGTTTGAACAGCCCTTCACAGCTTCTAAATGTCATTTGGGAGGAGGCACATGCAGTTTGTTTACAAATACTGGCAGTCACATAGTGTTTGTTTTCAAACAGTCACCTTCAATGACAGTTCAGCTGTGGCGGAAGGATACATAGCCACCCAAATGCCATTGGCACTACTTTCCTAGAACTGTCAAATTTGAGACCACTTATATGTAGACCAGACACATGGTTCTGTTCTAGCAGGCCATTCGCAAGGCCCTGTTACTAACGTGGGATGGGCTGGGCTGGGCCAAGACAGAATAATTACTATTCTGTCTGCCTCTCTCAACCAAACACCCAGGGATGTTACGCTTTGATCAAGCTCTGTCTCCTTCACTGAAAATGTCAATGTTTCCCTTTTATGCTGAAAGGAATTATATTTTGTGTATTTTTAATATATAAGTGCTATTCTCATAAAAAATTGATATTGTTTATATTGGTAACTAAACATATTTGGTCAGAAATTCTGTCGGAAATGCATTCATTCTGCATTGAGCTGCATGTGGATAGCTTTGTGCAATGAGAAGTTGCTTAGTGATAGGCTGTAGTTTGCTACATTAATGTACAGTATGTATGTTTGCAGGTCTCTTGTGGATTACTGAAAATGAAGCTATTGATACAGGACATTGATGATAAAAATAGGTACATGAATAAACACTTCTGCATTTAGCTTGCTTATAACTCTTTTAAGTACAAAGTATATGTGAATACATTAAAATATTAAAAATAACTGTACTCAGAAATGCAAAAGAAACATGGGTACATCTTTGCATATATTGCAGTATACTGATTTTTGTGTTGTAACTGGAATAACAAATAAAAGATACCTATATGTATATGTTTGCAGATAAACTTCTGTCCAGGTGCCACCAAAAAGAACAGTTGAATTCACACCGGCTGTTTAATAGTTGTTTTGAGTTTGTTTATACCAGCTCTGATTTTTGTGTAGCACTCCTAAATTTTGGTTTAGTTCTAGGATAAAAATATGTCAATTCATGAACTATTGTGTACGGTATTACATATTTTTTTCATCCTGTAGTATTGTACTGCAAATTATATTTGTATATGTGGCACTTCTTGTAATGTTAATAAATTAAATTGAATGTTAACTCTGCCATAAATCCACTCCATAAACCAAGGTAATGAGAATGTTGATCTTCCAAACGACTTCCTTAATTAGTAAGGGTGTTAAAAAAAATGATCACAGTTTTGTTTTCCAGATGAAAGCATTAATAAAAGCCTCTCGTAGTCATTACAGTTAATTACAAACTGAACATTGCCATGTAACTTACTGTCTCTTCTGATCACTACCACATACTGTTAAGGTAAGTCCAGATTAATAACCTGTGTTTACCAGTGGTTTTTGTAAGATATTTAAAACGTATGTTAACAAATGGAAATAGTGTCAAGATATTGGGTTACCTATATGATTGGTGAATGTTGGAACTTCAGTGGCAATTTCATAAAATTAGACTTACACATTCACTCTTAACTTATTTCCATCATTCTCACCATTCATCCATGGCCACATCAAGTGTTGTAAAGTTACATGTCTGCTCAGCATAGCTGCTGTAAACCACTTTGGAGAAACGTAGACTTTAAAGTTATCTGGTGGTATACTGAGGCTGTTTCTAGATCCTCAAGAAATGCATTGACGCATGCCCAATTAGATTGACTTGGCACGTTGTCGAAGATTTTGTCCGCTAGACCAAAAGCGGGGTCGTTTGGTTTATATAGTTGGTGTGAGGCGAGGGGTGTTGGCTAGTACTTACTCACTCCTGCTTCTTGATGTTGTAGTCGGAGTAGGTCTGGCGTAGGCGCGACAAATTCGGTCTATGCAGGAGCTGAGGTTCCACAGGTGTGCTTCGTTAGACCAGAAGATGAGGTTGTTCCAGCCTAAGCGGACTTCAGTACCGGTCAGAAGTCCTTTGACAACTGGGTGACACATAGGATTTTGTGCGGATACACGGTGCCTCTCCTACGTAGGACAGGGTAATTCTATCACACGGCCTGAGAGCAGAGTGAGCCAGATATCGTTCCCAACATTTTCCGACACTCTGCCTCTAGTGAGGCATAGGGCAAACAGTTCTGTAGTCTATGCAAAGCACTTAGACAGGAAGGTTAATAGTGTAACCCAATAATGACTTGCCGGCACGAGCTCGACAAAAGAGTCCCCACTGATCCCTCACAGTTGCGGGCTGATCAGGGACGTGGAGCCACGTGGGCCACCAAGCCTCTACTGGTTGTGTTTTCGCACTAGGATACACAGCAAAACTTCAGACTATGGTCACCGCGCACTGACTTAATGCGGATGTGTAACTGGGAAGAAACGGGTAGCCATCTAATATGTGTGTCTACTGACGTGTGGACACCTGGAAAAGACTCCACAGTCAGGCTAACTCGGTTTAACAAAACTCCCGGTTGCTGTCTGTCATGCACAGTGTATCCTATCCTCAACTGTTGATGCAAATAAATACCCTGGAAATGAAAGATATAAAGGTAGAGAACAATGAGTGTTTATTGAAGGTTCAATAAACACGTGACCTGTGCTACTTCCTACCAAGTCGTGGATAGATGAAGGTAACTGCGGTTCCAGGTGTAGGCGACCTGGTTCTAAGTAAAAAGGGAAAAATCTGGTTGAAGATGAATGCAAATTAATTAAAGTTAAACAGCTAAGAAAAAGGTGTCTTAAGGAGACATAATGAAGTTAAAATAATGTGATCGTGTTCGCTGGTCGTCAATATACGTAATAAGTAGCCGTGGGGGCGTACTTGAAAGTAACAAACTTCTGTGGGAGGTTGCTAGAAATGCGAAAGAATGACTCCCGAGCTCGGCAGCATTCTGACTTATATAGTAGAATCTTGTAGGCTGCCGGTGCGGGGGAGGTGTGACGTACTCCAGCCCTGGTTGGCGTGGGAATACTCTGGTCTGCTTTGTGCCTCTTCAGAGGCACTCGGCCTTGCCCGAGGTCTGGGCAGCTTGTTGGCTGTCAGTACTGGATTGGGGGGGGGGGGGGGAGCACGCTTGCCGGGTTGCATATCCTCCAGGTGAGAAGGAATCACTCTACAAACAGCAGAAACACTCATAGTTCCTGCTGTTTGTAGAGTAGGCAGCATGTTGCTCATGTCTGTAGTAGTGGAAGAGATACTCAATGTGATGAGTCATAATCGTATTAGATTTGTTGTATATGTGGCACACGTCAATTCCTCCATCTCTGTTGCGATAAAGACTCATCGTGGTAAAGGCGGTGGAGAAATGCGTAGGCCACTCTCTGGAAGGTCTCTAGAAGGTCTGGGTAGATGGTGGTAGACTAGCTGAGGTAGGTAGCAGGAAAAAAAAAATTTTGTAGACAGGTAGATGGGACCTTTAATGTTGGGGTACTTGTCCGCTGTAGCAGCGTGTGTTCTGTGCGCATCTGGGCAGCCGGCCGGTGAAGAGAGACGTGGAGTGGTGTTGGCCGGCCAGTGACCTTAATTTTTTCTCTCTCTCTTGCGAGCGGGCTTCCTTCTCTGCCCCTCGCCTGGTTATCGGGCTTTACTTATGCAACAAGTGTGTGTATTCCCCCCATGTGCAAACATTACTGGGTTGGGAAGCCGCGTGTGTCGGGTGTCCCATCGCTCTACATTTTATATGCATGCCACTGACAAAAACCAGCATAGCGCTGGTTGATATTACAAGGGAATCGTACATAAAAACCTGAAAGGAAAATTATATGAAACAATGGCACATTAAAACTAGGAGTTTAAAGTAAGAATAATTAAAATATGTACAATCCTTACTCACGGAAGGCAGTGAGTTAAGAAAGAAAAAGGAAAACCTTGTGTCTGTCAGCAAGCTAAATAGTTACGTGTGACATTGCGAATTGGCCAACCACAGGCCCTTCAATACTTGGGTTGACCGGCTAGACGAATACAAAGCGAGTATATTACATGCATGATTGACGCAGAAAATTGTGCTCACATTGGTCACTGGATACAATACACATACACTTAAAATGGAAGTTAAAATATCTTGCACCATATTTGGTGAGCTTTAACGCTCTGTGTGAACTGAGTAGGTGCACAAGATATTGCATACAAAAGAACATACAACTATAAGCATGTACATAAAAATAATCTACAAAACTGCATTTTTTCTTGTAACCGATCTTCACATATACCCTTTCAAAATGTATCATGATATTTACTTGTTTGCGTACACATCAATTCAGATTTAATGCTAAAAAGCATTTTTAAAAAACCTACCTACCTATCCCTTGTGGGAGTCCATCTTCTATCGTAGGTCTAATAGCTAGCATGTACATTATGTATCTTCGTTGGAATGTTCAAGGTAAATTCCTAAAGAATGTTCACTTTTGTCCGTGCTGAAAACACACTCTTACATGACTGCATTCTTCGTGTAAGCAATCTTCACATAAACACTCAAAACATATTGTGACATTTATACCTACACATCAAGTCAGAGTTAATGATGATCATTATAAAATATAAAAAGCTAAAATGTTATTGTAATGTCGAAGTCTCTGTCTTCACCATAATCACTAGCACTGTGGAGAGCATCTATTGACAATTCTACTTACTTAGGTGGGCTATCGGCCACTGAAACACTTGAACCGTGAGGTGTAAAATGCCTATCAAATATCAGAATGTTAAATCTTTTAATGCTGTGTTACTGACATACAACTTTTTACGTCTGTATATAAAAAGTTAATCATCACATTGTCGCGTGATTAATTACTGGTTCATTTACCTCATTGGTTCTTTATACTTTAACTGAACTGTACTGGATGCTTTTAATTTTGCCTAAATGTGATTGTTGTGCTTACATCACTGTATTTTGCTTGCGGCTAAATTAAATGTGGTGCACGTGACCGGTCTATAACAAATCCTTTTGTCACGTGCACGTAGTAGTGGTTTACGGCTACTATACTGTTTTTAAACTTTGCACACTTACTGGCAATCTTCGGTTTCACTTTCAACGGGCCTCCCCTTTGGACGAAAGGCAGCGTGCTGAGGGTATGGCCACATGTACCTGGTTGTGGGTGATCATGGCAATTCCCGGTACCGGCCAGGCGTATGGGCAGCCTTGGCGGTACGCGGAGGCATCAGGCATTGTGGAGCAGCGGGCGTCGTGGCGTGTGCTTCTGCCGCAACAAAGTAGGAGGGCACTCGTTCAAGGGACGTTGAGGCAGTGCAGGGGAGTGACAAGTCCTCCACCCCGACTGCACGGGTTCCTACCTATAGGGCAGGATGATTCTCTGATGGGGCAGTGCGGGGAAGAAAGGTCTCCACCCCGACTGCGGGCAGCACAGGTCGTGGGTGGCATCGACGGTCTCGGTGGCCATGTACTGGGATGAGGCAGTGGAGGGGAGATTCATGTCGACCTCCACTGCGGGTGATATGCCTGTTGAGGGGTAGTGGGTGGCATCAAAGTTCTCGATGAAAGCAGCCTCTCGCGTAGCAATATGGTGGGGCAAAGCACTTCCAATGTGGCAGATCAACGTCTTGGTAAGCTGGTCTTCCTGCGTGGCTGGTGGTTGGGACGGAGCACTCTCGTCTGAGCTTGACATCCCGTGTTCCAGTGGTCTAGTGGCATCCTCTACCTCTTCGTCGGGGGATGACTTCGCTGATGTTATGATGACCGCAACTTCCGGTTCCGTAGTTGGACCAGGTGGAGAGGTAGGCGCCTGGTTGATTCGTACCTCTCTTACTGAAGGTAATTCCGATTGCTCACTGATGTGGATTGATCGGTGGGGTGTTTGACGGGGTTCTCTATCATGGGGACTCCGCCATGATAACTCAGAGCAGCTGGGTCTCACTTTGACTGCTATCTTTTCGGCGTAGCTGCGTGGCGTCGAGGTTATTGATCTGATGGAAAATGCACCTTGGCATTGTTCTACCTTGGGCTTCAATGGCACAATGTAACTCAGCGCCTTGTCAATCACAATGGGCGTTGGTTCGGGTCTTGTTGAAGGCCCTGGTTCTCCGTCGAGGACTACCCCTTTGGGTGGGGGTTCATCTTCATCCCCTGATTGGCCAGGTGTATCTCCTTCAGCGTCGTCGTCCCCAAGTATTGGCATGTCCCTGGGTATGGTCGTATCTGACCTCTGGTGGCCGTATGAATCCCGTCCACGTATATCCTGTGCCCAGTAGACGTGTTGCTTGCCTACGATGCGGTACAATCCATCCCATTTTTCAGCAAAGCCTCTTCCTCCTCAGCTTTCTCCTCCGTCGGGGAACAAGACAGGGCATCTAGTAGGTCGTTCAACTTACTTGGGCAATGTTGGACCTCGAAGTCGAACTCAGTGAGGAACATGTTCCGTTGGACAAGCTTGGCCTTCGAATTCTGGGACTCTTGTAGCCATTTTAGGGCCTTAGAGTTGGTTCGCATAATGAAGTATTGCCCTTCGAGATAATACTAATATTTCTTCACGGCGCAGATAATGTGGTAGCGCAGCTCAGTTTCATTTGAGCGGGTTGATGCATACGCTATCACATGGGGTTGTCCTACGTTTTGCTGGTACATTGCTGTGCCCAGGCCGCTTTGACATGCGTCCTTTGCAGTATTAAGGGTTTGTCTCCCTGTGGCCGATGTAGTTGTGAATATTCTTGAAGATGTTCTTTAATCGGAAAATGCTCGTTGTTGTTCTGGGCCCCATCGCCAATGGGTGTCTTTCTGGGGTAGTGGGTGTAGTGGTGCCATATATTGTGCAATGTTCAGAACAACGTCTCGTGGCCAATTGCACAAATGTAGGTACTGTCATAGATGCTGTTTATTTGAAGGTTCTTCCGCTTCTTCAATTGCTAGTATTGAACTGTGTTGTGGGAAGTTTCCCTCGGACGATATGACGTGTCCCAGGTAATCTATTAATGTCTTGCTGAAAAAGCTTTTTGGCAGCTTACAAGTCATCCCATGTAATTCGAGTCTTTCCATACTCATTGCAGACAGCCTAGATGTTCCTCCCACCTATTAGAATATATTATTGCATCGTCCAGATAAGCGAAGCAGAACTCGCCGATGTAACCTGTTAGTACTTTCGACGACATAATCGTTGGAATGTTGCAGGGGCATTTTTCAAGCTGAAAGGCATGACTCAAAATTGTAAGGTTTCACCCTCTGGTGTCGTAAAGGCCGTATACTTTCGAATGTCCGGGTGGACCGCAATTTGCCCGTATCCCAATTCCATGTCAAGAGTACTGAATATTTTGACCTTACCAATATCTCGTAGTGTATGAAACAAGTCTATAGTTTGGGGAGCAATTGGGTGGGTGACTTCATTTTGTGATTTGTAATTTACACAGAATCGCAATTCTCGTCCTTGGTTACAAGATCCACATGTGAATTAAAAGGGAAATTCGATGATTCCACGATCCCCTGGTCCTTCGTGTCATTGACCTGTTCCATGATGTGATCATGATGGCGGGCTGACATTCGGTATGGACGGTTGCAGACTGGTACGTCAGTTGTAGGCCATATTTCATGTTGTATGGAACGTGTTTGTCGCAGCAGTCATTGTCCAAAAGCGTGGGCGTGCTCATCTAGTACGGCTTTTAATTGGTAGAACTCTGGTCCTTCGAGTTCATGATTAATGCTCATTGGATTTATGGGCATTGGCGGGATGTCGTCTGGGTTTTGATCCCAGTTGACAGTAATACGATTGGTTTCTCCCAGGTAGGCTCGGCGTTGTCCGTGATTGAGGATACATTGATGGCGGATAAGCCATTGGCATCCTAGTATTACTGACTCGGACATGGTTGGTGATACAGTAAATTTTGTTGGGGTAACAATACTTTGAATTTTTATATTCACGGTAATTCGGCCAGTTACGTCCAGGGTGGCATTGGGGTGCACCATTCTCACAATTTTGTTTTGCGGTCTTAGTTCGGCGAGCTGGTTTGACATTAACAAATTTCTTTTAATAAAATTTCCGGTAGCCACAGAGTCAAGCAAGGCTAGTACTCTGTCGTTGTTCACCTCCACCTCTGTGTGGGGCTATGGGAACCAGTGCTTCCTCACTTAATCCCTGGATGGTGGGACTTACTTTGTAAACTGGGGGTGGTGGCCCGCTTCGTACCCTGGCGCCAGCGTTTCCCGGCCTGGTTTCAGAAGTTGGTTTTCCTGCTGATCGTGTCTGGTTATTTAACGGCGTGTTCCCAATGCTGTTTGGTGGAACGGCAGCTCCTTCTGGTTTTTGAGGGCAGTCATTGTCCCAGTGGTTCTCTGAACAGAACCAGCATTTGGGTACAAAGGCCATGCGAGGGGTGTGGTTGGTATGCCTTTAGGAGGTGGAACAGGTGGTGGTCGTACCTCAGGGACCATGGTGGTGACTGTTTCCTTGAGGCTCACCTGAGCTGCAAAGTTTTGCTCAGCTTCTTGAGCTCTATCGACTAATCCATCCAAGGTCGTGGGTCTCACTGTTAAAGAGTACACTATGGAGATCGGCAGTAACATTCGACCGATGGATCGAACTGCGGTAGCTTCATCGACTCCGGGAACACATGTCGAAACATTTGTTCTTTTCGTCGTATGAAGATTTCTGCTTCATCGTTGAGTACCTGGGTCTGAATATAAAACTCTTGCACTGGTAGGCCATCCGGGGCATACAGACGCATTCGTTAGGCCACCCTATGCATACGTGATGATAGGGCTCACTGCACGTTGCAGTTTATGCCCCACCCAGGGCACGGTAACTTCATTACAAAAACTCGTCTGTTGACTGCAAGCTGTACAGCGGTACTCTAACCCATCTGCAACTCTGGTTTCTTCAGGCCAGCCTATACAAGCATAATGGAAGAGTTTTGTGCAGGATGTGCATTCTACCCTTAGTGTGCCATGGCCTGGGCAGTCTGCATGTCTACACTATGTACTGGATACGTCGAGTTCGTTGTTGACAATCAGGTGACACGTAGGATGTATGCGGATACACGGTGGGAAGTCAATTACCAGAACAGGAGCAGGCGCGACTGCTTGTCATCTAAGTTCGGTGGTGCTGTCCCGTTCCACCTGCCGCTCCTGCGTAGGACAGTGTAATACTATCCACGGAATGAAAGCAGAGTGAGCCAGATATCATTCCTTGCATTTTCCACCACTCCTCTCGTGAGGCATAGGACAAACAGTTCTATAGTCTATGTGATGCACTTAGACAGGGAGGTTAATAGTGTAACCCAATAGTGACTTGCCGGTACGAGCTTGATAAGAGTCCCCACAGATGCATGCTGATCAGGGACGTGGAGCCATGTGGGCCACCGAGCCTGTACTGATTGTGCATTCGCACTAGGATGCATGGCAAAACTTCAGGCTACAGTCACCATGCACTGACTTAATGGGGGTGGTGAGAAGCAACCCCAGTCTGTCATGCCTCCTGGTGTGAAGGTGTTTCTAGTGGTTGTGAAGTCGCTGTTTCTCCCCCACGAGCACTGACGTAATGCTAATGTGTAACTGAGAAGAAGCAGTTAGCCATCTAATATGTGTGTCTACTGACATGTGGACACCTGGAAAAGACTCCACAGTCAGGCTAACTCGGTTTAACAAAACTCCTGGTTGCTGTCTGTCGTCCGCAGCGTATCCTATCCTCAACTGTTGATGCAAATAAATACCCTGGAAATGAAAGATATAAAGGTAGAGAACAATGAGTGTTTATTGAAGGTTCAATAAACACATGACCTGTGCTTCCTTCTACAAAGTTGTGAATAGCTGAAGGTAACTGTGGTTCCAGGTGTATGCGACTTGGTTCTAAGTAAAAAGGGAAAAATCTGGTTGAAGACGAATGCAAATTAATTAAAGTTAAACTGCTAAGAAAAAGGTGTCTTGAGGAGACAAAGTGAAGTTAAAAAATATGTGATCGTGTTCGCTGGTCATCAGGTTGACAGTCGTCGACGTACATAGTAAGTAGCCACGGGGGCGTACTTGAAAGTAACAAACTTCTCCGGAGATCCCGCGCTTGGCAACGTCCGGACTTGTATAGTGGAATCTTGTAGGCTGCCGGTGCAGGGGAAGCGTGACGTACTCTGGCCTTGGTTGGCGTGGGAATACTCTGGTCATTGATTCTGCTTTGTGCCTCTTCGGAGGCACTCAGCCTTGCCCGATGTCTGGGCAGCTTGTTGGCTCTCAGTACGGGGAAGGGTGGGGGGCATGCACCTGCCAGGTTGCATATCCTCCAGGTGAGAAGGAATCGCCCATAGTTCCCGCTGCCTGTAGGGTAGGCAGCATGTTTGCTCACATCTGTAGTGGTGGAAGAAGTACTCTAGGCGATGAATTGTAATCGTATTCGATTAGTTTTATAAGCTGAACGCGTCAGCATACTTGTGCGTACTTGTCCCCGGAAGTGACATCACCATATATATACTAGCATTGTTTGAACTTGCTGTATAGTACACACAAAATCTATACTTGGCAAGTATTTGAAATTGTATACTTGCCGGGCATACTGGCGTACATGACAGTCACCATATTGTATTTCAGGTGTGAAAATTAATACATGTTTTGTGGTTATAAATCTCGCAAGTTTAAAAAGTTAATAAGTGTTTATAAACTGTTGTTTATTTTATGTGTAAATGATTGTCAATTTAATAAATGTGCTTCCAATTATGAATAAAATTCTGTGCATAATATAGACGTCTTGCAGGATTTTTCCCACAGTATGCTGACAAATAATATTATATTTGCAATCTGCATTTCTAAGTTATTACAAACATCATTGAATTGTATTTCTCTATCTTTTGTTATCAATGTGTGTATTTCAAACACATGGTAAGGTACGTATCGAAGGACGAAGAAAGAATGCCAGTTTCTTTGTAATGTCCCCTTACAAACAATAAATAAATGCAACAAATCCCATCCATAACAACTGCCCTAATTTGTTTACAATCTTCCAATGATGTGATAAAGCAATATCCTATGGCTGTTTGGTGTTAATACTTGTGAAATCGAGAGAAGCCGAACATATTAAAATAACTTCAGGATACCGAGGTGCAAGACTTTCTATATTCCTGCAATTTGTTCTGCTGTACAAATTTGTACTCAAAGTGTATAGCTACCAAAAACAAGACATTATATTGGCATATTTGTTTGTATTAGTTTTCGTTCAAAACAACACACACCTGTATACTACAGGAGATGGCATGTTGAGACGAAGGCAAAGCCGCTGGAGTTAGGTGGTTATACTATGGACTCTAACCGCCATCTTGACAGTAACCTAAAACATTGTGTTTTAATTAGAATGACGTTGAGAGAAAAGTTACATTCGAAGCATTTTGTGTTGAACAAAGAAGCTTTTTTTTTTGTGTGCGTGTGTGTTGTGTTGTGTGTGTGTGTGCGCGTGCGCGCGCGCGCGTGCGCGCGCGCGCGCGTGCGTGTGTGTCTCTCTCTCTCTCTCTCTCTCTCTCTCTCTCTCTCTCTCTCTCTCTCTCTCTCTCTCTCTCTCTCTCTCTATATATATATATATATATATATATATAGTAATTGTGCTGATTGATGCTGCTGGCTGGCATGTTTTCTAGAGGTTTTCCCTACCCTGGTATTTCAATGCTGCTCTATATATGCCATATTGCACCCTCAATGGCTCCCAATACCTTGGTTGTTACAAATAACCGAACCTCTCTCAACTCCTCCCGTCTTAAAATGATGGAGGCCGTGGTGGTGTAGCGGCTAGAGTATTCGCTGTTCACGAAGCACACTTTTTTTTGCATCCCTTGTACATCCAATACACTTTGGAAAGGACTTATCAATTACTATTTTTTTTTTTTTGTGCAATATTGATATTTGTACCCAATCACATTAACATAAGATTATATAACAGATAAATAATATAATTTAAACACTTCTTAATTCTAGCAGCTCTTAAAGCATGTAAAGACTACATTTTAGTTGTAGTACAAGTTATTACAATTCATATACAGATAGATATTCAAGTATAAATATGTAAAGTCTACATTAGATTGAAACACAAGGTATTACATGAAGTCTCCTTATATCAGTCTTGTTCTGCATTATAGAAATTCATCTTTATTTAAGTATTCTTCTACAGAATAGACGGCATTATTAAAAAAAGTAGGATTTAACAGTACTTTTTAATTACTGCAAAATATTTAATTTACCTCAAATGACTGGGAAGGTTATTTATTAGTTTTGCCCCAGCATAGTATGGATTTGATGTAAATTTTGAGGTTCTGTAGGAGAATAAGTGAAGATGATTAGCTTGTCTGGTGTAGTAATAGTGTATATCACTATTTTAATGTTTTCCATGAAAAAATAAGAATTCTACGGTACATATACATGAATGGAAGAGTGAGAATTTTGTTATTTATAAATAGCGGCCTACAATGGCTTCTTTTTCCTTATTACTTCTTAATCTCACTATTTGCTTCTGTAATTTTAAAGCCTTTTTCCCATTTTTTTTCAATTTACCCCAAAGTATGATTCCATAATTTATTACGGACTGATTGCTAGATAAATAGTATACAAGTATTGTATTATTATTACAAATCTTTTTTACAGTATGTACCGCAAAACACATTGAACTCAATTTTTTACAGACTATAAACATGCTTAGTCCATGTTAAATGACTGTCTACAATGAGCGCTAGAAATTTAGTGCTATTTACTGTCTGAAACCCGTCTTCTTCTATTCTTGTGCATCTTTCATCCTGCATTGTTTGTTTATTTCTCTGCTTGAAATTCGTGAGCACATATTTGTTTATATTTAATATTTATTTATTATACTAGAACCAACTGGACAGTCACTATTTGTTTTATATTTTCTTCAAGAACAGCGTTATTTGAACTAGTTACCAAAATGTTTGTGTCATCCACAAACATTATAGCTTAGCCATTGGTTATTTGTTCTGTAAAATTATTAATAAATATTAAGAATGAAATTGGTCCCAGTATTGATCCCTGTGGCACTTCTACTCGAGTATTTCTAGTATTGGACATAACATTTGTGATGTGATTTTTGTCATAATATCTTATGGAGGTGTTCTTTTTTCTGTCTTAAAGATATGATTAAAACATCATATTGGTTACACTTCTTACTCCACACTGTGTAAGTTTTTGCAATAAAATATCGTGGTCGCCACAATCAAAAGGTTTTGAAAGATCTGCGAATATACCTGTTGAGAATTCTCTTTTATCAAAAGAAGTTAATATTTTTTCAGTAAAAAAGCTTGTTCTGTGGATCTGTCCTCTACAAAGCCATACTGATGGAATGAAATAACCTTTTTTTTTTTTTTTTTATTAAGAATTGTGTTAGTTTATTTGCTATTAATTTCTCTAAAATTTTTGAAAAGGACGTATCAAGAGCAATAGACCTATAGTTATTCATCAATGCCTTGTCACTTTTTTTATGTATTGGTACTACTTTTGCATATTTGAGTCTACCAGGAAAATTTCCCTGGGCAAGACATTCATTGAAAATGTAAGTCAAAGACAGTTTTATTAAATAAGAACACTTTTTAGCAGAGTCATAGGTACCTCATCTATTCCACTGGAACTTTTACTTTTGAAATTTTTAATTACATTTATGATGTCTTCTTCAGAGATAGGTATGAAAAACAGTGTGTTAGTATTCCAAGTGTTACGTCTTTTGGGGTATATGTGCAGGGCTAATATTTGTAGTTCTGTGTTCATTTTACAATTTTAGTGGGATTTTTGCGAAATAGTCATTAAAACTATTAGATATTTCCACGCTAAGTTCGATTTTAATACCATCAACTTTGAAGGCAAGGTTAGCATGTCCTTGCCTAGGTTTCAATTCATTATTAATAATGTTCCACATTGCTTCTGTTTTATTTGAGGAGGAGGCTATTTTTCCCCATCGTATTTCTGCTTTGCTACTCCGAGTAACTTGTTATATAATTTTTCGTATTGCTTACAGTATAATTTTTGTTTTTCCGCTGGTTTCTTACCATTTTACGCATTGTTTTTAACCTCTGTCCTGAGACTGTCAGACCTTTGCTAATCCATTTTATTTTTGAGCTACTGCTACATTTTACAGATTTGAGTGGAAAGGCATGATTAAAATGACAAAGAAATGTATTAATAAAACTGTTCCAGGCAATGTTTTGTTCAGTTAATGTATAATCATAATCCCATTTTTCTTTTATGAGTAGGCTTTTAAAAAAATTTAACATTTTCATCAATATATCCACGATTCATAATCAATATTAAAATTATCTTATGTCCAATTAGTTGCCCTCAAAATTAGAATTATAGAAATCATTAAGAAGGGTGAAATAGAGTTGAAAGAAAATTGCATGATGATTTTCTATTTTGCAGATGATGCAGTTATAGGAAAATATTGGCTTTATATAAGTTTTCTTTATTTTGACTACCTTTGGAAAATGACAAAATGTATAAACATGTAATTTACTGTAATGATTACAGCCTACTGCTAAATACATAACCATCTAAACACACAAGTAAACTTTATTTAACTTAACATCTTGTGGACAGCAGGTTCATAAGAGAATGGTAAACCAAGAACACAATGAAGGAAATTCAAGGAAGGAATTGGTCAAATTGTCTTTGAGTCACCCCAGAAATTGCATGGAGTGATTTCAAGAAATCGTGTAAATTGAAAATCGTGAAGGCTACATTCAGTAGCTATTAAAAATATGAGAACTTGATTTGGTTGTAGGCCTATATTCCTGAATTGATAAAACAGCTGATTTCTTGTTGTCACTTCAACTCTGCTGACTTGGTAAGAATAAGATTGTAAGAGTGGAGTTTTTATAAGGTGAATCCTTGTATTGGTTTTCGAGATCTGCCATTACAATCAAATTAATTCCATAAACTCCTACACTGAAATAGCAAATCGGCATTTAGAAAAATACGAATCTGCGGTTTTATAAAAGTGCCTCCACCACTAAAGAGCCAGCAACTTCCAGGTTAGACCTTAAAATCACGGCACGTTAGTAATCGCTCGCAACCGTACTTGCAAAAATTGAACACACTGCAATTGTTAATATACAAACTCCCTATAAACACAATAATTGTGCGATATCTTTCACTAATGTATCCATGGTATAAACGAATACACTTAACACTGGACTCGCAAAGCCCGGCTCGTACGCATTTTTATTCATTAATATTAGTTTTCGTTGGTCGCCGAATAAATAAAAAAAATAGATTATAGTTTTAAGGCGTGTTTACATGCCAAATTTACATTTCATAGACGCAAGAATAATACAAATTTTGAGAAAATTCAAAACAACTAGTGAGTTCATATAGCACTAGCAAGGCTGTTCAATTTCAATGTAAACAAAAGTTCTCTCTCCCGCGTGGCTGCTTCACTTGTAACGAACTTGATGACGACTTCAATAGCGTATTATATTCGATTTTAGTACGGTTAAAGTTTTATCTTTACTTTGAAAAGCTCCTATAGTCGTCAGGAAATTATTTCCTGAAATATTATCGAGGCAAATATATAGGGAATGGGAATCAATTAACCAAAACACCGTATACAACACTGCCATTTAAACGAAAATAATTTATAAATTAAAATATTTAACGACGAAATTTATATCTAGTTATCTGCGAAACACAATAACGCTTTATGTATATTATCGTTTACGTCAAAAACGATTGTTAATTTATGCCGATTTTAATATCTGCCAAAATATACGTGAAAGATAGGGCGAAACAATGTTTTGTCTAGTGTTGATCAGGTTACTTTTTTTTTTTCTGGAAAACAAGTCTAAACTCCACACTATAAACAACATGGTACAGAACATAGCCACCCCCTGCCATGCACTAATTTTTTTCAGATGTGACATAGTTTCTGATATTTCTGACAGATGTGCGACCAGTCTTACATCAGAATAGGCGATGAATTGTCCGAATAGTTTCAAATAGGACACGTCACTGGTAGTATGCAAATTTATGTACGTACATGTTGATGCATGCTGCTCAACCTAATAAATAAAACGATTATGACTCATCGCTAAATGTTCCTACTTTCATCACTGCAGAACGAAACAGCATTTTCCATGTGAATTCTCGGCCGCCTACTCCACCAGGTAACTGCAACCTATGAGTAGATTCTCTTCATCTGAAGGTTATGCAACCTAGCTGGGATGATGACCCACCTTACCCAATGCTGAGAGCCAACAATCCGTCCGCCACCAGGCAAGGCTGAGCACCGTCGACGAGCTGCAGGGCTCGGGCAGTTCATTCTTCGAAAACTATGAGTACACCCCCAGTAGCTGTTCACCATGCATGGATATCCATCGAACACGTACACATTTACTTAACTTTACTTCGTCTCCTCCAGGCACATCTTAGTCAGTTTAACTTTAAATACTTTTGCATCCATCTAGAACCAGTTACTTCCCCTCTGTACTAGAACCAGGTCGCCTACACCTGGAACCGTAGTTACCTTCAGCTTTCCACCGTATGACAGGTGGTAGCACAAGGTCACATGTTTATTGCACCCACAATAATTACCCATTGTTAACTCTCCTACTGCTTTTCATTTACAGGGTACTTGTCAGTGTGACGGTCGGGAACAGAAAATGACGGGCATTGCCAACAGGAACCAAGAGTACTGACATCAACATTAGACTGCTACCTGTTACTTCCCAACCCCCGAGACCTAAGTCAGTGCTGGTGGGAAGAAACAGCAACGCCCCAACCACTAGATAAAATCCTTCGTGTAGGGAGGGGCTACAAGCTCAGGTTATCTCTCACTTCGAGCACTAAGTTAGTGCTGAAGTAACCTTAGCCTGGGGGTTGCCGCCCAACCTGGTATGAACGCACAACCAGTAGAGTCTTGGTGGCCCACACTGCTACACATCCTGATCAGCCCACATGCACGGGGGATACCTAGCGAGCTCGTACCAGCAAGACTCTATTGGGCTACACTTTAATTACTGTTTGATGTTTTCCTGGTGTCCACGTATCCATTGTGCAAGTTTGTTCCATCGCAGATGCATCAATCACACAGCAACACTCGACCGATCGACATTAGATCGCGGTCTCGATCAATGCAGGTCTACAAGATATGGCTATATGCTTTTCTTGCCGACCTATAACTCGTGACCACGGGTCATAATATTTAACATTCACCACAAGAGGTAACTATCGTGATGAAGGATATGTGACCTAAACGAGTGTCCCATGAAGCCAAGACTGTTAGATGCATAAGTCATTGGAGGGATCACTAGGGTAAGCACCACAGCTCATTCCCACGACTTTCCGATGTGCGCGATGTAGATGGGTCCCATGACCGAATCCGGAGTGCGACTTGGCTCCAAGAGGTTTCAAAAGACAGGGAATCAAATTCCCGCAGGAAGTGTGAAGTGGCGAGCATTAATTAATGGGAGCATTTTTAAGCATAAAGCACGGTGATTACACCATAGCTCACTAGGGAATCTGCCCGCTCCAGCATAGAGAGTCAATAACATTCCATAGAAAACAGGGTGCAGCTCCGCCCTTAGTTACGAAATCCATGTGTCGTCACATCCATACACATTCATAACATTAATTACATTACGACACATGCCGATTCTAAAATGTTAATTATATGAGTGTACATGTTATCATCTGTCGTGAATCAGCCACCTGAGGAATCATTTCATTTAATACCACCATTCAAGTGCGGTGACATTCTTGTGACATCACATTCTTAGCCATATCTAGGGCTCCGGCGTTCAAGAGTATGTCACCAATGGGATTTAGTTTAGCAATCCTAATTAAGTACAACATCAATTTCACTTATCATGTTATTCATAAGTTCAGTTTTTTCATGTTTTCGTTTTGATACTGAATTCACCGGACATGCGGCGAAACCGACGCCATGTCGTTAGTCAGACAACCGGCAGGGCAGACGGTAAGCTCCGCGCATCCCCCTCGGCAATTCAATATAGGCTGCATTTTTCCTCATATCCATAGTTAATGAAATTCAAAAACCTTTTAGTACATTTATTTGGTCGAGGAGAGGTCTCCCTGCATCCTGAAGTAACATATCAGGACTTCATGCGCGGGATGCATTTAACATAATTACAATCTAAGGCCTTTGCCTAATATTTCAGCAGTAGTGACTACCAGTAGGCTCAGAGTGCCAGGTCCTCTTAACTAAGGTACGCATTAACAATTGCACTAACATTCTGTTGTACCTTTGCGGTAATAAAACAGTCATACCATAATTAGACATGTTTTATTCAATTTAACTATCCTGAGTTCATCGGGTACTATTCTGTAAGAGCAGCCTTCAAATTTACAAGTGTATTTTAGTGTATGTTTTGCATTTACGGGCCCTGCCTCCATCAATCAGGATAAGTTCAGTGGTAATATATGCGCACGAAGTGGCAGACAGTTTCGCCAACCGGCAATATTTTATCTTTACGTAATATAACGCACAAATTCACGCAGTTCTCCTTCATATTGACCGGATATCCAGAGTCGCCATCGGCCGTAAGACCTCCATCAACAATCGTTCTCTATGCCGGACATGGCGCCAGGCATATCATCAGTTTCTGTTCCCCACCTGCTCTCAGGTGGGACACGAACACGCCACCAGCACCTCCGGAGGCGCAACATGTCAATTAACACACAAGTATATTCACCTGCTGCCAAATTACATACAAAGGCCTTAAACCCATTTTCCATTATTTAATGAGTTTCTTTGCAATGGCATGTATTCATGCACGTGGTACAGCATGCTGCATTTAGACATCAAACTGCACTGTTGGCACTTTACACTGCTCTGCTCTGCTCTGTTTACACTTGTGTAGTACTGCACTGCACTACACTGCCATAGAGAGCTATGTGTGCTCTGCACTGTTTAGCTGTGTTGCGGCTGTCTACCTGATAACTGACTCGAGGGAGTGAGGATGTGGCACACAACAGCAGCATGCGAAAGGCAAGGAGCAAGCTTACCTGGTGGGCATTGCTTCTAAAAGCATATGACATTGTCTTAGAGCACATCCCCAGTAAAACGAATAAGTTGGAGGACACACTGTAAATGGCACCGAATTCGGAATGCATTGTGTACGATAACACAGAATGGGACAAGATTATCCCACCATGTCCCCAACTACAGCTACGAGATTCAAATTTGCAAAACCATCCATGCTACTGATAGTGACAATATTGTAAGATAGATGTACAACAAGGTTGCAGATGCACAAAAAAGTTGTGCAATTGTGCAAGCAAAAATGCACCAAAGAAAATGTCGAACAAAGGCACATATTGGATGGCAAACTTGAGATATATACACCCAAAGATGACAGCAAGTGGAGATTGTACCTGATAGCATGAGAGCACGCCTGTTTGTGCACCAAGCAGGACACGGGTTCAGAACCGGCAATTCGGAATGTGAAAGAACATTTATATTGGCCTTATTTGTCCTGTGATACATGCAATTTAGTACACGAGTACGAACAATATCAAAAGTTCAAATCCCACTGCACAGATGACATGCATCAAAAGCAAGCATGGTTGCCAAGGATCAAATTTGAAAACATTAGCATTGATCTTATAGGCCACTACCCCAGAACACTGAGGGTCAGGATATTTATTTTAGTGGTTATTTATATTTTTTCCAGGTGGACTGAGGCGTATTAAATAAGCAGTGTATGCGTAACCAATGCTGTATTATAAAAGTGCAACAAAACAAGTTCTTTGCACGGTGGGGATACCCTAAGCAAGTGTTTTAAGACAGCAGCACACAGTTCACTGCCAGGAAGTGACAGGAGGCATGTCACTGGTTGGGAGTGTACCACCTGAAAAAAACTGTTTACCACCTGCAAACAACCCCCACTGAGCATCGCAATCAGGAATTGAAGATGCAGCTGCCATTCCATGTGGGGAGCAACACATCAGCTGGGCCGAAAACCTTCTGGCTGCATTGTTTACAATCCGCCGATGCATGAATGCCGTCACTGGAAGGACACCTGTTTATGTTTTGCTAGGGTGAAATCTAGCCCTGCCAGAGGTGAGAAATTGTCCGCGAAACATGGCAACATGTGTCACAGAGAGCACCGAACCGCAGAGAGAAGCACGTAAAGACAGGTACTGGAAGCAGAGAAGACGGCAAAAGAAATATGCCAAAAGATAGGTCCCACAGAGTACAAGGTCACCACAAGCACTAGAATTGGCAAAGTTAGTTTATTTATGGGCCCATCCGTAGTCAACAGCTCATAGAACCTTAAGCAGAGGCTTGTAAGACCGATGGAGTGAGCCTCATCAAATTATTCGGAGCATTGGGCCAACAACTTGATGTGAACCACGGACCCCTACCATAGTCCATTCACCACACCGCCAGTCAAACCTGCTAACAGTCACCTCTACACCATGTGTGGCCTGTTTGTGAGTCGAAGCCAACGTCCCGCGTGTGTGCATGAGCCTGCACCGATGTAGTGCAGTTAACTTCTGTGCAATATATTCATCCATATTTTGCAAAAGGTCTCATGTGTTATTGTTTTGGTTTAATAATTATGTTACTGTATTCAAATAGGGCTTTTAGTGCATTGGCTAAATGTCTAGCAATTACTTGTGCAGCGAATTAACATGTGCCAAGTGCATAAGTGCATCCTGTTCGTATCTTTATGGCCTCTTTAAAAATGTGTCCATCGCCCATGCGATATAGTTCTAACATGTGTGTTAGTTTTTTAAGAGGGTTTTATAGTACTTATTGTGTCTTATTGGTTTAATTAATTTTGTCTGCTCGCCATATGGAAACTAAATTTAAAAGAACACGTGCAGCCATGTGTTGAGACGCGCCATACAGAGTAGATTATTTTGTATCTTTCGTACGCATTAATTCGCATATGCCTACATGCAATTCCAAACAAGTCATATCATTCCATTGTGACAAGTAGTAAGGCCAGTACAAACACTTCCCTTTACAGTATCATTCACAAGTGGTTTACGAATCACATGCACCTCTCAAGGCCACGTGCCAAATATTGCAGAATAATAATGCCTAATTATTAAGGTTCATATTTTTAGTGTTCCTTATTATTGTTTTGTTGGATATTAAAAAGTGACTACTTGTATGTAAATGTGTATAAATCACTTCATGGACAGAGCTGTACACAACCCGCAACTTAAACCCAAAATTGGAGATTATGTTGCAACCACATGGCAAGTGTTACATCTAAGTAAAATCTATGTACCTTTTTATCCAGTGATTTTTAAGGGTCAGTTATTATATTTTAGGTTTAATTTCAGTTAGGGTTATGTAACTTCATTTCATTCAATTAATCTTTAATGTTTTGTCATAAATTGATAATGTGACTTGGCACGGGAACTACAGCCATTAAGCAGACAGACTGTCAACTGAGTGAGTTAGTAGCATCTTGTTCATCGTGTGAAGTAGACGTGTGAGTGAGGCCTCCCTGGGCATTCACCATTTTTGCACCAATCATGTACAGTAATTTTTCGGGAGTAAGTTAATTTTCCGAACCCTTTGTTTTTTAGCCTGGGGAGTGATCCACCTGACAGCCCGGTTATATCTGTATATAACCGGGACTTACTGCACTTTAAATTTTATCAAGCCTCGTGCCGCATTTTCCATTTTAGCATGTTTATGCTTTAGTGGAGCAAGTTACAAATATGAGTGCTTCTATTGAAGATACAGTGGAATAAATTGTGTCCAGATTAAAATTTCGCCAATTTTACTGGCCCACTATGGCCCATTTCACCCTTTTTCATGTCTAATTTATTTACTAACTGATGGTGTTGGAGGAGACCAAAACAGCCTCCACAGAAGTTAGTAAGCATTTAGGGGACGCTTACAGCTCTAACTAGCTTAGGCCAGGTGGAATTTAATACAACAAGTAATTTACAACTGGAAGAACATGACATGTATGAGGGACTAACACATCGTGTTAATACGGGCACCTATTATCTCAGCTGGAAAAATGGTAACAAACTAATCTCGGGGGACTACCAGGGAAGGCCACACCATGCCGCCGATGTCACGACCCTTCTTCCTTGTAGTGCTCACAGTGCTGGCGCCCTTACCCGTACTTTTCCTTCATAACCTCTTTAAATTTCCCTTTACCCTGGAGTTCATAAACCAGGTCACATCAGTTTACTTGGTCAGAGTGGGCCACAAGAGAATACGAGCACACCGGGATGGCAGCCATCTAGCATCTGAAGATGTCGCTGGAAAGAAGCCCTTGGTACTCATCAGCCCCATGTGGGCAACAAAGCTGCCTAGATCCGAAAGTATATAGCAGGGAGGAAAATAGGTTAACACAGAACATCACAGTGTCCACCAGGTACCAGGATGAGACAGGTCACGGTGATGAGGACACCGTGGCACTAGTAGAAGCAGTAGCCTCAGACACAACAGAATGCAAGAGTGAACAGCAGCATGCAGGGGAGGAGCATGCAAGTAAAGAGCAAGGAGGAGTTGCGATGGCGATGATGCACGACAGCATCGTCGATACCAAGCATCACAAGGGAAAATCAAGTTAGAAAGGTGTGTCCACACCCTTACCAGGAACGGAAGTAATGTGTTCCGACAACCCAATGTCGCGCGACGCCCCGTAGTCAGGGGGGCGCATCCAAAGGCTGGTCCCAACATGGTCAGTGACTAAGAAGCACCTAACAGTGCCACCATAGGAGCGTCAGCACAGCAACTGTTAGGAACAATTCTGGGAGGACAACCGCTAACAGATGCTGCGACATTCGATTTCGCAACACCTCTGCCGAGTGGAGAGGCCACTAGTAGTATGGGAGCAGCAAGGAACCAGTCGTTGGCAGTTCGAGTAGCTCCCGAGAACGACATGGCAAAATGGCGAAGATCAGTAAAGGCATAGAAATCAGTAGTAGTGGTGACGACAGGAATGAGCAGGCTGACTCATTCTTACTGCGAACATCGCGACGGAAAAGACAATCGCCAGCAGAATGCAGCACTTGTGTTGGTACCTCGACTTCCCACAAGCAGCTAGGGAGCAGCGAAGGTAACAAAATAGAACAGCCACTACAGCCATAATGCACGAGACGTAGGGAACAGCTGAATTGCCCTTACAGTCTATGCCAGCAGTAGCAACACAAGCAGAAGTGTGTCTGGGGTAATTGAGGTGTCACGTCTTCAAACAGTCTTAAAATTGAGAGGAGGGGTTGATGTGTGTCATGTTCCCCTCTCCCAAGACAGTTTCCCCGCCGCAACAAGCGTCGCAGTGCATTTAGGAGCAAACCTCTTCCGACTGCGATGGCACAATAGTACACAACGGTGAACACAAGCAGGCAACGGAAACACTCCAGCAAGTGTAAGGAAGTGTAGTGCAGTGCAGTGCAGTGCAGTTTATCTTAATGGCCAGGCCAATGAGCCATTTACACCGAGGCATCACAATAATATCAAAGTAGTGCTTACTCACTGTATATATTTTTTAAGAATAATAAAAAGGCGAAAGGTATCATGCAAGGACACACAATTTCAATAAAGAAACCTTTATTCCTACCTTAACCCAATTTAATAAGTGCAAGTTAGTTTGGTAATATTTTGTTGTTTTCATTCTCACGTGTCTCTATCCGCACCTCACTTATTCCAGTGTTTTGTTGCAGGTTGTAGAGTCTGTTCTACTGTGTATTTTTGTATTATTGTCGCAGCATGAAAGGTGAGAGCAGGAGTGTTTTTATTTGTAATGCATTTAGCACGTAGTTCCACCATGGCTCGCTGACGTGCACCCCTCTTAGGAATGATGTTGATCGCCCTGCCTCTTACCCAAGGCAGAGACGAAGTAATGTGTGCTCGGCACCAGCTCGATAGAGCAATTATGTGGCTTCATAGGCCGACGGCCACGGGGATTCCTGGAGGTCGCTGTCATGCTGATTGCTGTGTTTGTCATGCACGTACCGGCACTGATGCTAAAATAGTGGTTTCTACCAGTATACAAGTGAAAGGGAAGGCCCCCTTACACAGCTGTTTATAAAACATTGCATATGCTCTGCCTATGGAGAGCAGAACCCTTAATACTTACACAACACTGAGGTTAAACTTCGACATTAAGGATGCCGTGTTCTAAATTACCTGGGGTAAATGCAATAAAAGGCGAGAATTAACACACATGCTTTATTGTGACTAACTGTAAACACAACTGACCTTGTACACGATTCAAACTAATAATGCGGGCTCGGCACTATGGCCTGCCGTAAGGCCGATGCTGCTTTACAAAACATGCATACTACACACTTAAGATCTTACGGTAATTTTCTACCGGTCGACCCCTCGGTATTAAAATAAAAGGTTCCAGAAATTAACACTATTGTAAAACTACATGGTTAGTGCCCAAAAGTTAATGTACCTAGGGCATGCACTGAGGAGTGCCATTACCGAGCAGCGAGCTGGTAGATGACTGAGGTCAGACTCCGAACAACACTCAGTTTCTCGCGAGCGAAAGGGCTGAGGGTGCGTTCAGACTCGGGCTAACTCTTTCTAATATTGCCCTTAATTATCACCCTAAGGTTAAAAGATAGTTCTATATGTCCTCTTAATTCTAAATTATTACATTAAACATATTGGCGACATTCCCATGGCTCTAAATGCTAAATTAACATGTTTTGTAATGACGTCGCGGGAATGCCGCCACCCGTCACATGTTTTATAAAAGCATGAGTATGTTGGATTACAATTGCATTAATGATAATACATATTGGTGAATTAAAATCGTTTACATTTATTAGATTTAAAACTCCGCCCAAGTATTGTTACTGCCGAGAGTAATGCACTTTGCGATTCACAGGCCGTCAGTTGCATAAAGTAACAACCTGTAAAAATGTGTTTTCCTTGACATCACACCTATGATATTCCTCTATGAGGTGTTGCTGAATGCTAAGCAAGCTAAGTGCATCTTCATTCTGCACGCCTACGAAGGGATGTACTCTAACACTTGTGACAATGTGAGTGGCGTCTTCACACAACACATGGGATGTTAAACTAGCCTTCTGAAACACTTCACTTGATCACTACACTCCTACTTCGGCCTACAGGCCCACCGACACACTTCAAACTAGACACACGTGCTATGCTATTGTACAGACAGCCCCCATGCTCCCTCCCATGGAATTATCGTCTGACGGCCGTGTCTTCACAGGGATGCAATACTATACCACTAACTTATTTCTTGCAACAGTTAACTCTTGTGAGAAATATGTAAAATTACAGATTTGGAGTTAAGCGATTTGGATCTCCGGGAAAGTTACTCACTGTTCCCGGTGGCCCGCACCGTCGTACTCTGGGTTGTTCGACTCGCCCCTGGTGTGAACTAATGTGACAATTGACTGCAGCATCACAAATGGTCATAGTAAAACGCGTGAATGCCGGCATGTGAGCCACGACACCATGTTAGTTAGCATCGAAAGTTCTGAGAGGTCGAACCTGTATCACCACATAGTCGGTTTTCGCTCCTGGGCAGCACACAACTTTTGCAAGTCAACAAGTTACTGTATCAACAGAATAATATTTAAGGAACCGTTTCGTTTAACTACCCGGGTTTCCTCCTCTCTTACTCAATTCGTGCATTGCCTGGGGAAGCTTCACGCACATTTGAACCATTGTAGACCCAGCACCGTATTTTTGTCTGTATCATCGCCACCGACAGATTAAACGCATGCACTGCAATGTCAGTTGTTCCCTGGTGGTATGTATTAGTAACCAAGTAAATGCATCAGTGAGAAGCAACTACCACAATGTTTTTATTCTGGAAGCCATAAGGCATTTAAGGGTGTGAGCCCTCACATTCCCGCCAAATTGCAAGTATGGATATTCAGTGTGCAGTGTTCATGATTTAACCACATAACTACATAATTCACGGGAGTGTGGTCAGCCCAAATAGTCCACACAAGAGTCAAAATGTATGGGCACGTGGACAGCCCCATTGTCCACTATGTGTCATGCACAATAGTATTCAAAAATATTACTAAGAAGGTGAACCAACAAATAGAAAGATTGGTGCCTTGGTAGTCGCCCGCACGGACCAAGATGAAGTATTAGCTCTACCAACCAATCATATCATCAATATCTGGATTATGCCTGGCACCCGGATAAACACAATTCCCAATTACTGTTTTTTCATTCCAGACTCACCAATCCCCAAATGCTTATCACCCCCAATTCATCATACTCAACACCCTTGATGCACTGCAGTCCCCAGAGATGATGAGCTTTGTTCGTGCCCTGCCTGGTATTGCAGGAGGGCAGGAGCTGTTGAATGAGCCCGGCTCCATTTTCGGTAAAGAACGATGATGTTATATGTCTTAGACCGATGGCCTAAATAGGGGATCTCTGGATCCGCGGTCTGTTTGAAGTAAGTCCTGATTGAACATTAACTTATTACGTTAATTATAGTAAAAACATTGATAAAGGATGTAGTTGTCTGCCACTTCGCACGCCGATGCTAACACTGAATTTACCCTGCTTGTGGGTGGCAGGCGCCGTAAAGCAATACTTTATTTTCTTAAAGCATACTGCATTAGGGTGCAGTGCCCAATGATTATCAGGAGAGTATTAGTCAATAAAAGCAGATGATTCAATGTTTGACATTTAATTAAATGTCTGGGTATATGACAAGTGCCACAATGCAATATTGAATGATGCGTACCTTCTGACATGGACACGGCACTCGTGGCCTGCCGGTGTCCTTTGCTATTAAATAAGGCAAGGGCCTTAATGAATGTTTAAGTAAAAATGCACAGTTGTTCATGTGATATCCTGGAATGTTACCTCAGCAGCAGACCCGATCTACCCTCGGCACAATATAAGTAAAAAGGTTCCTGTTTATTGAAAGTCTATTGCAATGAAAGAATTGAGCCTAAATTGAGGTGCCAAGGGTAGTAAACGAGGGGCTTACCATCTGCCTGTTGGATCACCTGAGTACTGAAGTCGAACTGATGATGATGGCAGCATCTTCGGCAAGGTTACCGACGTTGCCGCCAAATTGAAAATGTAAAGAAAAACTATGTGCTATGTGTTACATGTTTACATAAAGGAAAGCTGGTGATAATTACGATTTCTTGCTAAACACATGTTGATGACATACCTGTGTGCGCCAGAGCCTCTTATGTGGCTGAAAGTGTGATGTCCTAGGCATTTCATCCCACTTACAGGATGAAATTCAATGAAATGAGGTCTCAATTGGCTGATCATGTGCGCAACTATTTCAACTGCACGCCGCCTTATTTTACTGCTTTGCCGCTGGCTCGGTGGTGGCATCTTCTACCTCGAAGGAGATTTATGATTTCCCTCCTTTCTCCTTGTCAACTTCATCCCCCCACTCAAACTGTCCAGCTTGAAGCCCTTCATCCCTTATCATCATTCGGTTCTCACTATAATTTTTAATATTGTATAACCACTCTTGCGCCCTGTATTAACATATCAACTACTTTACACCTGGTTATAATGTAACTTCATTGTCTTTCTGGAAGCAAGAACAATATGGAACCATTGTCCTACTGCATCTTGAATGACGAGAAATATTGTCAGTGTTGAAAGTATTCATGCCTAATGTATTTAATATAGTAACTTGACGTACAGCATGCTTGACAAAGGGGCGGAGGGGCGAATGAGGTATGGTGGATAGGAAATGCTACATGCTAGGGACTAGCTACTTGCTAGAGACTCCTCCTCTTGGGTCGTTATGGCCGATGACAGTTGTCTTGTCCCCATGTTCATTTCTTGAGGGAAGTTATTTATTGAAATTACCTTTCTGCCAGCCGGAAACAAACTGCAAATAGCATCGTCTATTCAGGGATGTCGGCCCCTCTGATACTCCAGCTCACTCCCGAATGGTTATTTCGGCTCCGCTAAGCCATTATAAAAACACGTGGCCAATGTAAAGTTACTAGAAAAGGTTAAGTAAAAAATAAGTGGTTAATCATTTAAAAACCGACAGTACCTCACCAGTATGTGTTTATTACAAGTTCTTCCCATTGGGACACTGAAGTTTTCGTACTGCCGTTTTAGCCATGTGGGCTCTTATACTGACGAAATGACCGTAGGGCCTATGAGCCTAAGTTACATAGTACACCTCGAATGTGTAAAAGACAAGCCGAGGGTGAGAGACCATGTACTCCGGGAGAGCAATTAACAAGAGGCTTCGGTAGATTAACGTTAATTCAGGATTATGATTTTGATTATCAGACAAAGATGAAGTGCCTGGAGCACCACTGAGCAGGTGGTACTCTCACGAGATCTAAGACGCTACTACTGTCTGTTTGAGATGGAGGCCGCTCACAGGTCAGTGCTCCCACCCAAGCATCATGTGACAGAATTTTACATAAAGTGAAATAATATGATTGAAGCGTAATGGGTCTATAATGCCGACGAAATGTGTGTATATATGTATTAGGGTCTGTCCTTCGTCAAGTTTATTACGTGTATATGATTTGTGTATGTGGCAAAACATGAGAGTTCGTATTAATTTGGATAAAAACACTTTAAAAATACTGTTAAGATTTGCAGTGGCCTTTTGCCATGTGGCTGTGTACACCGGTTTACTTTGATGGGTTGTTTCGGAAAATTGTATGAAAGTCCAGTATTTAAATACTGCCAGTAATGGTCGAACACACTTTAAAATATAAAATATAAAAAATGATTTGCAATACTTTAAAAGTTATGTTAATAATTATCATAAATATTATAGAGACATCTATGTATCACAATAGCCTCGTCTTTGGCCTTTCAAATAAGTGCACAAAATAGTTCCTCAAGTGAACAAATTGTTTACAACATAATATTTATGTAAACACTGGATTAAACTCAAATACACTAAAACAATAATAATAATATATAAAGAGAGCATTTGTCTCGTATTTACATGTCATGGGTAACCTGGGAAAATAAAACAATGTCATTACTAATGGTACTACATACACATTGACTCTCAAAATTAAATTAACTAAAAGTAACCAAAAGCACGTGGCACTCGACACATATCGACTCTGACATTCGTACTAGTATGTACCCTGTTGCATGGTAACCTATCTTCAAATATTTGAGCACACTAATACACGATACAGAACACAGACGATTACATAGCTTGAGAACATTTGACAGTTATACAGTAACACTCGTGGTATTGTATGATGATGACATACACATACAAAGTTAAACACACATTGCACACTCGCTAACATATTATATAACACTAATTACACCTTCTACACGCCATTGCACTTGACACATAAAATGCATATAGCACTGGTTTGTCGACCAAGATGCTCCACTGTGATGTGTTGCATTCTTGAAGTCTCTGCTGGCACGATATGGTGAATGACCTGAAGCCTAGGCACTGTCGATGTCAAACGCCCTCCCCTTCGGATGCCATTCGCTAAGTATTTACTCTTCACACTTCGTCGCAGCATCTAGCCAGCGGCTGAAGCTTCTCTTGTGGTCGCAGATGATACACACGTGGCTCTTGTTGTTGACATGATCTGGGCGCACGTGGAAGAGAACTGTGAACACACTCCTCCTCAAAATGTTGTTTTCTTACGAATGCGTGTGGCCGCAGATTGTAAGCATTGGATTGCTGCTCTGCCAGTCCACAAGGTTGTGAAACGTTTACCCTTCCTTCCTGTTGTGATGTTTGTGGCTGCTGCTCTGTTATGGGCGCAAGTAATCGCAGAATGTAAACATTGGCCTGTTGTTGGTTTTCTGCCGGCCCACATGGTCATAGTTCTCAAGTTGTCTGCGGTTATATGAGGGCTGCGGTTGTCCCAGGGGCATGGCCGCAAGCTACGCACGTGGCATACTGTTGGTTTCTGGGATGTTTTTTGTGGTGGTAAGTGGAGGAGAGTTCGTCTGCTCCCCATTCAAAGCTGCTGCTGTCCTCTGCATCATGCGGGCGGCGTCTGCTTGAAGGGAGGTATCCTCGCCACGTGCTCCTTGCATCAGTTACCTTCCAGTCTCCGTTGCCCTGTTCGCCTGCAGGCGGGTTGCTGACGTCTCAGGGACGTGTTTACCTCTGGCATGCCCTGACTGTCGGTTGTTGATACCTCGTGTTACGTGTCCAACTGCGACATCGTGGCGGCATGAGCAGGTGTGTCCCCTGTGAACGAAATCTCGTCGGGCGTGGCAGCCATCTGTGGGCTCGATGACTAGGCAAACACTTTTCCGAAACTTCTAACCTCTGCTAGTGGTGTTATAGCTCTCTCACTCTGTTCCAGGCCACTTTGTTGTGGTGCGTCGTTGGCTTGCGTGCTTGTTAGACTGAGGGTGTCACAGTGAAATACTGCCTTTCCCCTCATGCTCAAACGCACCTCATAACACGTATCTCCTAGTTGCTCTGTGATTAAGTGCGGGCTGCTCCACTTCTCTGCGAACCCTGCAAAGGTTCCCTTCTGCCCTGCGGATTGGTGATGCGCCTTGACATATATATATATATATATATATATATATATATATACTGACCTGGTTGGAGTTGTGGTGAGGGTCGGGACGAGACCGGCTTCCATTGCGTGATGTACCGCTATTGGTTATCCCTCGCTTCTTTTCCTGCACATGTCCATCTCTTCTCTCTTGCTTCGTCTTCTTCCACGTAGCTGGCGTGATCTTTTGCTCCGCCTGCGAACTAGCCTGGGTGCATCAGGTCACGGCCCTTTAACAATTGGGACGGCATCATCCTGGTGGCCTAGTTTGCCCGCGTTCTGAGGGTGAAGAGGGCAGCAAGGATTTGTTCCACCCACAAGGCAATGTTTTCACTCACGCACAAATCCAGCTGGGTCTTCAATTCCTGTTAGTGTCTTTCAGTCGGGTTTGCACATGGATGATAAGCAGCTGTTGTTTTGTGGCGCACACCCCATCTCTTGGACATATTTCTCCATGTACGACCATTAAATTGACTGCCGTTGTCACTAAATACCATGTGTGTGTATCTCCAATATGCGAAAAAATCAATCTCTACCAGTTTTCCAATGGAGCATGCACGGGCGCTGGACACAGGATATGCCTCAACCCACCTGGAGAACAAAGCTGTTACCATGACATCGAACCGTTTGCCCATCGAGGTGTGAGGATACAGACGCATTAAGTCGAATGCTATCATCTCGAACGGCTCTTTTGGAGTGTTGGGTTGCTGTAGCTGGGCCCTGTTTGTGCGGTGGCCTAACGAATCTGTTGCAGACTTTACATTTGTGTACAAAGTTGTGGACGCCAACTGAAACTCCTGGCCAGTGAAAGTGTTACAAAATATTCCGGTGGGTTTGTTCAGCGCTGGGATGTCCTACAAGGTTGTTGGAATGTTTGTAATGTAACACGGCGCTGCAGGCAGCAAGCGGCATGTACATTCTTCAGACGTCAGTGTAGTTGTTGGCATGTGACTCCAGGGTACCATTCAACATGCGCCACTGGTCGTTGACTCGTTGCTCGCAATCCAAAGTCCACTTATGTGCGACGGGGCACTCAGCTTGTTTGTTTACCACATGCGTTTTCACTGTGATATAGGATGGTTTATGTGGTAGCATGGTGAAGTTCGTGCATTGCACATGTGACATGGCCTGTGTTCATGTTTTGGCTGGGAGAAGGTGTAAGACTTTCTTGCATGCTTCCTCATTCTGTGCAAACTCTTCTCCTGGCGTTCGACACAGATGGTCGGAGAGTTGGTTTTCTACACCTCCTATGTGATACACTTCGAAATCGTATGCTTGAATCAAAAGAGCTCAGAGTGTCAGTATACTTTGACTCTCCTTCATACTGTGTAACCACAGTAGGCAGCAGTTGTCGGTTAATGGTAATTACTTCCTTCCGTTAATTCAGCAGTTGTTGTACAGCCTCGAGATACTCCGGTGTGACTGCATGGTCGAGGTAATCCAGGGCGACAGCGGGTGTGTCGTCTAAATATCCAGGTTCCATGTTGTAAACATTTCAGATATTCTTTACAGCCAAAATGTATCCGTTTGACAGTTCCTGCACTGTAAGATGATTACCCATTGCATGTCGCAAATTAGAATATCACAGTAATGTGGTGCGTGAGAGCTTGTTTCCGTCTTGATTGCTTATGATTGCACTGTTTCTGTTTGCTAATTTCCCAATGACACCACTGTTTCCACTGGGCGGTATTGCCCACAGATGGTCGCGACGCAGCTGTTTGTCACCAAATGTGGTCCACTGTCACAACAACAGCACTTTGTCGACAAAGTCCACTGGGAGTGCTTTGAGGCACTGGAAGCACAATGATGTAACTGTCGTGGTGGATGTGGTGTAGCTGTCCATGTTGACAGTTCACAGTCACGTGCACAGCATGGATGACAGTTCCAGTTCACGTGCACGGCATGGTGGTCACTACACTGCAGCCCCACTCGAGTGTGTATGTGGGTTAGGGGTCAACAAACTAGTTCTCGCTCATCCGATGGCTGGCATACGGTACGAGCGATGAGCACGGGGAAGTAGGGGAACTTCCCTTCCCTTCCTTCCACCCTCTAGTCCTTCTGGGTGTTGCTGCTGGCAGTGTAGGGGGTGGCACGGGTGCATGCTCCCTCTCCTTCTTTTGTCCTGCCTGGTGGCATGAGCTCTGACATAACGTACTGTATAAAGATGGCTGCCTTTCTCTCTCTTTTTATTGGCTTTCTACACAATGGCAATGAACCAGCATTAGTATGCCCTTTTCCCTGCAGAGTACATGGTCCCTTTTCTGGTATATCCAAGGTGTCTGGAAGGCGTTACTGCACCTTTGATGTTCTCTTCTGGTTCCACTCGTTGCGAGTAGGCGGTTACACAGTGTTAGGATGGCGTTGATGGACAACTTGAGGCGGGAAAATTTTTGAGAGGTTGGTTGAAAGATCATACATGGATTTTGGCGGGAAATTTTGGCCACACTGCAGGGTGACAATTGACGTGGTTTGACTGGATGAGATGGGGTTGATTAGGTTTTACAAAGGTGGTGAACAGAATCTGGAAAAAGATGTTAGGAATTCTATACTCGGTAGATGCCAGATGTCACTGTGGCGGCATCAGTGATGTTGTTGTGGTAGAGCTGAGTCCTCGCAACCTCGGGGTTCTGCAGGTCGATCACCTGGGCTACATTCCCACGTAAATCTTGCATTAGTTCATCCGATGTGGAGGCCTTGTTTTTTTCTAAATGAAAGTCTCTTCGGGCGGCCCAATCACGGCTTGGTATTGCAAATTAATATGACGCTGATGTAATCACAACAGAACTTCCTATGCATGGATTGTCAGGGCCAAACCACACGCCCATATATGCTACTCGCGGTACTTTGGTTAGGTTGCAGCACACATACAAATTAATATTTACCCTGAAATTCACATAGGCACTTGCATCAGGAAATGGTGGGATTTAAGGGTCCCGTACCTGAAACGCCTTTCGGCAATCGAATAAACACACTCATCAGTTTATGCAGTTTATTGCAAACTTAACCATTCCCTCCAGGAAAACAACTCATGCAATTGCTCGCTTTGAACCTGTGGCGAAGGCTATGCAGTAGATAAAGCCCTAGGCTTACATTAAGGTTAGGTGTGCTAATTTATTTATAAACTCCCCAGGCAATGCAATTCTGGAGTGGAGAGGGGGAGAATCCTGGATGGCGAAAACGAAAAAGTTCCTGATATACTTAACTATTACTGAAAAATTACCGGTAATGAAGATTGATACAGTCCGGGCGGGAAAAGTACGAGCACGGTTTCACAACGTGCTTCCCCCTCTGGGTGCCACGCGCCACGGAGGGATCTACTTGCTCATGGCGAGAAACAAATTTACAGTTACATGCTATAATACTTTGAAATACTGCAAAAAATACAAATCAATAATTATTTCTAAAACTTACCTTGCGAATGAAATGAAATGGGGTGGACATAACATTGGTTGTAGTGAGAATAAACATTTGTAAAAGAAAACAATAATACTTTAAAAACCAACATTGGGCGTAAAGGCATCTAAATATATTGCACTTCATTTATGGGTAATGTGTCCTTTTAACATTGCGAGAAATGTGCTTGTTATTACCTTTTTTATGTAATACACATGTTCGTGTATTACTCCGCCCGCTCTCCAGGGCTGGTAGGCGCACGTGGCGCTACACTTCCTGCAATGCACCGCACTTGCCCGATCTTGTCCGCTCCTGCACTTACACTACACTACACTGCTGTTCGGTGATCAGGCCGTGAGGACGTGTTCTGTGCTTGGGGGCGGCCGTCGTGACAAACGGCCTAGGGTGAGGTTGCACACGTCACCCTAATTACACCTTCTAAACGTCATTGCACTTTACACATAATACGCACATGGCACTTGTTCGTCGACTCAGGTGCTCCACTGTGATTATGTTTCTTTCTTGACGTCTCTGCTGGCACGACGTGGAGTTTAGCCTGATAACTAGACGCTGGAGAAGTCACTGGTATTTTTACCATATTTGGTCAAATATAAAATTTTTTTTAATTTCTGGCTGTATAGGGCAACCGTGACTTCATTTGCACTTTGTTTACTAAATCCACCGAGCAACATATCAAGCTTCAAGTAACAGGCCTAATTTTAGAAAAAACTATGTCGTTTATCAATTTCGAGAGTTCTAAAACAATTGAGGCTAAACGGGATGATATAAGAAAAGCTAGAAATAATGTTTTAAAAATTGTATGTATTATTTCAAATTTGATTATGTTGTAGGTTTTTTCTGTATTTATTTATATAAACATGTTGTTATAAATTCTTTTTGAAGCACTGAATTTTTATTGTGTATTACTATAGGAATTACTCTTACAGTACATTTTTGTGTTCTCATAAATTTGCAATTTATGTTTACATTTCGATAACATAATTTTAAGTTTCTGGCACGTAAATGGTAGTTTTGACGTTTAAGTGGACTATACTTGTAGGTCTCGTAGGAGATGTTTTTATCAACTATCAGTTCAATATTCCAATTTAATTCTCTTCTCTGGGTCTAAGGTCTCGTAGGATATCTTTTACCTACTGTTAATTCAACATTCCAAGTGTTAAATTCTCAGGGTGTATGTGTGTGTGTGTGTGTGTATCGGGAAGTACTTTGCCCACACCGTATTCAGGGCCCTATTTTATAAAACGTGACGTGTGACATATACAACAAAAATGTCAAGTATGCCATTTGTCAATTATGTCATGTCAATGTTATGTTACATAAATAATACAAGTTCTCCATATTTCACAAGCAAAAACGTGGTTTAATAAACATGACAATTATATGTGAAACCATATGTTTCATTTACTACACGCAAGATAGCTCTCAAGTGCATGTACGATAATAAATTGCAGCCGTATATTCCTACCACAAATAATTAAGCCGCAAGCCTAAATAATAATTCCACCCACATATCTTTGTTCACTCTAGCAGCACAATGTTAAGTAATGTGGACAAGATTACTGTATTAAACCTGATCCAAGAGGAAAAGGTTGCACTATTGGGAAAGCAATGATAATTAACACAATTGCAATGCTAAGCCTCCTCTCCTATGCCTCTAAAATCATAACTCAAATTATCTACCACCAGATAGAGAGGAAAATAAAAGATAATATTTCAGGAAAGGAAAAGGCACACGAGAAGCCGTCCTAAAACTTAGTCATTATCGGAAAATCTGTATAAATCATTGGTACAGAGAAAACTTTTGATAATGTAAATTGTAATGTGCTATTTGCAATCCTAAGAAAGCTGAAAATAGACTACATGGACAGAAGAATACTCTACCACCTTTACAAGAACCAGACAGCATTAATTGGCCTAGAAAGAGTGAAAGCAAAAGTTGGAAAGGGTGGAAGACGAGGATGTAGACTATCACTACTATTATTTAACACCTATAATGAAGAAGCCATAAAGGAATTCTTAGATACCAAAAATCATGACATGACATAAAAATTAATTGCAAGTTATATAGTACCATAAGATATGGAGATGATATAGCACTGATAACTGAGAATGAAAGAGATATGGAAAAGGCACTAAATCACATGAACGAATTACTAAAGAGAGATGCGGTATGAGAATAAACACAAAGAAGACCAAGATAACGACATGCACCAAATTACCAATGTGTTGATGGATGGAGGAAAACTAGACCAAGTAAAGGAATTCAAATATCTGGGAAGTGTAATCACAGCTGACGGAAAATGTACAAGAAAGGTAAATTGCACAGGCGAATGACGTATTCTCAAAAAAGAAATGTCTACTAACATCATCAACATAGAGGTATGAAAGCATTTCGCGAAAAGCTTTGTATGGAGTGTTGTAAGCTATGGGTGAGAAACATGGACGCTGCAAAAAGCGGAAGTACTGAGACTCAGGACTTTTGTAGTGTGGCGCTTGCCATCTACTTCTAAGAATACCTTGGACTGATAGTCACAAACGAGAACATCCTCAAGACAGCAAATGAAACACGCATCTCGGTTGAAACCTTAAACAAGAGAAGAAATAGCTTTGTTTGCCACGTGCTTCGTCATTCTGACTGGTGTGCCACCTTGCTGGAAGGTAGAAGGGGAAAAAAGCAAGACCAAGAGTATGTTCTATAGACAGCATTAAAGGCAAGCTCACCTATTTCCACTTGAAGATGTTAGCCAAACAAAGGAGATGCTTGGGAGATATGCACGTTACCCACCAATTTAAAGGTTGAGAAGAAGAAGAAGAATTGCTTTGCCATGTTATCTAAACATTACAAATTACTGGTTACATAAGAAGGCTTGCTTGTCACTTCTGCAGTGACAATTCTACAGATTTGTTGGTATGTCACCAATTGATTATACTTATGTGATTCATAAGACAATCTGTAGTATAATATTTGACACATTTGTCAGATTGTAAACCTGTCTGACAATTTCCTGTCACCTATCACCTTTCCAGTTGTAACTTTTATGAAATAGGCCCCAGGTTGTGTCTGAATTCAGGTATGTGCTGGTGTACTTGGATCCTTGCATACCTCTATGTGCATACTTTTCCTACCCGATTATTTTCTAGAATAATATAACGATTCATAATGTTTGTTTATATTTTTGTGTTTTGAAGTATCTTTCAATGGGCGCTTTACCAAAAAAAAATCCGGGAAAATGTTTTAAATCTACGTTACTTATCACACAGAACACATATTTACTAGACACATCATGATATTCGCAGTACATACGACCAAATGCGATAGTGTGGGGGTCTTTGAAGATTGGTGAAATTGTGGGGTAAAACACGTAAAATGTATGTCAATTTTATGTTAATTGCATTTTGTAACAACATTACATGCAAGAAGCTTAATGTATCCTAACTTCATGATACCTGTGATTTCTGGGGTAGAGTGTGCCGACACATGATAATATTTTATGAAAAGTATAATAAGGAAGTACATGTCGACATACACCCCTTATGATTCACCTATCTTGAAGTTAGGTTTAATTTGGTCAAGTCTTCTGAAATAGACATAGTACGTAAGCATGTCAATACAACACTACACAGTACAATTTGCTACACTTACTTTCCATGCAAAAACTACACTATAAATTTCATTATTCACCCATGTAAGTGGCAAATATAGCTCCTTGGTATCACGTAGAGGGCACGTTTACCTTATTTTCTATTGTGTTGAAACTAAACACCAACACTTGTATTTCCACCCAATAATTAGATATAACACTTCTCGTGAACATAATTGCAAAGCAAGTAGTATTTCCTCACAATAATTATATGTACCATGTCAAATGAAAATAAACACACTTAATAGCACTCGTAAATCACAAGCCTTCACACTGTCAGATTCAGATCACACCACATGCGTGCAGCAACACTCCACTTGCCGCGGACCGCACTGAAAGGCATCTGACCATCAACTAATGAACGGTAACATTCACATGCTCACAGTCGACTGTCGATTCACTTATGTCATTGTAGGACGATACAACATGGCAACCTACATAAACAAAAGGACAGAATGCCTCATATTATGTATATGTTTTCTTCCATTTCTACGTCACGTACTATGAAGCTCTCTTCAAATATCAACCAGGTAAGCCAGATATATCAATTTTATAGATCTCAGTGTGTTCCCTTCAAAAGAGATGTTTTCTATAGAATTACTGTTTGGGCAGCCTTAGCTTTAGTAAACCTACAAATTGTTTCTCAAAGTGGTGGCACATATACCGCAAGTATGCAAGAAGTATACATCTTCGTTTTCTTGTATACTTGCACATTCCACTTACTTCGGGCTGTTTTGGTTTCCTTATACTCATTCTCTTTCTTTTTTTACTTTACTACTAATTTATTCATGCTTTCACCACTATCCGTGATGCTTATGTCATTACTTGTGTCGCACCTATCAATAAACCATATGTATTGAGCTGTACACTTTAATAGTATTTTTTAATGACAGCTGGTAATGCATACATGTTGAGGTTGTATACCTATATGACGTATTTCTGCATCTTAAATGCAAACTCTACAAAACAACTTCGCCCCATCTTGAGCGCAAAGTTCAGACCAGAGCTGGTCAAAATTACCCCCAACAATACTGAAGATATGAGACACATACCTACATGGTACGATGGTACAATGTCTGAAGCAACTACAGACACGTGATCCTAACTTGTACTGATTACTGAGAAACTCTAAGTAGCCGTCACTTCAACACCACCACCCCCCCCCCCTCCCCCCAACGCAAGATTATACTGTCTGCTGAGACGTTGCTCCCTCCAACCAGGCCAAGCTAGTTCCACAGTGTGGCGAGGGAGGGCAGCACAGCCTACTTCCAACAGCACCCGAAGATAAGGGATGATAGGGCAATCTCAGCATCTTATAATTTTCAACCCCAGTGGCTGAGGCCACCACTGCCCGCACCTCTCACCTCCGAGCACCTATAAAAGATAAGTATACAAGGTATGGCATGACCAGAAAACTTCAGTCTCTGCTCCTCACCGCTCTTGTATAGGGCTGGAGGCAGCCGTCGGGGTGCCCGACTCGCTGATATGTCCGCAGATTTCACCGCTCTCTTGGGCCGAAATCTCTACCAGCAGGAAACATCACCGACCAGAAGCCAACACTGCTGCAGCCACCGCAGATCCCGCCACTTCTGGGAGACCGGACCTTCCAGAGGCTCCCAAAGACGTCGCTCTGCATCCTTACCAATCCCTGGTGTCGAACCCAGTAACCAGACAGTGTAGGCAACATTGACGCTATCCTTCTGGTAGTAGTCACCCTAGCTTGTTCCTTCAGAACAACAACCTAGTTGACACGTGATGCCTTATCGACTAGGATACACGCCATCTGGAGGCAGGTTTTATTGGGTGCTAAATTGGGCACAGCCTATTCTGGTGACGGTTCTCATATTAATTGAGTCCCTACGTAGTACTGGGGCTTGCCCAGTGTAGAGAACTGGTCTGGTAGCTTTTCGGCGGGGCACAATGTCAGGTTCTGTGTGTGTGTATGCTGTGGGTGCTTGAGCCTGTTGACAGTTAGGTGTTGTTCTTGTCAGTGCGGACAGAGAAACAGACTTGTACACTATTGAAGCTTTTGGCTGTTGATCAGGCTTACTGAGGTACTCTGCAAGCCACATCCTGACTAGCGGATTGTAGCTTGGAACAGGTCCGTTGGTATCTCTGGAGTGGCGGGGATGAGTAGTTGTCGCAGAGTTTGGACTTGATCTTTAGGTTCGAGCTGTCCGGTGGTGGTGACAAGGGCGGGGGTCAGCTCTTGTAAACGCCCAGAAGTAATTAGCACCTGCTTTTCTTTCTCCTTGAGTCCACGATGTCTGGAAAAAGGCATTTGCATTTGGAGTTCACAACACACTATCACATCCATGAGGCAAAAGGCAGAGCTCGTGTGTGTCTATAGTGTGGAGCAGAAGAAAAGTCATACTTGTATTAAGCCGGCTGCATAAGCTGATATTAGTGACAGCCGGGCTGTGTACAAACTGTTACAAAAATATTGGATATGTATCGGCAGATGTGAAACTTTGGAGACTAATATTTTTTAGCACTCCATCAAGCTGCGGCAGACTGCACATGCAGCTACCTCCCCCCTCACTGGCTGCACCGTGCTCCTGGTAAATTCACCCGCCAGCAATTTTGGTGCTAACAATAGGTTTATATTGTTGTTCACATTGTGATTCAGTGATCAACTGTTTAATATCCCCCTTTGGCTCTGAAGTCTTGTATTGATCAATACCATGGATAGAAATGTGCACAGTTGGTTATGAGTGTACATAGTTGGTGAATGTACGACAAACTTGTGAGAAAATATGGATATTTCTTTATACACTCACACAGCTGTTGAGTTCATAAAAGAAAGGTATAAAATTTACATTTTATAATCATATTGCCAAAAATATTACAAATAATGTGGAACTAAAAAAAATTGAGACAGATATATTTGCCATCAAATAACACAACTATAACAAAAAGGAGAGTACATTACTACAGGTTTTATGTTTAGGCAGAAGAAAAATTCCACCGGAAGAAGGAGAAAGAAGAGAGGGCGAAGTGTCGTGGGGAAGACAAGTGGATGCTTCCTTCTTTAGAGAAGAGGTTGAAGGGAGATGGAAAAGATAAACAGAAAAAACATAAGAAAAAGAAAAAGAAGAAGAGAAAACGATCTACAGATTCTGTAAGTCATGTATTTTTAATGTGTTGCATAGTTTGTGTGAGATTTTCCTTGTCTTATTCTTGGTTGTGGTGTAGCATCTTTAAGAGTTACGCATGCCTACAGCTGTTTGCAATTTTGAGGCCTTGAGATGTGAGATCTCCAAGGCTGACTCATACTCACTCCTTACTTGTCTCTCATCCCCGGCCGGGTCACTCCCGGATTTCCGCTAGTGGGAATCATGCCGGACAATGCCGCTGGTCGGCGGGTTTTCTCAGGGATTATTTCCAGTTTCCGATCCACTCTCGCTTCATTTCACCCTCATCGGCTCTCAAGATCTTGTTGTTAAGAGCCACCCAAATCTCTCAACTCAACTGTGATGGGTAGTCACATAGTCAATATATTTTCCACATTATTATAGCAGTACATTCATTCTTGTATTATCATTATTATTATTATTTATTAATTTTTCCAGCCAGTGGAAATTTTGGTGCAGCATCCAGTAAGTATGCAGATCCAATTACCACAGCTGTGTGGTAAGAACAGGGGGTTTGGTTGAGAGTTGCTTAATTTAAACATGGATGTGATGGCAGCCACTTCTTGGTGCAACATCAAACAGATGTGTGTGTGTTCTTAAAGTAATTGATGGCAATTGCCAGGAGTCATCGGTTAAGGTAGAGTTAGTGCAGCTATGGTGACAGTTTGCAGAGCAGTTCGGAAGAGAGTGGCAATGAGGTGGAATGGGTGGAGAAGTGCTCTGAGCCCATTGCGATGGAGGTCCAAAGTTCACCAGCTGCGGCAGAACGCGAAGAGTGGATGAGCATGCCTATTGCTGTGCCGACCGTCTGCATTGAGGAAGCTCGTGGAAGCTCATCCCGCAAGAGGGATGAGGATATTAAGAAAGCGGAGCAGGAGAAGACTGTGTTGGACCGGGTTAGTTTACGATAACTTACCTATCATTTTAGAAACTATTAAGAGTATGTGGAACATAAACAACTACTAATAGATCAGTTGGAGTCTACAAATTGTTGAAAGCTAACATAAAGAAACTAATAAACAATTGTGTATAATGGTTTTTGCTAACTTTTTGAAGAAATAGTTTGCGTAATGTCTTGTTCTGCAATGACATGTGAAAATTCCCAGTGAAAGAAATATCCCAGCAGAATAACATCACAGTGGTTAAATATTTGCTCACAAAGACAGTAAAACATGTTGTATAGGATAACCCTTTCATAATTTTCTATATTTTCACCATAAAACTGTAAAATGTAATTAACCTCTGTAACGTGGCATATGCACGTAACCCAGTTTATCTTTTAAATTGCAAGAACTTAACTGTGTCAAGTACAAAGCAAAGAAGGTGCTACATTAATTTTGTCACGGAGTGTAATCTGGTGCCCCCAAAATCTCTTGAGTACTGCTTTAATTGTAAATTGTTTACTGCCCTTTTTAGACTGCTACTGTCAGGTGCACCGTACTGTTAGTTTTATTTCTGTTACACCCCAATCAGTTGAGGACCAACGTGGGGGGGAATACTTTTCTTTTCATCATGTTTCAGATTATTTTCATTTCCCTTCTTTTACTTATTGCCAGTCAGGATATAATGACACTTAAGAAACAAAAAAAAAAAAAAAAAAATTATATATTGTTGATTGAGCCATATATACATTATAGCCATTGCTGTGTTCTACTTATATAGTAAAAAAAAAAGTAGAAAACTGATCAATTATAATTATGATTCTTTACTGGTACTCTCTTTACCTTCATGCATTGATACACTTGGCTACTTTTTCTGTCTTTATAGGTCATAATGTGTAATGTCATAGCATCCTTTAGATGCACCAAATGTCACTGTGTTGAGCTGGTATTCAACTGGTTGATCTGACGATAATCTCCACACTATTTTCTGATAGTTACTATAATTAGGATGTATTAGAATTTGACGGTATATCTGTCATACGTTAGCAGTAAGTGCCACCAAATGAAGCTGCACACGGAGCAAAACCATTACAAGATCAGGCAATAGCTTCGGTCCAACAAATAAATGATCATTGAGAAATTCCCCATTACCTCACACGTGCTAATGCATCAAATACCACTCTGAGCTTGGTACTTAGACTACCTGGACGAGTTACACAGTGGTGAGGTTGAAGTAATTATTGGCACTTACTGGTGAAACCTCCCCCAAGTAATTCCGTATGGCCTTGGTCGAGATTATCCTGCAGTAACATATGATGCACCACTACGCCACCTTCAACCTTTGATTTTGAGCAAGTTTGCTTTCAGGGATAGAAATTAACAAGATGCCACCGCTTGGAGTGTTTTTAATACACAATATTTTCCATTTGGGTCAAGAGAACATGTTTCTTTAAAGAAGGCTTCTGCTTGTCTATCTTCTTTAGTTCGGATGGTATTATGGGTGTGCACTTCTTCTACTTCCCAAAACCTTTTAATTAAGTTGTCTACCGGCTCCGTAGACGATATAAGAATGTTTGGAGTAATGTTTACAAACATGTATAGGCTGTTCACGGTAAAGTGAGTACTTTTGATGGCGTGGTTACTTTTTACTTTCAGCATTTTTTATCCTTTAAACATCTTTGTAAATAAATATTGCCATGTAAGTAATAAACACAGTGTGTATATTCCACTGCACTCTGAAGTTAACGTCTAAGGCTAAAGTATAGCATACTTATTGACTATTATTCCAAATGAGAGTGCTTTCAAAAGTGGTCACTTTACTGGGAATGGCCTTTACCTACATTAATCTTTCCCATTAATAGCCATCCCAAATTGGTATTTATGTCAACTGGCTCTCCTGGGGATCCATGAGTTCGACATTCAAAAATAATTTTGGGGAACACTTCTGCACCAAGTAACATATCAATCTGTTGAGGTTTATGAAAATTGGGATCTGCCAAGACCAAGTTGGACAAGTGATGCCACTCCTGCTTCTGAATAAGTGCCTGAGGAGAGAGCACAACAGCTTCAATAAATATTTCCTCTGCCTTACCCACAAGTGGCATTATTTACAGCTTCTTACCCTCTTTGCAGCTGGAAGAGGTGTTTAGCCTAGTACAATCAGTGGTGAACTGTGACAAGAATAAGTTGGCGCATGGCACGTCTTTGCACGAATTAGACCAACCATAACCGAGAACTAGGGGTCAATACAATCAGACAAGCGGACTTCGGGGAGTCCTTGAAACACCCCGTGGAGCCCTTAATTACGACCATGTCAGATGCCGAGGTCAATGCCGTCGCCAACGCGAACTCTGACGACGAATCCGACATATCTAATGTACAGTGTAGCCATGTCGACTGCCCAGGCCATGGCCCACTAAGGGTAGAATGCACGTACTGTACAAAACTTTTCCATTATGCCTGCATAGGCTGGCCTGAAGATATCAGAGTTACAGACGTGTTAGAGTACCGCTGTACAGAGAGCCATAAACAGCCAATGAGTTCCTGTAATGAAGTTATGTGCCCTGGGCCAGGCATAAACCACATCAGGTGCACAACGTGCAGTGAACCCTATCATCACCTATCTATAGGGTAGCCAGACGATCGCGTCTCTATGCCCAGAATGGCGTACCAATGTGAGAGATGTCGAAGAAAACACATCTCTCACTCCCGCAGGTCCAGGCCTTCCCAGATATATATCCAACCTGGAACGGCACCTGGCCATCCCGCGATGGGTAGAGACGACGATATACAAATAACTGATTTTGCAGGTTGCCCACATGAAGACCCCGTTGCATTCGTGCAGGAATGCGAGAAAGAATTTAAAGAAATCAACCTGCCACCAAAACAATGGGTTAATTGGGCTCAACTACATTTAAAGAGCCTCACCCTCACATAGTGGGAAAGATACGGAGAATTTTTAACGGACTGGAAGCAGTTCAGTAACCGTATAGCGGCAGAATTCACGGGCGAGGAGGTGTTGGCTAGGTTAACAACACAATTTTATAGCTAGACCCAGGTACCCGACGAAGAAGTAGAAATCTTCAAAAGAAGAAAAGAACAAATGTTTTGATGGGTTTTCCCAGGAGTCGTGAAGCTACCGCCATTCGCTCAATCGGCTGAATGTTACTGCTAAATCTCCGGAACGTACTCTTGGACGGCAAGACCCACAACCTTGGATGAATTAGTTGATCGAGCTCGAGAAGCTGAGCAAAACTTTGCCGCCCAGGCGAGCCTCAAAAAACCAGTCTCCACCAAGGCCCACGAAGTGCGAACGCCACCTGCTGTGCCTTCTAAAGGTGTACCAACCATAACCCCTCTCTTTGCCTTTATACCCAAATGCTGGTTCTGTCTGGGGAATCATTGGAACAAGGACTGTCTGTGGAAACCAGAAGGAGCTGCCATTCCACCAAACTGCATTGGCAATGCGCCGGCAAATAACCCACATAGACCAGCTGGAAAACGCTAATGCCGGGGTATGAAGCGGGCCACCACCCCCGGTTTACAGGGGCTCATCCTCCAGGGACTAAGTGAGAAAGCACCTGTTCTCGTAGTCCCACACATAGAAGTGGAGGTGAGCAACGGCAGGGTACTAGCCTACTTGACTCTGTGACTACTGGGGATTTCTTTAGAAGAAATTTATTAACATCAAACCAGCTCGCCAAACTACGACCACTAAACAAAGTGGTGAGAATGGCGCAACCCGAGGCCACCCTGGAAGTAACCGGCTGAATTTTCTTCAATATGAAAATTCAAAATATTTATACCCAAACTGAATTTATTGTTTCACCAATCATGTCTGAATCCGTAGTACTAGGATGCCAATGGCTTATCCGCTATCAATGTATTCTCGATAACGGAGTACATAGAACCTACTTGGGGGAAACCAACCGTATTACTGTAAACTGGGATCAAAACCCAGATGACATCCCGCCAATGTCCATCGATCCAATGAGCATTATCCATAAACTCAAAGAAAAAGAGTTCTGCCAGTTAAAAGCCGTATTCGATGAGCACGCCCACGGCTTCGGACAAGGAGGGCTACTACGACAAACACGGCCTGTACAACATGAAATATGGCCTACAGCTGACGTACTATTATACAACCGTTTGTACAGTGTGTCAGGCCGCCGCCGTGACCTCATCATGGAACAGGTCAATGACAAAGAAGGACTAGGGGATCGTGAAATCATCAAATTCTCCATATAACTCGCACGTGGTACTTGTACCTAAAAAGGATGGGAAATCGTGATTTTGCGCAAATTAAAAATCGCTAAATTAAGTCACCCATCCAATTGCTCCCCCAGCTGTAGACTTGTCTCATACACTACGAGATAGTGGCAAGGCTAAAATATTCAGTACTCTGGATACTGGCAAATTACAGTCCACCCAGACAGTCAAAAGTATACAGCATTTACGACACCCGAGGGCGAAACCCTATAATTTCGAGTTATGCCTTTCGGCCTGAAAAACGCCCCCGCAACATTTGAACAATCAATGTCGTCGGAAGTACTAACAGTTTATATCGGCGAGTTCTGCTTCGCTCATCTCAACTATGTAATAATATATTCTAATAGCTGAGAGGAACATCGAGGCTACCTGCAACGAGTATTGGAAAGGCTCGAATTACATGGGATGACTTGTAAGCTATCGAAAAGCTTCTTCAGCAAAACATCAATTGATTATCTGAGACACGTCATATCTCCAGAGGGAAACTTCCCGTAGCAAGAGTTCAATACGAGCATTTGAAGGAGCGGAAGAACCTGCAAACAAGCTGCAACTACGACAGAACCTGCATCTGTGTAATTGGGTATGAGACTTCGTTCCAGATATTGTGGAATACATGGCACCACTACACCCACTACTCAAGAAAGACACCTGTTGGCGATGGGGCCCGTAACAACAACGAGCGTTTTCCTATTTGAAGAACAGCTTCAAAATATTCATCAACTCCATCTGCCGCAAGAAGACAAACCCTTAATACTGCAAACGGACGTGTGTTAAAATGGCCTGGGCGCAGTATTATACCAGCAAGCTGGAGGACAACCTCATGTGATAGTGTATGTATCAACCCGCTTAAATGAAATCGAGCATAGCTACCACATTAGTGAGCATGAGTGTTTGACCGTTATCTGGACTGTGAAGAAATATTGGTATTATCTCGAAGGTCAACACTTCATTGTGCGAACCGACTCTAAAGCCCTCCAATGGCTACACGAGTCCCGGAATTCGAAGGCCAAGCTTGGCCAGTGGACATGTTCCATACTGAGTTCGACTTTGAGATTCAACATTGCCCAGGGAAGTTAAATGACCTGCCAGACGTCCTGTCTCATTCCCCAACGTTGGAGGAAAAGCTGAGGAGGAAGAGGAGGAAAAAATGCCCCCCCCCCCCCCCCCCCCCAGATCGAAAGAAGTCCGGGAAAACAAATCCGGCTCCTTCAGCTACAAATAACCCGTCAACAAATTACGTTAAGCCAACAGGAGGACCCCGATACCCAACGCCTACTATAGGAACAGCCCCAATGATACGCACTATGGGATGATGTATGGACCAGCAGTGGGCAGGCACCATCATGACCATCCCCGAGCTGGTCACCCGGGTAAGAGGGAAACCCTATTGGACATTAAAACCCGTTACAATTGGGACAGAATAAGCCGCAATGTCCGGCAATATGTTACCAACTGCGTCATGTGCTGCTATGGCCAAGCCTACTCGGTTCCCTCTCCCACCGCAAAACCACGGAGACCCAAGACGTCCTGGACCCACATCGTCGTTGATCTGATGGTCCGCATACACGTAGCACAAAAGGAAATTGCTACCTCCTCGTAATGACTGATCAATTTTCCAGGTGGGTAGAGGCATTTCCTCTACCCAGTCAAGAAACCACCCCAATCGTGCGGAAAATGGAAGCGGAGTTTTTCGCATGATGGGGCTATCAAAGCCATACTGACAGACAATGGCACCCAGTTTACTAGCCGTCAATGGTAAACCGCCTGTCAAGAGTGGGAAGTAGAAACCTGTACTACCCCTCCCTACCATCCACAAGCCAACCCCACTGAACGGAGGAACCAGGATATCAAGAAGTGCCTCCGGATCAGTGTGGGTAATGACCACAGACATTGTGATGAGCACATCCCCACTATATTGTTTGCCTTTTGACGCCGTACGAATGAGGCCGTCGACACCAATCCGAGCGTCTTACTCCTGGGACAACCATTGCACCGACCAGGCGACTGGCAGTGGGAAAGCGAGCCCACTGATATGCCTCAACCCAAGGACATCCGGCTAGCAGCACTAGCACGTTCCACATATGCCCAGAGAGCTCAGAATACTTATATTTTGAAGAAATATCCCCAACCGAAGACAGGGGTAAGAGATTTCAACTTAGGGGAAGCAGTCATTTTGCAAAGTCACCCACTCAGCAAAGCCAGCAACCAATTCAGCGCTGGCCTTGCTGACAAATGGGATGGACTGTACTGTATAGTAGGCAAGCGAGACAAAATTTACTGGGTCAAGGATGTACGCGGACGGATTCGTAAGGCCACCAGAGGTCAGATATGAACATACAAAGCGGACATACCAATACTTGGGGGCGACAAAGCTGAAGGAGACACATCTGGCCAATCTGACGTAGAAGACGAACCTCCACCCAGAAGGGTAGAACCTGATACAGGACCAGGGCCTTCAACGAGACCCAAATCAACGCCCATCGTGGTTGACAGGGCACCTAGTTACATCGCGCCATGGAAACACGATGTAGAACAACGTCAAGGTGCATTCTCTGTGAGTTCAATGCCTTCATCGCCACGCAGCTATGCCAATAAGATAGCATCCAAAGCGAGATCTAGCTGTTCTGAGTTATCCTGGCGGAGTCCCTACGACAGAGTACCCAGCCAAATACCCCCCAGATCAAGCCGCATCAGTAAGTGAACGGAAGTACCTTCGATGAGAGGGGTAGAAATCACACAGGCACCTACCTCTCCACCTGATACAACTACGGAACCAGAAGTTGAAGCCATCCCAACTTCAGTAAGGTTGTCCCTAGACGAAAAAGTACAGGATTTCACTAGGCCACCGGAACCCGGGACATTGATCTCAAACGAGAGTGCGCCCCCTCAACCACCTGCCTAACAGGTAGACCCATTTATCGGGACGTCGAGCTGCCACGCCGGAAATGCTCCGCCTCAAGATCCTGCAACACAGGAACTCCCGCCCGTCGGGACGTCGAACTCAAACGAGAGTGCTCTATCTCAACCACCTGCCTCGCAGGTAGACCCGCTTATCGGGACGTTGAGCTGCCATGCCGGAAGTGCTCCGCATCAAGAACCTGGCGCGCAGGACAACCGTCTACCAAGACGTCGAGCTGCCGCACCGGAAGTGCTCTGCCTCAAGATCCTGCCACGTAGGAACTCCCGCTAGCTTAGACGTCGAGCTCGAGCTCAGACAAAAGTACTCCGTCCCAGTCGTCGATGCCTGATGCCCCTACGTACCGCCAAGGCCGCCCACACCTTTCCGGTACCAGGAATCGCCATGGAGACCCACAACTAGGTATATGTGGCCATCCCATCTGCACACTGCCCTTCATCCAAAGGGGAGGCGTGTTGAAAGTGTAGTAGTCGTAAACCACTACTACGTGCACGTGACAAAAGGACTCGTTATAGACCCATCACCTGCATCATATTTAATTTAGTCACAAGCCAAAAGACAGTGACGTAAGCAGAACAATTACAATTAAACTAAATTTAAAGTATCCAGTATAGTTCCGGTACAAAAAACCGAGGTAAATAAACCAGTAATTAGTTACTCGACTATGTGATAGTTAACTTTTTATATACAACTGTAAATGTTGTACGTCAGTGACTTTTGGATAGACATTTTACACTGCATGGTTCAGTTGTTTCAGTGGTCAACAGCCCACTTAAGTAGCATTATGAATAGACTCTCTCCACAGTGACAGTAATGGCTACTATAATCACGTAAAGACACTCACCACAGTGACAGTGATTAAGAGACTTCGACATTGCAGAGACATTTAGCTTTTTATATTTTTATAATGATCATCTTTAAATCTGACTTGATGTGTATGTAATCCTATATATGTCACTATCGTTTTGAAAGTGTTTATGTGATGATCGCTTACACAAAGAATGCCGATGTGTAATAGTATGCTTTCAGCATGGACAAAAGTGAACATTCCTTAGGAACTTACCTTGAATATTCCAATGCAGATACACAGTGTACATACTAGAGGTTAGACCTATCATATAAGATGGACTCCTGCAAGGGATAGCTAGGCTAGTTTTTTTTATGGTTTTAAGCACTAAATCTGAATTTATGTGTAGGCACATTTATAAATATGAGATTACATTTTCAAAGGGTATATGTGAAGATTGCCTATGAGAAAGAATGCTGTTTTATAGGAGAGTTTTTTTTATGTGTATGCTATTAGTGTATGTGTTTTTGTTTGCGATATCTTGTACACCTACTCAGTAACACTCTTGAGCGTTAAAGCTCCTTTAATATGGTGCAAAATATTTTAACTTCCATTTTAAGTGTGTGTGTCTTCTATCTAGTGACTAATGTGTGCACAATTTGCAGCGTTAATCAGACATGTAGTTTACAGCTTTGTATTCGTCTAGCCGGTCAACCCAAGTATTGAAGGGCCTGTGGTTGGCCACTTCGCAATATGTCTCATGTAACTATTTAGCTTGTTGACAGACACAAAGGTTCCCTGGAAAGGTTTTCCTTTTTCTTCCTTAACTCACTGCAGCAAGCTCCATAATAGTAGTGGCGTTTCCCCGCCTTCCGCGAGTAAGGTTTGTACATTTTATTATTATTCTTACTTTAATCCCATCGTGTTGACGTGCCAATATTTTAAATAATTTTCTTTTAGGTTTTATGTATGATTACCTTGTAATCTCCACCAGCGCTAAGCTGGTTTTTGTGAATAGTACGCATATGAAAAGTAGGCCGGTGGCGGGACACCCGAAACACGCAACTTCCTAACCCAGTAATCTTTGCACATGGGGGGGGGGGGGGAATACACGCTCTCGCCGCATCAGCAAATCCCGATAACCAGGGCGAGGGGCAAAAATGGATGCCGCCCACCACCCACAAGAGAGAGAGAAAGGATCGAGGTCGCCAGCCGGCCAGCACCGCTCCACGTCACACACGTTTTGCTTCGCCAGCTGGGCACCCTGAGCGCACAGAACATGCGCCACCATAGCGATCAAGCACCCCTACCTTAAGGGTCCCACCTACCTGTCTACGAAAAAAAAAATTTTGTTCTACCTACCTCAGCACATCTGCAGACGTCTACCCAGACCTTATAGACTTTCCAGAGAGGGAGCCTACGCCTTTTTTCACCACCTTTTCCACAATGAGTCTTCATTGCAACAGAGGGGTGGTGAATTGACGCGTGCCACTTCATCAAATCTAATACGATTACGACTCATCACCTAGAACACCTCTTCCATCTCTACAGACGTGATAAACACATTGCCTACGCTACAGGCAACGGGAACTTACAAGCAATTACTTCTCACTTGGAAAATACGCAACCTGGCAGGCATGAGCCACCACTCCCTCTCCTCCCCCCCCCCCCCCCCATCTTACTCTGCGCTCGAAGCCTACAAGCTGGCCACCACTCCTCCCCCCCCCCCCCCCCAATCCTACTCTGCGCTCGAAGCCTACAAGCTGCCCAGACCTCGGGCAAGGCCGAGCGGCTCCGGCGAGGCATGAAGCAGAATCACTGACAGGAGGATTCTCACGCCACCCAGGGCCGGAGGACGTCATGCCTCCCCCCCACCGGCAGCCTACAAGCTTTCATTATATAAGTCCGGTCGCTGCCGGCCTTGGGAGTTATTCTTTCGCATATCTAGCATCCTCCCACAGCACTACTAGTGCTCGGGATCTTCGCGCAGTTTGTTACCTTGAAAGTATGCCCCCGCGACTACGTACTAGGTATGTCGACAACCAGTCAATCCGACAACATATGAACACAAACATTTTCTTTTAATTTCACTTTGACTCCTCTAGACACCTTCTATTAGCAGTTTAACTTTAACTCATTTATATTCGCCTAGAACCAGCTTTTCCCTTTTACTTGGAACCAGGTCACCTTCACCTGGAACCACGCAGTTACCTTCAGCTATCCTCGAATTGGTAGGAGGTAGCACAGTTTATTTAAATTTCAATAAACACACATTGCTCTCTACCTTTCTGCTTTTATTTCCAAGGTATTTTTTTGTATCCACAATTGAAGGCAGACTATGCTTTGCACTGTCGACAGAAACCGGGATTTTTATTAAACTTATTAAGACATACTTATTAAACGGCTACCTGCTTCTTCCCAGCTACACATCAGCACTTTTAGTGCTCGTGGGGGAGAAACAGTGACGCCACAACCACTAGAAACACCTTCACACCAGGAGGCACGACAGACTTAGGTTGCTGTGTGGTAACTGTGGCCTGTAGTTTTGTCTGGCATCCTAGTGCGAACGCACAACCAATAGAGGCTTGGCGGTACACACTGCTCCACGTCCCTGATCAGCCTGTCTACAGTGGGGGATCAGTGGGGACTCTTATCAAACTCGAGCCGGCAAGTCACTATTTAGTTACACTGTTATTATTTCTGTCTAAGATGCACTACGTAAGCTAGAGAACTGTTACCCTAACCTCACGAGAGGAGGAGTGGTAGAAAACACAGGGAACAACACCTGGCTCACCTCGCTCTCAAGCAGAGGATAGCATTACCCCATCCTATGCAGGATAGACAGATGGAAATGGACCGTGCCGCCAAACTGAGACTACAAGCAGTCGCACCTGCTCCTGTTCTAGTAATTGACTTTCCACCATGTGTCCGCATCCATACCATGTGTCACCCGGTTGTCAAAGGACTCCTGACCGGAACAGAAATGCGCCTAGGCTGGGACAATCTCATCTTCTGGTCTAAAGAAGCTCATCTGTGGGACATCCATTCTGGCATCGACTTAATTTGTCCAGCCTGAAGCCATACCTACCTCGACTACAACATCCAGGAGCAGGAGTGAGTAAGTTCCAACCAACACCCCTCGTCTCACCCCAGCTATCTAAACCCAGTTAATCCGCTTTTGGTCTAACGGTCAAAATTCTCGACTAACGTGCCAAGTCAGTCTAATTGGGCACACGTCAAAAGGATAAAAGTATTGCCACTGTCTCACGTTCCCATTAAAAATTATTAGTTGTATAACTGGCATTTTTAGGGCAGATGCCCTGTCTTCATCTACCCATTCAACACTAAGCCTAGGATTGAAATTGATTTCCAGCCTATCCTTTATAGAGTCAATTTCATAATAAACAGCATCAAATTTGTCCCATAATGACGTAGATTCGACCGGTTTAAGTGGTTCATAACCACAACAAAGTATCTCCAAGTCTGAGATATCGGCTTCAAATTTTTCTTTGGTTTTTTCTATTTCCTTGCACATAGACCCTAAAGAAAGCCCATTTTTCGCCATCTTCAGAGTTTACTAGCACCTTTCTTGCCCCTTCCAAAATTAAGTTCAGCCTTCGTTGGTGCAACTGCAATTTGTATTTGTAACACGTTCGTCTGACATGATGGACGATATGTTAATTTAATGGTGTCTTGGTGAGGTGTACAAAAGGATTTGACAATAATTCACTGTCAAAATTTTAGCGGGAAGATTCTTTGTATACGCATTCACTTAACCTCACTTTGTAACTTTTACTCGTCACGAATAAAGTTTTGCTAGAAGATGTGCTAAAAATTTACACATGTGAACACCATAAACTCAAGGAGAAAATAACGTACATGGCCAAAACAATCTGATACACAAATATTGTAACTGAGCACATGCCTGCCTTTCTCATATGTACTTCACCATTTGTCACTTGAACACACACAATAAAACGAAAACTTGGTTGCGGTTCACGTAATCTGGCCTGGCATTGACCATGTTGATTTTACTAACTTCTGAAGAACCCGGAGGACCATTAAACAAAACATTTTGCTCGAATTTCTCTCGGAAAAATAATGACCAGTTGCCATCTTGCGAAAACACTGATCTTTGCTTGAGTCAGACGTGCCAACTGTTGCAGCACATCCTTTTAGTGATGAAGTCACATAGTACTATTTACAACACGATCAACACTGTTTAACAACACAAACAGCCCCTTTGCCTGCTTGATTATGTTCAGAAACACTCAATGTCCATTCATAGTTCAATCATTCATTCTTATCATTCCTTCAGCTGTGTATTACAAAGTGCATGTAAGGTGCAGTAAATGAGTGATTGTTTTCTACTTATATCCTTGCAAGTATACTTTATAGTTTCACTTATTTTGTGTCAGACTTTTTAATATTTTGTAAATATTTATGTTAGGAAAAAATTATTTAAAAACAAGCTAATATACAGGATTTACAGTATTTTGCTGTTTACGAAGTTACTTCACTTTTAAGTTTAGTTTATAATTAAAACTTGTGCGTACCAGGCACCATGACCAGCTGACCACAACAACCATACAGGATGGCGTGTGTTGCAGCCAGGCCAGAGCAGCAGAGAGCTGAACCCCTACTGGAGAGACGGGGGCTCGGGACTGCCAGGTGTCAGCGACAGGCAGCTCACTGGCCGGGCCACAGGCAGCGTGGGGGACCGCGGGGCTGACTGGCTTCAACGGGCACTGCAGCGTGTCAAGGAACAGGCGACGGAGCAGGGCAGGACGCCTGAGGAGGTCGCCGCCGAGCGCTGGGGCGTGAGTACCTGCTCCCTGACTGGTTATTGTGGCTTGGGCGTGTGCAAACGCTGAATCATATTCGTCAAATTCACACTCAAGCCCTTCACACCACATGATGAATGGAGGCATGGATTCCCAGTATTGTAATATCGTAACTACCAATGGGAGGAGATGCATAGTCTTAACCTGGATATGTTGGAAACCCAGCTGGTTTGTTGTTAGTGTTCTTTAAAAATAGAATCTCTGCTCTGAACATCATGTGTGTTATTGTAAACACAGTGTATTCAATACTAATGTTGGTAGCTAGTTATGGTCAGTTTTGTTGTAATGTCCCAACTAAAATGTACTGTTTAAATTTGTGACCACCATTTGTTTCGTACAAATTAGAATAAGACAACATAATTGTCCCACTTGGTCGTTGTGTGAGTACTGTTTGTGAGGTGTTTTGGTGGATGTATACAAAGTTAGTAGAAATTGTGTACATCTAATTGCAAACCAGCTCTGCTTGTTTGTAATGGAAACTGTTGCGATTCAGAAGAGTATTTGAAAACATACATTTGATGACACCTGTTGTTGAGTTCAGGTGTCGTTTCCCATGCTTAGTGACATATACACTTAGTGAAGAAAAATCACTAGTTGTATAAAAGTGTCAAATGTGGTATGAAAACTTGACACTGGCAAAATGGCAGAAAAACTTATGTCAAAATGAAATATCAAGAATGCATGTGTATGAACATTGCAAAAACAGACCTACTAATGGAAGTAAAAATTTTACAGATATTTTTGCAGTTTCATTAGATCAATTATTTAAAAAATTATTTCATTTGTTTTACGATCAAATTCAAAGTCCATATGCAGGTGTATTATAAAGGCATGTTTTAATTCATGCTTCATAGTTATGGTTTGGTTGTTCTGGCTTTGTGGAAATGTGTCCAGAAAATTAGTACATATACTTTTTGTTTGTTTTATGCTAGGATATATATTTTATAAGTGTATTGATGTGATGAGTATTTAGTATGATCACTGCTGAGAAAAAATTATATTTATGGGATAAAATCATAAATGTTAATGATTGGACTTTTACCACAAATTTACTACAAAAATTAAAAAACTCACATGAGTTAGTGCTGGTAAAGATAGTTTTTGATGCTTCCCCTTGCAAAATAGGTGGGTATTTGTTATTTGGATGTAAAGTATCTGAATTTTACACGCTGCATTTTAAAATACATATACTTCTATAAAACCAATTTTTTGAGTGCAAAAATATATTTTCAGTTCACATTCCTGTTTTGAACCAGGAACATCTAATTTATTATTCCATTCTGTTAAATTATATAAATCTCCAGCTGTAGGAATTATGTTGCATTGATCTTTGAACATTTTGGAATGCACCATCATTATCTGTTAGTCATTTTTCTATGCATTAGTAGATGCTCAACCTGACATGACCTAATAGTGAAAAGGTTTAAATTAAGCTCAAGACAGGATTACATTTTTATGTACGTAATTGTGCACACATTGTAAAATATGAAAGTACATAGTATGTCAAAGTGGACAATATACAGCATGCCAGTACTAATTTATGTTCACAGTCGCTGGAGAAACTGGAGTCAATGCTGGCTGCGGCAGAAGGGCGTGACACGGGTGCCACGAAGAAGGGGAGGAGTCGTAGAGAGAGATGTGAGCAGAATGGTAGGAGAGAGAGAGAGAAAAGGGAGTTTAGGAGGCCGGGAGAAGGCGTCGCCGGCAGCCACAGCAGAGTCCACAACTCGACTGACAGGAGATGGAAGAAGGGCGATGCTGAAGGCCGAGACATCAAGAAGCTCCAAGAACAAACACGGCAATGTAGCAGGCAGTCATCATCTTCATCGTCGGAATCTGAACACGAAGAAGCTAATGAGAAAGCACCACAGGAGCCACTGGCATTGTCAGACAAGGAACTAAACGAGCTGGGAGCTAGGCTTGTAAAAGCAGAAATAATGGGGAACGAGGTAAGACTTTCACTAGTGCCATATCTGCTTCAGCTCATACGGATTGGTAGTCCTGGTTATCAGAATTGGTATGATGATCCATCTTCAACTCTTGTACTACTTTTCATTCACAGTTAACTCTCGATTTATCAATAAACCGCATCCACCAACAATTTTTTGTGATCCTGGCGAAATTCCGGTGTAAATAATGTAACATAAACAGCTTGTATCATTTATCGCATGGAGCGTCGATCAAAGTATATTTCGGGTCCCTTCACCTAATATTTCCCGCAACGATTATTTTTAAGTTGATTGTTTATGCAAACATCTAGTAACTGGATGTGAAATACGTCACGGGTGCTGTCGTTTTTCACTTCTCTATGGCATACTGTCTGCCTTCACAAAGGTTAGAAGTGGTATTTTATTGATGTACATGTCAGAAACTTCATCTACTGAAATCCCGCGTGTATGGACATTTTTTGGCAATCCCCTAAATAATGATAGATAGAGAGTCAACTGTAGTTTGCAATGTTCCTGCTGGTTGTGGCACTCCGCTCATGCACTGGTATAATTTCTATTGTCTATTAATTGTCATACTGTCTATTGTGTAGATAGGTTATGCCTTGACCAACGCAGAGTCAATAATAGATTGAGGCATGTCACTCAACTGTCTTATCGGATGGCGCTAGGTCAGTCGCTCACTATGCTATGTGACTTAGTTCAACCTTTTACTGGACACTAATTTTGGTCGCGTTGGCTGTCGACTAGCTATAAAGTCCGGTTTCGCCGGTCTGGCAATATGGCAGACTGGAACACTGACCCTTTTGGGCAATGTCGACTTACCAGGGTTCTGCGTGTTCGGTTTCTGCAGAGCAGCAGAGGTGCTGTAGGATGGCCGGTTGGTCTCCGTTGTCTTCCGGGTCTCGTTGGTTGTGGAGCTGCTGTAGTGTCGGTCAGGTGCTAGCGATTCCACCGGTTGCTTTCCCGGCTGCCAAAGTTGGAGTTGGCGATCCCGAGCTGGATGTCACCTCCGGTGACTAGAACCCAAACCACCAGATGGTATCCACTGCCTCTCCTAGTAGGGTTTGAAAAGTACACTAAGTTCCTGACGGGAGACGTCAGTCTCCTCGCATGTCGAGTGGCACCAAGAGTGCAGAGAAGGCACAGGCTGGTGTTGCAAGGGCCATGCACCAATATTTATACTCTCCTGGCTTACCCTTGTCCGGGTGGTGGGGGTGGTGGCATGACATCCTCAGGTCATGTGACATCACTGGCTGGCCGAAGTTCCAGCTATTGCTGCGTGGATTGGCGAGTAATACTATTAGTGCCATCCCTTGGCACCGTATAGTACTAAGAGGCCTTGAATTGTCATCTTGGTAGCTCGGCCAGTAGCTCATTTAATCTTGGTGCTATGAGAATGCTTCTTTTACCGTAGGGTAGACAATACAATTTATTGGTAACTGGAAGATTACACCATCAATCGAACTCCATTTGATGTGGCAGGAAGGGGTGCACTGATGAGGTGAAGTTGATTTAAATATGTTGAAAGACATCATGCGTCAAGACCTTAATGCAAAAAAAAATTTCCAGGTTGTTGTCAGTGTTATATTGTAGGTATGCCAAGCAAAATTTGCAGCAAACTGTATGCAGTGATGGGTAGGAATATTTCTCTGTTTTACTTCAAACATGCTCAGTTAAGACCCGCCTACATTTGGCTGTACCTGTGGACGTGTCCCAATCTGTACATTAAGTGACTTCACATTGGTGCAGTCCCTATATAGTCTAAAATTGCATTGTCCGAAATTGAGCTTTTGGAATCTCACGCCATATGATATTTTTGAAGTTTTGATTATTTATTCAATTGCAGCATTGCAAGATAGGTCACTTTAATTTTTATTTAACTTTATGATTTAATTGTTTCTTGTAAATAAGCTTGCAAATTAAAATTCAAGAATTTTCTTTGGACTTTACAGTTTTTTAGAATTTCCATCCTTAATATTAAATAGTTCAGAAAGAAAGTGGACAGCAATAATTATAGCATTTCATCGTGTTTGTTTTGAAGAAGCGTACCTTGCAGTTCTTTGTTTGCATTTACAATGTAAACATTCTGTGAATGCATGAAAAGTATCTGAAGTATTCTTCTTTAGGACAAAAGTTCAATTTTCTGAACTTGTTACCTTAAGAGGTTGGAACAGCCCCAAGATGTCAGAGGGTCATGTGCACCAGTCAGTGTGTCCTAGTGTGAAGACACAGGTTGTGATATCACACTTGTAGACAGACCTTTAACCACTTACTATCCACACAGTGGTGTGTGTGTGCAGTCGCTGGCTGCGGAGCTGAAGCAGAAACTGGAGCAGGGAAGGGCGATGCGGACCAAGCCGATGGCGGCTGCCTCCAGCGGCATCCAAGAGCAGACCGTGGTGCTTACGAAGATAGGCTCTGGAGGGCTGGTGCATCCCCTGCAACCTCCGAGCATGCCAGAGCCTTCTGCTGGCAGGCGCAAGAGGCACAAGGTGGACACGCACGTGGACGGCAAGCGAGTGCGCTATTTTGCAGATGACGATAAATTTACACTCCAGGAAATGGTGAGGGGTTAATTACATCAACTAATTTTATTGGCAAATGCTTGTGGATTCCTGAACATTAGACATTAGAAGTTTGCTTCAATTTCACAAATATGTAGGTAGGACAGAGTTCCAAGCACGTGAAACCCTGTTAAGATGTTTCAGAAAAATACTGAAAAATGTGTGCTTACTAAGCAGGAAATTTTATAAAGGATAAAATTATATATTTGTAATAGACAAAGTCCATACTTTTTAAAGCTTATTAAGCAGGAAAACTTCGTAACAGAAAACTTCTTAATAGGGTTTTACTGTTTCTTACAACCTTGGGAATGAAATGGTACCTACATTTTTACTTTTCTGTAGAAGAATACAAAAAATATATATTTTCAAACAATTTTTTTTCGGCTTTAAATAACGGTAGAGCATGTCTGATTGGTGTTGCCAAAGAGAAAAAACTAAATTAAATTCTTTTTTAGTAGAGCAATGTCTTGATAGTGAAATCCAAGTTGTAAGCACTGTTTGTGCTCACAGAACTTTTATACAATGATCTTTACAATTTTACAAATTTGTTAGTTGGTACATACTACAGTAAAATCTCGACAAAACGACGAAATGAAGTAACGATTACCTCAAAATAAAAAACTTTTTTTGGTAATCAAAAAATTGAAAAATTTGAAGGAAATAAGATGAAAACTAAGTTGGTTGCATTAATTTTGATTGTTGACCATTGTGATCTCTTTGCCGCCCCTGTAAAGCTCCAAAGCAAGAAAAATCTAAAAATAGACACCACTCACTAAATCATACTTATCCAGTCCTTTATTAAAGGTGGCCAGCTTTTAGCCATGCACACATACCAACCTGTCAGAGTTGCCTAGTCCAGAGACAGCCCTTTGTGAGGTTGCATAATAAAAACACTAGATTTAACTGCTGAAAGGAATAAACAAAGACAATGTAGTTTTCTTTGACACTGATGTGAACAAATAAAATAATTACAAGTTCACATCCAGATTCAGGTTTTTTTTCCACCTCCACACCCACCTATCAGAGGTTATTAGGACAAGAGGCAAGGTGAAAACTTTGTGCAGTATTTCAAATAAAACAATTTTTACTTTAAATTGATACTAGGAAACCAATATTCCTAGCTTGGATAGCTGCAAAGACGCAACGAAACATCTTTTATAAATTATAAAAATTGGAAACTAAAAAATGGACATGAGACAGCAGGAGAGGGAAGAGAAAATTGGATTATTTTCCTCCATCTGATAGATGCAGAATAAAAATTAACAGTCTATGAGAGCCTCAAAATGGTAGACATCAGCATCAGCACACATTACTATATTAACTAACTTCAATTCAGTGTGTCACACACTGCTGTGGTGTGGGGGCTTTATCAGGAATCTCCTGTTTCTTACCCCATCCTTCTCATTCCACTGCAGCCCCACCACCCTCTCTTCTCATCTCATCCAGTCATCGGTCTGACGGAAGTGACACGTCCATCCCTCAATTAGGGCAGCCGGCTGCACTTGGAGCCAGTCTCCTCCCATCCACCTATGAAGAACCACATGTGGATTTTCATTCATTTAATTTATTACCACTCAGACCTCAAGCTCATATTTTGTAGCCATTAAAAATAATACGGTCCTTGATTTTTTGGAAGTGAAAATTGGAATAATACATCATTTGAATAAATACTGAGACTCAACACAGGTTTCATACAAATTGTTAAATGTTACTTCTCGCAGATGTGTTCATACTGGAAATTAATTACATTGAGATAAAAAATTGTTTTAAAAATCAATTGCCTCCTAGTTTCAGTGGTCCAGTATGGCTACTTGCAAGTTGGAAATTTTGAAGACTGTCATTTCTGCCTTTCTTACTTATCTTACTTTGTATTATTCATGTTTCAGTTTGAGCGTGAAAAACTGACCACCGTTGATGATCAGAATGAAATGTTCTCGAAAATGGCAGCAAAGGTTTGTATTTTCTTAACATGTAGTTCAACATTTTTCTTTGCATGTAATTGGTGTCCATTGTGTAAATTTTTTTTTTAATACTGTGTAACATATAGGTTAATCTTAGCTCCTTTTATTAAAAACATAATAGCAGACATAATTTTATTTGGTTTATCATATGAGGTACGTAGTAATCCATATATATTGCGTGGTGCTATTGATTGAAATTTTAAAAGTAACTTTCCTCAACTTTTATTGAAACCAGAGGCTGTTAACACCTCATTTTTAACAGGGTGTTGGCCGCACAGAGAGTGAGCGTGACATGGACGACATGTTTGAGGAGCGTGCTCGCCTGAAGGAGTCGGAGGGACGGGTACAGGCCAGAGAGCGCAGCCGCGCCATTGCGGGGCACAAGCGGTCTGAGAGGGCTCTCGACAACTGTGCCCTGTGTGTCGACAGCAAGCTCATGCTGAAGCACCTTCTGGTCGCCATTGGCTCCAAGGTGCGCACCACCTTCTTTGCATTCACCAAGTAGGAACTGCATTGGTGTGGTAGTTAAGACTACTCATCTCCAATCAAGGTGAAGTAGCTTCAATTCCCAGTAAGATAACCCAGATTTTGCTTGTGAGAAATGTTGCAGACATTGCAATTGGATGGCTGGTTTCCTTGGGAATCTCCCATTTACCCTGCCCTTGCATTTTGGCACTGCTTCATACTCACCTTACTTCACCCTCATAGGCTCTCATGACCCGATGTTAGGAGCAGCCCAAATCTCTCAATTCAACATTTACTTAGTGACTTACTGCTTCAAGTCTCGTGTGAGTCATATGGTCACCAAGAGATTGTACATACTAGGCTCATGGATTTTGACTCTTTAAATAAACATATTGATGTCAGCCAGGAGCCGGTCATCACCAGCCCATGATGGCACTCGCCAATAAAGCACATGTGGTGGTAAACACGTGTTTAATAATAGAACAGCCCAGACTCCCAGTGCAGTCATAACCAGTGTTTTGTGTAAATTATTGATTTGAAGGGTAAAGTGTTGTAAAAACGTATTTCAGGGTTATGTGTGCATTTATGTTTTACAGTAATTTCAAAATGTGCGCCACAAAAGTACGACAGTCATTTCATACAAAAACGCATATAAGAGAGACATAAATTTGACGAAAAATGGCAATCTAAATTGTATACTTAAATATTGTTTGATATTGTCTTGGTGCCATTGCCATTTAACATGTTAATAACGCATGATGTGCATAGCTACTTCCGCTTGTTTGAACCCTGTAGGCCGCCATGGTAGGTCCGCGGTGCCCCTGCCTCTGAGCAGTCGTTCAATAGGAGCTGGCAAAGTAAGATGCTGCCCGTACACATTCCACATTTTGTACTGATGTAGGTTACCATAGTCTCTTTATTAGCATACCAGTTCACGTTTGTCTGCATACGTTTCTGCCAGTACTAGGCCGACCACGAGGTCGTGCAAACCGTTTCTGCGATCTTCCATCAAAGTGACTGGAGAATTCATGCAGCTGTTTTGATTATGTTGTGCAATATTAAGGGCAATGTTAATTTAGGCTTCTTCGAAGGTTTTATCAATGTTAACGTATTTGGCGCCAATTTCATGTCCAGCCACGTGGTCGGGTATCACTAGGCTCGGATACATGTAAGTATGTACCGCGTTGTAAGGGCTAATTATGCTTATATCTGCAATGCTATTGATTCTCCAGGATTTTATGCAAATGTTATTTGGGTGTACTTAGTATTTGTTTTGTTTTGGCTATGTGGTCTGCCCAATTGTTATCCGCTCCATTTAAAATTAGTTTCACACAGGTGTGTGTTTATTTGCCAATTTGATGTCGTGCCCCACGTATCATCCCTTTTCATGTGTAATCAATGTTGTTTCTGTTGAAATATGTAGTGTTCTGCACTAATCTGCTCTGTCCTTACGAGTTGGCGTTAGCTGTGGTGGGATACCAGAGGCTATTCCAGAAGTAGGGCCTAATGTAATTCATTGTGTGTATTTGTACGGCAATCATTTGTTTGCACTAGTTCACTCTGTCATTGACCCTCACTCCACCACCGCGTGCCTGGGAGACAAGTCCCGACAGGTGACATTAGTTGTAGATAAAGCCAATAGTGTATTCAGGGTTACGTATAATTTGTAATATGTTCTGTTCATCTCATACCCCGTGTCCTGCCTCTGGGTAAACCCTGCAGTCCATTATAGTGGCTGCTGGACCCTTACCTGCCAGAGACTATGTCTTCCGACACCGCGGGGAAATCATCCGTTAGGAGTCGTGTAACTAAGTCATGTGCCGGGGATTCACTAAACGGAACTGGCTAGTCATGCCTGAAGCAATTCACTAGAAAAGGGCACAAACTGTACATTGGCCAAATAAATGTCTGACTACAGTGCAAATTGTGAGTGTTTTATGAAGCGTCAGTAACCAGCCCAGTTGAAGTGTTTAACTATAGTGTGTGAAAGGTACAGTCAGTGTTTAGTTTTGTAAGTGTTCTGTAAAAATGCACGGGTGAGACGAGCACATGATACCCATGGGGACACGTGCCCAATTAGACTAACAGGCACGATGGTCGAGGATTTTGTGCACTAGAACAAAAGCGGGTTGGTTTAGTTTAGATAGGCGGTATTAGACAAGGGGTGTTGGCGAATGAAGAACACCGACATCTTGGTTACTGCTGGAGATTCTGTTCGGTATTACAACCGAAGCAGGCGCGACTGCATGTTGACCGAATTCAGCAGCGCGGTCCCATTCCGCCGGCCTTTCCTGTGTAAGATGGGGTAATGCAATCCATGGTTTGAGAGTAGAGTGAGCCAGAAATTGTTCCCCACGTTTTCTACCACTCCTCTTCTCGTGAGGCATAGGGCAAACAGTTCTATAATCTACGCGATGCACTTAGACAGGAAGGTTAACAGTATAACCCAGTAGTGACTTGCCGGCAAAGATGTTTTCTTTTGTGATAAAAGTTTTTCTTCCCCCGTAAGATTTGTGTTTCATTGTATCTGGTGTAAAATCAATATGAATTTAAAATGAAATATTTATTTAACTCAAGTGCAGCATCTTCGCGAATAAAATTATATGTCCAGAAGCATATACATGACCTCCCCTTGTCACCAAAAATTGTTTGAACATCGAGTGACTGGTATTATAAGTGTAAAGTTCATTTTCATTATCCTTTTGCAGTCTAATAATGGGTAGGTAAGCACCGAGCCGAGTGCAGTGTAACTCAAGGCAGGGAAAATAGGAGGACGTGGTTTTGAATGATTAATTTGTAAAGAAAGTGAAGAAATAAATTATAATTGTTTTATTTATTCATTTCTGTCTCAAAATAAAAAGTTTTCTTTGCAGTAAAATATAATTAAATACAGTGGAAGCCTAGAATACCAAGGCCCGTTATACCATGGATTGGGTTATACCGCGGGGCAATTTATGTCCTCCGGCCTGAATAAATAAATGAGTCCGGGATGTTGAAGGAGGGGTCGGAGGGAGTGGGCGCCCGTTCTCCCTCCCTTCAGTACCGAGATGTATTTGAGAGATTCATTACAGCCAATATTGAATTTTTTTTTGTGACCCTATTATACATGTTGTATCAAAAATGCAACAAAACAACAAAAATAACACAAGATTGAACTGTTTGGCAACAATAAAAGCGAAAAACTTGCGACACGAGCTATATGCTTACCAAACAAGGTTACTGCGCCATTTTGACTGGTATTTCTTGGTTAAGCAGGCTAGCCAACCTGGGCAGCCAGAAGCTTTCTGCTGTATGCAGGGTTGCCAACAATCCGTGAACAAATAGTCCTGCTTCATGTCTACAGTACATTATGTACACTGTATAAACTCCAAACATCCCGCCCACCTTGAAATGAAGATTTGTCAATAGGCAGGGGCACAACTTCACAGCTGGACGCTTCACGAGTCCATTGGAAGTTCGCACAGTAGCCACTTGTGGAACCCCATCACTTCCTGGGTGGAGCTCAGCTACCCGACCAAGGCGCCACTGAAGATGAGGAGACGGTCCTCCTTAATCAAAACAAGTTAGTTGGGGCTAAGCTGGGTTCCTTGGTGCTGCCACTTGGATCGCTGCTGGAGTGTGTGGAGGTAGTCGCGATGCCACTGGCACCAAAAATCTTGATGCAAGTGCTCTACCAGTTGCCAGCGCTGGAGCCTGTTCACTTTAGCTTCACCAAGATCGGGCTCTGGTACAGTAACAAGAGGTTCAAGCGTTAGGAAATGACCTGGAGTTAGAGCACAGAAATCGTTAGCATCGGAACTGAGAGGCCTCGAGCTCAAAACAGCTTCTACCTGGACCAACACTGTGTACAGCTCCTCAAATGTAAGAATTTTCCCACCAATGACTCTACTCAGATGACCTTTAACTGATTTCACACTAGCTTCCCTAAGTCCTCCAAAGTGCGGCGCAGCTGGGGGATTGAAATGCCAAGATGAGCTGACCAATCGACTGAGTTCTTGTGAGTACATGACATGAGTTGCTGTAGGTCAACCAGGTGGTTGTAGGCCCCGACAAAGTTTTTCCTGCAGTCACTATACACATCAGACGACCTGCCTGTGTGTGCGATGAAACGTTTGTATGCTGCCAGGAAAGCATCAGTGGATAAATCAGATGTTATCTCCACATGCATGGTCTTGGTGGTACAACAAACAAAAAGTCATGGGTAGGCCTTCAGCACATGAGCCTTAAGGGTTCTACTTGGTTTGATAGACAAGGACCCTGAATAATCAACCCCAGTCCTTGAGAAGGGTTTCACTGCTGCACTCTGCAAGTCTGTCCACAAATGGATGGATGAGAAGGTAAAGGCAGGGTCATACATTTCCAAAACAATTGAGCTAACAACAGGACACCGCAGAGCTCTAGTTGAGGCAACAACTGAGTCTTGACTGGCGCAACCTTTGATGAGTGACAATGCTATAATAACGGTTGATAATACACAAATAAATTACTGCAGTATATTGAATCTCTGAACTGTCACAAAAGCCATGCAGTTAATACGTTGAGCCATCTGGACCAGTGATCTTTCTCAGAACAGCGATAGATGAGCGAAGATGCAGTTCACTGTTGAAACGACTCCACTTTTCTACAATATCAGGTGGGGGCTCGTCATCCCAGTTAAGATTTTTTAACCACAGAATTTGAATAGATGTTTTGAAAATATAGAAAGAGGAGATAGCCACCCAAGGGGATTGAATATTCTTGCTATATCTGACAAGATATTCCTCTTTGTGGCCCTTTTGGAATTTGTTTGGGTCTTGTAGGAAAAGACATCAGCACGGGGGTCCCACTGCAGTCCCTAAACCTTTACGACATGACTTTCCTGGTCCAAGGAGTATGTCCCTGGGCTTTCAACATTGTCTGCAGGCAGCCAGTCAATGAGAGCTCAATGGGTGCTCACAAATTTTTTCAGTTTAAACCCCCCTGCAGCAAGTAGTGCAATCAATTCTTGTTGCAGGGCTAAGGCCGACTCGACAGAAGAAGCCTGTGACTACATCATCATCATACATAGCAGCTGCCGGAAATCTGCCCCTTTCATCCTCAGCTTATTGCTGCAAGGTTCGAATAGCTAGATATGGGGACGAACAAACCCCATACGTCACTGTCTTCAGCTAGTAGTCCTTCACTGGACTGCTATCATCAAAGCGCCAAACAATGCACTGAGAATTCTGATGGTTAGGACATACAACAATCTGGCGATACATTTTTTTTGACATCAGCCGTAAAAATCACTTCATGCAGTGTAATCTTCAGAAGTACGTCAACGATATCGCTCTGCAAAGTGGGTCCCATTAGCAAGGTGTCATTCAGTGATACACCAGTTGAACTCTTGTACGAGGCATCAAATACGACACGTAATTTAGTAGTCGAACTTTCTGGCTTTAATTACACAGTGGTGTGGAATGTAGTAGGCTGACAAGGAAGACAATTGAGATTCTGGAACCTTTTCTATGTGCCTGAGAGCTAGGTAATCCTACATAATCATTGTACCTCTGATACAATGGTAGGTCCCCATTAAGACGCCTCTCCAAACGAAACAACTTGTTAAGTGCTTATGGTCTTGATGACCCCAACTCAGTCTCTAGGGAGCGAAATGGCACAACGAGACAATACATCTGCTAGTCGCATTCCGGCTATGAGTTTCAGCGAACAAGTCCTCACATTTCACCTCATCAAGAGATCTATGTTTTGTTGGAGGGAACTCCTCATCTTCCCAAAAGTTGTTGCCTCATAATGCCTTCCAATGGTCAAGAAGGAGATGCAAAACGATGTCGAAGCGGATGAATGCTATGCTGGTGCGATCTGTCCCATGAGAATCCACCCTAAAACTGAGTCAAGTGCCATGGGAGAGTCATCTATCTTACCTCCAGTTAAGAGTTGAAGAAACAGGTCTGCACCGATGAGTAAGTCTACAAGCCCAGGAGTGTCAAAGGATGGATCTGCTAACTTCAGGTGGGCAACAGAACGGCACACTTCCTGGGACAATTTGACACTGGGCAAACAATTGGTTATGCATGGAAGCACAAACACATCCACAGCAAACTGTAAGTCAGGAGCATCACAAGGGGTAATCACAACAGGTGTGAACGATTTGGCAACATTGACTTGAGTGTTCGACAACCGATGATCCGGGCCAAACCAAGTCCCCGGATACAACCCTCTGTGATGAAAAGTACTCGAGCTACCTGTGATGTTCTGGAGGTATCAAGGACATGTACAAGGGCAGTGGACAACAATAACAGCAGGTGCCAAAGCACAAACCTCAGGCGTAGCAGCAGAGAGTACTACAGATGACTGGGGTTCGGAACTTTGAGCAGTCGCAGCCTCTGACTTATCTGGTGACTTGTTCTCTACAACCTTCTGTTCAAAATGTAACAATGTAACGTGCCCCACACTGATTACAAGATGACGACAATGGACAATTAGAGGAATGGTGCGAGGGTAGAAGGCAATTCAAATACAACTTATGTTGTTTAACAAGAGAAAATTGCTCCTTTGGATTTTGATTAACAAACTCTGGACATTTGTACAATTTGTGGACCTCGGAACATAGACAGCATCCACCTTGAACAGAGCTAGCCAGGCATTTTGAAGATGCTTGGTTACGAGGCTGTCTCCAATTATACACAGTCTGTATAGGTTTCAACTTGACAATCTGTGTACTAGACCTTTTGGCAGTACTGGAACTAACAGCCTCTTGGGCTCGACAGTGTTTTTCAAGAAACGCTAACAAGTCCTTCAGAGTTGGCAGTTCAGTACCCAGCGTCATCTCCCATTGTGTTTGCACACAATAGGTAACAAAATTAAATCCAACTGGTCAACAGGCACATCAAAGGTCTTAAGTGCAGACACATTTTCATTCAAAATGCACAATAGATGATGCAATGAGGTGGGCAAGTCAACTGAAGTTGAAGGTGCCTGCAACAAGGTCTCAACATGTACACTGACAAGAAGCCATTTGTTTTCATAATGATCAACAAGTATCATACCATGGGGTTCGCCATGCAGTGCAGTCTTCAAGTAAGCCAATTTTTCTACTGGGGACAAGTCGTCATTATTTTTAACCAGTGTAGCAAACAGGTTTGAGAAATTCAGCCATTGCCTGGGGTCACCCTGAAAGGTAGGTAGGGTTATTTTAGGTAAGGCTACCCGCGAACTTGCCAATTTTGGGGGAGCACAAGCCTGTACACTTGCCTTTGAACCATCAGTCATGGCATATACAGTAGCCATTACTAGGAAGTACTTCTCAAAATCTGCTAAGCGTGCAGCATGTGCCTCTAGGTCGACCGCTACACACTCATTAGCAGTCTCAGCAGCAGCTAATTCTACAGTAACATAATCAGCATCAAAATTTTTGCGAACCTTTGGCAGGTCACGACCGGTTGCAACAAACAAATTATGCTTCGACGGGTCGTTTGTGACTACTTGCGCAAGATCGTAGGCTCGCGTAAGACAACCCTCGGCCAGGCGAAGACGCAAAAGCGCCAATTGTAATTCTGCCATTTCAAGAAAACTATGATTGGATGCAAATTAAAAACAAATTAAAATAAACAAAGGGTGGGCGAAAACAGCGGCTAGCGAGAACAGAAACGCTACCACTACCTTCCCATCTCACTAACACAAAGGTAATCTGCGATACACGAGAAAAATACTAACCTGTACACAGCACACCATACCAGACAATTCCAAACAAAAATTCATGTGATTAAAATGCTAACCACGTGCATTCTAGTGATGATGCCAAGCTCTGCACAGGATTAAAAACAAAGAAAAGCTAGGCCACGTGCTCCGAACTGCTAAACCATTGGGAACAAGGACAAACAAAAAATTAATTTCTTCACAGTCCGCTAATTGCCAATGTAGGTTAGGTCTTGAGTCTTGAATGCACTAAATCCAATTCGCAACATGATTTTCACAGAGAAGACAGAGTCCAAGCATTTAATCGGCATGATTACCGTGCCCGTGAACGAGTAAAAAATCAATTACAAACAAAAATGCCGGCACGAATCCAGCCCGGAGCATCAAAAATGCAAATAACATACAAAACAACAAAAATAACACAAGATTGAACTGTTTGGCAACGATAAAAGCGAAAAACTTGCAACATGAGCAATATGCTTACCAAACAAGGCTATGACACCATTTTGACTGGTGTTTCCTGGTTGTGCAGGTTGGCAAACCTGGGCGGCCAGAAGTTCTCTTCTGTATGCAGGGTTGCCAACAATCCATGAACAAATAGTCCTGCTTCATGTCTACAGTACACTATGTACACTATATGCACTCCAAACAATACATGTTCTGCTGTTTGGTTGTAAACAGGACAAAAGAAATGTACTTTAGCAACCTTTCCATCTTATCTGAGCGTTGGAGTTGGATCAGTGTGGGGGATGGCATGGCCACATTCCAAGCCATATATCAAACTTACAAATGTACATGCATTGCATAGTGTAACACATTTAAGCAATAACAATTATTCAATGCCAAAATGTTCAACTAAAGTAAATTAAAATATGTTGGAATAATGTCGTAAAAGGGATGCCGACTTCTGTGGCACATTCTGTATAAAACTGGCTAGCAGTGCGAGGGGCTCTGGGTTCAGATTCTGGATAAGGCAGGGACTAAGTTATTTATAGGCATATAATTAATCTCCTATGGGGTATAGCAGTACGTATTCGTTATAATAATGTTGTAGACACTTTAATTATAATGTGTATATAGCAGCTATTCGGTTTGTCTTCCTGTTTTCAAAAAAAAGTTCAGAAATTTGAGGCACGCAGTGTTACTGTCCCAAAGACACGCACATTAGGACATGCGTCCGTGGACTGCGGACAAGCTATTGTGGACAAGGCGTTATGCAGAAAAGTGGCCTTTCTTTGTATGCTACAAATAATTCACTTTTTATTTGTTTTAGTTTTTCTTTGTAAAATGCAAATCAGACGAGCAAGCGAGATGTTTCACAACACGTGATGCACTAATAGATCCCATCTGCAGTGCAAGCATGCATTCGACCTTTGTTTAGTTTCATTTGGATGTAAGCTTCGTTTCTCATTCTCGCTTCCTCCCAATCAGGCTCCCCAGGTGGCGGGGGACGAACACCCTCCTCCCTCCAACTACTGCGGGACAAACAACTCACAGTGAATACCACCTTTGGGGAAATGAGTACATCCTTTGCCTGGAAAACGTGGTATTTTTTAGCCATTCTTGCTTGAATGCATGTGACCGCCTTCATCTCACTATGTTTCTCTTCTTCTGTTTCCCTCCCTCGGGTGCTGTCAGGTCCAGTGATGCAGATAAAAAAAATAAAATTCAGATAGGAAGTGGTTAAACGGTTTATGAGTTACCGCGGTAAGTAACAACATTTGTACAAATTGTGCTGTGTTTGGCAGAGAGGTTTTTTTTTTACTACTACTACTACTGTACTCAACCACTCCCAGAATATCGCGGAAAAGCTACAATGCGGGTCTGAGTTATGTCCCCCAACAGCCGCGTTATATTGGGCCTTTACTATTCTTAATAAGACAGACATTTGCCATGGGTGCAAGGTGTCAGCAACATGTAGCAGCATGCAGCATGGAGGGGTAATCCTCTTGCCACCACCCCTTCTCCACCAGCTGCCGTGAACACACTGCCCGAATGATAACTTCTCCATGCGCTCTCAGCTGATCTAGTGTGCGCAGAACATTCAAAATTTGACTTTCATTCGGTGTCATATTATTTTCATTTTCTGATGGTTTGAATGTTTTAGGTCAGCGTGCATTTGGTGTCAGTAATAGGAAAATTATGGTTGAAAGACAACGGCTTCAGACACAGGAGCCGCCCAACCGTCATCTTGTTACATCTTTTTTTTTTTTTTTTCCTCAAAATTTTTCTTTTTTCCCCTCAAAATCTACCAAAATACCCTAAAAATTTCCCATTTTTCCCAGACCAGGCGAGAGGGATCAGTGGCTTGGACAAGGGGGATCAGCGACTCTGAGCCAGACAGGAGACAGGGATCAGTGACCTAGGGGTCATGAGAGCAAGGCCTATGACCTTTGACCTAAAAAATCCAAAGCATTCAAAAAATTGCGAAAAAATCACAAAAATGTATTATTCAAAATTATTTAAAATTTATTAAACATTAATTATTAGAATATATTTAAAAAGTATTTTTAAATACTTAAATTTACCTAGCTCATATCCATTGCACCATCTTGGTAGGTGGCCACCATCTTGGTATACATCACCCATCTGCCATATTCTAAGTCAATGGCTATGACCTTGAATGACAAAACTCGAGAAAAATGCATCAAAGTAAGCAAGCATTATACATTACAGACTACTATAGGCTGTTCACTGTAAAGTGAACAATTTTTTAAGGTCCTTCTAAATTTTTCCTTTCATCCTATTTCCATATTCCTCCTGCTTTTTAATATAAATATTACTTTGTGACGAATAAACACAGTGTTTACTTTTCACAACCTTCAAAATTTAATGCCTGATGCTGCAATGATATATATTTATTAGTGATTAAAGCCTGTTGGAAGGGCCTTAAAAAGTGCTCACTTTACCGTGAACGGCCTATACCACGATAGTAGATGCAGACTACCTCAACCTTGACCCCAGGACTTTGAAAACCAAAATTTCCAAATATATCCTCATAAACCCATAAACTTATTAAAGAATTATTTTTTAAATTATTAAAAATTAATTTTTTTTAAATAGTATTTACGAAAGTCCCCCAGCACCACTATTAGTCACATTCGTTCCATCCCCATCAGACGATTGACTCCCTATCCTCCACTCTTCCCACCTATACTCATTCTGCCATTTTGATTTTTCGTTAGTCATTTGTTTACATGCTACTGGAGGCAGCCATCTTTGTTTATGTTACTGGAGACCGCCATATTCGATTTTTCATTCATTTGTTTATACATTGCTGGAGGTCACCATCTTGGTAGGCAACCGCCATCTTGGTAGGTGGCAACTATTGCAATTTTCCATCCTTTTTTTTTTTTTTTTTTTTTTTTTTTTTCGAATAAATGGTATAGGTAGCTACATGCATAATGCATAAATTTGACTACTTGCTTAATTTATCAAATATTTATAATACATATTGTTGTTATTAAAAACTTACAGGCCAACAGGAGGATACGAAACACAAAAATTAAGAAAAAATAATTATTTTATAATAATAATTTATTATTATTTTGTAAATACATTTTTCAGAAGGAATCACTTCATCACATCATCTGATATAACCCCGATCCTTAAGTGCTCTTATGATCGAAACCACCTCTTTCATGGACGAGTAATCCCCATGTTGTTGCCTATCAAGCAAATATTGAAGTCTGTCTACAAGTTTGTTGTGATCTTAGGTAAACATATCGTCAGTATAGGGGATGTATTCTACCTTCTTCACATCACTTGTCGAAGGAAACTCGGGGAAATGTGGGGGGGCCGTCAAAGGAATAATCATCATATTCAACACTATCACTATCGTCATAGTCATCATCAATGCTGTCTTTATTATCGGCTTCACTTCTTGCTTCATCCTCAATATCAAGTTTACTTTTCCGTGTAGCAGAAGTTGAATGTTCATTAGTATTTAGAGCTGATGACCATTTATTTTGAAGTGTTTCGACTTCACACAAACATCTTGCAAGTGTACCTTCTGCATAAACCGACTGTACTGCACTCAGACCGAGTTTAGCATTAACTATGGCCCATTATTGTCTTCGGAAATGGTACCCATCGATGTAGCAGGAGGTATTGATGGCATCACTTGCTGGTTCCCAGTAGACGAACCCTCTCGGCAGACAGCGATGAACTGATTGAACCTATGCCTTACCTTCCCCTATGTAGCAGACAGTCCTTAACAATCGTCAAAAATCCATATTTCTCTTTCCAGCACAAGGCACACACATCTTAAAAATCTGATAGAGGCATGTCCGTATTAACATGATCATCGTAAAGGTGACGTAAATGGGCATCGTCAATGCGAAACAGCACCAACATGTTTGCATTGTTGCGAAGCTGTTGTTTGGGTGTGCGCGAATAAGTCTGACTGAGGTACACACAGTCAATGTTCGCATGTCGACCCATGCTAAAGCATTCTTTAATGCAAGTTTGTTTCTCGCAGGCAATGTTGTTGAAGACGAATATCGAGTTTCACAGTGCTTCGCTCGGAGGTATGACTGCTTCGTTATTGCTGCATGGGAAATAACCCAAACCATACACAGCTTTTAGTACTTGTGCCAGTCACTGGTATTTCGGTTGCTGAAGTGATTTGGAGTATAGGTACATATTCTCGAACTGAAGGCCGTTCTCTTCTTCCAGCAGGCTCAGTAGAACACATGTCTTGTCACAACCCAATGGTCCTGCGATGATGCAGCTCACAGTATTCGTAAATAACTTCCATGTCACGATTCATGGGAGATATCTTCATCTTCAACATGAATGCGTATGGGTAGAGTAACATCTTGCGTGGGGCTGATCCCCCTCCCCTGCTCTGGGAAAAATGGGGGATTTTTAAGGAAAAAGGGAAATGTTTAGTGTATTTTGGTCAATTTTGAGGGGGGAAATGGAAAAATGATGGCGGCCAGGCAGCTCCTGTGCCAGACGCTGTTGTCTTTCAGCCATCATTTCCCCACTTCTGGTGTCGGATGACGATTAGTTATATACGTTATTTTGAGAGGTTATTTTCTTTATTTAAACTAGTTTAAGTTTCCCCCCCCCCCCCCCTCGAAAATTCCCATTTTTATTGTGTTTATTAGCTAAACTTTATTCACAGATAATGTACACGTCTTACTATACCCAACATAAAGTTTTATAAAGTTAGAAGTTGTATTTTATTGATGTACATGTCAGAAACCTCATCTGCTGAAATCCTGCATGTATGTAAATTTTTTAACAGTCCCCTGAATAACGATACATCGAGAGTCAAATGTATTGCAATGCATGGTTCTGCTGGCTGGAATCTGAACTAGTCACAAACCATAAACCTGGATGGCACAGACAGCACATTCCTAAAAGGGTGCCTTACAGCATCTTGCTTGTCAAGGTGATGTTGAGTAACTTTGATTCCACAATCTTTCATTGTGGCTTGTTACGCTGCAGTGAGGAGCAGTTTCAAAAGAAATATGAACTTGAAGGCAGCATCTAAGGCAGATACGGCTAGCTGGCGAAGATTCCTCGTTCCATCTCACACTAGACCACATTTAAGTTAATTGGATATTAGTGCCCCCAAAGTTCTGAGCATCACCCAGCTGACATTTGGGGAGCTCCCAAATTCTCTGCGCCATTTGCAGAGAATAAAATTTGTTACATCCATGGGTAGACTAAGAGAATAGCCGACCTGTGTAAACAACACCGAAACAGTGACTGTAATGCCATCGACATAGCTCAGGTGAGGCGTAAATGTTTACATTAAGCAACACATTAGGTCGTTTTACCCACCTTACTATTAATCCCACAGTCATGCTATAGGAGAAAGTACAATGCAGGTAAAAATTGCAATATGAATGCTGGCATAGAGTAGTGTATAACTTTCAAATTTCAACAATTAGATTCATTGACAACAAATCATGAAATACGTAAGCCATTTGAAATGTGTTACTCTTGAAGCTTCATAAAAGCCTGCCTGATATCAATACTGAGGGCTCGCCCAGAGGTTAGTACATGATGGGAGTTTGTGTTCTTGTTTTGTATTCTTGAAGACTGTGTTGAAATAGACAACTGTACTTTTCAGGTGTACCTGTCTCTGCCACCTCACCAATCACTGACGGAGGGACACTGCCTCATGGCTCCCATACACCACATACCGTGTGCCACACAACTGGACGAGGATGTTTGGGCGGAGGTCCAGGTGAGAGGCCCGTTAAAAAATGTGTCATATCCATTTCATTTTTTTAAGCCATGAGATTGAAAGCTTTCTTAAATTAAAATTTTGCTTAAAGTGTTTTATTGATTTTTTATAGTTCTCACAAATTAGTGGAGCATCAAAAATGTACCTAATATTTGTCGTCGTAAAAATGGCCTTTATATTGTCATACTTCAATAGTTACATGTGCAGTGAAGTCATTTGACCAATTTTAACATGGTGCTTGGATCATAAATTTATAACATATTATTTTAAAAAGTATAAAATTGGTATTGTGTGTGTGGATGTTTGCATAAGCATATACCATATTTCGGCATGTATAGGCCACACATTTTTACAGAAAAATTACTACAAAAAGTGGGGTGCAGCTTATATACGAGATATTGGTATTAAAAAAGAATTTTTCCCCAAAACATGTTTAGAAATTTGTCAACATACAGTACATTTTAATGTTGTTTTAACTTGAAGGAAGGAAGGTAAGAGAAGAAGAAAAAGTGGAAGGAAAAAAAACTTCCACTTGTGCAATTATTTGAATTATTTGTTCACTCAGATTCACAAACAGAATAACCATCCCGCATGTATGAAATGTAAACATGTTGGAACTCGGCCATAGATCCCATACATGAGAGTTTGCACGCCCGCCGTGGCACTGCAAGAGCACATTGATAAGACACCACTTTGTGTAACATGTTGCCATGGTTTTGCTTTCTCAAGTCAAGTTACCATCTGTGGAATAGTAATTGCATAATGCATATTTGTAGACATTGCAGCATAATACAAGTTTTCTGTCACAAATGTTTTACAGAGGAGAAATGAAGTTGAAATTTATTATGTTTGTATGGAATCGTAACTTAACAATATTTATAGGAATACAAAAATTCAGTGCGGCCTATACTTGAAATATTTATTATCCCTAATTTTTCATCAAAAACTTATGGTGTGGCCTATACATCCCAAAATACGGTGTGTGTTTGTGTGTACACGCACACGCGCTTGTGCATGCGCACGTTCATGCATGCATGTGTGTGTGTTATATATATAACACACATCCATATATATATATATATATAGAGAGAGAGAGAGGGGGAGGAGAGAGAGAGAGAGAGAGAGAGAGAGAGGGAGAGAGAGAGAGAGAGAGAGAGCACAAGTAACAGTGAAACTTCACTATAACGAATATGACCTATAAGGAGATTTTCAATTTAACCAAAATGTCGTACATAAATGAAAAACAACTACAGTCAACTTTCGACGTATCGTTATCACATGTATCAATAAACCGCATCCACCAACAATTTTTTGTGGTCCCGGTGAAATCCCTATGTAAATAATGTTGACATAAACCGCTTTTATTGTTTATTACATGGTACATCGATTGAAGTATATTTTGGGTCCCTTCACCTAATATTTCCTGCAGCAATAGTTTTTAAGTTGGTTGTTTATGCAAACGTCTAGTAACTAGATGTGAAATAATTCACGCGTGCCGTAGTTTTATCACTACTCTGCGGCGCTTTGTTTAGTACCTTGTCTTCCGAACATGTCTGTCGACACTGCGGCCGTGCAGCGCGGTACAAGTCTGGCTGGCTACTTCCACTACACGTCTGATGAGCGGGCAAGTGGTTACCTATAGCAACAAGCATGGCAACATAGCATCCTCTCTCTCACACTTCTTTCTGTCTCTATCAGCCATACACCTTCCTTCCTCCCCTCACATGCCATTGAGAGGGCAATATGTTGTCTAGCAAAATATAAAGCACGCCCTCTCTCTCTCTCCCTCTCTCGTCCACGCCCGCATTGTTTGCCTTCACATGCCAGTCTAGAGCAAATGTTTGCTTGGCAAATGTATTTATCAATGTTAAGCATTGCTCAAAATAGTTGCACCTATCATTACTTGTATTTCAAAGCAAATGGTTATGCCTGAAAAGGTTACGCAAAATATTTTAACGGGGAATTATTATTTGCAAAGATGTTTTCTTTTGTTATTAAAACTCGTTTTTCCTGTAGGATCGGTGTTTCATTGTTTCTGGCGTAAAATTAACATGATTTTAAAATGTAGTATTTATTTAACTCAAGGGGTAGCATCTTCCCGAATAAAATTATATGCCAGAAGCATATACTTGACCTCCCCTTGTCACCAAAAATTGTTTGAACATTGAGTGACTTGTATTATAAGTATACAAGTTCATTTTCAGTAACTTCTTGCAGGGAAATCGAAGGATTTATATTTATTTATTTCAATAGACACATATCTTTAGAATAAACTATTCAACACCTTTTGGTGCCATCTAATAATGGGAAGGTAAGCACCGAGCAAAGTGCACTGTAACTCACGACAGGGAAAATCAGAGGATGTGGTTTTGAATGATTAATTATTAAAGACGTTGGTTGAAGAAATCAATTATAATTGCCTTGTTTATTAGTTTCTGTCTCAAAATTACAAGTTTTCTTTGCAGAAAAAAATTATTAAAAGACACACATTTGACATGGGTGCAAGGTGTCTGCAATATCTAGTGGTGTGGGTCCCTCCTCTGCTAGCCGCCGTGATCACATTGCCTGATCGATAACTTCTCCATGCGCTCTTAGATGAAAGAGAATGCGCAGTACTTTCAAAATTTGACTTACATTGGTGTCATTTTCATTTTCGGAGGGTTTGAAAGTTTTAGGTCAGCTTGCATTTGGTCTGTGACAATCAATTATATACAGTTTAAGTGAAATGGTTTTTATTGTATTATTTACTATAATGCTTTTTCTAAAATTCATATTTTTTGTTTTTTTATTAGCTAAACTTTATTCACAGACAATATACAGCTCTTACTACTATACTCAACATAATGTTAGAAGTTATATTTTATTGAAGGATATGTCAGAAACCGCATCTACAGAAATCCCACATGTATGGGAATTTTTTGGCAGTCCCCTGAATAATGATAGATTGAGAGTTGACTGTAACAGGGTTAATTATTGGTTTACAATGATTATACTGAGCTATGTCTCTCGCTTTAACGATATGGTAGTACCTAGGGGTAACAATCATTATCTTGCACTCGTGATGCTGTGTTTTTCTCAAGCTTTGTGCATCGGTGTAGTTCAACCAATCAATTTTTGTTCACGTATGTGGTTTCAGTTAGCCACAAGATCATAGAACATATGCTCACGAGTATGGTCATGAATGCATTTTGCGGATCACTTCACTGCTCGTAAGTTGCACAATTCCTTTCGTTCAGATGTGACTAGACATCACAATAATCTATGACGAATGATACAATCTGAAGCAATTTTCATTTTAGGTTATCTTGCGGATTTTGGCTAGGATTGTGGCTTTTTAGTTCACTGTAGTTGGATGATTAAATTTTTGCAATGATGAGTAGGAGTGAGTGTAAAGTGCTACATATTGCTGCAAAATTTAAGATAATTAGGTGAGTGCAAAGCAGGGAACATAACCAAAAACAGATTGGCAGAAGATACAATTTACAATTGTTGACTTTGTTTACAATCCTCAAGAATAAGGAGAAAATAATGTCGGCTGTTCTTGAGAAAAATGTGCCGGCTGGTAATAAAAAATCACGCACAGCCAACCATTCTGACGTAGAGGATGTTTTTTTATTTGAATGGTTCAGTCAGCAACCGGCTTCGGATGTGCCTATCAGTAGGCCAATGCTTAAGGCCAAAGCATCTAATCTCGCTCTTCAGATGAAAATCAAATAAGTGTAGTGGCATATCGCAACATGTTGTGTCTGGGGAGTCGGGAAGCGTGACAAGGCGGTAAGGAACTGTGATCCTGTGCTCGAAGACATATTGAACAGATACTTGTCACGGGACATTTATAACGTTGATGAGTCCGGCATGTTTTATAATCTATTGCCTGACAAAACACTGGTGACTAAATGTGATCTGTGTAAAGGTGGAAAAAAAAACAAAGAACACCTAACTGTGTTGTATGCCAACATGGATGGAAGCGACAAGCTCAAACTGTACGTAATTGGCAAGTCAGCCAAGCTTTGTGCATTTCGTGGTGTTTGTGAATTACCTTGCATATACAAACAGTGGGCAACATTTTGTAATATAGATTTTTTTTTTTTCTGTTTTATTATTTTTCAACAAGTAGTGTTGCGAATCTGTTGCTGTAACTCGGAGCACCACACATTCTGTGAGTTTTGTTGCTTTGTTTATACTATAGCTATATTTATTTGTATTTAGTAACAAGGTAGTATTTCTAGGAAACAGTCTATTCCTCTTTATTGTTCCACATTCACCATTTTAATTCACTTACGCTAATTTTTATTTTTAACAGTGACATGTTTCTAAGCGTTGATGACTTCTAGCTGTGTTACTTTTTGTCTTTGGTAACCAATCACCTGAAGGCGTTCAGAAAGCAGATACTTTTGAAGGGAATTTAAGATGACTATTTTTTTTTTTGCTATAGTACTTATTTGGTTATAGTGATAATTCACTATAGTGATGATTATTAGAGCCATTATCAGGTCGTGCTATTGTGAAGTTTCACTGTATGTTGTGGTGCAGTGATGTGGTGCAGTAGTGGTTTTAAAACCAGTCACCTAGATAAAATGATTTTGGTTTGTTATTACAACAGTATCTGTGTTTACTTTGTACAGTCGTTCAGGAAAGCGCTGACTGCCATGTTCAAAGCGATGGATCAAGACGTGGTGTTTTTCGAGACTGCAATGCACCTGCGCCACTTCCCCCATATGACACTGCACTGTGTGCCCATGCCCCGGGAAACTGGAGACCTCGCGCCCATTTACTTCAAGGTTTGTGCATCATTGTGGCCTGTGTCTTTGTGGTGAGACGACTGGCCAGTTGTATAAATTATGTCCAGTATTCAAAATCAGCTGATAGGAACGCAAGTCAGTAGTTTACAAAGTAGGAAAGAGATATTAAGACCGTCGTATTTATTCTAAGCCGAACCTAATTTTTTTGGGTAAAATCCTGAGAAAAATTATATTGGTGTACATATGAGGCCACAGGTAGGAAATTTAATTTCAGTAGGAAGTTAAATTTTTCCTTCTTTATAAATGGTTTTTCCATCAAAACAGATACAGTATATTTCACACTCCCAACAAAGAATATTGTACTTTTGAATTAAGTAAATTTATTGTATCTATCCAGCACCTCAGGTTTGATTCATAAATTTCAAATAGCTTCCCTGCTGCTACATTTCTGTTACATTCTGCAAATATAATCACATTTTTTTAAAGAAGCGAAATAATGCACTTTTTTTTGTCGCTATTAATGAAGCAAGTGTGATATGATCCCACTGTGCAACAAAAATTGCATAACTAATTCCTGCACAGTAGTCGGAAATGTTGTTGTGTGTGGGTTTTTTTTTTTTTTTTTCCGAATAAACTTTGCCATTTAAAATTGACGCATGGCACCTTTCTAACAATGACTTTGACGCGTGATGTCTTTCTGCATATTATTAAATCGACTTCTACTCATCAGTGCAAACGAACTTGGTGTACTTTCAACTGAGTTTGATTTCCCGCCACCAACAACAAGACGTCAGGAATTGTTTTATCTACCCAAAGTAAAGGACGGACGTTCCACGCAAGATATAATTATTCGCCAACCGAGCAAACTAAGCCATGCATCGAGATCAACAGAGTACAGTAGCACACAGCTAGATGCCACTACTAGTACAATTGCCAAGGCATGAGCCTGGATCCAGGGCCCATCACTGATGTCACTTGCTGGATCTATGTCACACTCTGCTGCTGTAACCCCTATCCAGAACAACCACCTATGCCAACCGAGCAAGGAGCACACCGCCAGGGAGTATAAATAGAGGGCTGCACCAAGGAGGCTCGTGACCAATCTTCAAACAATTGACGTATGTCCTGTTCCTTCACCGCACCTCTGGTGCTGCGGGAACCATCAGCTCTCCTACCTTGGTCTTCATCCTTCCATTAAAAGAAATAAACACAGTGTAGTTCAGTTATGAATATCGCTCCTAGAGTCATACTACCTCTCATCGTAAAAATCAGGCCAGCAGTTGACCGGGATTTTATTCTTTCCGTCAAAACACCTAACACCAATAACAATACAATCTTGGAAGGCCAGCCACCCATTCACTGCACCAGTGTGGTGAACAGTGGTGCCACAACATTAGGATACTGCTTCCTTAGGAATTGGACTGTCAGTCTGAGGTTTGCTTTTCTCATTGCGCACTAGTGGTACCAAGAGGAGTATTTCTCCGGGTCTGGGAAGATCAACCCTATCAGGACCTCACTTCCCTGTTGGGACTGTCGCCATTGTTACGCAGCTTGAACTCCTGGTGCTACAGTTTGAGAGTGAGAGATAACATTGGCAGGCGCACATAATTACGCAACCTACACTTCAACTGCCCCACTTCTGCAAAGTCCGATTGTAGAATTACCTTTCCTCATGCCCTTTAACCGTAGTGACGGTGTTCATAAGGGGATGAAACAAGCAAAGGCTGCCTCTAAATATCCATTGGAGCTTCGCCGCCTTCCTGCCGGGTTCGAGCATCTTGGTCCACGGGAGCAGGCAGCAGAACTTCGCAAACTCTCCATACCAGTTTCGCCAACCTAAGAGCCTGTTACATTTGAACTGCCTACTAAGATCACTAAGGGCTTAACCCCGCAGTTCACGCCTACCTCAGTGGCAGGACACCGCACTAGATTTCGGCAACCTTTGGTTTTGGGGGACGCCACGAAAACAGCATCCCTTGTCGACAACCGAAACCCCCACAACTAGGCCGACTAGAACATCCTCCTCAGGGGCAGCCCCTAGCGTGCAACCAGCTGACACAGCCATAACCTTCGGCTGTACGTCGCCCAGGTTTACTAGAACGAATGGTCTCCCCAAAGCGGAAAATAGTGTTCGCATAGCCAGACTTTTTTCCCTGCCGGAAAGTGACTCAACCAGTACTTTACACTGGCCGAGCTCCTGTTCCACGCAGAAATTACACACCTGCCGTCAGGGTCTATCTAACCGTGACACCTGTTGAAGTCCATAAGGCGTCAAATTTTATTGTCTTCGCCTCATCAAGTGAGCAAGCCTTGCCATTCGTGATTGCAATGGAGTTTTTATTGTTGACCACGCATCAAGAGACGTTAAAAACTTTTACTTTCTACTATGGCAAGAATAGACGTTCCGTTCTACAGATTTTATTGTTCGCAGCCTTCTGCCAGTTGAAAGAGAAATTAGCTACACCATCTGTGTTACAGTTGCCTCAATTTGATCGACCATTTGCTCTACAAGTTGATGCCAGCTCGAAGGCATTGGGAGCTGATCTTTGGCAGTGGAAAAATGAGAGTTTAGTCCCTGAAACCCACGCCAGCAGACTTCTGATGAGCAGAAATTTTCTGTGTACATTCGGCATGGAGAAGTTTTCCGACTTAGAGAGCAGTGAATTCGAGCTACACGCTGATAATCAGGTGTTGAGTTGGTTTTTAGAACCAATAAACCAGCTGGTCGATTAGCTAGGTGGCTTGTTGGCATTACTCAGTTTCAATTTTCAGTGCAGTACATAAAAGGGGTGGAAAATGGAGTAGCTGACGCACTTTCCCGAATGTTTGATTCGGATGAGTTTTGCGTGGACACTCCTGACGTAGTAGCCATAGTTCAGGCTGAGGTTTCTACTCTTGTGTCTTGTGTTCCACCAGTAAATGTAGCTGTTCAATCTATTAGTGATAAAGGTGAATCTGTGGTTCAGAATTTTTCAATAGTGTTAACAACATATGTTAAGAATATTTCAAATTGCAGCAACATCAGGGAGAGGATCCTGAATGTATCAGCATTAAAGCTGACATTGGCGCTGGCAAAGGAGGCCGATATAAAATCCGGAAGGGCCTCATAGGACATGTGGATCCCAAAATACACAAGTTTTCCTTTTTGTGCCCAAGGTACTTCGTGGGCCTATTTATCAGTATTAACCATCCATAGCATGTACTTTGGAGGTCATTTGGGCCAAGACAAAATGGTTATCCACACATAGGGGATTTTTTTTGGCAGGGATGGTCAAAAACATTGAAGATCTGTTTAAAGAATGTGAGCCACAACTGGTTGCACTCATAGCTAGGGAACTTGTTGCCTGCTCTTCCTTAGGTGGTAGACCATTGTACCCACCCGTATGCCCTACAGCCATAGGAGTGGTTAGAGGTGGAGTTAAGAGGCAGCTACTGCCTCTGAACCTAACCAATTGTTATGCAACCTGGTGCCGTCTGCCTTCAGCAGCCTAACCCACGGGAACGAGCTCAAGCCGCCCGACAACTGGCGCTGGCAAGCCATACCCGATCATCGTGAGCATTCTACGGGGACTTCCAGTACCACTGAGCATCGCCAACCTGTGCTTCAAATCCACGACCACAGTCCACCGCCCAAGGACCAGGCCCTAGTCCCAGCCAGCAGCAACAGCGGCCAAGCCAGGAGCTACCCCAGGCTTATGCCCCTGCAGGTAAACGAGAGAGAGAGAGAGAGTGTTTGTGTGTGTGTGCGCACACGCATGCGTCCGTCCGTCCACACCAACAGTGCAGATAGCCGCTAAAACCCGCACCTGACCTTGTACTTTGCCGCATAGCCACACGCCCTAGCCTATGCTGCAGCGGGGGGCTAATCAGCAGTCAATAAGTCTATACCGCACCACAGTTAGCCCGTGCCTTTGACTGGCACAATAGAACCTTGTCTGACAGTGATGTCGCCATCAATCAAACCGATGTCACGCGTCTATGGCATAAATATTAACGAAACCTATGTTTGCTCAAGTTTCCACATACTTTGTGTTTGTGAGCATGCGAGACAAAAGAGTGATTTAAGGAATAATGCTCACTAAAAGGCTTTATGAAATATAACATTTTATGAGCTGCTTCATAATTCTATAAACTTAATCCTAAATTGTAAATAAAATATGTGGAAGTTGTTCAGTACAGTAATCGAATGCTACAATTATGCTTGTTCCAGAAAGCCATTCTTGAGTGTGAGACCGAGTGGGTATCCAATAAGAAGTTAGTAGACCTTGCAGGGAAGGATGTACGCAGAGCAATACCCAAAGAGCTCCCGTACTTCACAGTTGACTTTGGTCTGCAGAGTGGTTTTGCTCACGTCATTGAAGACGAGCAGATGTTTCCAAAGAACTTTGCTCAGGTTTGTGAAGTGCTTGAGTTGGCATCTGTTTCTACCCTACTCTAGTGTACCTAATATGTGTCGGAGGACCATAAACCAGTTGAGATGTTTATAGTGTACTTCAGTACTGCTCAGTAATCATCACCCTTTTCATCTTCACCCAACACTCCTCTCTTCTCTCCTATTACCTATCTTCCACTCGTCACATTCCTACTGTACTGCATTTTTCCCCTCTCCTCTTAACACCTCCAAACTTCCCATGTATTTCTCCACCTTCCCTACTACATTCTCCCCCCATACTACCTCTGCCCCTTTCTTCCTCTTCTCTTTCTTCTGTGCGGTTCTCTCATGATTTTATGTGGTTTTAATTTAAAGGAAATGAAATATCACGAATGCTATACAGATTTAAATTTCTTTTCTAAAGATTGTACTTTCCTTTCAACTGTCTTGTCAGTGATTAATTATTGACATTCTATTCTTGTACCATTATACATTTATAAAATTCATCAACGATTAAAACTTTTACCTTTTGCAAAACATATATGTAACATAAATTAAATATTGTTTCAAACAAATGTGTTGACAGGAGATCATTGGTGGGATGCTTGACTTGGACCACAGCTTGTGGAGGAAGCAGCGTCGAGAGAATTTTGATGATCAACGCAAAAAAGTTGTACAGTTTGCGAAGTGGTGGAAACCATTTGATTTCACGCACAAAGGAAGCCGCTCTGATTCGGAGAGTGACTGAGCGCATTTGTAATTGCAGCACTGTGTCAATGTTCCAAGTTGCGGTACTATCTGTTTGAAAAAAAACTTTTGGCTGCATGTATTATACATTCTCTTTAAAGCTGTTCACAGTTAATTGAGCACTTTGGGGTTCACTTTTCTGTCACTCTATTATCCTTCAACCTTAGTGGACCTGAAGGCTTTATTTATGTATTGCGCAAGTCTAACTGAAATTATTAGGGTCGTAAGACTGCTGTAGCTACAGTGATTTTTTTCGCTCTCGTGTACAGAGGACAAAGAACAATTAATTTAATAAATAATGTTTTTTACTAATTTAAATGCCTAACTTTTAATACATTAATAAGAGACGTAGCTACGTTTACTACATCATTGTCAATTATTAATTTGATCACGGCAGTCAATGTAACCATTAGATCATGTGTTAAGTTAACAACGGAATTTATCTTTAGAAAGTCGATTTCAAACTGCTCATTTAACTATAAACCATCTACACTTGTTTTTGTACAGTGTGTTGTGTAAATAAATATATTTTTTATTGTGTGATGGTTCAACATGTGAATAAAAATTAAGAATTTTTCTCAATTTTTTTTTTCAAATTTTATTTCGACACGCGAGGCATTTCTGCGCATTGGGTTTGCACTCTCTACTTTACGGCTTTGCCTAATCATCGAACACCAGTGCTCATATGGGCAAATTTTACTCCACAAGTAAAAGGAATCACTGTTCACTCCAAAAGCCGTCACGCAGACGGCACGCAGCCCAATGCATGACTTTACTGTTCGATGAGCCGTTGACATCCTACAGAAAATAATCTGGCTCCACAGTTTGCTATGGGAGGGCAGCATTCATTCCACTGGAGAATCACACCCTCTAGTGCCTCGTGCCAAAGTGATAAGATATGTCAATGCCTCCGACACAGAAGATAAGAAAAGAGTGGCGCTGTCACCAAGCAAGAATAAACTACCCCTACACCTCTTGGAGAGTTTACAAGTTTAGAGAATTAGTTTAAACAGAAGAGCTATTCCTTGGCTCTGGACAGTCACTTTGCCCTCCAGCTTGCATAATGAGGGTATCAGTAGGGGTAAGTGGTTGCCAACCCCCTCTCGCAGCCTGCGAAGCCCGGAGAACTGTTCTCCGGGCTAGAACTACTACGCCACTTCACGTGTGCACCTCAAGAAGTTAGGCACATCTATTCGGTCTCCAGGTTAAGCAGTCCGCCTCCTTTCTCTCCCAGCCTGCGAAGGCCGGAGAACAATCTAAAAGGATACCGACCACCAGACCTTGTTCCGGTCATGATATCTGAGGAGACACCACTTCCGCATCAGCAGACACCTCAAGGACTCCGATACTGCTGGTCGCCATCAACTAGAGGCTTCCCGAAGACGTCCCGCTGACTCCCACCAGGTAATTACTCCAGCACCCCCCGTGGTAGAAGGTCGTGTCGGAATTCATTTCTGGACCTCTGTATTTGTAGTCAATTTTAATTACCTGTGCAGTAATTTAATCTAGATTCCTTCTGAACACCTCTTGAGTGAACTAGGCTTATGCAATTCTTGCATTAAAATCACTTTAATATATTCACAGTTAGCTTGAGGTCCTTCCCTGTGCTGCACTGTAGGGCGAGGCAAGATCTCTTCCAAAACGCCATGACCAAACTGTCGTATATCAAATACCTCCAATTGAAGCAGTAAATGGTTAGCAAACTACCCAACACACGCGCGCAGAGTTCTTCGAAAAAGGATCACTATATTTTATAATCAATGCTACAATCCTTATGGCTCAGACCAGAATACCAAGCAAATCTACGTATACTACATTCCACCTTGCATAAATCAGGTACATTTTTATAAAGATAGGTCTCCAAAGACACGTTATAATTCACAATTTCATTTTTTTTTTATGACATATTATTTTCTGAAGAACATCATTTACATAACCCTGGTACTGAAAAGGCTGGTATTTAAAAATACAATTTCGAACAGAAAAGTCTTAAAAGTTTGGCATTGCATTATTGATGATTCGGTTTTAAAAGGCTGATATTTTTTAAATATTTTCGAACAGAACAGCCTTAAAATTTTGGCTTTTTTTGAAACGCTATCATGCCACTATTCTTTTAGAAATCAAAATTCTCAAGGACATTTTTAGTGAAAATTTTCTTGACATTGCGAGGTATGGTACATGAAAATTTTACAAACTGGGTTTTTTTTACCAATCCATTTTCTACATTATGCATTAAGTTCAAAAATTACAGGCAGGTAAACAGGGAGACAGTCCAACAGCCTTAGTTTTACCATTTCTCAAAATGTGTGGTTTTCTGACAGACTCCACAATACTTTACATACTTTACAAATACTTGTACTTGACATGTCAAAATTTATGTCTTTCTTTCATGAAAAAGCCACGTGATGTTGTTAGCTTTAACTGATTAAAATTCAACATTTTAACAATTTGGGTTTTAGGTCTGTCTAACTTCAAAATCCAAGTATAAAGAAACAATTACTTGCAATTTCGGACAGCAATGTCCGTTTCTACATACTGACCTTAAGAGTCCAACATTTTCAATTTTTTTTTACTTATCTCAGGAACGATCTCATCTCTAACTGCCACCAGTCTCTGCTGACCCAAACTGCTGCGGGGACTTAATTACTGAATAAAAACAAGGGGTTAAACCATGAGGAGGAGTGATTTTTAGCCTAACCAATCATCATACGTGGCAAGTTCTAGAAGTCGTGTAATTCTCAGAAATTGTGAGTGAAACGCCATCTGTTATAATTAAAATTACAGCGCCCACTTTCGATGCGCTCAGCAATGCTGGCGCTCCTAAGCATGGCACGACAAACTAAGGATAGTCACCATGTTTCCCAGTCTGGTTTCAGCTGTCATGCTGGTTGGGTGTCTGTGGCCGAATCTGCAGGCAAACTTCACGTATTCGGTACCGTTCATCGATTTGACACTGCTAGTTCATGTACACAGTAAGTAACAGTTAGTTTATAAGTATAATAAGTCTTTCATGTGTAACGCTTGTAATTTCACTGTGAAACTATGATTTTGCGTCGTGCACTTTAGCAAGCTGGCAGCTGACGCAACGGGCTGTGTCGAGGCAAAGGTAGTCAACTAGGGACGTGTGGACATGCTGGTACTTTTCCGTGCATAATGAGATGTCACCATCTCGTGCTTTTCGCATGTCGCCTTCACCTGCAATAACTTCTTGCTTCCATCTTAACATGTTAGGTGTTAGCAAAGCATCACACTGCTTTCCATACGTATACATAAATAAATATGTATTTTTTATTAGATTTGTGAGTACCCTTTAAAAGTTTTTTTTTTTAACCTGTTCTCCATTGTTATGAAGTTTGTCATTGGACCTAAGCTCTTAGAATTGAAAATCAAATTGCCATAAAGGTAAACCTGATATTCGCGAGATAACCCTAGCGATAGAAAACACACACAGTAAGAGGCAAACCGAGATACTGCCAACAGGTAGATCTTCGGCTGTGCCCAAAGCACTAGAAACTCTGAATCCCTTAAGATAGACAACTAGACCGGGCACTTGGTTCGACTCCCAGCTTGCAAAGGTCGGAGGAGGACTTGTAGTGCTCAGGCCTCTTGAGGATTACTCGAGCAAGGTTCACTCTTTTATTCCACTCGTTAAGTCTCAGCTTGTGAAGGCCAGATTATGGGAAAACGGGTGTTACCCTGTGTTCTGGAAGTTATTTACACAGCAAAAGTACTTTCTTAAATTTAATTCAGCTGAAATTTTAATTCCTTACACAACGAAAGGTAGTCTTGTCAAATTACGCAAAATAACCCTATGGGTTACTATCAAAGAGGTAATAGCATTAGAATCAGTGGGACCCTCTTCTACTAGCAGTGATATTCCACAAATCATTACTGACATGGTACCTTTGTTTGGTCCATTTATAACGATTGCCCCTGACACAGTGGAATAGAGATGATACGAGAGAAACTATATATCAGGAATAGATTGGTCGTGGCACAGGTGTGAATTGCCCGAACCTCTTACTCCCATTGTGGCTATGCTATTGTAACCAGTTTCCTCGCCCAACCCAGCAAGCAGCTACACCCCAACCCACATGGCAAGCGAGTACGGCAGTTGAAAGGACAATTCACGTTCACTATCAGCAACAGGTAATCAAACGCAGAAAGATTATCTCAGTAGCAGCTCCAGACTTCATCCTTACCAGTCAGCAAATCAAGCCGACCCTCTACAGAGACCAGGCAATGCTGGACCTTACGGACCCCACCTAGGTCCTCTTTGTCCATGTTCCCTGTGAAGCTGGCATCACGATATTTGGCGGCCCTCACAGCACGCAAAACTAAAGCCACCTACGGGGAGACGTTTCAGATTAAGTTTACCCTGGGGTTTAACTCCTGTCCACCCTTATTAATCACTAAACCAAAAATAACCAAGACCTAGCTCCTTTCCAACGTGGGAAGGCCCCCTCAACCCAGCCTGGCATTGTTTCATTTACTCGGCGCTCTCGTATTTGGTGGCTAGTATACATTCACGGATGAGTTAACTCTTCTCTGACGTGTTTGATCGCAATGACCAAACATTAGTCGAGCCGGAGATGCGTCAATAGTGGCACCCAATGTGGGGAGTAAACTACATGTAGCTCAGCCTTGCTAGTTTAGACCAAGTCTTCCATGTCCCTTCCTCCGAATTAGCGCACCCACTTTGGTCACAATTGACGGACGTCAAGTGATGTCCAACGTAGGGTGTGTGGTTCAAGTAACCTTGATAGCTTCGGACGAAACCAGTCTCGCCCCTTTCGCAAAGGAAAGGGCATGGGTTAATGCATGACATGGCTCACAAACTAGGGACCGAGACGACAATAGTTTGACTGTGTTGTTCGGTCGAGCCAGCAGAGCTCCGAAAACTCTAACCTTACCGGTCGACTTTTAACCAAAGAAGTTAGAGCATAGCAGAGATACTTACTCCCTTCAGCGATGCAATCAACTCATTGGATCATTCACACCTGCCATATATAGATATACAGTATGTGTAGCTCGCGTGTGTGTGTGTTATATATATATAGAGAGAGAGAGAGGTATGTACGTGTTATGTAACCATTTTCCTAAACTAATATCGTACAGCCTATACTGGCCTGTTAACTAGTTTATCCCCCCCCCCCCCCCTTTTCTAGAAATGAACATGTACCACGTAACCCTTAGTCCGTTCACCACGCCGCCAGCTAAACCTGCCACCAGTCAACTCTTCACCTCGTGTGGGCAGTTTGAGAGTCGAAGTCAGCATCCCATGTGTGTGCTCGAGTGTGCACCGATGCAGTGCGGTTCATTTATGAGTGTGTTTGTTTATATTTGGTAAAATGGCCCTTGTTATTGTTTAGAGTTGTAATTGTCTTTCTGAGTTCAATATGGGTTTTCTAGTGCATCAGTGCGTCATGTTCGAATTCACGTTCCAAAATCCTATGGCCTTTTTAAATATTTATTTTCACCCTAGTGACGCAGTGTTTTTGTGTGTTGTAGTTTTAAGAGGGTTTTATTGTGTTTTGTTTGGCGTGTATAAATTTTTGCCTGTGATATTTCCTGCTTGCCATTCGCAAAATGAGTTTTAAAGAACACGTCACACAGTCACGTGATGGTGCGTGCCATGTAGGAGAGAGTGTTGTATATTTTTCGCCCACGTCTATTTTATGTGCACATACATGCAAATTAAAACAAATGATAACTTTCATTTTGGCCAGGTTTAGAACCAGTATAAACACTACCCTTTTACAGGATTGTTCATAAGTGGTTTATGAATCACGCGTACATATGACTTAGAATAACAGCCACATACCGAAAATTGTAGGATAAATAACTAGTTTTTAAGTATGTTATTTGAAGGATTTATTATTATACTTCTGTTGTGTATCAAAAAGTAACGTTGTGCAAATAAATATGAATAAATCACTACATGTGCAGAACAGTGCACAACCTGCAACAACCCCAAATTGGAGGTTATGTTGCCAGCCATGTGGTGTTACGTTTAAGTTTAATATATGTATATTTTTATTAGTGACTTAGGAGTGTAAGATGATTTATGTTTTATTTCATTTATGTAGTATTAAATATTTTGTGTATAAATAGGTCACGTGACATGCCACGGGAACAGCAGCCACTTAGCAGTCATCACGTGAGGTAGACGTGCCCATGCGTTCTCCCCAGCATTCAGTGTTTCGCGCCAAACCATGTAGTTTTTAATAATGTAATTTAATTTCTGGAACCTTTGTATTTTGCAGCCCTGGGAGTGAACCACCTCACAGCCTGGTTATCTTGTATATGACAGGGCATAATGTACTTTAGACTTCATCTCTGCCTAACACCTTGCAGTGTTAGTGAGTTCCCGCTTTAGTGGAACAACCTGTATGTAAGTGCTTCTGTTGAAGGAACAGTGCAATAATTAGTGATTAATATGAGACGTTGCCTCTTTATTTCGCTGCCACTTCTTGGCTGTTTCACCCGTTTTCACATGTCTGATTTTATTTATGGTGTCAGAGGAGACCAAAGCAGCCTCATGGGAGTGAGTAAGCCCTTTGGGGGAGGCTTACAGCCCCACTAGACTAGGTCTTGTGGAATTTTAATTCATCGTAAAATATACAACTTGGAAAAATTGTGTGGATGAGGGGCCAACACCTCGTGTTAGCCCAGGCAATCTATCAGTTAGAACAACAGCATCAGTCTACTTCTTCAGCATCCAGAACAACAGGGGACTACGAGCGAAGGCCACACATATGCCGTCGTCATGCCTCCCCGTGCTCACCGAGCTGGTGCCCTTTCCCTGACTTTTCCTTCCTAACCTGTGCAAATTTCCCTTACTTCTATAATCCAAAAGTCAGGTCCCTTCAAGTGGCTTGCCCAACTTTGTGGCTTTGTCTTGCCGCCAGGCATTCCAAATTTTACTGTGCTTAAACCTTGTTTTGTGTCATTGTCATGTGCGCCGTGTGTGACCACGTGCACCCACATGTCCACTTCCTATGAGCCTTGGCTCATTTTCCTCTACTGGTGGAGTTTCCTGATGTACGACCGCCATTTTAAGTCAACACATCGAGGAACAGTGACAAGAAAACTCTGAAAAAACCAGCCACGTGCCACTTTGTGCCAAAAAGCGCCATTGTACTGTGGGAGCCACGCATGTCAGCCATCTTGGGTCCGCACTTCGCCTGTGACGTCAGCCAACCACCATCATCTTGGCACCAACCGAGGGGTAGTGCACCCCATGCCTCCCCTCCCTCTGCATCATGCCGCACCATGCTGTGTGGGTGTTGCCGCAAGCCGAGCTACCACGTGGTCGAGCGAAAAAACTTCAACATGGAGGCTTTGTGTCATCCGCGCTGTGATTTCTACCGTAAGTGTTCAGACTGGCAGACATCTAATGGCAAAACTATCACTTTGTGCAACAATTGCTTGAGGCCAACACCAAAAACAGATCCATTCTCGCTGACGTACCTCCAGGGAAGAACCTCCGCATGCGGCCATACTACCGCAGCCCAACGACTGCTGGAGCAGGTCGACCTGTTAAATGCAGAACTGTGTGAGGACGCATGGGCACGGACAATTTCGGGACAGCCCGGGGACTTGTGTGCACAATTCCTCAAGCTTAAACAAATACTAGGATTTGTCAATATGTTGTGTGGGCCGAGTCTGTGCGTGCACGATGCCGCCAATTCACCTGCAATCATAGCCGTCCCACTTCCGCCAAATTTTGCAAAAGTGCGCGAATGCCAATACTTGTGATGGACTTGGAGCTGCAACCCTTACATGTAATCGGTGTTGGAGATTGTATCATGAACAGTGAATTTCACTAAGGGAGCATGCAACGCTAAGTGACGTGTGCTACATCACATGGTTACGCTGCCAGCCAGCTACAGCGTTCATGGATCAAAAGGCACATCTCATACCGAAACTTGCACTACAAAAGTTACAGATACCAATTTTAGCCACAGGCAACTGCGAATTCTGCAGCGCAGTTCAACAAATACTGCTAGTGCCGATTCTGGAATCGCCACACCCACCTGCATGTTCAACCCCTTTCCTGGAAACTGTACCAGCTCCAGAGGCAGAAGATGCCCACATTCGCACGTCAACGAACAGCAGCGCCGCTTAATCCTGGGGTGCTGAGTGAACTACCACAGCTTGACATGGAGCGAATTCAGCTGCTCTCGCTCCAGTGATCCATTCATCGGAGAGGAATTTCTTTCAAACAGTCATACTACTGGATGCTAGTATCCTGACCCAGTTGCGCCGCGATCGCGACCATCCGCACCGCTGTAATGTGCCAACTAAGACCCAGGGACATTTGAACAGTGAAGCAGGGTCGAAATCGAGTGCTGGAGGAACAACAACTGGTCCTCCTGTGGTGCCGACGATGCAGGCAACCCACATGCAGTGAACAATATCGCTCAACTACAGCCCCCTGCCGGCCGCCGACATACGCGTCCGTGTCGGTGGTGCGCGGATGAACATTGGGATGGAGATAGTCCTGGAATGGGCGGGCCCGTCAAGTAGTGCCCAATGGAGTGATATGCGCTCAGGAAACGACCGGACAGAGTAAAGCTGCCGGATACCACTTGCCCCTGACAAGTAATCAACACGGACCCGATTCCACAACAAGCCCTTATCGCCCAGATTAGCAGTTCACAAAATGGTGCAACACAACAACATACAGGGGAAATTAAAGGTGAAGCTGGTATTACTGTATATGTGAAGGACATTGTAACGTCAACAAGATCATTTGTGACAGATGGCATTCGCGAAGACGCCATTCTGGGTTTGCTGTGGCTTACTGATCAACACACCATGGTGGAACCGGCGGCCCGATGAATCCATTCTGGAAGAAAAGAACGGAGAACTGTTTACAACATGGATCCTTCGCCAGCCGACCAAGCACCTGCCGTATTGTTGGACGAGCTGAACCATTCCGTTCCCCCAGAGTACCGGGATGCCATGCATCAATTACTGAATGAGCGCCGTGACGTCTTCACTGCTGCAGACCCACTCTGTCGCACGACAGTGGCTGAGCACAGAATACCGCTCATCAATAAAACCCCGATTTACGATAGTCCGAGGCGGTACTATCTGCACCAGTGTCATATCATACGTGATCAAATTAACAAAATGCTGGACGAGGAAGTGATCGAGCCCTCAGAGAGCCAGTTCAATTACACAATAATGCTTGCCCTTAAGAAAGGCCGGATGTAGCGTTTATGAGTAAATTTTCGCAGGCTGAACCTGGCTACGCAGAGCTCACCATCGCTTTACATCCATATTAATGACGCTCTCAACGCCTTGCAGTAGGCGATATGTTGACGACCATCGATTTGAGAAGTGGTTACTGGCAGGAGCCAGTACACCCAGCTGATCGACACAAGACGGCTTTCAACGTTCCCGACAGCCGCCGCCTGCAGTTCTGCACTATTCCGTTTGGACTAAAGTGCACCCCCGCAATGTTCCAGGCCATGATGATACGCATCCAGGATGGGTTCATTGGAGAATTTGCTTTGGCCTATCTTAACCTACTTAACTTACAGCTAATGAAAGTTTCCTTTTGGTAGCAAATTGACTGTCTCCCTCCCCAACTCATACAAAAAATTCTAGATATGTCCCTGTCTGGTTACTTCCCAATAGCAGCACAGCACGTTTCATATCACCCTGCATCAACCGCACATAGTCTATCTTTGCTATCTAAAAACAACCCTACTTTCAATCCAATCCACTGAGGAGGATTATGTATTTTTACCTCTGTGACTGTCCCACAGATTTCCCAATGACTTCTCCGCTTTGCATTAGTTTGCTGTACCCTACCATAGACAGTGGTTCTGTAAGTGTGGTCTGCGCACCACCGATGGCCCGTGCCTATCTCCTAAGTGGTCCCTGAATCTTTCTGAATATGCTGTGTACTCCACTGCTTACAATGATAAGATAACTGAAGTCCTAATTTTTGATAAAGCTGTTTGGTTCAGTCTATATAATGTTAAGTTCAGAGTAGTATAAAAAAGGACATTCTGATGCATCGGGCACCAGGCGAAGGACACAGGGACACAATCAAACCAAGTAAGGTCCCTTCACACAGCTTAAAAATTTCCCTTTTCCCCGTCCAAAACAGCCGATTTCACATTCAAAGAAGCTATTGTTCCTTTTTCCTGCAAAAATTCCCGAAGTCCCCTCCTGCCGATGGCGGCCATCTTGACAACCAGTACCGGTAGTCATTTTTGCCCTAATAAGCATAATCCAGCAGGTGGCCCCCTAGGGTCGCAAATGACTCATTTTGTATGTGGATAATCGCCGCCATCTTGGATCCCGAGCAACACTGACCAACAATATGATGGCTGCAGGACAACTGGCGGCCAGCTGAGGATGTCGGCCATTTGGGTGGCCAGTGAGCCAGCAGCAGACATTAAGTCGTCTGGAACATTCAGTTTGGTTCTCGTGCACCACTGTCTGTGTGCGTAACACTTATAAGCATAGCTAGCGGTAATTTCCGAACCGTTTAAGTTATAGTTGTCAAATTCATAACAGAGGCATCAATCTCGATTATGGGAAGGTTCGCGGAGTTAAGTATGGGCTATGTCTACTTATAAACATAGTTGGCTGTAATTTACGAACCAATGGAGATACAACTATCAAATTCATAGCATATGCATCAACCCCGACTATGAGAAGGGTCGCAGATCCAAGTATGGCCTATGTCTACGTATAAGCATAGAGTGCAGTAAGTTCCGAACCATTTAAGTTACAGCTGTCAAATTCATAACATAGGCATCGCCCCTAACAACAAAAAGGATCTAGGGATCAAGTATGGCCTATGTTTATGTATAAGCATAGTTGGCTCTAATTTCCGAACCATTTAAGGTATAGGCGTTAAAGTCATAACATGAGCATCGCCCCAGACGACGAGAATAGTCGAGTGGTCAAGTATGACCTATATCGGCTTATAAGCATAATTGGCCATTATTTCTGAAGCATTTAAGTTATAGTCTTCAAATTCATACTATTGCCATTGCCCCAGATGAGAAGAGACGAGTGGTAAAGTATGGTCTATGTTGACCTGTAAGCATAGTTCCCTCTAATTCCGAACTGTTTAAGTTATGTCACCAAAATCAGTTCATGAACATCATCCCCAACGATGAGAAGAGTCGAGTGGTCAAGTACTCCCTATGTCTACTTATAAGCATGGTTGGTTGTAATTTCCGAACTGTGCGAGATACAACTACCAAATACTTAACATAGGCATCAACTCAGGCAGTGAGAAGACTCACAATGACGTGTGTGTCCTGACTACATATAAGCATAGTTGGCCTGAACCGTTTGCGATATATTAACCAAATGCATAACATGGGCATCATCCAGATGACTCGCAATGTCTAGTATTTCCTATGTCTACCAACATCCATAGTTGACCCTTAACTTTCGAACCAGTTGTAAAATTCCGAACGAGAATGGTCAAGTAAACCCTATGTCGGGGTAAAGCATAGTTGGCTGTAAATTCCGAACCACTTAAGATATATAGTGGTTGAAATCATAACATAGGCAACCACACCTCAGACAACGAAAAGGGAGGGAGGGATCAAGTATGACACAATGTCTACATATAAGCATAGTCGTCTCGTCTGTAATAATCAAGCAGTTTAAGATATATAGTGGCCAAAACCATAACATAGGCACCGTCACCACTCCAGACAATGAAAAAAGGATCGAGAGGTTACATTTGACCCCTGGCTATGTATAAGCATAGTTGGTCATAATTACCAAACCATTTGAAGAACAAGTACCAACAGTAACCGAAAAGGATCTAGGGGTCAAGTACGTCCTAAGTACAAATATAAACACCACAGCTACCACTGCAGCATCGATCAGTCTAGTGTTCGTACATTGAGTAATGACTATTTGCTAGTTCACGATTAATTGCCAGCTTCTGAAATTTACTTGTTGAAAAAAAATCTGCTGTCCCTAACATTATGGATATATATATATATATATATATATATATATATATATATATATATATATATATATATATATACACACATACACACATTGGCAAGCAAACAATACTTCCACCACACCACCACCAGCTCAGAAAGTATTATAAATATAACTGTAAAAATGGTAGACACACACACAGGATGTATTAAATCCATTTGTTTATCTCCGACCTGCACTCGTGTACCGAAGCGGGGAATAATTACAGACAGTCATACCCGAACCTTCAATGTATGTACTTACTTCCAGACAGTCGGTTAGTACCACCCTACTAGAGGGACCTACCTTGCACTCGTGCATCGTGTACTGAGACTTCTATGTATGTATGTAATGAGGTGGGACTCGGTATATTGCTATAAATACACAGCTGAGTCCCCGCACATACAACACATGCTAGAACGATACACTTCCTATTATTATTACAAAACGAATTATCCTCTACTTTAACTGGTGTAGCAGTGAATTACCTGTAGGCCGCGAGCGCATCTCGCCGTCGACGTGACCTCGCTGGAAGCGGAGATGGCAATGACCAGTCCCGCCTCTCTGTGCATGGTAGCTACCAACCAAGTACTGCATCCCCACCACTTCCCCTTGCCAATGTGCTTACCAGTATACTATTGAAAGGAACCAATGCATGTATCCTGAACCATCCTCGAGGTATCGAAGGTTCGATTCCCGTAGAGAGTGGTAATACAAGTCGACATAAAAGTCGCCATTTTGTCTACAACAGTGTTCGTAATTACAGACAGTCCCCGACCTGCACTCGCGTACCAAGCCCATCACACACACATACACACAAATAGAGATAGTCATATGCATTGCTCTTTGTGCTTTCTCCCTTTGTATGCTAGAGTGCACGAGAGGAAAAATACCTACCAACCCGCACGCACGTATTGTCATGTAATTCCATCACTAATACAAATTGTCAGGTTGACCGAGTGGGCTAAGGCTCCTGATGTAAGCTCTGGTTTCAGTAAAAGGGAACGTGGATTCGAATCCTTGCACCTGACACATTTTTTCTGTAACCTACTTGAATAAATAAGGTATCGTAGGTTTGATTCTCGTTGAGAGTGCATGCTGGGAGACAAGGCCACAGATTTGGACTTCGCACCGAGGTGCCAAGGCAAGAGGACGCAAAGAACAGCACTCCTGGAAGACTGGAGCAATCTACAAGAAAGAAGCAGTGGGCTGTTACCCCGAAGCAAACCAGGTGGTATTAATTTATTCTCCTAGGCGTCCAGCTTTCCCTAGCCCGACTCTGGTAGAGGAGGGTGGTCAGTGGAGCTGGTTTGGCGAGGGAAAGTGCGTTTCTAGTGATATAGTGCTAGAAAGGGAGAAGAATTGAGTGTCCTTTCACTGTCGCGCCCCCCCTAGAGGGGATACAGCGACAATGGCAAGCACGAATGTGCAAGTCCCTTCCTGGTCAAGCAGATACAGGGAAAAAGAGGAAATTCGCCGAGGTGCACCAAGCCTCGGCCGACACCGCAGCATAAGCTACTACAGAGCAACGCCCCAAGCGGCCGGATATCCCGCCAATCTCAGTGATTCACGCCCCTGAGGTGCCCTATCATGCACTGGCTGCACAGCTGCCAAGATATGCGAAATTGCGTCGTCCCCGATGGTGTCGCCTACCAGGCGACAATTGAAGATTATCACCTGGCATTACAGGTGATACGCGCCTCAGGACTGGGCTACAGTGTGCTGTTGTCCAGAAGCGAAATACCACTCAAGGAGGTAATAAATCCAGTGCCCAAGGACATGGACCTGCAAATGGTCCATGAAGAACTGATTACTCGAGGGTTCAATCCCACGAGTGTACACTCGATGTACTCGAGGAACAGAATGCGATTAAGATTGGCCAAGATTGACCTTCGCCCACCCTAGAGAACACTGCAATACTCCAGCTGAATAGACTGTGTGGACTTGTTGTCCGAGTGGAGAAATACCACCGGCCTGAAGGCCCTCCACAATGCACAAAGTGCCAACGTTTCAACCATAACAGTGCTGATTGCAACTGCGCCCCGAGATGTCGTTTATGTGGCGGAGCACACTTGACAGACGACTTAGTGTCCGAAACAAGACCAGGACAAAAAGTTATGTGTCCTATGCCAGGGCAAACATGCGGCGAACTACCGCGGCTGTCCAACTTTCAAAAATGAAAAGTGAGGCCGCCTTCCCCAAGACGTACGCAGGAAAAGGCAGTAACAGTCTGCAGTCTCCCTGCGTGCGAATGAATATTGCGATGCCTCAAGGGCAAACCAAGGGCAAACACAGCAGCAGTTTATCCCTGCACCAGCCCCCTTTGGGAATGCTCGGATGACTGTCGGGAAAACAACAGGCCCCCACGGAACACATTTGTGCCGAAATACGCTCAACACCGGCCAGTTAAGACACAAAATTAATTTTTACACACTACAGTACCAACAAGAGTACGAGATGTGTTATCCTCCTCTGGCAAAGCCCTCCAAGCCGAGGAGCAACCAAAATAAACAGTCTCAACCCTCTGCTAAAGAGAAAATGAACCCTAATTCGCAGAAAAAGACTTCCAAACAGTCTCAGAACTCCGTGCGAACGAGCACAGTAACTGCTCCGCCCACCGCCGCACAGCCGATAGCGTCATTGTTGCCACCCGCCTCCACGGTTAGGCCAGCAGCTCTGGCCAATCAGAACATGTCTCTGCCAACTCCTGTGGAACAAGGCTTTTCCATGGAAGTTGAGCGGACTGCAGTCACACAACAAACTCGCGAACATGCAGAGAGCAAGGCAAGTCTGCCGAAGTAAAGGCAACTTCGCTCGATGAAATTTCATCGATACTTAACAGTAGCGATGCACTAAAGGAAAGACCCCTCTTTAAGATTTTATTTGAACCTCTGCTTCAGCTCATTGTGATCTGAGCATACCCAACCACCGATTTGCGCACTAAAGCCACTGCTACTGTAGGTTTTACCCTGACAGTGGCTAACTCTGTCACCAAAAATTACGCCTAATGCGGCGCCATATACGCACGATCGGTACACTACAATAAATAATTTTTATACTCGAATGTTCGAGGCATTCGTGACAAACAACACGAGCTAATTGATTATTTAGGCAGGCACTAAATACCCCTTGCAGCTATTAATGAGACCCGTTTAAACCCCCGAGTTAAGTTTTCAGTCCCAGGATATACTGTTTTCCGCGCATATCGGGAAGACAGGCAAGGAGGCGGGGTACTAGTTTTAGTACACAATTCTCTCAAGTGCTACGCTGCCAAGCGACCCCAGCTTGCTACTGTTGAAGCAATAGGGGCTGAATTAAAGCTAGGCAAACAACACATAGCCTTCTATGCTATATACTGTCCGCCAGGTTGCACTTTAACAGCTGCCGACCTGGACGACCTTACCAACATCGCGCCGACATTCATTGCTGCAGGCGATTTGAATGCGAAACATGCTGTCCTAAATTGTATGTCAAGCACAGCAAATGGTTATGTGCTTATTATGCACCAGGACCTGCGCACGCCCTTTGAGTTAGCTGTTCTACATGAACTATCATCCGACAATTACCCTGTTCATGCTGAGTTCGTGCCACTAGATACTGACACGACTCAGAATGGTACTTTAGAGACTTTAAACACGCGAATTGGCTTCCAGGGGTATTTGGAGTAAGAGCTGACATTACCTTTCCCTCTAGACACATCCGAAAAAATTGACACTGCAGTAAACACAGTTGCCGAGTGTATAGAGCACGGCATTGCCAACTCTATCCCCACAAAACAAATTAAGCGGAATGAAAACACACTTCCAGCTTATATAAGAGATTTAATTTCTCAAAAAAAAAAAAAAACATACTTTGCAGGCGTTACTAGCGCACCCGAAATCCACACACCAGAACTCTCGTTAATGAAATACGAGAGCAAATAGACAATGAAATACACATTTGGCGAGCAGGACACTGGGACAAAAAAGTATCCCAACTAAAAATTGCAGACAATAGCCTTTGGAAAACTACCAAAGCTTTCATTAATAAACGAGATATTATTCCTCCTTTACAAACACAAATTGGCGTAGTTCACGTCCCGCGGCAGATAGCTGAAGCCCTTGCTTCGTATTTAGAATAGGTCTTCCAGCCCAATGCTGTTCCAAATGATCCCCAGCACACAACACATATTTAGCGCGAACTATCCTTCCGCCTGCAACAACCTACAGCAGCGGAACCGGAATATACACATGCAGATGAAATGAAACGTATGCCCGCAAGGCCCCTGGCTTTGATGAAATACAAGCCCTAACACTTCGCCAAATACCAGACAGTACACTTGAGGCCCTGGCTGAACTGTTCAACAGCAGCTTCAAACTCGCGCACTTCCCTACTCCGTGGAAACTGGCAAATGTTATCGTCTTCCAAAAGCCTGGGGAAGATAAAAAAAAAAAAAAAAACAGCCTCAGAACTACCGCCCCATGAGCCTGCTGAGTGTGCTCTCAAAAATATTTGAGAAAGTTATACTCAACAGACTTGAAAAACACATTGCGGCTGAACACTTAATTCCAAATGAACAGTTTGGTTTTAAAATAAAACACTCCACGGCACACCAGCTTGTGAGATTAACTGAGTATATAACTCAAACTCTCAACTGGAGACATTACACAGCTGCAATATTCCTAGATGTCGAAAAGGTTTTTGACAGGGTTTTTCATGCAGGTCTGGTACACAATCTTTATTCTACAAATTTCCCCGACTGCTATGTCAAGTTACTGCACTCGTACGTTGACAGACGCAAATGTGCCGTTACTTTGGAAGGAACCACATCCGAGCATAAAGTAATTAATAGTTGGTGTTCCCCAGGGAAGCATACTGGGGCCAGTGTTGTTCAATTTATACACACATGATATCCCGCGCCTTACTGCGTGGACTGCCCAACTTGGTATATATAGTCCATTCCCCATTGGAAGCAACTTATTCGGAGCCCTGCTAAATATCTACTTGCAGACCCGTTTTGCATCCTTCCGCCAAATGTAAACCAACATTGCCATCTGACTGCCATGTAGCATCTGTCAAAATCAATGTTTACATGCCATTGTTTGTGTACATGTGTTTGTATACTTTCGCTACACCTAAAAATAAACATTGAAATGTGACTTCTACTTTTATACCTGTCAAATGTGTTGTTTACTGTTTACAGCTTTTCAAAGAATTCTATCTTAGGTCTATTTCAAAAACTATTTCGTTCGAATATTCACAGTTTAGGCCTATAACAAGATTTAGGTCAGCTTTATGACGTTTTAAAAATGCCTGAATTAACGATAGTTCTTACGGTTACGTTACATTATCACATATGTTTACCACGACATAGTACATTACACGTAATGCATGTTAATATTTTGCCGCGACTGTGTTAAACACTGTTACAACTGCGGGGTAATGAACTGTAGTATTTAACATTTGTAATTGATATGTGTTGGGTTATTTCTTTAAAAGGACGGCCTCAGTTCGAATAACGAAGGAATAGCCAGTCCAGCGAAAAGCGACATTAAAATCAAGCACGCAACACGTGTGGCTCATTTTTTGTTATAGAAACTTAAAATATAGAGGGGAACATGCACACAAATAAGCCTGCTGTAACTTTTCTTCCGCTCATATATATATATATATATATATATATATATATATATATATATATATATATATGTGTGTGTGTGTGTGTGTGTGTGTGTGTGTGTGTGTGTGTGTGTGTGTGTGTGTGTGTGTGTATATATATGTATAGCTACTTACTGTGTATTAGGTTTATGGAAATTTATTGGGGCAGGGCTTGGTTATTTTGTTGGGATTGGTGGTAAATCACGTTACATGACTGTGTTTCCAACACCCACCAGGGCAAAGGTACAACATTGTGATAAATAAATAGAGGTGGATGTAAATAAATAACTTAGCCATAAAAACAGTTCACATTTACAACGTATAAATAGTTAGTATCAAATATATGAAATCACGCAAACACACAGATCCAGCGTAACTATCACTACACAGCCACGCCACGCTATTTCACACGCAGCGGTTAACGAAAAACACCGTAAAATTATATTTATTACTGCCGCGGAAAAACAGATTTATCACAACCTCGTAATTTGCTTAGGTATTTTTAAAAAACACAACATCTACAAACGTGACGTGATGTGGTAATTTGAAGTATTTTTCGGTGTAAGTATAATTTACATTTCGTTTAGTAAAACAGCAACACCCTATGTCATGGCTCGCCACGTCTGCCAACTTCACTTTGTTTCTGCCCCGCCATCGTATCTAAATATATTAAAATAAGTATTCAAACATTAAAATCTCTTTTCAATTGTGAATTAGAAATCCAAAAATCATTATTTTGCTGTAATAAGTATGAAATATGCTACAATTGAAAAAAACTGTACAATTATTTTCGCGTACTAGCGAAGTGAAACTTCCCGAGTGTGAAAGAGACAAAGACAGAGAGAGAGAGAGAGAGAGAGAGAGAGAGAGAGAGAGAGAGAGAGAGCGCCAAGCCTCGCTCAGCAGACAGTTGCTTCAAAGTTGCACTCGTTCGATAAAACAACACCGTACCATTACGGCCTACTCACGATATTTTCCACTGTTATTTTAAACTGTAAAAATGATACATGTTGCCATCGGGGCTGCCTAAATATTTAAATATTTCAATAGGCACTGTTTAATTTACAAATATTATACTAAAAATCGAGGTTAAAATAATATTTTAACTGTGAACAATTTCTTACGGGTTGTTGCCAACATGTCGTTGCACTCGCTGTTGTTAATTCGTATTTCAAAAAGAAATAAATATTACAAGTTATTGACGATATTAACGCAATGTTTCATTTATTTAATAATATAATACTCTAAAGTTAACTACAGTGTTATATATTTGTGGAATACATGTTATTGAAAAAACAGGTTGACATGTTATGCCTTGAGTGTTTTTTCTAAGGTTGATTTTAATAAGTCGCTTCCAATCGAGAATGGACTATATGCAGATGACGCAGTTCTTTACACTCGCTTCAGTGACTTGAACATGGCCGTGCGCTATACCCAAGACCACTTAAATACACTCGAGTCATATTTTCCTCTTAGTTATAAGGGAGGTTAGAAAAAAAAAAATTGTGCATGCTGACACGCCTGCAGACATTCGTTCGTCGTCGGTCCCACTGCCTATGAAGATACTAGCATGACAGTCGTACTGTGTTTCCGACCTGCACTCATGTACCGACCGAACTTTTTCAATTACAGACAGTCATACTCTGTCCAAACTTTCGCTGCATCTACCAAGCTTTTGCATTTACAAGCAGTCATACTCTGCCCGAACCTTGAATGTATGTACCAAGCCTTTGAAATTACAAGCAGTCGACCTTCCCCGAACTATTAATGAACGCATTTAGACAGTGTCCGTCCGGCAGCACAACCATTCCACTATGACAACCGCAATGTTGTGTTTACCCATAGTGACAAACCTCGAACCCAGGTCTCTACAGACAGCTGCTTGCTCTCCCCAGTTGCCCACTTGAGTGCAGGAAAGGAAAAAAAAATACAACATGATACACAATTAAAATGTGTATGCATGTTAATTCGAAATATGTGCAGCGCAGCCAGTGGTTCGGAAAAAAAAAACCCTACACTGCGGAAGGAGGGGAGGAAGTGCAGTGGAGCGAGATATTTTGTGCAGCTCTACAATGAGGTCTTGAGAGCCGATGAGTGTGAAGCGAGGTGAGTGTGGAGCAGCGTGGGGGGAAGCAGGAGTTCCCCGAGAAAAAATAAACAGTTTTCTTGTGGCTGCATATGACGGTGTTCGCATGTGTGTCCCCTCCCTGTACTTGCTGCTGAATACGAATGTGGTTTTTTTTTTCTCTCGTGTTCTATAAGGATTTTTAGTGTCCATAAAGCGAGGTACTGACGCACGAGCTCATTCACAGTTCGAGCTCTAACTGACTCTCGAGCCACTTGAGAGTGATCTTTGTGATTAGGTCAGCAACTACACAACACATGGCACTCTAGCAGACTGCTAACACATAGCTACTAGGTATATGCTTAGCCAGTAGGAATTAAGAAAAAAAACAAATGTATTGTTAATATATTCATTTACATACATAACCAAATCACACGCACATACAGATATCTATTCTACCATTCAATAAAGCTCTGGCTCGGAGTTCAATAATAATATTGCATTTATCCCTCCGATGACAGAAAGATATCCACCTCTCTGCGAGGAAACCAACAACTGAAGTCTATCAACTAGGTCATTAGGGTCTTTAGAACCACGTGTACGCCTTCGCTTGGCAAATGCCGACATCTCATCGTCATCAGTAGAATATGCATCATCGCCAGCAAAATTTGTACAATTTTGCTTTGCAGTTGTCGACACGTCATCGTCATCAGAAGGTACATCGGCATCACCAGCAGACTTAAAGGTTACAGATTCGTTGTCGGTGTCCTGTGTAGTATCTTCGGTTTTCACTTCACTTGTTAACAGTGGAGGTCTAATATTTACAACTCCTGACGATCTGCCTGGTTCATACTCTGCAGCACTTATAGTTTCTTCTTCGCACACTGGTTTGGAACACCACGCAGGCACGCATAATGTAATGGGCGCTAGAACAAACGTTAGTTTGCATGTCGAATCAGCAGGAAGGATAGCCTTGTCGTGTGGAAATGCATGCTGTCGCATGCCAGGCAAAGTTGTGTTACCTTTAGGTACATGTACCAGTGTGTCTCTTGAGATTATCACCTCTACCAAATGCAAGCACCACACATATCATATGTTAGTATTCTGGAGGTCGGTTCTTTTGAATAGTTGCTTTTCTCATGGCGACGAGCATGGCAGCTTTTGCTGAAGATCATTCCGTAGGAACAACACCGGTTTTCAGCCATGGAGGAAGTTACATCCATAGATGCATTATCTACGATAAACATCGTATCAGCTTGCACCATCTTCATGCAAAACAGAACTGACTTTTCTTCCCACAGTAGCTTCATGGGTATAAATAGATACTCACACACATTTCATCAATGGGAATTAAGCAATGTACCAGTTAAGTAGCTAGTCCTTCTCCCAGCAGGACTCCACATCAAGCAGACTACTGTCCCTGCACTCCTTCTGACAATTGCCGAGTGTCAGTCCGACACTATATATATATATATATATATATATATATATATATATATATATATATATATATATATATATATATATATATATATATACTGTCAGGACACTCCCCTGCAAGTAGGTGGAATGTAGGCATTTTTGACTAGAGAGTAGGGTTTTTATTATTTTCCCCAAACTTTTCTCAGTGTGCTAGCTGATGTGTGCGAGGTTTTACGCCCCAGCTAGGATCCCTAGAAGTTAGGAGGTAGAAATAATTACATCTCCGTTAGAGCCAGAATCCCGCAACGCCTAGGATGTCCCATCGCCTACATCACTGCAGAGGTCCTTTGTGTCATTCATGACTGACTGCAAGAGGAGATTATATGTCTATAGTAGCTATAACGGTTTTTAACTTCAGGTCAAGTAACAATTACTCATATGTTGTATGTGGTTCTACTGATAGCATCGTCTTAAGCAGTGAGATGACGCAATTTTTCATCGCGTAATTTTCTTAGCTGACTTTTTGCCTGCATATAAACCTGAGTAGATTTCTTACTTTACCCTGAGCTAGGCAATTAACATTTAAATTTTTAATATAGAAGAAACATTAATTTTTTTGTATAACATGTAACTTTCTTTAGGTACCAACTTAATAATTTTAGTGACAGTTAGTGAACTACATTTGCAACTACATATAGCCATTGGAAGTTAGGTACGGCCACGTTTTCTTCGTCACTAGGAGGGTATGTTGTAATAGCCAACATGTTGGGATAGCCATTTTTTTTGTAATGGTTCTTATTGTGCGTCACTCTGAAACAGTGTCTGTAATAGTGTGGGTGTAAATCTATTTGGTCTGAGTTGGGAGAAAGAATAATTATAATGATTTAATAGATTTTGGGGGACCTTATTATTCGTGATGTGATCTTGGTCTTACCGCCCTGGAATCAGAAGCTCTCCGGCGATGCTGTAAACCTCATGCAATAGAAAACACATTCCACCCTTTACAGTAATTCATTTAAATCAAACATGTGTAACCTTGATAATTAATTTATTAATGAAAAAAGGGAAATAAATAAACTCAGACCCAAACATGTGAATAATTCAACAAGGTGCAAAATTAAATATGTGTGTGATAGAAATCTCTTTACTCAAAAATGAAATTATACTGTATGATAATTAACATAAATGACATACCACCATCCAGGTAAGAGTAAGGATAAATCAGAATGCAAAATTAAAATAAAATCAAAGATTGTAAATTTCTATGAAGCTTTAGAGCGGCTACATAAAAAAATAATAAATCTTTTACTTGAGATTTTAATTCAAAATATTAATCAGGTCCCACCGGAAGTAGCCACCTCTGTATTAAAATTCCCAGAAAGTTTGGTAAGCTCTTACTTAAATTCTTGAATTTTTTGGATCACATTCACTGATAATTCATTAAATGTTAAAAGTCAGTTCATCACTTAACTATCTCAAATCTGATACTTCACCAAATAAAATTACTCTGGATTTATACCGAAAGTTCAAAATAAGGAAATGAAATATTAACATAAAATATAATAAATATGTGAAAAGAATTATTTTTTCATTCAAATAATATGTGAAATCAATTAAATATTAATGTCCAAAATAGATATGTAGCTCTAATGCATATAATAAATATAACCTTAAGAGCTTATAACCTTATGGTTCCGTGTCCAGTCGATCCGCGACAATATAGCCATTGGAAGTTAGGTACGGCCACTTTTTCTTCGTCACTAGGAGGGTATGTGTTTATTTAGATTTGCTGTTTGCCATCAAGTTTTTCAGAAATTGGTTAGTCAAAGTAAATTAAAAGAAACTAAAAATTGAACAATGAGAAAGTCAATAAAATAACCTTGGACTTTAAACTTATCACCAGTAGTAGCCTAACTTATTTGTAGCCTAAATATGTTTTATTTCCAGGATTACTGCATGCAAGTGTTTTGTCATAATTACTTAAAGATAATGTTGCTTATTTTTATGATTGGTCTTACATGCTCGAAGTGTGTACTTGGTTACTGAGTTTCTTAAATTAATTATAGGATGTGTGGTAATCCTCCTGACTGTCAATAAATCTGGGCAAATAAAAAGTATTCAACTGTGACAGTTACACTTGGAAATATTATGTGCAAACAAAACTACACATCTGTATCTGATTAGGCTACACAAAACAATTTTTTTTTAGGTTAAACCGTAGAATATTTGGTTGTGTGAGGTGATCTTTAGGAAAGTATTTGCATACATTTGCTCACAAACATAACTACAAAGTGTGGGCATAATTAACCTAACCTATTTAACCTGTTCAGAAATTTTACAGAAAGAGGCTTACGAAACAAAGAACAAGTACATATTCTGCAGCTGAGTTTTCTCTTCATAACAACCACTTGTCTGTTCTCCTTGTATGAGGCGATGCCCATGTTACGAATTTGACGACTATAACTTAAACGGTTCGGAACTTACAACCAATTATGCTTATAAGTTGACATAGGGCATGCTTGATAACTCGACTCTTCTTTTTGCCTGGGGTGATGCTCATATTATGACTTTGACATCTATACCTTAAACAGTTCAGAAATTATAGCTCACTATGCTTATAAGTAGACATAGGTCATAGGTCATATGTCACCTCGCGACCCTTCTTATGATCGGGGTTGATGCCTCAGTTATGAATTTGACAGCTATAACTTAAACTGTTCGGAAATTACAGCCAATTATGCTTATAAGTGTTATGCACACAGACCTCAGGAAGAAGCAGTGGTGCACGAGACCCGAAATGAACATTCGAGACGACTTAATGCCTGTTGCTGGCTTACTAGCCACCAAAATGGCCGACATACTCAGTTGGCCACTAGTACTGCGGTCACCATATTGTTGGTCAGTTGTGCTCGAGATCCAAGATGGCTGTGAGGACCCACATACAAAATGAGTCATTTGCTACCCTGAGGGGTACCTGTTGGATTATGCTAATGAGGGCAAAAATGGCTGCCATCACTGGCTGCCAAGTAGGCCGCCGCCGGCAGAAGGAAGATTCGGGAATTTTTGCGGGAAAATGGCGTTTTTGTACGCGAAATCGGCTGTTTTTGCCGAGGAAAAGGAGAAAAAAAGGGAAATTTTCAAGCTGTGCGAAGGGACCTTAATTGGCTGGTTTGTGTCCCCATGTCCCTCGCCTGACGCCTGATGCGTCAGAATACCCTTTTTTATACTACTTTTCAGCAATTTTCTATGTACTTTCGTGTTTCCGCTCTTATTAAAACAGGATTTTTTTTTCTTTACTTTTTCAGTACAGAATATTATAAAAATCATGCTTTTGTGTAAACAAAATATTTTATTGAGTTAAGATATTTATTATATGTCAATATGGCACTGTATGAAAGAGGTGTTGGTTTATGTGTGCGGACAGTTGTACATTGACATTCTGCACTTTGTTGGTCTATGGTAAAAGAAAGTTTGAGAAACGCTGATCTAGACCCTTCCGCTTTCGGAGTTTGTCCGTAGCCACAATCGTAGCTATGGCAGTGGCGTATGCAGAATTGTATTATTTTTTTAGGGGGAAGGAATTATTTAGTGAAAAAGCAGCACCTATATATATTTTTGAGAAAGAACAACAGTAGAAGTAGACTTCTATATTTTTATTTTACTTATTTTTGCTGAATAATTATACCATTTTATTTACCTAATTTCTCATTTCGCTAGTAAATAACTATACCGTAATATTTACTTTTTTTTTTTTATGTCCCTTGAATTTCGGGAGGGGGGTTGAACCCAGAACAATTACCCCTACCCCCTCCTCAATACCCTACCTTCCTACGTCCCTGCCATGGCACGTGACAACCCTGCTCAAGCCACGATGAACGCGTCATTTTTTAGCGTAATAAACCCAACTTGAGGTATATAGGACTTGCCCTGAGACGCAACGCATGCTCCCACCGACTTAACATGATCGCGCGCCGAAGGGCCCATATTATACTGGGATCACAAAAGCGCGACAGACGCGACGCGACGGGCGCGATGCGACAAGAAAAATTCGCGTTTTTGTGAACACTAGTTTTATCGCCTCGCGGCAAAAAATTTAAAAATATTGTACGTAAATAATTTCTTGCCACTAGCTGCTAGTCTCTTGTACGACAGCCATTAATGTTTACATTTGTTTAAAAGGTGTTGTTGGACAACGCATTATTTTCATGCTTACTGATTTTGCATAGAATATTAAAAATATGATCGTTTTAACGTGAACTACACATCATAAATAATTATGGCCGAAAATGCAACAGTAGTCGGGGATGTTATTTACGTTTTAGTGAAATAAATAAGTCAAACACAACAGTGGTGTTACCAATTCACCAGTACCACCATCATTCGAGCACCAAATTCTTACATGGTTTTCCAGTTTGTCGCGCCCACAACGCGGCGAAATTAGAAATATTTTCTATTCTGAAGACCTGTCGCGTCCGCCACTTTTGTCGTGTTGACGTCACCGATGTCTCAATGCTGATTGGCTGGAGATTTATTTGATTCGTGTCGCGCCCATCGCGTCGCATCTGTCACGCTATTGTGATTCCAGCATTACCGTGAAGGGACTCGCCAGATAAAAAGTAATAGCGTGTCTCGGCGGGCGGTCATGTGTTCAAACAGCCTTGCATGCTCTCGGCAATCGCTATTGTCGCAACTTCATGGGGGCGACGCATGGTCGCGCGCGCGTGATGACTAGGGTAATTGTTGAGGGGTGAACGTAGATTACGTGGTTGGGAGGGGGGTGTGGAGGGGTTGGCCTGCCCCAGGCAGTGCTAGTTTGTCCGCACGCGACCCCATGCGGGCCGCCCGGGTGGTTCCATATGCTCCTCTCACGCTCTCCCCCACTCATTCCTTACATGCCAGTACCTCACTATTTATTATCGACACAGCAGCTTCGAGGTGCCACTATAGAAGGCATGGTGTATAGAATTAGAAGTCCCTTGATGTGTGGGGAACGTTGGTGGCTGGCAACGCGACACTTAATACTCCAGGCACCAAGAGCGAAAATAGGAGCCATTTACGTGGTGAGATACGTTTAATAAATATAAATAAAAAAAGAAGTAAAAATTATGTAGTTCGACCAACAGGAAGCCATAGACCAGAATACAAATATAAAGAAAATCAGTCAAAGTAAAGGATAACTTATACTTACCCCTGCATTTTCCACAAAGAGTGCAGATGCAGGGGTGGCATGATACGTGGTTTAACCTAGCTGTTCATGGTAAAGAAAAAAAGCCAAGATAGTGTACACAGTCCAAACGAAACATACGCAAGCTGGTTACGTGCAAGCGGCCTTTCCAGTGCCTCGTGTTGTGGAGTGCACGTCGGCATAGCTGACATCGCAGTCGGGTCGTCTGTCGAAGAGCGGGCTGTGAAGAACTCTTGCTTGGTGCGCAGATTGCAGACACCGACCCATAGACTAAGGCCGCCTTCCGTTACTGGACGCGTACCCTACTCAGAGTGCAACAGCGTGCAGTGTCCGGCGAGTGTTTCAAGGCAGTGCAGGGGAGTGCAAGTGTAGAGTATGGAAAGCCAGCTGACGAGCACTGAAATCACTGATGGTTTGTCAGTGTTCGCCAGCAATAAGGGAACAGTCGTCAGTAAGCTGCAAATATTTATCTCCATCAGTAAACCGATTGTTGCGAAGTGTCTGGCAGTAGTATTCCCGCGTGCAGGAAAATATAAACAAGTATGGCGGACACACTAACCTCACTAATTTTCATACGGCATTTGGACTTAAACAGTAAAAATGTTACTCACCTTCAACTGCTTTTTGGGCGTCTTCTGACGGCGCCACAGTATTATAAGTGATCGCCTCAGCACCTGTACCTTCCTTTAGTATAATTGCCACGAATATGACTTGAACTTCCCGCCAAACCTAGGGCTTACCTGACAACACTGACGGTTTAAACGCCAGTAAAATCCGCGATCTCAGTAATGGTTCTAGCCTCGCACAGGGTACCTCTCAGATGCGACAATCAGTGCCTTCAGCATTATCGGAACAATAGCTGACGTTACTGATATCACTGACCAGTGAAATCCGTGAGTAACGGAAGGCAGGGCCTAAATATGTGGTAGACCGCTTATTCGTCTTCTGCGCATGTCCCCAACATTGACCTACCCCAATCCTACACAACTGTCAAAGCCACATGGTCAACAGTGACGAACGTGTTTGTTTGTATCTTAATTTTTAAATGACGAGCACCGTTACGTTAATAAAGTATTTTTACCCGTTTGAATGTATTCAAAAGCATTACAAATTGATTAGAGGAAGTATAAAAACATCTCCAAAGCTCTTGTTTACTAAATGGCGTTCTAACCTCAAACCCAATCCACGCCGTTTTGCTAGACGTGTAAGCAGAAAAGAAGTTCACTGTTGAAACAAGGAGATTTGTTGTGCGCAGCCAGCGAGATTAGTCTACCTCGTCTTTAATCTATTGACCGACACAGATACTGGTGTTCGAAGCGGCAAGGGATACTCCGGGCAATGGGACGCGACCAGGGGGCTTAGTCTAAGTTATTCGTTTCGACTACTCGAATTTTCGTTTACTAAGGAAATGAGCTATTCTAAGCGCATTCTAGTGTTCGTTTGACGTCACTATGTTCGCAAAGAAACTAGAAACGAAACCCTTTGGGCCTTCGTTACCGAGTTGTATTATAAAAACTTGGCTGGTGTGTGAAACAGATATTTTTTTTTTTGGGACTGTAAAAGAAGTGAGTTGTGATGTAATGTGCCTTCATGCATTACAGGTACATAAAAATATATTTCAGAAAAAATATTTTTAATGCACCAATTAAACTTTCTGTTTTAATTTGTGAATTATGTAAGCAGAAGTGTAGACTGGCTATTGTGAGGAATTTATTAGTTGATTACAGTTGTTTATAATGAAACAAATGAGCATAAACACTGTTTTATTCAAAAAATGTTCTTTGGCCAATGTAGATGTAAATCACAAGATAGGTAGCGCTAATTTGCAAATAATTCGTGGTAGTTTACAGCCAAAATAGTTTCTCTTGAAAATAATCGAGTGGAAATTCATATATTGATATTAATACAATTCACAAGAAACACGACAGAGTCTAATCTGTTGTCCATCGCTTATTTTATAACCTACTATAAATAACAGGAAAATGCTTGTTCGTAAATAGCTTGCAACCAAACAGAGAAATGGTCATTGAGAAAAATCTTCGGGTATTTAACAACCAAAGTTCTGTATGCTCTCTATTATCGGCGTACGCGCGAGTCTATTTCAACTCAGAGCATACGAAATTGAAGCCTATTTACGTGTAATACATCACATGTCCAGCCAAGTTACAAAATAGTACAATGTCGTCAGCGAATTGGATACATTCGACAAACGAAATATACCTTTTTCCTATAACACATTATGTATTTAATACTAATATTGAAAACTTGCCAAAAGCAAACAAGATATTTCCAGAACTTTACTGCTCTGGTTTATTAATGTTTTCGATCTTAATTATTCATCATTGACAAACAAAGCCTCATAAAACAGTTAAAGTTCACGTGCATAGTTTTTCCACCCTGCATTCGCTAACGAAAACCTGAACACTGCCGAAGTCTCGGTGGCATCTGGAAGGATGTAACGAATTATGACATAGAATACCAAATTGCCTTTCTCGAAAATTTCGTTTGTTAAGAGAACTTTCGAAATTTAACGAAAACGAAAAAAATTCATGAATAAGCCCCCAGGGCGCTTATTCTAAGTTATTCGTTTCATTTCCTGTTGATAAAAATACTCGTTACTACTCGAATCTTCGTTTCATAACGAATGGAGATATTCTAAGCGCATTATAGTGGTCATTTGACGTCACTAAGTTCGAAAAGAAACCCGAGACGATTACGAAGCCCTTCGGGTCTTCCGTTACGGATTTTGATTATGAAAACTTGGCGGGTGTGTGTAACGGGTTATTATTCGTGACCGTGGAAGAAAATAATCGTGAAGTAACGTGCCTTCATGCATTACAAAAACATAAAAATATATATTTCAGAAGAAAAAATCATTTTAAAAGCACCAATTAACGTTAGATTTTTTTATTTGAGAACCATATAAGCAGCAGTGTAAGCTGGCTATTGCGAAAATATTTATTATTTAATTATAGTTTTTTATAAAGAAATACGAGAACATACTGATTTATTCAAAATTTCCTTTGTGCCATGTAATTTGTAAATTTATTCATAGGAAACCCTCAATAGTAAATAATTATTGGGTGTTTACAATAAAATTACTGTCTTTTGAAAATATCTGAGTGAAAAATAATATCACATTGGAATTAGCCTAATACATTCAACTAGAAACACTACAGCTTCTAGTTTGTTGTCCATCACTTATTTCATAATCTTTGTATTAAAAATAACAAACAAAGCAACGTGTTCGTAAATAGCTTGCAACTAAACAGCAAGATGGCATTGAGAAAAATCTTCGTGCATTTGATAGTCAAAAGTGTGTACGGAATCACAGCATATTTTGTGTAATATATCACACGTCCTCCTAAGTTGGAAAATAGTACTGTGTGGACAGAAAATTCTATACACTTGACGAACCAAATATACCTTCTTCCTATAACATTTTATATGTTTAATACTAATATTTAGAACTCCCCAAACGCAAATAAAATATTTTAAAAGTGTCTACTGCTTTGGTTTATCGATGTTTTCAATTTGAAGTATTCATAATTTGTAAACAACTTTCGTAATACAGTTCAAGTTCATGTGCATAATGTTTCCATTTTGCATTCGCTAACGAAAACCGGAACACTGCCGAAGTCTCGTGGTGGGTCGTGGAAGGGGAAAAGGGGGGGGGGGGGATCTGTAACGAAATATGACTTGGAATAAGAAACTGTCTTTCTAGAAGATTTTATTCGTTTCGAGAGCTTTCGAAACTTAACGAATGCGAGAAATTAACGAATAACTTATAACAAGCCCCCCCCCCCCCCCCAGGGCCACGTTCCACCAGGCACTGACAGCAGCTGATCTGTACTGATGAGCGTCCCTTTACAGACTGATTTTGCTGATCGGTAACTGACGAATGGCGTTATGGCGTCGGGGTTGGAGACTATACTTCCGGCTGTAGCTACTAACGGGCAGGAGATCAGGCAGTCTCAGGCCGTGTCTCAATTTATAGAATACTCTCTCTTGAGAGAGCGCTCTTTCGCACAAGCTGGCGCGAGCACTGCTTCGCGCTCTCTCGTGCTCTGTGGAACTGAGACAACTACTTTCTCGTTTCTCTCCGACGTCAGGAAAACAGCTGATGCCAAAAGGCGGGAAATAATGTTAAGCTAAAATTGCGGTCATAGCTATTGTAAGTAATTTATGTGTGTTCAAAATAACTCACAAATAGTTATAGCACTACCAGAATAATCACTAGCGCATAAAATACTATTATTTTTGTTTTATATTTTACCATCATGTTACAGCAAAGTGACGAAAAAAAACGAGAATTAGTCAGAAATCCGTATTTATATTTTTATAAATACATGTTGCATATGTCATTTCGCTGTTTAAAACAGTTGGAATTATTCACTTACAGTTAAAATGCGACGTGTTTTTGGCCCAGAAAGCCACTATAACCTTATTCAAACACTGGAATAATGTAAACAAATATGGCACCTGCGAGAGAGCGCCAGCGAGTATACAACATCGTGCTCTCTCTCTCTCTCTCTCTCTCTCTCTCTCTCTCTCTCTCTCTCTATCTGTCTGTGCTCTTGCTCTTTCGCGCTCTCTCCGACGAATTGAGACGACCAAAGAGCGTTCTTTCTGACGTCATAATGAAGTCGTCGCGAGAGCGAGAGCACGAGAGAGCGCTCTCTGGGCCAATTGAGACACGTCCTCAGTAAAAGCAGACGTCGCAACATGGCGGCGATGGATAACGAGCAAGTTGCGTTGTTGTTATCTGCAGTAGGTGCAGGTGGAAATCATGTTTTAACATTCTTCGATCTCATCATCAATTGATGAGTCTGAACCAGACAAAGGTGAATAGAAAACAACATCCATCCCTGTTGACAACGGCTGTTTCAGAATTCCGTGGATGCATCCATTGCTCACGCATCCCTACGTCCCTTTGTACATGCATCCACTGTGGGAATTGCTGCATTGAAGGGATGGATAACATCCGAATTCTGCTACAGCTAAAGCGCGCTTAGGTAGCGCTAGCTATAACACACTTTTTACTACTTTGAAGTTGTATCTTTATTTGTGATATCTATGGGATCTCGTAGAAATTTCAACAATTTACTACAGACGGACGAAAATATTGTTAGAGATGTGGTTTTTAATTTCTGCTTGGCGATGGCTGCAAATAGAAATCGAGATTTCTTGTAAATAGGGTGGTTTATGTTTGATGAGCATATACAAATTACAAATACATTTTTTGAAATGATTAATGTGTATAATGAAGTAGATTGCTCAAGTGGTCACTATTTTAAACAGCATTTTATTTTTTTGCGATCATGCTGGAGTCCAAGTTATGCACTGTTAAAAGCAAAAAAAAAAAAAAATCTTTCATCCATTTTAATCAACAACTTAAAAGCAAACACACAGCAACACCACACGCACGAGCTCAGTGTAAACAGTGATATAAACAAATTACGAACGAATTCCGTAGCTAAGGGATGTGTGGATGTGGCAGTGGATGCGAGTGTCGTATCCCTTGGTAGTGGACTTGTGAAGATATACATCGGCATTCCTAGTGAGAATTCGGAAACTGAGCCAATATGGACACGTCCACTAGAGTGCACTTTCTATAACTAATAGATCCCTTAGGGTAAGGGATCTATTACGCCAGAATTCGGAAACAGCCAACATTGCCATTGCCTCACCGCGCATAGCAGACGCCATTATTCCTGCTGTAAACTTCGCTGACGAGTGTTCCACCCGGTTACACTACTGAGCGCTACTCAGTGCGGACTTTTAACTGATGGCGTTCCTCTTGCTATGCTACTGGTCAGCGCTGTCAGTACCAAGTGGAAGATGCTCCTCCGCCGCGATCATGAGCAGGCCTTCTCGAGCGAGCGGCTCATGAGTGTTTTGGCGTGTAGTGGAAGATGCTCCTCCTCCGCGATCATGAGCAGGCCTTCTCGAGCGAGCGGCTCATGAGTGTTTTGGCGTGTAGTGGAAGATGCTCCTCCGCCGCGATCATGAGCAGGCCTTCTCGAGCAAGCGGCTCATGAGTGTTTTGGCGTGTAGTGGAAAAGGCCGGATTCTGAGAATATGGGCGTCATCTCGGAGCATCCACAAATGTGTGATGTCACCATCCTCGCACAAACACGCACCGCTGTAAAAGTAGTCTGTTTACTGACAACAGAGGTTCGTTATTACAATATTTATAATGTAGGATTTGGACCATAGACTAAAGATGAGGTAGACCGATCTCGCTGGCTGCGCACAACTAATATCCGTGTCCCAACATTGATCTTCTTTTCTGCCAATACGTCTAGCAAAAATGGCGTGGGTTGGATTTGAGTGAGTGAGTGAAGATATTTAGGCGGCTCTTACAGTCGAGGTCTCGAGAGCCGAGATTGGGTTTGAGGTTAAAAAACTGTTAAGGCTCCTATATACCCCCAAGTGAACACACATTGCCATCGTACTTTGCGAAGTACGATTTTACAAAATCGGAGAAAGATAGGAAACTGAGATTTTAAGGTAGCGTAAAGGATGAATGTTTCTACGCTTCTTTGTAAGCAAAAGTTAAGTTACTTATTTATTTTTGTTTATGAAAATATTAAATTTACTGTATCTCACAAGGTTTTCGTGTTTGGCACGTGGCTCGGAAGAAGAAAATACTTAAATACAATCGTAGAGAAATTTTACTTAATAAAACGATATAAAATAAACATGTTGTCCTCGCTTTAGATTTCGAGGAATCTTACTTCTACGTGTCAATATTTCTAGCCTTTCTGCAACCGCAAACTGCTGCTCTCTGCCGATCTGGGGTCCGTGCCGAAGGGTCGTGCCAGCGGCAAGCTGAGTCCCGAGCCAGGGGTGGGGGAACATTCCTGAGGAGGAGCAGATTAATGCGAGACAGCAGTGGTGTTAGACGTACCAGTTTCTTCGTATACATACCAGTTTGCAGGGTTCTGTACCATGTACCAAGATACTTTCGTCCTGGTCTACGAAAATACTAATATTTCAGCATTTGTTATAATTTTAACAGATATACTTCCAAACTGAATTTTTTTTTTTTTTTTTTTTTTTTTTTTTTTACGCCGTAGTTAATATTTTCTAGCTTCAATCTTCACAGTCAAATTCAGAAATAAAACGGAACATTTTCAATATTACCATCTTAATGCAAATAAGCTGTGATGTAGTACCTAAGGTTTTTTTTGGCATGCTTTCAAGTGCTTGCACATTAAAAAAAAAAAGTAATTAAACCATATGTTATCCGTGGTACAGAAAAAAATGGCTTTGCTGTTTTTGTCGTATGCCCTGGGTGTGTTGGCATGGCGTACCAGTTTTTAGTCTGTTGTACCAGTTTTTGGTGAGGCCAGTACCAAGATTTCCTAGTTGCCACCTAACATCCGTGTGCGAGAGAGGTAGTATTCTCATAGCAACAACTGTCCAGGCATGGAATGGAAGGCAAAACTGACTGGCGAAGAGGAAAAAAGACGCGTCTTCGGCTGTGTGCGCACCGGAATAAAAGGAAAGCTACTTCCATTGAAGTATACAGAAACGGAATGGTAAGCTGTATTATAGTGAGTGAGGTTGATACATTTGGGCGGTGCTTAGCTGAGGTCTAAAACAGCAACGACGATGAAATAAGGCGTGGATGGAGCAGCGGTAAAATGTAACGTGTGTGTGTGTGTGAAACAGACGAACCACAAGTAAACCGACGAGTCAGCGTCAATGTCCTAGACGTTTCCTACCTACAATCACAGAGTAAGTAAAGTGCGAGTACAGAGTGGGCACTCGATGCTATTCATTGATCGGTTTATGTGATGATTGCTATAAGAAATTGCAAACTTGACCAACACAAAATCGAATTCGCTTCTCTTTTAGAGTAAATTTAGGTGCAGTTTAGGTCGTTTAAGACCCAAATCGGTACTTATAACTTGTTTAAACAAAGGGCTTAGCTTTTTTCTTGCATTTGACGTAAAATATTGTTCAAACATTTTTAGGAAACGGTTCGGATTTTTTTTTTTTTTTTTTTTTGCAACCGATGTGCAGCATCCTTGCTACTCTATTTCTGGTCCAAAGTGTTTGATAGCTATAAAATACGTTAATTTTTATGTTGATTTTATAGTGTGAATTATTTGTACATTACTTAATTTAAAATTGCGAGTCTACAAAATATATTTCAACCTGTTCAGGGTTTTGCGGGGATATTTGCATCGAGCATAGCTTTTATCATTTTCGCCGTAATGGCACTATACAACATGACGTAAAACTGACTTCTAAACGCGAAATTAAAAAAATAAAGTAATTATTACAACTCATACATGTTTTATTACAAACGAGCAAAAATAGTTAAGTTCGGTGATACAAACGTAAAAAAACAAAAGCACGGACTAAAGGAATTCGTCAACCACACACACATTAGACAAAATAACAAAAAAACCTTCACAAACCATTGCAACGCTATTTAACAAAATTATTTCAACATAGCATAAACACTATATATCATTATAAAAAAACAAATGCGGTGGAAAATGTGTTATTTACTCAAAAAGTCTCTCCAACACGCACTTCCTGCAGCAGTGCCACGCCATTTTTATATCTTCAATGAATGCCGCTCTGAAAGAAGTGAAATCAGGGATGGCGACAGAAATTTCAGGGCCCAGTACGCTTAGGATTTCGTGGGTCCTTCTGTCCTGCCCTCTCACCAATTTTATGGATGAGGATAGACTTTTAAAATGTCTGATGTCGTTTGATATTACATCTACATGATTAAGAAACACATACAAATAGCATATCTTCTTTCGTGGTAATGGATTGTTAAGGATAAATTTGAATTCAAAGTAAAGTAGATCTTCATAGTACAGACACTTGGCTAGTTGACACAATAATAAATGTTACTAACGTTTCCGGCGTGTATCAATGTATATTCACGTATTTTTTATCCTTCAGCTCGGGTCCGGTACATCTGTACCCTTTTACCACCCCCCCCCCCCCCCCACCCCTTGTCACCGGCGCTGCGCCAGCGTTATTTTCATTTGTTAAATTGCAATGTAAATAAACTTTCGTACATAATATTACGACTTACTTTATAAACAACTAACAATTTATTTATATAAGTAAAGATTTTATAAACATCATTATAGATTATTATAAAAATTTTGGCCTGTTTGGTTCGATTTAGCGTACAACTGGAAAATGTAATATTCAGTTGTGCTCTATAGTGTGTTCACCTCCTGCTTACGATAATCTGGATCGTCCTCTCTGGAAACGGAACTCATTTCACCGTTTTGCAGGCAACTGGTTTAACCACAAAACCAGCCTAGGTCTGTGAGGCCGTCTATTTGGTAGCATTATGCGTGTTTGATATACTATAGTGAGACAGCAACTAAACCGACACTGGCATGTACATCATACATCACATCGCCTTCGCGTGGGGCCGCAACGCGACTGTCTAGCGGCTATTGCAGTCGCTTCTCACCAAGGAGACCCGGGTTCGATCCCCGGCGATTCCATTCCCGCACGTGGGAATCGTGCCAGAACGATGCTGTTGGTCGGCGGGTCTTATGGGGGGGGGCCCCCTTGTCTTCCCCACCATCGCAATCCGGGCGCTGTACCGAGCTCACCTCATTCATCCCTCGTCGGCCCTCAAGACCATGTGATAAGAATTCGTCCAGACCTCTCATCTCCCCTGGTGAACTGGTGCGTGGTCTTACAACGGACTTGTGTAACATATTTATCCTTTGGTGTTATAACGAAAATAAGTTTTATGCCATCGTCTCCAAGTGACATTGAATACGAAAATTTCAGCGCCAAAAGCTGACAGTAAAAACACCAAACTAAAATAATTTACGTATGCAAACAGCTCTCCAAAATTTAATATTTGCGACTTAGATAGAGTCCTTTACCTTTGAGCATCAGATAGGTTTAAAAGGGGAATGTGTTGGAAAATTTCTTTTGCCCTAAGCGGGTCCACTTCTTCGTTCTTTCCGCAGTGTACATAACCTACTAGATAATCGAGTTCACTGGCCAAAACCAATAATTAATGCATGGAAATACAGAGCTAGCCCCCCATTTCAATGAGAAATTTTTTTATACGGGAAAAGACTCAAGCTGCAAGGAATGGCCGTAGAAACCACAGAAAATTCTGGAAAAGAAATCCTTAAACCTATTTTGGGTCTTCCTGTGGAAGAGGGATGCAGTTATTCAAGTCCGCGATATTCAGACAGAGATGAGCTCGAACATGTGCTAGATGAAGAAACCGGAGTGGCAAGATGAGTAAATTTGCAACTGATAATTGCATTTGCCTGAATACCCTACATCTCAATGTATTTTGACGCAGGGCATTATAAAATAGTTTACGTTTTTAAAGTGACAATAAAAGGCACTTATATAATTCACGTTATGACGTGCATATTACATGTGCATGGCCGCAGTCACACCAGTGTTCATTGTCCGTCTTCCACTAGGCGTGTTCCAATGATAAGTTTATGTAGTTTTGTAAGTAAAGTCCAAAGAAATATTTTTCATGCTTACGTTATAATAACAAGGGCGAATATTATATGTGTAGTATTGTCCGTGTGTACTCATTTTCAGGACATTTGCGATTCTGAAACAGTTTCAACCCGAGGATGCTACTACTTGAGGACCTGGGAATGACCAATATGGGAGTGGATATTCACCGCCACTAAGTAGCCGAAAAAGTAGTTCTGACACGGATTACGAATGCGAGGTATGTTGTAGCATTGTTGTGCAACTGAAAGATATAATGGAATGTTCTATTCCCGGGTAAAATAAATTTCCAGCAAGGAATGACTTTTCACTAATTTTATACATGACTAACTCATCTGGTAAACAAATGTTCCTCAAATAGTAGGACCCACTAACATAAAAAATACCCTTGGTTTACGAAAAATGCATAATAATTGCCTGAAAAGTGGCATGCAACCCATTTAGTCTTGTCACGCTTATTTACATAAATTTGAACTCTAAATAACAGCTACATTTCGATTTAAGAAATTCTAACTGGTTTTTTCCATATATTTTTAAAACAGGTTGTTCATTAAAAAATTCAGCATTATGCTATTATGACTTTTACGTTATTAATTTATAGAAAACTTTCTAACATTTCGTGTTACATTTCTCACATTTCTAAATTTTTGTTTGCTGAACAAGATGAAATTGAACTAACCACGTTTTAATTGTACGAAGAATTCCATAATGTCACGATTTATCATTGTTCTTCGTAAATCGACCTAACATACCAAATATGTTTACAAGCGATGAATGTTATCAATTTAATAAAATAAATATTTAATGTCATAATAAACCTACGTTTGGCATAAATATATTACAGAAAAAAACTTTTGTGGTTCTATAATTAATAGACTTTTGATACCAGTACTGAAATTTCAATCAAGGGGGGGGGGAATAAAAAAAATAAAATATAACTAAATAACATTAAAAGTGAACAGTTATAAAACCTGTTTTATTTCAACTATATAGCTACTTTCGGTATCAGTGGGAAACTTTAAACATTAGGCCTACTCCGCATCTTTGAGAAAATTTACTAACATTTGATCAAATTTGTACACGTTCCGTTGGGTTCAGCAACACTTTTGGTCATATTCTGGGTTACTTCTGCAAGCTAATCATATTGAGCTGCATTTTGTGACTTTTGTTTGTAGTTCATGGCGAGTATGGTTTGTTGATATTTGGTTACAGATGCTTTATTTTCCGCATTATTCGTTTATAATTTTTAAACTAAATCATTACTTTGTGTGCGCGATATATAGTTCGTTTGAAAAAAAAATATGGGCGCTCATTACAGGATAGAAAGTACGTTTTATTTGAAGGAAAAAATATGTTAGTAGACTTAATGGAAGATTCAGCTTCCCTGCGTGTAGTCGCCTTCCAAAGTAAAAAGCTTCGTACGGTGGACGGAGTATGTATGCCAGGTAAAGTGCCCATAATATGTGAAGTGCCATACGAAATGTTCAGCGTGTCCCCCATGGGCGTCAACAGAGATCTGCAAACATCTTTTATGGTACGACCACGCCGTATGAATACGCTGCGGTCGATGACAGAACTGCACACATACGGACCTCGACCCCTCCTTGGACACACTGATATATGCCACAAATGCTTAGAATTAATTATGTACACATGCAACATACAGACATAGTTCTCTGTCACAGCTATGATCATAAATGTGTATGTAACACTACGTTATACTGTGCACCACGTAAAATGTCATCTTGTTCAGATGATTTGGTACTTTTTTGCTTCAGACACTTCAGAATGAATTCTATATGCGCTCCTGGTCGGCGGTAATGGATCCAGAATGCGTTACGGTAGGAATCTGTAAACCAAAGATTTCACATGACCTCATAAGAAGAAATTAAAGGGATGTAGGACGGCATTGGTTTCCAGATAACCTGTTGCCATTGTTAAATGGCGTACTGGAACACATTCTGCATGCTTTACCGCCGACAACGATGCATTCATATGGACGTGATGATCTATTGAAATACGTCTACAGGGCTTTGTTGACGTTCATGGTGGAAACACTGAACGTTTCGTGTAGCACAGCACACATTATAGGAAGTTTACCTGTTACCTGGCATGCATACTCCGTCCACTATAGTTAAGTTGCTGTTTGCCTGGAATAGCGAACAGAGACTGAATATGATTGAAATACATAAAAGTAAACTGTAATCAGAAGGTATCAGAAATGAATCATGTGTCGTTAAAAAATACGTCCTTAAATGTGCACAGAAAATCATTTCGAAATGAAAATAAGATAACCATTCTAAATAAGACAAAAGTGTTTTCGAAGTATTCCTAAGTGGTTAATACATCTATGTTTGTATTTATAGAACTACTTGTTTCATGATTTTACATTATGACTGACACAAGTTATATATTTTTATGGCGCTAATGTGTGACACTCAGCATTCTACAATTTTAATCAAAGGATCGGGTGCCCTTCTGATGGCTATGTTTATGTATTGGCCAAGTTAGGTTTTACTGAGCTTTCCCCCAGCGACACAATCCAGCATATTGAAAGCAGCCTATTATACGATTTTAAAAAAATAACAATCTGAGATGTTTATGTGTAACGTAAAAGTATGGTTCACAATTGCCGCCAACATTGTTTCCTATAACAGTTTCTTTTGTAAACTTACATCGGTCAGGAATTTTCGCTGAAGATAAGGAGCAATGCGGATGTTCTAGTTCATGTGAAGCAGAAGTTCGTACTAACAAGATCTCAAACTATGAAGCAGAAGATCTCTCTGAGGAGGCATCAAAAAAATGAAAAGGATCATGATAACAAGGCATCGAACAGTAAAACAGGAGCTCGGGCAGACAAGATGTCAAGTATTGAAGTACAAGAACATACCGGCAAGACATCGAGTTATGAAGATAAAGCTTACAAGACGTCAAATTATGAGACGGAAACTTATGCAAACAAAACAACAAATAGTGAAGTAAAAGAACAAACACACCAAACATGAAGAAGATAACGCTAAAAAAAAATTGCTCAACTATACAGCAGAAGCTAAAACACTGGAAGGAGACCGCATTGTAGAAATAAATTACATTTTGAGAAAGATGGTAGGGTTTGGGAATCACAACCCTGCTTTCGGGTGTTCACTTGATAATTCACAGTTCGTAAAAGAAATCCAAAAAGGACTTAAGTCGACTCTTTTATTAAGTGCAACATGTGTAATGGAAATTTTACCCTGCATACTCAAGATCCAAATACTTCGTCAACACACATGGATGTAAATGCTAGAACTGTTGTGGAAGGTGGTTTTTCTCACTTAGAAGAAATATATGCTAGTATTGGTATTCCACGTATGTCTTCGCATACATATTCTAAAGTCCATGACAGGGTTTGTGATGGGTGGGAGAAAGCTACCTTAATCAGCATGAGGGATGCGGCGAAAGAAGAAGCTGAGCTTACAGTGAAAAAGGAGACATTGCTGAAAACAATATTCCTCTTTTAACTGTGTTTGCAGATGCCTGTTGGTCGAAACGATCATACCGAACGAAGTATAATGCACTCTCTGGTGTTGCAGCAATAGTAGAGTATTGATCATGTCAGTAAGAAACCAATTTTGCTTCGTTTGTGCTCGATTTTCAGATAAAAAAAAGAAATTCCTTTGCATACTTGCTATAAAAATTGAACTGGAAGCTCAAGCAGTATGGAAGGAAATATTGTCTTAGAAGGCTTTAAATGAGTCAGTCAATTTACAATGTGAAATACAGTAAACTAATACCAAATGGTGACAGTAGCTGTTATAAGAACATCCTGGAGGCACGACCGTACAGTGATACTACAGTGGAGAAGATTGAATGCCGAAATCATCTTTTGAGAAACTACTGCACAAAACTTAGGTCTCTTTAAGAACAAAGCAAAATAGGTTCCCCAGCTTTGAGAAAATTGCTATCGCAAAAAGTATTGAAGTTGCGAAGAGCAGTTACGGAGGCTGTAAAACATCGGAAGAAAGGAGAAGAGCCCTTAGAAAGAAAAATATCCTCACTCCAAGCTGACATTTTAAATGGACCTCGTCATGTATCTGGGGAACATGAAAAGTGTTCAAAATATTTTTGCTCCGGACCAAAAAAATCAGAGAAAAATCGTGTGCGTGAACTAGTAAGTTGTGGGTTACACGAGGAAATGATGAAAGCTGTGCGGTATTTGGCTTGTAATTCACGAAGTCTCATACACGATGTTGTTAGCAATGTTGTTGAGCAATTCAATTCAATTGTTGCGATATTTGTTGATGGCAAACGGATCAACTATGCTCAAAAAAGATCTTATCAAGCGCGATGTTCTGCTGCAGTTGTTTCTCACCACACTAGGAAACGCCTCTATGAACTACATAAAACTTTGTGTGGCGGTTACAGCCCGAATAAATTTGTGAAGAAGTTGGAAGTTTCTCGATCACGGAAAACAGAAAAAGCGGCTACAAAACGGAAGACCACTAGGCGAGCTCTTATTACGAAAACACATACACGTCAAAAGCACTCAGGTCTAGGGGACATTGACTATGGACCGAACTGTGAAAAACCTGATATGGCTCATGACGTTTTCCAGTTAGAAAAGGAGAATTTATTTAAGTCAATGGAAAAAAAAAAAAAAACAGATAAAGAGCGTAAAGAAACAGAGAGAGCGACACTTGTACAAGCAAGCAGTGGTGAATAGTTGGAGCGGAGGCGAAAAATGCTTACAGCTTCCAAGTTTGGAAGAATATGTCGCCGACGGTTTAACACCAGCTGTAAAACTTTGGTGAAAAATATTATGTATTCACCCGACATTCTCAATGTCCCAGCACTCGCCTATGGCAGAAAGAATGGACCGATCGCTCTTCAGCAGCTTGAAAAGCAAGAGCGTGTAATATTACAGCATTGTGGCCTTTTTATAGATAAAGATCTGCAGTTCCTTGGAGCAACTCCAGATGGTTTGATTGGAGAGGACGGAATAGTAGAAGTTAAATGTCCCTCATCGGTAACAGGCATTGATCTGGATAAGGCAGTGTTGGATGGCAAAGTTGGTTATCTTACATAGAGCAGTGACAATAGTAAAGTTATGGGTTTAAAAACCAATCATGAGTATTACTATCAGATCCAAGGGCAGCTTCACATAACCAACATGAAATTTTGTCTATTCGCCATGTGGACTTCAAAAGAACATCCAGTAAAATGTATAAAAATTCATAGAGATGACATTTTCTGGAAAGATGAAATGGAACAGCAACTAATGCAGTTTTACAATGACTGCATAGTTCCCGAACTGGTTTATCCTCGTCACACCAGTAATATGGATATTAGAGATCCGGATTATGCAAAGTCGCATAAAAATAATGAAGCTGTGTAAATGTCACAAAACAAATCAGGATACCTTTGCAAACAAGACGGAATATACTTCAGAACTGACTGATCTCAGTGTACCATCCTGAGTGTAAATATGTTAGCAATATTCGTTATCGAGAGCACTGTATCCTATGGTTTTTCGTTTTGTATTATAACTGACGAGTTATATTTTCTGTATAAAATTAATTAAAGTTAGAATACCTGTATATCACTTCACTGTTTGATACTCCAGAAAGAAACGTTCAGGATTGAAACGAAACTGTTTCAATAAGAAAATGAATTACGGAGGTACTATTATTTGTTTGTAAACTTAGAGTTTGGCAACGAAAATGTTGTATGTATTAGAAAAAGCATTATAAATATATTCAAATGGTTGTACAAAACTTGAAATGTATATCATAAATTTATCTTTTTTACTTGTATGTTCAGTATTGTATTTGTATTAGAAAGTGATAAAAATAAAATATAACCCGTGTTTGAACATAAACTTATATTTATTTAAATATTTATGTAGGCTATGTAAATAATTTTGCGTAGAAAAATGAATTACATCATATTACCTTATTACTTGTCAACAGTTTGGTTTGCAACAGAAAACATGCCATGCAGCTGGTTCCGCAGGATTTTCCTTGCGTTTATGAATGAATTATAATTTTAATTTACCACCTAAGCTTACAAATTGTTTTGGAATCATTATTATCTTTTTTTTTTCTTTTTAACTAAGGTTGTGTTGGAAAAATATTATGGGCACTGACAAGTTGCATTGTGTAAAGCGGAAGTTCATCATTGAATTGACGCATAGAAATTAAATATTTGCAATAGATCCCTACTCAATTTTATAATATTTCTTTACGAGTAGCCAGAAACTAGATAACTCGTACGTATAGTTTGAAACTTTGGTACTGAATAAGTCTGTTTGGCTGACAAAATGCAATGATTTAAAAAAAAATGGTAAAATACATGTACATACTGGATGGACTTTGTTTCTTTTTCATGAAATTCATCCCGTAGGCCCAAATTGCTTGTCCCAAAGGCAGAGAAAGAAATACTCTCATAGTAAACGTATTTCATACTATTTCTTTAGTAAGACGAATATATTTAAAGAGTTAACGATCCTTATTGTACCACAAACAGTTCCAAATGCTTTACCATTTAGAATGTTGCCCCAGCTCGGGATGCCTTCATGGTTGTTTGTTTGAGTAAACTGCGTCTTGTTTTTGAGGCATCTAACAGGTCAATATGACGCACATACAATATTTACAAAAATTATTATATCACATCCAAACATTAATTTACATATTGCAAGACTTTCAGCATCAAGAGTAAAATACATAGTCAAGCATTACTAACACAAATATTGTAAGCAATGTCGTCCAAACATGATAATGTATTTTGTCATTTTTATTTTAAATAGATATAGCCATTTCTTCCAAACTATATAAACATTCAGTGTCAAACAATGAATATAGAATATTAATAAAATATTATAAATGATTTTCTTCTCTTATGTTCTTGGGCACCTTATTGTACATACTAATACCAAAGCATTATATTCCATTTTCTTACAGGGTACTGTATTGTTAAATACATTCTGAATGGTTAGCTATTCTAGTGTTATATTTACGTTTACCATTATTTTTGCTACAGTAGGGTTAATTTTTCAAAAATAAGTATTAAAATACGTATGTTATACAGATTATGGAGAGGTACTATTTTGTGAGTATTAAATCTTTATCAATATGAGACTCTTGCCAACGATACTTATTATTCAAAGAGCCTATTTTTATAATAAACATACTTTTACTTTCCATTTGGTTATCCTGTATTTTATTCCATACTTAATTTGTGAATTAAAAAACATACGGTAAATAACGATTCTTTAAATATAAGAATCAACAATTTCCTTTAGAGTCATCAGGTATAATAATAATGATAATTCCCCTTCTAAATATTTAATATGATCATTCAATGTCATTATTTTATCTATTAATCAACCCAGGCATTTAAGTGTCAGATTCCTCTAAATTATTATTTTCAAATCTGGTCAGTGTAGGTTGATCATTTATATTTTGTTTAACAAATGAAATGCATTTTGTTTAGGTAACATTAAGAAACAAATTATTTTATTTAAACCATTATTTTAAACATTATCAATTTTATCTTTCGTATTGTCATTATTTGTCACACAGAATTATTCTTGTATCGCCAGTTTTTCTATCCGTAAATATTTCAGCCAAGTCATTTGTATGTACATTATGTTTGTGGGTTTCTTACACAGAATCGAGAATTCCAATACAATACTGCTAATACACTAATTAATTTTCGTTCGAATTCCATACAGGAATATTAAAATGTTAAATTTCTGGTAGTAGTAGGCTTTACCTTTCAAAATTGCATCCATTTGAAGCTGTGTCACTCTAAATGACTTTGCTTCATTAAATTCTGCTAACATGCCAATTTCAATTCAAGCTGGTTCTTGAGATATTACGTAGCCATTTGAGAAGAAGTTTACTGGATAAAAAAGAATTATGTGTAATGTAAACTAAATTTAAATTGTTTTAATGTTTTATAAAACTTACGTTATGAATCTAAGACATAAAAACAACTGGTTTACCAAAATCTAAGTCCCTTGAAATTCAACAGAAGTTCTTTAAATTTTGCAGAGCGAATCCTCAGGGTAAAATACAGGTCAAGTTCGAATTTCAGCAAGATCAGATTACGCAATCATTAATTTTGATCCTAAAAACCAGTTTTTTAATTAATTTTTCCTATGAAAGTTTTGTATTAAAGCATAGAGATTATTGCATAGCGATATGAAGGTAATGGAATATCGTTTTTGATTACTCTAAATGTCTTACTTCAATATTGAGTTAATTTCCAAGTGGAGGCTTAGTGGCCCAGTGGATAGAACGATTCCAAGTGGGGCCACAGTAGCCCAGTAGATAGAAAAATATCAATTTTTTTTTTTTTTCAGTCTTTGTATGATAACCAAATTTTGTAACATGGTAACTGTTCTAGGCGCATGACAATGCTGAAAAACGGTCACGGGCTGGGCCCCCTAGTTGAAAATAATTGTTGAGAAGCGGGCTAAGCTTGTATTTCCCACGCGCCACGCCGACGGAGAACAGCGCCGGGGTTGGAGCCAAGTAAAAAAGTACTCCCCCCCTCCCCCCTCCCCCCACCAATCAACTTTCAGTTTCACATTAGCAGCGAGCGTCCACCCTGATGCGGGTGCACTCAGCAAGGATGACGCTCCCTAGGCGGGATACTATTAGATGGCGGCTTCGAGTACAGTTTGTGTCGGCAACTGCAAAGTAACGCGTCTGCTAAAGCATCTATCTGCCTATGGAGCACTGCACCCGACTATACAACGTGAAGAACTCATAACAAATGTAGTACAGATAACATAAAAATTGTCAGAAATGTGCGATTTATCCTGTATATGAAATAAGAATTTATATATTTTGCAACATTATAAAATATTCTTTTTAAACGTAAAAAATAGATTTAAATGGTCTGTATTTTTTTAATTTAAGCATATTTCCATTCCGTATGCTTCAGAAAGCATAACTTGCAAGAAAATCTTCGTCATGGAATATTGTTATAATGATTGTATGTAAGAAAATTGTAATGATAATGCAGGAGATAGTTTTTATAATTGTTTTTATGTCCATCCCTTTGTCACAAACATTTTTGGCTGAAACTGGCGTAAAAAAAGTTAATTATAAAATTTATATGATAAATTTATTACTATGATTTTATTATACATGATGGCAGTAAATAAGATGATCTTTTTTGAAGAAGATTTTCTTGTAAATTCTGTTTTTCGGAGCTTTCAAAACAGAAATGAGCTTAAATTTGGTTAAAAATGTGGACTCTATCAATCGATTAATTCTTTGCATTTAAGAAGTATATTTTAGTACAATATTTTGTAATGTTGGAAAATATAAATATTCTTCTTTCATATAAATCATAAATCACACTTTTCTGACAATTTTTTTTGGTGTCTGTACTAATTTTTTAATGAGTTCTTAACATTGTGCAGTCAGGTGTAGTGCTCCATAGGCAGATGCTTTACTTCGACCTTAAGATCTACTTGTATGCTCACTGCACTCTAAGCCCGAATAAGTGATATGAATCAGTGAAATGACATTCGCTGAAAGTCAGATGATAAGCTGCTGCTGACTGCCAAACCAAGCAAATGGACTGGGAACAAGTGACTTACGGCCGTGAAATCCTCAACATTCAGTGAGAATCACAAATAAATCTGTGAAATCCAGACATCACATAATTAATTAGTTATCTGGCACTGGTTATTAGTCGCTCAATTTTCACTGTTCCCAGTGATATGGCTCGATCTCACCGAATCAGATTTAGAGTGTTTGTATTCTAACACCATATGTAAAATTTACGTTGCCGTGTAAAATTATCAGGAATCTAAAATTATAAAATTGTGATAATTCTTACAATTACGTGCTTGAAATACACAGATAAATGTAGGCCTGCTAGCGCTGGGCGTGGAAACTGCCATATTTTCCTCTGGAATACGCTAGCGACTAGTCTCGTTCTCAAGTGTGCTGCGAAGGTGAATGCCTTCCGCCTCACTTAGCACTACAGTCGCTGAGATGTCTTTGTTACGCTGTATGTAATTATTACAGGGTATTTTTGTTTACAAGTGACCGCGTTGTGCTGAACGACCAGCTGTATGTCACAGCACTTCAGCTCAGATCCACTTCCGTAATTGGATGGTTTCCGTGTTACACATCTCAATGTGTCTGCCCGCGAATCACAGACGTATGATATCGAAGTTACCTAATTATTATTGGCCAGTCAAATAGGAAACTGTCTTCTCGCAAAGTCACGTCGCCAATGAGGAAACGGTAACTGCTGGAACGTCCGCAGGGTGTTGAAATCTAACATGTGCGGAAATCTTTTCGCGAAATTCGGGTGTCCCTAGCCATAAGTAGGGTCACTGATATTTCGCGAAAAAAAAATCGGAGCACACAGTAGACTTCGGTACTGTTTATACACCTCGGCTGTTCTCGTACCTCCATTGGTTGCTGGCTTCGTTTCCGCTTTTGAACGAGCCACTCAGGATTCCGTAACCCCGACACTGTACGCTAACAGTTAGCGCGAACAGTTAGCATGGACTAGAATGTTTTTCAGCCAATTAAAAATCCTGGACGATCCTACAGTGCTTTGAACTGTATCTTGTCTTGAAATCTTTTCGCGAAATATCACTGCCTCTAGCCGTAAATAATATGTGTGACAAAAAGGAAAGGAAATAATTAGTTTTCATATTCTAGTAAATTACTAAAACTGTAATAAAGAGAAGCTGGTTTTACTGATGTGCTGGAGGTATATTTTTTTAAATTAAGTTTTGTTTGTAAAGCGTGGGAGCAGTTTTTAAACTGTGACATTATTTACACATTATCATTTATTTGCAATGCATATTTTTCAGAACATATTACAACTGGCTGAAGATTACTCGGGAAGAAATCAAAATTGCATATTTGATCTATTAATCAATTAAAATATCTGCGTTCTTCTGGACTACCTACTACGTAATGTAATAAAACATATTTCAACACGAAGAAATTGAGTTCGAGTATGAAATATCATATCAAAGTTTCACTGTTCATTATACTTTACCGTATCAATAATGTTATTTATTTAATTTAATTTTTTCACAATATCCACACAAAGTGAAATATAAACAATTCCAGAAGATTTATAGATTTGTATTTTGAGAATTAGCATGCTTCTCTAGCTGTATACGTTCTACATTGTAGGCCCTAAATATTTATTTACTCGTCTAGATAGCACATTCGCTAATGGATTACTTTAGATTGATTTTGTCAAAGTTGTATTTGTTGTGTGTTTTAACATTTGTAAAATCAGTGTACAATTTGATCATATACATTTAGTTAATTAATTACAATCATAAAATTTTCCAGTTAACTAAGAAAAATATTTTCTTCTACATTTTTGTTTATACTCTGCACTTGAAATTAAGTAGACTATTTGGGCATTTAAATTTATGTCAGAACTATTACTATCATTTTATTTATTGTTATTTTATATTTTATTATTTTAATTTCATAAACATTTTAAGTGTGTTTTTAAAAATGATACATGGTATACTGCACTATGAACCCTCAATTTAATGCATTTATTTCTAAATTGATTAGCAAGTTAATTTAAAATGTTTTTTTTTTAACAAATTAATTTAGGAAGATTTTAGAAAACTTATCTGTGAAATGTTTTGGCGAGTAATTGTTACATTTTTAAAGAGAGTTTCCATTTTCCAACTTCCGCAAAAGTTTACTGGCCGACTGTTGAAATTTTCAGACAATTTGCTCTTTGCGTTTAGCAAGTATAGACGTATCTTTCAAGAAGTATTTTCTGTTTCCTTGAGTCCATTGGAATCTGGAATGAGGCCTAGACGACTGAATTAATACTTTGCTTATTCTTGAATCAATTAGAGCCTATAGGAATTAAACCCCTCTGAAATTTTTCAGAAATGGTCATCCAATCTTGTGCAGCTGAACACCCAACCGTATATCAAATAATACCTAACCTGCTAGCTGCATGTTTAAAAATGACCCTCTAATTTATTAATTAAAACCTTATAGTGATGTTACGGCTTAGTGATAGACAAGAAATGTCATTATTCCGAGTCAATTTCACGTGAATGTAGAAGAATTGAGATTTACGAGAAATTTGTTTGTAACAGTGTTTAGGTAACATGCGGCAGAACTCACGTCTGCGGTGGGTAAAGGCTTTACCGGTTTTACATGTAAAGCTCTGCTTGTGTTTTAATTACTAATGATAGTACGTTGCACACAAAAGCTGCTTCAGTATTCTTAGAGCGAAAACATATATGTGCTGATGCGTTCCACATATGCTGTGTAGAATGCTCGTTGAACCTAATTGCAGCATGTTAAGGTGGCAGTTTGCCGAGGCTGCCAAATTGTGTGCATAGGATGTCTGCTCACAAACAGCACTTAAAATACTTTGCATACGTACGTGCAAGCTTTAAAGTTGTATATCGTATGAGCACGTACGCCACAACTTGAATTTTGTATTTTATATCGAGAATTGTATTTCGCCGCTGAAAATACTATTGAGGTATGTTGCCTATGAAAGGACTGCACACCAGTACAGTGTGTTGAGCGTAGAGGCGATGAAATAATATTCAGGTATGTTGCCTATGAAAGGACTGCACTGCACACCAGTACAGTGTGTTGAGCGTAGAGGCGATGAAATAATATATGCACTTGCCGAGGTTGCCCTTAGCGTTTCCTTGCTTCCATCCTTTCATCCTTTAGACAGCTAAATACCTCCAGTAAGGCGGCCACATAAAGGTTTGAATGCAAAACTATTTTTCCAGTGAATATGGGTGACCAACCATGGCAGATATAGTTAAACACTGATCTGTTGTGAGTCGGACATGCTAGACTAATGAAGAAGTCAACATTATAAAATATTCGTAGTGGTTATCTTGGCTTCATGTACCAGCTAGGGCTGTTCGAAATATAGATTTATTGAAAATTATCCATATGAAAAATAATTTATCGAACGATATATAACTTAGAAAATTATCGGTATATCGATGTTTCGATATTATCGAAATTTTCGGTATTATATATTATCTCGGTATTATGTATTATTTCGGTTTTATCGATAATTTCGGTATTATCGATAATTTCGGTACTATCGATAATTTCGGTATACCGAAACCACCGAGTAAATGTTTGGAAAAATATCGATATTAAATTTTTATGATATGAAACAGCCCTAGTACCAGCAAGACGTGACTCCAGCTCGTAAGCCGAAATAACAAGCTTGACAATGGCTGTGAAATGGTTGAACCAAATGAAACTAACTCAACATGCATTTACCCTTCAAAATTTATCAAGTCAACTTAACGACAATAATTTTACACTCCATAGATTACAAAAATTGCTTTATAAATAGGCCAAATGTATTCTTTTAATACTACTCTTTTAATCATATTTTTCCAGTAACACTACAGTAAAATAATTTTCAAAATGATGCAAGAATACTGCTTATTTACCATGGTAGGTAATACGTGTAACTAAAGAATATTTTACGGTAAGTAAGTTTGTTTACTAGTATAACTGTTTTTTTTCTGGTTTTAATAAAATTGCCTTTAAATATTGCTAGTTACATTTTGTTACCGTCAATTATTTATTTACCTACAAAAAGTGTAGACTCGTATGTTATGTTCATTCTAGAAATGTTACGAACTAAGTTTGGAAAATGCTAGTATATGTGTTATATAAATTGTAAAGTATAATCGGTTTCAAAAACGTTTGCTATGTGTGAAGGCTTGGTCCCATTCGAACCAAAATCCTGGCTATGCCACTGGTTACATCTGGTGCCGTACGCGGCGTGGTGCCTACTAAATGTACACACGTCACTAAGCACACGTCTAGTAGTGGCGGCGTGGTAAAATTCTTCTCTTTGTAGTGTTCCTAAATAAATTACAATATTATTATTACTATTAACTTTGTATTGAATTAAGAACTCCGTCCCTTAAAGAACCTGGTTAAGCCGACTGAATTTGAGAAAATGTAACCGATGTTTCGCTCGTCTCCAGGTCACATGTTTTAAGATACAGTCGTCTGGAAAAGCCATTTTTAACAACGGTGGAGGGCTACAAAATAATATTTACAGTATAGATATCTTGAAAATGCCATTCGGTCCTCGTGTGCGGTATGCTTACTTTTCGTACACAAATTGTGGACAAATTAATAGTTTCCTCAAAATCCTGTGTTTTAAACATGCTGCAGCCACAAAGAAGGCAAGAATATAGAGATAAATCTACGTGACGATTCCTCTGATGTAAGCATACCTATTCTCTGATTGGCTGCGCGGGGCTTTGGAAACATCTTGCGCCTGACTGGCTGCTGCATGCTGTGAAAGGTTTCCTGTTCTCTAGGCTGCCGGCTGGCGAATAGGTTACCAGGCGTTGATTAATGTGTTTACCGCAAAGCGCGAGTCCTTGTTTGCCCAGTTGTCAGACACACGATGTCTAATAACCTCATTTCTGTCCTCTCATGTTGTACAAGCTCCTTACACATATTCTCTTGCCGCCCCGCCTTCAAGTGTACGTCTGCCAAAAATTAATTTGCCATCCTTTTCAGGTCAGTGGGACGAATGGCCCATGTTCTCCCAGCTGTACCAAGCGACGATACATGACAATAGAGGATTAGCCGATGTAGAGAAATTCCAGTATTGGTTGGGATGCCTCAAGGGAGAAGCTTTGCAGTTAGTAAACAGTCTACCGATTACAACTGAAAACTACACAGTAGCTTGGGAACTTCTCATATCCCAGTACCAGAACACCAGGAAACTCACTGCCCTATACAGAAACAGAATTCTGGACTTGCCTGCTGTCAACTCTGCAAATCTTCAATCAGTGAAATAGATTGTCAACACCTTCAATGAGAACGCTCGTGCTCGGGAAGGCTTAGGCCATGATATCACAAGCAATAACCCTGTTCTGGTCACAGTTTTGATGTGCAAGTCGGATGCGTGTTTGCTCAAAAAGTTGGGAAACTCACGTACAGACAGCACTGGCACGATTCCTGAGGTTTCTGTAATCATAGGTTTTTTTTTCAGTCTAGAGCATTAAATAAACGGATTGTGCTCTTGATGTAGGAAATAAGGTTAGTGCAAATAACATGTCTCAGTAACCATTGCTGACGACGTGAAGTCATACAACCTAACAACGAAAGGCAGTATTTATTACCAGTTCAGAACCTAAAACAAGATCTTGTGCAGTGTGTCAGTAAATCACCCATTCTGCGGACAAGTGTCCTGAATTCATATATGCCTCACATACAGACAGACAACAAATAGCTCGGAACAAAAAATTATGTTTCAGTTGCCTTGGAACAGCCCAAAGGCTACCATCATGTCTCTCTACTCGCACCTGTTATCAGTGTAAGTAAAAGCATCATACCCTGCTCCACGTAGATAAGCCCACTGTATCTTCAATTCCCCAGGACAAGACGTTGGACCCCCACACAGCTTCCAAGCGAAACGTTCGCAGGTGTTTCGGCAGGGGAACGCATATCAGTGTTATATCATGGACAATAAGCCTCATGCCATACAGTGTCATCAATGGAACCTCAATGTACCTTCTCTCACTCACTCTTTTTTGTGACCAAGATTACTAACAACTTGCCATGTGTGTCTGTTTATTCCTGTGTTCGTGCTCAGTTGGGTTCCCTTCCTTTAGAAGACCCTTACTTTGATAAACCTGCCCCCATACTTCTGGGTGCTGACATCTGTGCTCAGGTTGGTATGACTGGAGAGTTAAGAGTAGGGATAACACGTGCTTGTAGTACTGGAGTCCCATTTTGTACCAGTGTTATTGGAGGAATACCCTGAGTCCTGTAATATACCGAGCAGGGACTGGTATCTATGTTTGTTGGTATGGAGAGCTTCTTGGATGTCATCCTTAAACAATTCTGGGAGACTGAAGAGCCGCCTCAGGTCAATGCAAAGCCACCTGAAGACGAATATTGGGGAAAACACTTCAAGGATACTCACACACGAGTAGATGCTGGGCGATACGTGGTTTCTTTTCCCTTTAAACCCCAGGCCCAAACTCTTGGGGATTCGTACGAAATTGTCAAACGTAGATTCTATTCGCTAGGAAAAAAAACTTAATTCGCAGCATAAGGCGAAGACTATGTGTACAGAGTTCATGACTGAGTATGCTCAGGTAGGTAATATGGAGCCCTATACCCCCATTTGCAAACATGGTAGTAGCTGACAAACCACAGAGTTTTTTAATCCCTCGTAATGGAGTGCTCAAAAAATTTAGCTCTACGACCAAATTGAAAGTTGTTTTTGATGGTAATGCACAGACATCCAATGTTATTTCACACAATGACATTTTACTCCCAGGTCCTAAACTTCAGAATAACATCAATGACGTAATTCTAAGACTTAGACTTTACAGTAGAGTTTTTCATGAGACATTAAGCAAATGCACTTTCAAGTTTTAGTCGATTAGGCTCACCGACCATGCCAGCTCATTCTGTGGTGTAAGGACCCATCACTACCCCTTACAGTTTATCAGCTGAATACAGTAACCTATGGCCTCACACCATCTCCATTCTTGGCAATTAGCACATTGCATCAGTTGGCACCTGTTGAAGGTGATGAATAGCCACTCGCTGCCAATGCTCTTGAAGACCACATCTTCATGGATATCATCACATGCACAATGTCGTTAGATGAAGCTAATTTGATGAAAATTCAGCTGGTCGAACATTTACGCCGGGGTGGGTTTGAGCTTCGGAAATGGTCGAGTAAGGAGCATCAGCTCCTCAGTGATATGCCTGCGACCCATTGTGAAAGTCCTAGGGTGCTAGACTTCTCATCAGACCCTGTTGAGAACATCCTTGGTTTGTACTGGAATCCAGTAAAGGATTCTTTCTCGTATCACCAACGGGTCCACTCTGGTAATCCCGCCAAACGCTTTGTCCTTTCACAGATCGCACGTATATATGAATGTATGGGTTGGCTTGCTCCATTAACTGTATGTGCCAAAATTCTAATTCAATGGTTGTGGACTCAAGAACTGAATTGAGATGATCCCTTACCCCAGTCAAATCAGGCAAAATGGAATCAATTCATGGATGGCATGACTGAAATTTAAACCCTTATCTCGTCCCACTTCATATGCCCTGATGTGGTCAGTGGGGAAATAAATGGTTTTTCCTACTCCTCTGAGAGAGCCTATGCAGCACTCGTGTATCTTAGGAGTACGAACACTGAAGGGAGCATGTGTGTGCATCTGGTAATGGCTAAGGCATGGGTAGCTCATCTGAAACAAGTGTCTTGCCCTTATTTAGAAGTGTGTGGGGCTCATTCACTGGCAAAATTGATATATTATTGCTACAACTTTCTCAGACAGTACTTGCATATATCTGCAACCCATGCATGGACTGATTCCAGTGTTGCTCTAGCTTGGATAAGTCTCCCCCATACTTGTTGAAAACCTTTATGTCTAAGTGTGTGTCTCAAATTCAAGAATGTGTTCCTCCTCGACTGTGGAAACATGTCAGGTCTCAATATAATCCATCGGATTTTGCATCTCGTAGCTTACTCCCTCCTGACCTTGTCTCTTATGACCTCTGGTGGCATGGCCCAGGTTGGCTAGTCCACCCACCTGAGCAGTGGCCAGTGTCTGCTGTGTCGGGGCTTGATTAAAATATCCCAGAGCTCAAATATTCTCAACTCGCCTTGCTGAACATTCATGAAATTCCTAAAGAGCTCCCTGTAGTCGAAAGAATTTCATCATGGTCCAAGTTGGTGCGCATTATGGCTAATGTTAGGCATTTCATCAGATGTGCCAAAACACAACCTTGCAACACTGGTTCCTTAAGAAGTTTGGAACTGGAGGCATCTGCCCTTATTGTATACAAATTCATCCAACATGATCGCCTAGATGACAACTGAAATGCCTTAAAAAGAGGCCTAGATGACAACTGAAATGCCTTGTTCAACACGAATACAGCACTTGACATCCTTTCTGGATTCGCATGGTGTGCTCAGGGTGGACGATCGCTTGTCCAATTCCAACATGGAGTTTGCAACTAAGCGCCAAAACATAATGCCGAAAGACCATGCAGTGGTTGAAGTAGTGGTAGATCATTACCACCTGAAATATCTGTATGCAGGACCACAATTTCTGCAGTCTTTCGTATCACAGAAATTCTGAATTTTGTCAGCCCGATTCCTAATTCAACCTAGAGTCTTCAAGTGTGTGCGGTACTTCTGGTGTCGACCTGTGAACACTCCTCCATTTATGGATGATTTGCTGGCAGAGATAGTAATGTCCTCTGGAACCTTTGAGAAGATGGGAGTGGATTATGCTGGGCCCATTTTCATCAGACTAAACAAGTTCTGTAGTGGCAGTACTCAGAAAATTAACCTGTCCATCATAATTTGTTTTGCAACTAAAGCAATGCACATTGAGGTTGTGACTGATCTAACTTCTGATAGTCTTGTTGCAGCCTTAACACGATTTGTGCAAGACAAGGATTGTGCACGAGTCCCTATTAAGTTTGTCGAACCAATATTGTGGGCTCAACAAGACAGCTACAACAATCCAACTTCTCAGGTCTCCCGTTGTTGAAAGCCTCTTTACGACTCATTCCATTAATTTTCATTTTCTTCCCCCAGTAAGTCCCTATCAAGATGGGTTATAGGAAGCAGCTGTGAAGTCAGCCAAATACCACCTCAGGCGAGCCAGTGGCAAACAGATACTCACTATGGAGGAGTTAATGACATTGTGTACTAAGGTTGAAGCAGTCCTCAATTCCAGACCATTAACACTATCATCATCAGATTCATGTGACTTTGCTGCTCTCGCCCCAGGGAATTTTCTTATTGGCAGGTCCCTTGTAGCTGTCCCTGAATCATGCTATGAAACAGTTATAGTGCACTCTGCCTGTTCCGGAGATGGAAAATGGTCCAATCAGTTTTGGAGACGATGGTATCGTGAGTATCTTCAGCATTTGCAACCTCGGTGCAAGTGGCAAACCAACCAACCAGGACTCACTGTGGGAGATTTGGTCCTTGTAGGTGAGGAACATATACACCCGTTTGACTGGTGCTTGGCCAGAGTCGTCAAGTTACATCGTGGAGCAGACAACATCGTCAGAGTGGTGGAATTGTGCATCCAAAAGGGACAGTTGTGCAGACCGGTACACAAGCTGTACTGCTTACCAACTCAATAATGATCGCCATTTCTCAAAATGTGATATTTTCTACATAGTGTGCCTGTTTGTCTGTGTACTCTTAGAGACCTCAGTCGGTCTTGGTGGGCGGTATGTTATATATTCTTATGTACTATATTGTGTGTGTGGGTGTGGAACTATACAGTGCGCAGCGTGCATGTATCCAGTATTTCGCAAGTATTCCGGCAGCATTCCCAGGAGGAGCAGTGAATACCAAGACGGCGAAGCATGTGCAGGTGAAGCTAGCCTTGAAGTGGTAAATCCAGGAATTTAAAATGAAAACAATAATTCAGTATAAATTCTTATCAAGTAAAAATTTATTTCCCAATATTTTTTTCTCTTGAAAAATGTATTTCCAACCAAAACCCAAAAAAAAAAAACATCCAACTGAGGAAAAATCGCGATGTTAATTTGTCGAACTGAAATTCTACTGTACAGAAGGACTAACGGACGACGGTTTGTTGTTAATCGCTTACACTCGACGGAGGAAAACACAGATGGATGACTGACTGACAAACTGACGACTCAAGGCTGCGACGGATGTTTACGGTCCACCATAAGTGGTAGTTTCCCTAGTAAGAATTTTAAACGTCTCAAGATCACGTCGTCTGGTCATAATGAACCATTGCGACAGTTCCTACCAATCCTGCGCTATGAATTTTCGAGTGTTTTTCCTGGGAAAGAAATAGCATTCACAGGCAATTTATTTACTGAGATACACGTATACGCGCTCACAATGATTTTAGGGACTCTAGCGGAGTTCTGCTACCTCACGTCAATCTGATTCGGGTACTTACAGTGCTGAAGACGTGTGTCCGTTGACGGTAGTCGAGGAGGCGTTCGACCCTGCGAGGCAGATGCCTGATGGCTTCTGCGACGGCCAAAGTTAGGGCTACACTGAGCTCGCGGCATTGTCTTTAACCTAGCGGTGGCCTGGGCAACTGAGCTGGTCGCCTTGTGACGTCATTGCCGCCTTAAAATTTGATTGGACGACGATCAGCTTCCGTTTGAGAACGTTCTCCATAGCTTTGGGGAGGATGTCGGTTACAGTATTTGTACTACAAGAGCTCTGGCAAACGAAGCGACGGTGGTCACTCTTGTGTGGGGGAGGGGGGAGTGGGGTGGCCATACTAAGGGTTGGTCTCGTAAAATGTAATGGGAATTTATTTGGGAATTTGGGTCACACAAATACTTTGCAGATTTGAATTATTTCGAAGGCACATTTTTTATGTAACCCCGTAAATTTTAATATCAGTTTCCGTAATGTTTTAATGAAACTAGTGAATTTTAAATTTATAAATCATGTATACCCCGTGGTATTCTGTACTCTGTTTGCCAGTTATTATTTTGGATCATGTCTATACTTCATATGTTGTATCTTTTGGGGCGGAGGAGAAAAAAAAAGAGATGAGAGGTGCCCGGGAATGAAAACTCTAACCGGAAATAGTTATTCACTTTCTGCAGTCACACTCTTAAACGTAATCTACATTGCAGTTGATTATTCTGCCATTTTTTTATTTGCCTCCAATTTTTTTTTGCAATATGAGTGACATGGTTGTAGAGTTGGGAGCAAGTTTTATTCGGGGTGATTCTCAATTAGACCGACAAACTTCGGGAGTTGATTCTTCATGAAAAAGTAAAAGGAAAACATATGTGACACTTTATACCTAAACCGAATATTAAGGGCGGTATGAGCCCTTGAAAAAAAAAATAGATTTTAAGCCGTACTTGTGCTAAATATCGGCTCTTACGTTGAAGGTCCCGATAACATACAATAATGTTCCGAGAGTTGTCATTGTAGTTTACTTCGTTACCGATATTTTGCAGAAATACGGTTTAAAACCTCGTTTTCTAAGGCTCGTGCCCCCTCCCTCCCCCCTTAATATTCGGTTTAGGTATAGAGTGTGTCATATTGTTTTCCTTTTACTTTTTCATGAAGAATCACCTCCCGAAGTTTGTCGTTCTAGTTGCGAATCATCCTGTACGTGTGACAAGCATGGTATGTGGCCATTAATACACTGTGTTGCAATTCAAAGTACTTAGGACGCCAGGTAGACGGGTCCCTTAATAAGTGCTCACGTCACGTACATTATGACTGCGGCGTGATCAAGCGAGGTGAACTGCTGAGTGAGGCGGGTGCGGCTGACGTCACGAGAGCTGTTTTCGTGGCGGACGCCGCCCGGGCCATTGTGGACGGCAGTTAGCGCCGCGGCGAGCGATTGCAGAGCCAATTGTCGCCGCGCGGGAATATTTCGCCACTCATTGTTGACTGGGCGCGCGGTCGCTAACCGGCGGCCAAGGTCGGGCGCCTGCTGCACACAGCCTCGTCGTCACTCCATTCAGTGCTCTGCCCAGAGTGGCCAACCTGTTTCAGACAAAAAGTTTGTTCGGGCGATCTGAGCTTTTTACTCTCGAGAGCAAGTTGTAAATTTCTGAGAGCAGGAAAAGAGCAAAAAGTGCACTGCTATTATCTGCTACCAACCGAACGCCAAAAATCAAGGAACTGTTTACTACTAATCAGCTGATCACAACATCGTCAATGTGTAATTTTCAACTTGATTGTGAATGGCATTGTAGGGCGACGGACAGTTTCGAGGCGGCAAAAAAAGGGTATATCCGGTTAAAAGAGGGCGCCTGGCAACCCTACTAGCATCAAATACTGTAAAATATTTCATGCATTTACAGTCGTAATTTCGACATAACCCTAACCTTGCGACGCCTGATAAAACAAAAACTAAGTTATTGTCAATGTTATTGGTTATTAGGGGCAATTCATCATCAGTTTTATTGCTTGGCACATTAAAGTGTTCTGTGATTGGTTATGGCCAGTATTTAATAATCACTGTGACTGTCATTTTAATACTTGCCTTCAAGGATGAACATAATATTTTCATCATTATCTACAATTACATTTACATGTCCTACAGCAGTTCTCAGAGGATGGCCAAACATATTCGCAAATAAATAAACGTGACAGAAAAGATTTTGAACCAAAACTAGCACTATCTCGTAGTCCAGACTACAAACACGCAAATTTGGCGCCTTTTTTCCTTGCTCTCGATCTCACTGCTCCTCTTCTCTTCCTCGACAGCAAGAGCAGGAAGTTCCTGTTCTTCCTCAATAGCAATAGCAGGAAGTTCCTGTTCTTCCTCAACAGCAAGAGCAGGAAGTTCCTGTTCTTTGTGAGAAAAGTAGCAGTGCTCCTGACGACCGAACAGCCAACGAAAAAAACACTTCCGTTCAAACGAACGCTCAAAATGAAAAGGAGCAAGAAAAGAGCAGAAGTCTTAGAAAGCTCAGGTCGCCCGAACAAACCTAAAGTCTCTGCATCAATACACTGAGACGAGGTGGCTAAGCGGTTAGTCTGCTCGCCTCCCACCAAGGCGAACCGGGTTAAATCCCCGTCCGGGTCACTCCCGGATTTTCGCATGTGGGAATCGTGCCGGACGATGCCGCTGGTTGGCGGGTTTTCTCGGGGACCATTCCTTTTCCCCAGTCACTTCATTCCGGCGCTGCTCCATACCTCAATCACCATCATCGGCTCTCAAGACCTCGCTGTTAAGAGCCATTCAAATCACCAATACACAAAAAGTCACCAGGATACCACCAGATTGTAATTGTTAATGCATTTAAAATTAAATCCAGACAACATATATAACACATTTGTTTTTCAGCTTAAAGAAATTTTATTATTGCTCTTTACAGTTTCTTTCTACTATACTAGGGACAGGAAAATTTCGAGAATTCATTTGAGGATAAGCTAGAGTTCGAACACATGCATATTTATGTTACGTTTGCAATTGAATCTCAGTTTATTAGACACGTCCAAGTGAACTCTGAACCAATGACCGATTTACACGGCAACAAGCACCGAATACCGTGTTACCTGGTCTGAGGTAAAACTGGCTACATACTGGGGCAGCAGCCAATGAACAGAAAGCTGAGTTTCTAAAATACACAGGACAGTGGAGTGTAGGTTACAGGCCCTTCAAAACGTGACATTTCCCTATCCCTGACTATAACTAACATTAATAACACAACCACAAATCGAAACTAATATTAAAAGAAGAAAATCGTATCAGAATACTTGATATATGTACAAACGCACAGCACTAACTAGACGTATAAACTTACACTTCGAATACTTTTCCAGTGTTTTGCCTACGGGGCCAAACCATGTTGTCATTTCTGCAAGAGAGCTACTTATTAAGATATAAACATATATAATAAAACATAACAAATGCATCTCAAGATATTCTATATATTCTGAAAATATATATATAATAAGAGTAAATAAACGGTTACGAAAGTGAGTTATGGCGTGTTTTGTAATAAAAGTGGATTCTGATTGACTACACATAGTTCTTGACAAGAAAGGTGAAAGTTGGTCAACTTACTATGCTACTACATGTTGGCAATGGTTATGGCCATGGGTATTGTTATGCGTGTTGTAGCCATATACTGAAGATTACGTAGAGCGATTATTAGTCTTATGCACATGTACCCAACATTGACCCGTCCAAAAAAAAACGCAACTGTCAAAGTCACGTGGTTAACAGTGATGAACACATTTTTAAATATAATAACAAGTTTTTACCCGCTGCTTCGTGCGCGGTTCCCACTATTGGGTCCTCTAGCTACTGCGGCACTACTATTGTGTTCTCTACCCACTGTGCTACTGCGGCACCACTATTGGGTTTCCTACACACTGAGCTACTGCGGCCCCACTATTGTATTCTCTACCCACTGTGCTACTGCGGCACCACTATTGTGTTCTCTACCCACTGAGCTACTGCGGCCCCTCTATCGAGTTCTCTACCCACTGAGCTACTGCGGCCCCACTATTGTGTTCTCTACCCACTGTGCTACTGCGGCACCACTATTGGGTTTCCTACACACTGAGCTACTGCGGCCCCACTATTGTATTCTCTACCCACTGTGCTACTGCGGCACCACTATCGTGTTCTCTACCCACTGAGCTACTGCGGCCCCTCTATCGAGTTCTCTACCCACTGAGCTACTGCGGCCCCTCTATCGAGTTCTCTACCCACTGAGCTACTGCGGCCCTTACTATCGGGTTCTCTACCCACTGAGCTACTGCGGCCCCACTATCGAGTTCTCTAGCCACTGAGATACTGCGTCACCACTATTGTGTTATCTACCTACTGAGTTACTGCGGCCCCACTATTGTGTTCTCTACCCACTGAGCTACTGCGGCACCACTATTGTGTTCTCTACACACTGAGCTACTGCGGCCCCACTATTGGGTTCGCTGCACACTGAGCTACTGCGGCCCCTCTATTGTGTTCTCTACCCACTGAGCTACTGCGGCCCCACTATTGTGTTCTCTACACACTGAGCTACTGCGGCCCACTATTGTGTTCTCAACACACTGAGCTACTGCGGCCCCTCTATTGTGTTCTCTACCCACTGAGCTACTGCGGCCCCTCTATTGTGTTCTCTACCCACTGTGCTACTGCGGCCCCACTATCGTGTTCTCTACCCACTGAGCTACTGCGGCCCCTCTATTGTGTTCTCTACCCACTGTGCTACTGCGGCCCCACTATTGTGTCTCTACCCACTGAGCTACTGCAGCCTCACTATTGGGTTCGCTGCACACTGAGCTACTGCGGCCCCACTATTGTGTTCTCTACCCACTGTGCTACTGCGGCCCCACTATTGTGTTCTCTACCCACTGAGCTACTGCGGCCCCACTATTGGGTTCGCTGCACACTGAGCTACTGCGGCCCCACTATTGTGTTCTCTACCCACTGTGCTACTGCGGCCCCACTATTGTGTTCTCTACCCACTGTGCTACTGCGGCACCACTAATGTGTTCTCTACCCACTGAGCTACTGCGGCACCACTATTGTGTTCTCTACACACTGAGCTACTGCGGCCCCACTATTGGGTTCGCTGCACACTGAGCTACTGCGGCCCCACTATTGTGTTCTCTACACACTGAGCTACTGCGGCCCCACTATTGGGTTTCCTACACACTGAGCTACTGCGGCCCCACTATTGTGTTCTCTACCCACTGAGCTACTGCGGCACCACTATTGTGTTCTCTACCCACTGTGCTACTGCGGCCCCACTATTGTGTTCTCTACCCACTGAGCTACTGCGGCCCCACTATTGGGTTCGCTGCACACTGAGCTACTGCGGCCCCACTATTGTGTTCTCTACCCACTGTGCTACTGCGGCCCCACTATTGTGTTCTCTACCCACTGTGCTACTGCGGCACCACTAATGTGTTCTCTACCCACTGAGCTACTGCGGCACCACTATTGTGTTCTCTACACACTGAGCTACTGCGGCCCCACTATTGGGTTCGCTGCACACTGAGCTACTGCGGCCCCACTATTGTGTTCTCTACCCACTGAGCTACTGCGGCCCCACTATTGTGTTCTCTACCCACTGTGCTACTGCGGCACCACTAATGTGTTCTCTACCCACTGAGCTACTGCGGCCCCACTATTGTGTTCTCTACCCACTGAGCTACTGCAGCCTCACTATTGGGTTCTCTACCCACTGTGCTACTGCGGCACCACTATCGTGTTCTCTACCCACTGTGCTACTGCGGCACCACTATTGTGTTCTCTACACACTGAGCTACTGCGGCCCCACTATTGGGTTCGCTGCACACTGAGCTACTGCGGCCCCACTATTGTGTTCTCTACCCACTGAGCTACTGCGGCCCCACTATTGTGTTCTCTACCCACTGTGCTACTGCGGCACCACTAATGTGTTCTCTACCCACTGAGCTACTGCGGCCCCACTATTGTGTTCTCTACCCACTGAGCTACTGCGGCACCACTATTGTGTTCTCTACCCACTGTGCTACTGCGGCTTTTGGGAAGGAATGTAAGACAGCACATAGACAAAAAAGAAAGGAGAAATTACTGAATTTTTTTAACAATGCTTTTCTATGCAGTAGTCCTAAGAAAAGTTTAATCCAGTACCTATGTACATCCCTAATCATAATTTTTTTTTAACCGTTTGAGATATTTTCCCGGGATAAAAATTAGCCTATGTCACTCTCTGGACCTCCAACTATCTGTGTACAAAAAAATCACGTCGATCCGTTTCTCCAATTGACGTGAAAGAAGGACAAACAAACGAACACCGTTTCGCATTTATATAATAGTAAGGATTTTTAAATGGCAAGCACTATTATATTAATAGCATACTTTAACCAATTTTAATCATATCAAACTGCTTTACAAATTGGCTAGAGGTAGTATAAAAAGCTCGCATGGCGCTTGTTTACTAAACCGTGTCCTAACCTTAAATCCAATCCCCGCCATTTTTGCAAGTCGTATTGGCAGAAAAGCAGTTTAGTGTTAGGACTCGGAGATTGGTTGTACGCAGCCAGCGAGATTGGTCTACCTCATCTTTAGTCTGTGGTTGTAACAAATACCTGTTGTTGGTATAGTTATGGTTACTTCGACTGTAGCACGACCTGAACTCCCTAGGCGCGCCCACACACTCTTGTCATCTCAAGAGGCAACCTCGAGCAGGGTCAAATGTCAACACGTTGGTACTCCTACGTCTTTGCCGTTGACACCATAGACTAAACACGAGGTAGACCGATCTCGTTGGCTGCGCACAACCAATCCCCGTGTCCCAACATTGAACTGCTTTTCTGCCATCACGTCTAGCAAAAACGGCGTGGTTTAGATTTTAGGTTAGTAAACTGATTTGTAAATAAGTGCTTAGATATGTTTTTATACTTCCTCTAACCACTTTGTCATGCTTTCTGATTAAATTCAAAATAGTAAAGGTATTTTATTAATACAATAGTTCTCGTAATTTAAAAAAAAATTTTAACAAACACGTTCGTCACTGTTGACCATGTGACTTTGACAGTTGTGTAGGATTGGGGTGCGGGTGCATGCGCAGAAGACGAATAAGAGGTCTAACTAATCTTTAGTCTCGTCGTTTTCCCGATGTACAGCCAGAGTCGCCGACGTCGGCCATGTTGCGTGTCGCGTCTGTTGTCGTGCAGTTTGAATTACTTCGCGCTCAACTGGCCCAGCGGGGGATTCCTACGTTAGGCACAGACAGCCGCTTATCCGGCGAACTCCAGCAGCACACAACAGACAAATGGCCAATCAGTGGCTGGGATAATAAGGCTGGGCTCATAATAGTCCGTCGCGTCCGTCAGTCGTCCGTCCGTCCGACAGAGACCTGTCTATCGTTTTCGTTCTTCAGTTGAAAGAGATTCACAACAATCCACCGACCGTCGATCCAACTGTACGACAATATTACAGCCTGTCAACTTAACATCGCAATATTTCTTTCGTTGGAGATATATTATGGCTGGAAATACATTTTCAAGAGAGAAACATTTTTTTTTTCTTTTTTTTTTTCTTTCTTTCCACTTAATATGAATATATACTGAATTTTAGATTCATGGCCTTGCATTTAATTTCAAAATGCTTATTCCGGTTCATCCGTTCGTCGAAAGTTAAAGTTTGGTAAATATTTGACGGATGGACGGACAGAAAAAAAGTTTCCCTGCGATTGATTGAACATCACGCGACCGCCAGCCGTAACTTGACAGCTGAAATGGTTCACTTACAATTAAAATGCGACGTGGTTTTGGCCCAGAAAGCTACTATAACCTTATTCAAACACGGAACTAACAAATATGGCGCCTGCGAGAGAGTGCCATCGAGTATACAACTTCGTACTCTCTCTGTGCTCTCGTTCTTTTGAGCTCTCACCGACGAATTGAGACTACCAGAGAGCGTTCTCTCTGGTGTCATAATGACGTCGTCGGGAGAGCGAGAGCACGGGAGAGCGCTTTCTGGGCCAATTGAGACACGGCCTAAGTACAGTTAATGACTAGGAAACAAATCTCCTTAGTGACGTTTGTATCTGAATAAAATGTACTTATCGGGCTTGCACTCACATTGCCCGTGTTCCCTCCGCTGCAGTGCTGGCATTGGTCCAACACTGCATTCCGCGCGCCTTGCTCCGCGTTGCTACAGGAAGCCAGGATGAGTTACGTCACGGCACGTGTTTATACGTACAGTTGTGAGTACAAATCCGCTGCCGCCTGCTACCGACCCACATCATTTAATCATATTTGCACATTATTTATCGGTGTTTCTGCTATATTTTCCATTTCAACTGCTTGATCACTGAATTCCTCTTTTAACATTCTTTCGGATGTCGTTGATATAAATGTATATTTCCAGTTAACAAATAATACATGGCTCCAATTTTGCGTCAATACTCGTATTACGAATAGTCACAATGCGGCAAATTACTCCCTCCCGTACGCATTTAGTGAATACCGCATTTCGTGGTCTGTAACCGTTGCATACATTTATGGTGGGTGTTCACAATAGGTGGACAATCCTGTATTTATCTGTGCCTGAAAGAGTTGAGCGATTCTCTGAGATAGTAATGTGGCAAAACCTGCGACCCAGCTATTGTGGTGTGTGTATACGTTGTTAGAAGTGGTGCTTACGTCCGCGTTATCACACGCGCAGATGACGCATATCGTGGCTTTTACTCTGCAGTTCGCCGCTGACACGTTGCTAAACTGTGACGCGCTCATACCGGGTATGGTGTTTCCAGTCCTCCTCTACCCCACTCTCCTCCCTGGTTCAATCAACGGAAGTGCCAACAAATGACGCGGCTGCCTATTAATGTTGGGGAATTGTACGCTGGCAAAAGTTTGTCTGAGCGCTCAGACAGCTTGTACACGCGGTGTCAAACGACCGTGCAGTCTCTCTAATAAATTAATTTACTGGGTAATATAGAATTTGAGACGAAACGAAGTAAGACCTGTATGCCGAGTAGAAAAAATGCCCGGAAACAGCATATTTTGTTGAGTAAACTTCTCATACTTGTTTGGTCCCATAGAAATTGTATATTTTTGCACAACTGAGTAATCTCTTTTGAATATGCTAGGTCCACATATCATTTTTTTTTAAATTACATAGAAGTTTGAAAAGATTTAGTTAACCCTCACCTTCGTATATTTTAACATAATCACTTATTAAATTACTTAAAATAATTTTTACAGCGAATTTAATAGCGTGTTTCATAGCAGGTGTGTGTATGTGTATGTGTATGTATATGTGTATATATATATGTGTGTGTGTGTGTGTGTGTGTGTGTGTGTGTGTGTAACCCTGCTCTTCTGCGCGCTTACTACATGCCAAAATGGTTGAAAATGGCCTTTCCAATGAAGTTTTTATGCATTTACCAAATATTACTTTGAGAATATTAAATATTATGACCTTCTATAAGCACTTTATTTCTTTTACTGTTCAGTCATTTAAGTGATTCAATTCCGATACCAGTGGCACGTGGGGAAGTGTTGCAAGGTAAGCTGTGTTATGCTCTGTGCTATACCTAATCGTTTGTTAGTTTACATATCGGCCACTGGAACGTAGTAGTGCAGTTGGCATCACAGCACGTGTGCAATGGGGGACTCGCCGCTCTCTCGTGAGTGGCCGCAGTACATTCAGTTCCTCCCGGCTCCACTCTGGTTACTGGTTCCTGCTGCGTGCGCCGAGAGTGTGTGCAGCACTGAGAAAGCAGCATCTCTCCTTGCAACACTTTTCCACACGCCACTGTCCGGTACTTTCTGATAGACTGCATCGCCCAGTTGCCTGTCCTTTCAGACTAATTTAGTGAGTGGTTTATGGTGTTGCAAATGAGAAAAAAATATGTGTGCGCTGTAAGTAAGCTGACATAGTACAAATATCGTTATAGGCATCGTTATATCGTTATATATACAGTAAAGTGAGCACTTTTTAAGGCCATGCTAAATGTTTCCTTCCAGCCAATTTCTCTCTTTCTGTCCCTTTTTATATAAACATGTTCATGTGACTAATGCATACAGTGTATATATTTCACCAATCTAAAAAGTTAACATCTGAGGCTGCTATAAAATATATTTAGAAGTGGTTAGTGCCTGTTTGGAGGGCCTTAAAAAGTGCTCACTGTACTGTGAATAGCCTATAGCTAAGTGTAAGGTGGAAGCCCGCTGGGTAGTACGGGAGCTAATTGGACCTCAGGGCGAACCCCTTACGCCTTCAACGGAAGGAAGTCATTCAAGGAGACATACGCCGTGGCAGAGAGGGATCGGACAGCCACGGCCAGCGATTGGGGCCATGACTACCTCCCTAAGTGTACTTATAGCTAAGCTACAACTAGAAGAGACAGGAAAAACCCGGCATAGACACAGTAAAAACTCAGTCGACAGGATAGGATTCAAAATTATTACATGCACTAATCAGAAATGCTACGGGAGACAGAGGTTGGATAACATTCTTTATTGGTAGGGATGAAAGACTAGTAGAGAGGGGGCACTTCATTTCCTCCGCTTCGTGCAAACAAAGCTTAACGACGTCTAGAAAATTGCACTAAAGAAACAACGCGCAGCATTCGTGCGCACTCAGCGTAATAATATTTTGCATGAGACCTATTTCTTATAATGTTTTATTCATATTAATTACAAACGAAGTATAGTTTATTTATAAATTTAATAAAGTTAAGATTATCCAAAAATAAGATACTTTTACGTTAATAGAAGTATACAACGCTTGTTATACGTGACACATTTAAGCTGGAGACACAACACGACAGACCGACACGATGTACATTTTATTCAGTGATTTTTGCGCGCTTCGGAAAGAGCATCGACACGGCGGAAAGTAGAAATAGAACCTACTCTGGTCGGGCTGTCGGGGCTGCGATTCCGTCAGGGAGACGTCACAGTGACCTTACTTTTTATTGGCTGCAACTCAAATTTCGTCGTGTCGGGGCTGTCGTGTCAGGTTCGTAGTGGTGTTGTGACTCCATCTTTACGGAACATACGTCACACACGCGGTCATTATTCGAAGGTTCTTTCTAAAAAAATGTAATGAAACCGCGAACATATAATACAAGTATACGATTGTGTACGACCAGGCTTCAAATGTGTTAACTATAGCAGATGCACGACGTGATGGATCATTTGAAAGTGTGATGTTTAAATTGGCGACTTGAATCTGGTTTCTTCGGACTTGCAGTTGTAATGTTAACAAAGGTTTATAATTTCACGACGCCGTCTGATGAAAGGAAGGATTTTGATCAATGCTGCAGCAATTTGATTTTTGAGAAAATATTTACGCACAACCTAGTACGTTCTGTATCCATCTCGACCATAGGCGCAGAGTACGTTGCTGAGGCCGCGGTGAGGGGGAGGGGGGAAGGCGGTTGCCCTTCCACATTTCAGCCCCCAGGTGGTCGGCCACTAGTTCATTTTGTAATAAATACAACTTGCCTCATTCATTTACAAATAAAATATTTTAACGCGTTCTACTTTAGAGTTTTTGTAAAAAAAAATTTTTTTTTTTTTTCCCCCAGAATGTTCAGAATTTATGACGCTTTTATAATTTTCATTGCCTTTGGAAGCAAAAGTTTGATACTGTGCTGTCTTAAATAATTGAAACTAGGGTTACTTAAAACATTGACATAGCCTCGTTGAAAATAAGTGTTACATTCTTGCATAAACTCACGCACTTACAGTAGGGTCTACAAATTAAAAGAGAGACAGAGCGTTATTGTGTGTGTGTGTGTGTGTGTGTGTGTGTGTGTGTGTGAGAGAGAGAGAGAGAGAGAGAGAGAGAGAGAGAGAGAAGATTAAAATTAACATGGATGTGGTAACAGAAAGTTTTTGAGACTTGCTCTCCCCCTCCTCGGCCAAACCTCCTCCCCCCCCCCCCCCAAACCTTTTTTCCCTCCCTTGCTAAACATTCCGTAGAACGCTCTGGAAATCATAAGTAAACGTCTATGATCACGACTGTTTACTAACGAGAAGTGTGTGTGTGTGTGTGTGTGTGTATATATACACACATATATATATAAACATAGAGTGGAAAATCATACACATAACAACAAGTTATCTAACTTAGACGAGCAAAAATTCATATAACTACTCGTAAAAAAATTTCCATTTGAAGTGGAATCCTATTGGCCGACAAACGAAAACATTCGGTTTCATTGCATCAGTTGCAGCACAGTAACGGGATGTGGTTGGATGTGGTAACGGTTATTTCGATTTTAGCATGGTCTTTACGCCAGGCGTGGTTACAAGGGGGTTTAGACCCCCAAAACGTTAGACGATTTTTTTTGTGTTACGGAAAAACGTTTGTGAATTTGTCATAAAGTTGATCGCATTTCAACGTTTCTTGAACAGTTATTAGTGATGCAGCATAAACTATATTTATTTGAGAGCACTCGCTTAATATTTTATCACATTTGCAAATATTTACCAATTCTTTTTAGGACAGTTTGCTAATTTTATAACTAAAAAGCAGGAGTTCGCATTGTGGGTTCAAAAGTGGAAGCGGGTCGTGAGGAACAAAGAAAAACTTCCATATTATGTAATGGAAACATTGGAAAACTGCGATACTGACATGTATCCCACCATCCACAAACTTGTGCGGATTCTGGCTACACTTGCAGTCAGTGCAGCGACCGCAGATCGCAGTTTTTCTACCCTGCATCGGCAGAAAGCATAGCTTGGGGCTAACATCGTTGAAGAAAGATTCACTGGGATTGTTCTCATGTCGGTCCATCGACAAATTCCATTGGACCCAGAAGCCATTATTCTTATATTCGCTGAGACAAAGAGGCACCAAGAATTTGTATTGTAAATATCTATCCTTGCTAAGTTTATACTGTTTGTTTTGTTTCTTGTTTCTGTATTCTTGCTTAAATACAGAGAAATAAGTAATTGGAAAAAGAGAGTTCTGGTGCAGGGGCTGGGAGCTGTGAACCCTGTGGACCCCGGTTGCCATCTTGTATGACGTCACTTTCGCACAATTCGCACAGAAAACTGTCAAATTCGCAGAAAAATTCCCTTTTCCCCTCCAATTTGGCCCTTTTTCCCACTGGAATTTCCCAATTTCCCTCGAAATTTCCCATTTTTCCCTCCCAAAAGTGCTCTTGCACAATGCGACTGGTAGTTTTCACGATGCGGCTGGCCAATCCTCAATGTGGCGTTTGGCTCATGAGGAGTGAGGGATTGTACCTCCTGCTCTGTCATTCCAAATGGCCATCTTTCTGCTCTGTCAACCCTGTCGTATTGTCTAGCAAAATGACTACCAATTCACTGTCTATCAAGATGGCTACCAATGCATTGTCTAACGAAATGGCTGCCAATGCACTGTCTATAAAATGGATACCAATGCACTGCCTATCAAAATGGCGGCCAATGCACTGCCTAGTGTCCCCAGCCCGAAGTCACCCAGCATTGACCGGCAAAATGTCGGCTGCATCTCCAGCCCGAAGCCAGCCAGCACTGACCATCAAAATGGAGGCTGCATTCTCAACCCGAAGGCATCCAACACTGATCAATGTAGGCCGTGTCCCCAGCCCGAAGCCACCCAGCCAATCACCTCGTAGGGTAAGTCGGGGTGGGGGCTTCGAAGCCATCTTAGGAGTCTCACTGAATGGCAAAATGGCGCCGGGGTCCCCACAGCAAAGCCATTTTGGAAATCTCACTGACTTTCAAGATGGTGTCGGAGTCCCCACAGCAAAGCCATCTTGGAAGTCTCACTGACTAGCAAGATGACATCGGAGGTCCCCAAAGCGAAGCCATTTAGCACTACCTAGCAATATGACGCTGGAGTATGTTCACCACCATGGCTTGGGGCTTAGGATTCGAGGACACCCGTCTGCCATCTTGGATGACATCACGAGGGAAAAAATTTGCATTTGCGCGGTTTTCCCTAATGCTCGTAGTATCCATCTTGGATGTGCATGTCCTGCTCTGTCATTCCGATCGGTGTTCTCTGGATGCTATCAACCAAGTTTTCTGTCCTACCGAAAGTGTGTGTTTCCCGCTCAAGCATTCTGTGTGACGGGGGAGGCCCCATTTCAAGGCACCCTGCCATCCTCGGGTGAAGTATGACCTATACTTACATATAGGCATAGCTGGCTGTAATTTACGAACCACTGAAAAGATAGTCGCTAAAATCATGACATAGATATCAGCCCCGAGAACGAAAAGGACCGAAGGGTCAAAATTGACCTATGTTTACTTATACGCATAGTTGGCTGTAATTTCAAATCCATGTGAGCTACAATTTTCAAAATCATAACATAGGTAACACAAACAAGGAAAAGAGCCGAAGGGTTAAGATTGACCTAAGCGCATGTATAAGCATAGTTGACTGTAACTTCTGAACTGTTTGAGATACAACTACCAAAAATCACAACATAGCTATCACCCCAGATAAAGAAAAGTACCGAACGGTCAAAACTGACTTAAGCATACTTATAAGCATAGTCGGCTGTAATTTCCAAACCGTTCAGATACAACTCCCATAATCATAATGTAGGCATCAACACATACTAAAAAAAGGTCCTAAGGGCCAAGCTCACACATAAGCTTAGTTGGTCATAATTGTCGAACTGTTTGAGATACAATTACCAAAATCATAATGTAAGTATCACCCAAGTCAACGAAAATGACCGAGGGGCAAGTATGACCTAAGAGCACATATAAACATAGTTGACTGTAATTACCGAACTGTATGAGATACAACTAACACAATCATAACAAAGACATCACATGAGCCTACACACTCTCCAGACAAAAAACTTGTCATAACGAGCCGATGAGGTTTTCTCCTTCTGGACTTTCCTGACGTCCTCAGCGGACATTGTGTGGGTAGAAGTAAATACAAGCATGGGCTTATGCACTCGCTAGACTTGTCATTGTCCAAGGACATCCTCGACAGACATCGCATGTCAGGATCATAATCTTTTGCACCAAATTCATACATCATCTCAGACAACGAAAAGAGATGACCACAAGACTCGCCTAAGCTACTCGGCAGACATTGCATGCTAGCAGAAGATCGCATGGGCCTACACAATTGCCAAAAAAATTCAGGAGGTGTGGGGATCGTTCCGACTTCTCTTATGAGTAGTAGGGGCGTGCCGGTTTCAACCTCTTTTGATTAGTTGGATTATCGATTTGATATCAAATTGATTGGATTAATCTTTAATCAGATCTTAATCCGATCTCTATCAGAACACTATTTCTAATCTTTAATCCTAATCAGATTAAATAGGATGAGAAATGTGATTGATCGAAGAAATTTGGACAAAGTTTTTCCATCAAACTTTTTTTATCAAATTTCTCTGTTTGAATTTCTTTTTTAACTGATAAATGTCTCGTTTGGGAACTTTATGTTTTTTTGGGGTAGAGAGCAGCTCTGGGAGGTCCTCACCCTCTGAGCTCTGGTGTGGTACTGAGGTGGTCGTATGTTGGGAAAGGAGTGTTTATAGGGAAGTAATGTTGTCTGCACGATGACTGGCACTCGGATGAGGGGACTGGTATATTTTATAGGGTATATATGTGTTGAGTTTTGAGCAAGAGTGGCATAAGGGTTTTATGGGTGTCATAGATGGTGGTGGTGGGAGATAGGCCACTATGAAAGATACGATCTATGTGGTGTATATTAATTGTAAACGATTTTTCCAAATGAATAATAACAGCCCTGACTTATTACATGAGAGAAATTAGGAGTCTTTAAACGAATATTACCGAAGTATATTTCAAATGAACAAACATACGCAAGTATCCTGTATGAAATTAAGTAACGAGTTCTATGTATCAATATAAATTACACTACTTGAAATTGTACAAGGAGGATGAGAAACATGTCCATTTACTTGGGAAGATGGTGCATGACTGAGCTCGCTTGTGACTAATGCTAGGCTGGGAGAGGGTAGCAGCACGACACATCCGTTCAGTTCGAATGTCTGTATAGAAATGTAGGAGTGTTTAAACGTACCCCAGTTATGGAAATAAATAAAATTATTTTAATATACGTCCGTCTGGCTGTGTGGTTGTACTAGCGCATATTTCTGCGAAATTATATTTTATTTAAAACTATATTTTCCATGTCCCATCTGATTAGATACACATTTCTAAATTAATTAAACAGCTGACATTAGAGAAGTATAACAAATGGACTCATAATGAACACAACTACATGATGCCTGTCAGTTCTACACTGACCTTAAATGATTTTAATATACGTTCATCTGGCTGCATGGTTGCTGAAGAAATGATGTCAGTATACGATTTGCGGAGACTTATAAGCATGACTAGAGACGTGGAGTGTGGATGCTAGGCAACTGAGCTGAAATTATTGGAATGAGAGTTGAATACAAAATGACTGTTTCCAAATAGGTAACATTACCCACAAGAGAAATTGTAATATGTCAAAAGTATAAGGAACAGGCAAGAAAATGAATAAATATATATTTCAAACAGCAGAATTAAGTGATACGAAAATGTCCTGTTTACCAGTTTATATTTCCCACTCAAGCACGTTATTATCCACGAAAATATAATCATGTCTTCCTCAACGTAAAAAGGAAAAGAATTACCTAAATCCAGAGAAATAACTTACCCAGATTCTTTAACACAAGTTTCGTTTCATTGTTAAACGTTCAAAGCTGTTTATGTTTGTGTAAAGTATGATTGTGTTTTAGCAGCATGTTGATTCCCAGCAGTAGTTGTAATTTGTTTTGTAAGAAAAAAAAATTTTGTTAAAAGTCTGTGAACTACAACTCTCGCTGCTGTAGAGATGAAAGTCACCTGGGAAGATTCTTCTAGGTATGTCATTAAGAGCTCTTATACCTGGTGCTTAAAAGGTATTTCTGTCAAATCACTTCCCCATTATTGTGTCCCCATTGTGTTAAGCTATGGCCGATGGAGGTTTCCTCAAGATGCTTCGAGTTCCCTCGTTTTGTTTCAAATTTATTCATTCAGGCATCCAATTTTCTCAAGTACTTTTGTAATTATATTTCCCCTCAGCCCTGCAAAGGTTGTTTTTATTTATTTTCCATAATGGAATTGTTGGTTTAAATAATAAACAAATTTTTTTTCTCCCTAACAAAGATTGAAGCGAGAAACTTGAATTTCTAATGAAAGTGAGCAAGCACCCAGATACCTGAGTTTAAATTCTTTTGAAGCTCCAAACCTGAAAAGCTTACCATCACTGCTAGACACCTACTCATTTCATGTTTACCAACATTTTTGTTTCAATTTTCTCTTTAGTAATATAACATTTTATCCAACATCATTCAAAAAACAAGATATTAAAATAATTAGCAATGTGAGGAATTAAAAACTAAAAAATAACAAGACACATTACTCCTTTTTAACGCAGGAAAATGTTTTATTTCAAGGTTTTTTTTTTTTCAATATTCATCCTTAAGAACTAAATATTTACAATTGCTCATATAACTTTATGGTCAAACACCAGGTAATATATACAACAAACATTTATCAAAGACTTTATGATCCCAAATCAAGTTAATATATACAACAAATATTGATCAAACACTTTATGATCCAAAACAGGTCAACACTAACATCAAAATTTTGAAGATATTTCATATGTTACAAAAAAGCTTACACACAAAAAGACATTTTAAAACAATATTTTTTAATAAAAAGGGTATCATTTTAAAGATACTTTAATAACTATAAGACAATTTAAGAACAACATTTTTTATCACATTTTATGAGAAAAAACAAGTTATTATGTGCAACAAAATACTTGTTACTAGAGTTAGAATATTCAATTTCAAAGTTGTGTACATCAATCGTACTTCTTCTTGCACATATTACATATTACATTAGAAAACAACAAGAACAAATATATATAGAAAAATAAATTTACAAACTAGATCAATGTGGAGGTCGTCTCTTTCTTAAGTATATACAATATTTACAATCTCTTGAGGCGGTTATAAAGACACACACTGAAGGCGTTATTTTTAGGTGTCACAGCTGAGAATATATTTGCAGACACACACACACACACCAAATGACTGCTTACAGCACACTCACATGCATGCACATTTCAACTTTCAATGATGAAGATGTTATGCCACGCTGTGAATAGCCATTAAGGTTAGGTTAATACTCCATCTGCTTCAAAGTAGCACTTATTGTCCATACCTGAAAACACTACCTTGGTTACACATTCAGCGTAGACTTAGTGAGCATGCGAACAGAACTGATATTGGGTCCCCAAAGCCCCTTGTGCAATTTTCAAGGCAATCTCGATAATCCTCATACCTGAGTGTTTGTAAAACATTAGGTTTTACACCCTTCACCTTAAGTATACACAACTCATTCGCAACAATGTATGAGTAGAGCTTGGGATGTAAATCTACAAAGTATGTGATGATGCGACCAGTGCATTCATCTCTCATCACTCTAGTACGGCCTTTGTTCTCATGGGGGAATTTTGCGGGTTAGTGAGTGCATAGTGGGATGTATCAAACCAGACCTTTAAATCCGGGGTAATTTCTGTACAAATGTCATCACAAATAACAGAATCCACCAATGAATCGGTATCACAATAGAGGAGGTGCAAGGCTGGCGGAGGAAATTTGGTACACATTTACTGATAATGATATTCGTAGAGGGTTGATTTTGAAAAATCAAGAATGGCAACACCAGTGTACAGAGGTTGCTGAACGCAACAGAACTCTTTGACATCTCGATAAGGACTGCATTTTCATCGATAATCTGCTTTTCTTGGAATGTAGGATGCCCTATCAGCTCTGCAGCCCCATAGATTGTGTATTACCTCGAAACTACTCTTATGTCCCTTTCCCGGCGGACATTCTGCAATGTTTTTCCATAAATGGAAATATTCATCAATTTGAAAAACGATTTTTCTAAATTCATTTGCAGCCTGAGCACGTTTTTTAATATTAAATTTTATGTACTGGTCCATCCATGCCTTCTGCTCAAATCGCAAAATGCGATAAACTGTCAAGTTTGGCCCCGTACATCAAATAGTGCTTCAGTGTTTCCCCATGTATAATATAATTCTTCCATGGCACGAATGTTAAAAGCAGTTTCTCATGCCAGCCGTTTGGGGTATGCCATTTTATGGAGCCAAAGGCAGATCATATAATGCATCATTACATTTGTCCAGAAATGACAGATCCACTTCCGTGAAAAAAACAAGTGTCGCCATCATTCACAGTGTTTGCAAAATCCCATGATGAGAACACGTCAGCCTCAACCCACTCAAAATTGTCAATCGGAAGCTTCGATCACATTGTGTGGCTGTACAGCCCGTTCACACCGAAAAAGCGTATATAATTCGATGCCACACTGGGTTCGTAATCCTCACCGATGTAAATATTGATGGCTTCCATGCGCCTTCTGAAAACCTGAATAATGCCGCCCCTAAACCCGTGTTCTACAAACAGATACATGTCTGGGTCAGTCAACAACTCTAGCCATGCACGTGTCAATGGAAATAAAGCGTCCAATGAAAGATATGGAGTTGTGATGTACGCACATGGCAGGGTGAAGACTGTAATGAGCCAAACATACTGTCCTGAAATTTTCAAAAACATCAGCCAGCAAACAAGTGTCCACATGTAAGTAGTGAATGGCATACTGCAGCAAGTTTATGCAGTTGGACACATCTCATGCGGCTTGGGCATGAGCGTAATCCTCATAGCTAATGCCTTCGTCACTCGTCATATTATTAAATGTGTCTTTTGGTGGGAATGACATGCACATCAGACTGTCTGGTGACTTAATAAAGTCATAACGAAAAACTTCCTTCCATTTTGCCAATTCGAATTGGGTGTTGTCTGGAAACATCGAGCGGGTGATACTTAATTGCGCAGGTAATAAATTGCCTGCAAAAGTTTCCAGAGAGGTGCTCATGAATTGGAATAAGTCAATAAAACACAATTTGAAATCTTGCACCTTTCCTTTTAAATCTATCCCATTGGAAATTTGTTAGATAATACATTTGTATTTTTCAAGGCTGGTTCCAATCACTTGACTTTTACCAGGATTTCCAATTACCACGGTTCCGTCAGGAAGTCTTACATGGTGTTCAACCGAGGGCTTTATGAGAAAGTGAACATCATAGTTTTGTAGGTTATGAAAACAGCGAGAAGTTGTCTCTTGGGCAGTCTGAAGTTCAAGTTGCATTTATTTTGTTCGCGACCTCTGATTTCGCCCGTCAGATAGTAATTATCGACCACAATATAATATGTCAATCTTTTCCTTACAATTGTAACAGCATGTTTGAGCCGCCAACCTAGCTTCATCAGCAGGGGTTTTTGCTCAATCGGAATAATCATGCTGTAAATTCCTGCAATTCACTTTGTTAGTTCAACAAATTGATCAACTAATTGGTACATACAATCGGCACCCACAAACTCAAAATAGTTAGATAAACTTGGATTGTATGAACAGACCAACAAAATACTACAAGCATATGGAACATTTGGTTGATGGTAGTTGTATTACTAGTTTCATCATTAGGCAAGCAAGTGGACATGGGTTTCAGACAACATTCAACATCGCAATAGGCGACGAAACCCAATCTCTGCTGTTTGCTGTAATCTTTAAATTCCAAGTACTTATCATTCCCAGTGGGGAAAGTACTGCGAATAAGTTTTTAAATACTGGTAAAGAATATAATGACTTGTAAGTGTCTCCTCAGTTGTAAAATACTTGAGAGAAAATTCGCAAAAAAATTTCTTATGAGCATGTTTACTCAGTTGACTACCAACCAGCCATGACAAATTTCTAATACATACAATATCCAAATGTGCAGAATTTCCACTCATGCAAATGGCCAAAATATTCACATGTCATGATGTAAGCAAGTTTCGTCAAATTTATTGCTATCTTTGCCCACCACACAGTAGACAATGATAGAAATAGAATTGTTCTCCTCGAACTTACGAATATCTTGTATGACTACAGGTGGCGACAGACCTTCAGTATTCAAAACCTTGTGAGGTTTTGGATATGAAGTATTTCTCTCGGCATGACATGTGGCAGGAAACAAAGATGCTATTATGGCGTAGTGGAAGCACAGTCCCTCCGGACAGTGTACATCGACATAAGCAAGGCAATTGGCAATAAACTTGGATAATTTAGTGTGTGCAGCACCGACAGTAAATGCTTTGTATTGAGACACATGGACATCCATGTATGTCAACATTTGCAGACTCCAGCCAGATCCATGTGCACTCCTCAAGCCTGTTTGTAAGATAAGGGACTATGTCATCATAGATTAAACCCACATCGGATGATTGCAGGGCAGGGAGGGCTTTGCTTTGAAAATAGAAGGTTTCCATAGCGCCTTCCTCCACCATGAGGGTTTTCAAGTACTTACCCGCTATGGTAACTGAAATTCTAATAGGCCGGGATGATGCCAATAGTAATTTTAACAAAAATGGGACTTACCCCTCGTGAAAAAATGAGAAAAATCCACATCTATCATTAACTATCCTGGCGTCATTTAGACTGTCCACGAACACCGTAGTGAATAGCTCGTATGTCAGGTCTGGCAAAGGCTCCACTGAGGCTGCGGATTCGTAACGAATTATATTCCAATTCCCAATGCGAAGTATCTCTAGTTGACTCGAAAGTTGGTTGTGAGACGGATGGAGCACTGTCCGAATCACAAGAATTTTCCGAATCAGATAGAAATAAATCATCCATCAAAAGATCAGCCTTTTCTTGTTTGGGGGAAGCGGACATGATTCGACCTTTTGTTGTTGACGATCTCTCCATGAGTGAATCTGTGCTCAAATCGCTTAAGTAGAGATCATCCTATAAGAGATCAACTCGTGTCTGCTTAGTTGAAGGGACACTGTCTTGACAACTTACAGTATGCTGTCTTTCTGTCTGCAATTCAAAATCTGAATCATTTACGTAAAGATCTTCAAGCAAACTGTCAATACTATGCCACTTACGGTCACTCATTTTGAATCCTACCTAAATTTTCTTTTGTTTCCCCGATATAATAGTTACACCACCACAATAAATAAACCTGAAGCATTGTGTTGTTCTGAAAATGGAGAAAAATAACCCCACTTTATTTACTTACCATGATGCACCTGAAATAAATGTAATTATAGTAATATAAAGGACCACATTCCTTATTATAAATATAATTTTATGTGGGGGCAAAGTTCTGTGTTTGGGAAATGCATTCGGCTACAACGACGTGTTTATAAAAGATACGGGAGACGAGCATTTCTAAACCCTCGTGGACAAAGCCAGGTAGAGAGCGGCCCAGAGCTGAGGGCATGGGGAGCAGTGTAAAAGTCAGGTAACAAGAGTTGAGGTCGAGGACATGCGGACGAAAGTTCGGTTCGCGTGGGGTGGGAGATGTGTAAAACATGGGCGAGACAAGAAAGTGAAATGAGTTTGAGAAAAGCATCACTATCATTAGTGCGCACCTCTATCCAGAATCACTCCCCTTCCCCCGCCCGCTCTCCCTCGTGAACCCCCCCCCCCTCGTGAATGCAATGTAGTCGCCTGTGCGATAGAGCTAGGAGGGAGACTGGACACTTCCCCTACCCCCCTCCTCTCTGACGACTTTATTCCGCGATGCACATCACCCCTGACTGTCACCTCCAGTAAACACCATGTTTCCTGACCTGGCTCGCCTAGTCTTTCCCAGTACACGTTTGGAGCAAGCGTACTGTATTTACAACATTGAAATGAAAATTAAACTGAAAATATTGCATTGAATTTTAAGACCAGTTTTGAATGTCATTTGTTAAGAGAAAAATGTTATATCTTAAATGCGTTTTTTTTTAAATAGTGTGGATTACTCGACAACTTCAAAAATAAAACTAGTTAATATCATAAAAAATATAAGTAGTAGAGTACACCGTCAAAACTAAAATTAGTCTGCACCATCAAAAATAAAAAATATTTTACACCGTAAAAAATAAAAATAGTTTACACCATCAAAAAGATTACAGTAGTTTACAACGTCGAAACTTTTTTCATAAATTTAATAACGATTTTTATATAAAATGTTTCAGCGAGGGGAATAATGTTTTACACTCTATATTAATAATACTAACTGAACAGACACTCTTAAAACTAAACATTTATGATATTATACTACTAAAATTTACTTAAAACTAACAAAATGTTTCTTATATTTAAAAAACAACTTAAAACTAGTCAACTCCGTATCTACTCACAAAAATAGGTCAAAAATGACCTAGAATGGCTTGCAACACTGTCACACTCGCAGATACCCAACAACTTTGAAAATGAAAATTCTTAAAAACTACTTAAAATGATATGCTCGAACAACCCCATCACACACACATCAAAACATTACATTCGTTAGAAGTACTCAAGGTCTATTCACTCATTATTACAGACATCCTTCACCAGATGACATTCTGAGCATAGTATAGGACAGAGATATATGCACTCCGAATACACTAGGTATATCCGGCGTAGTTTCCTCATTTATTTTTCTCGCTCCATAATTCATACTCACAATCATAACCAACACCCACCCTTCAAAATTCTTAGAAATTACTTAAAATGATATGCCTAAATCACTACTTCACACTTGCATCAAAACATTATATTCGTTAGAGTTACTCAAGGTCCATTTATCCGTCAAATCATACATCCTTCTCCATACAACTACAATCTGAACAAGCTTGGAAGCTTAGGTTATGCATCTTCCCCTCACGGTAGGCGTAAGTTGAGCAGTTTTCCATTTTTTTTTTTTAGATGTTCCATAATTTATACATCTGTCAACAAAAAGCCACCCTTGAAAAATCCAAACTCTACTTAAAATTAAATTATATGCCCAAACCACCTGTCACACAAACACACGAAAACATTTCATTTGTTAGAGTTACTCAAGGTCCAGTTATCAAATCAGACATCCTTCTCCATACAACTACAATCTGAACAAGTTTGTGAGCTAAGGTTATGCACCTTCCCCTCGTGCTAGGCGTAAGTGGCGTTGTTCTCCCTTCCTTTTAGCTGTTCCATAAATCACACCTCAATCACACAACAACCCACCCTTGAAAAATGTTAAAAACTACTTAAAATATGTCAAAGTAGTTAAAACCGCTTAAAAAGTAACTAAATAGACAAATATTGTAAACGTGAAATGAAAATAATAAAATTTCATTCAAATTAGTAAAACTTGTCGTAAAAGTTTAACTGAAATTGTACAAACATGAAACAAAGATAATAAAATTTCATTCTATTTGTTAAGATTTGTTATAAAAGTTGAACTGAAATTGTATAAACTTGAAAAAAGTTAGTAAAATTTCATTCAAATTGTTAAGACTTGTCATGAAATTAAGCAAATTTCATTCAAATTGTAATGTATTTGACTATTACCAGAAAAGTTACACTAAAATTGATAAAAATTGCGGTGGAAATTTTTATTTAATGAAAAAGTGCTCAAATGTTCTTAAACCTTATTCACTCACATAAAGTCTAGTAAAACAGGTGGTTGACTTTCAATGAGAGCTGAACGCAGGTTAGGCAGGCTGAGAGGTAGCCCGCTCAGATTATTCACTCACATAAAGTCTAGTAAAACAGGTGGTTGACGTTCAATGAGAGCTGAACGCAGGTTAGGCAGGCTGAGAGGTAGCCCGCTCAGACAGGTGAGCGCTGGGGTCCCTGCTCCGCCAGGCGGTCGTAATCCCAGGCGAGTTCCGAGGTGCCTTCTCCGGCAGGCTAGCAAGTGGCCGGGCGTGCTGTAAATTCGGGTTCCTTTCACCATCGGGGCAGAAGCTAGGAACCAATGGTGGACAGATCCATTGACCATCGTGGAAGAGCCCCGCAGAGGTAACCAAGTGGCTGGTGTACCCAAACAAATCGACCCCGGCAGCGTGGACCAGTTCTCAGTTGGCACGATACACCCGTGCACTGGAGGGGAGATGTTGGCCCCATAAAGTCAGAACAGCAAATGGCGAGCTGAGGGCAGGACCCTCTATTTATATGCCAGACACCTTCCCTTGTCGCAAAAATTGAATATGTATGTGTATATATATCCAAAATACCTAACATGAAATAATTAAATTTTTCTAATGTTTTTTAGTAAATGTTAACTGAATTTAACATGAATTAAAAGGATTTAATGAATTTTCTGAAATTTAGCATGTATATGTTGGAATTTAAAGTGGAATACGTGAACTTATTAGGGTTTAAGTGATTAGTTTTGAATTACATTCTTATTTAATGTTTTTGTATATGAACAATTGTAAATCCTATGTGAGCTTTTTGCAATGCGAGGTTTTTTAACCCAGAACGTTATACATTTAAACTACGTGTTGTGTGGTGATGCAGAGAGAGAAAGAGAGGGAGATGTATTCTCCTGTAGATTATACATTGTAAATCTAGGTGCTGCTGTATCCTCTGACATTGTATCCTCTGATGTTGTAGCCTCTGATGTTGTAGTGGACGTCTGATGTTGTAGTGGACATTTGAGTGGGTTGAGGCTGACGTGTTTTCATCATGGGATTTTGCAAACACTGTGAATTATGGCGACACTTGTTTTTTCACAGAAGTGGATCTGTCATTTCTGGACCATTTTTACTTACATTTTAATTAGTACTTTACCAATATTTAATTATGTGACTATTACATTACTCCTTTAATGTAATATGGGTGGACATTTCGCATTTTAGTAGATGCTTGACATTGAAATGGATGCTTGGCACTGTAGTAGATGTCTAACTCTTGGTGCTGCTAATGTACATGCAAATACACACACAAAGAGACCTTGGCAGCTGACGAGTTAATACTGACAAAAAATTAATTTATTCCTCCCTATATAATGCATGGATTCAAAATAGCCTTCATTTTCTGTTAAATTCGCTTAAATTTATTAAAAATAATGTGAAATTTAATGGATTCCAGCTTCGATAGCAGCCATTTCAGGCTGGATTCATGTTATTTCATTAATATTACATCAGAAAAGTACTATTTTTAAATAAGTTTATATTTTTTCAAATTAACACATTTTATGCTAGATAGTATAGTCGAAAATCTTGCATGGAAACTTACAGAGAAATCTACATGTGAAATACAAATTTGTCTCTGCTACGCACAAATATTTGAAACAAATTGAATATGTATGTTTTAAATTATCCTAACATTTAAAAACATTTGGTTTTAATGAAATTTTTTCAAAAGGTAAAAAAAAAATTACTTGTGTATTGCTTAAATCGAATGATGTGTTTTTTTATTTAGCAAGTGAAAATATCTCATGTACAAAATAAGTTGTTTCATTGATTCCCAGATTTCTGTGAAAATATCTCTTGTAAAAAAAATCTGTTTTATAGATTTCCCAGATTTCTGTGAGATTTTAAAAATTATATGGGAAAAATATACTTGAAACTTAAAGTTTATCGGATTAGAATTCATATTAACTTCAGGGAAATAATTTTATCATTAGGACTTGGGAAACTTTTTTTTCTTCGATGCCAATGCAAACAAGCCATCCCTTACCTTCAAGAATATGAGAAATCTACCCCACTGAACAGGTTAATGGCCAGGCGAAAGTAAAAGTTTGGGGTGGGCCATAGGGTAGAGGGAAGGTAAGCAGCTTAGTCCACTTCACATTCCTGGATAGAGGGCAGTTTTTGCAAACAGGTTAATGCTTTTGGATGAGTCCTAACTTAGTGTCTTGAGTGGTGTCTGGCAGGTGGAGAGTCTCCGACGTGGTGGACAAATACGCGTTCTGGGGTGAAGGTGGTGAAGGTGCCAAACCGAAACAGGCAGTAATCCAGCTACCCGAAAATGAGTTCTGGGCTGTGGATCAGGGAGGAGGCGATACACGAAGACGCGCTCTGGTTTAGGGGTGGTTGGTTGGGGGAGGGGGACAGGAGCTTTCATCCATCCTTGCTGACCAGTGCCATCTTTAGGTTAATGACAAGCCTCTCCCTGGATACACATCCCTCTCTGTTCTTCCGACCTCGCAGTCAGGACAACATTTGACGCGATAGAATTCACCGCTCGATTTCTTCTAGTACTATATACTATGGGGGGTCACATCTCGTTCGCAGTCTTTATAAACTACAGTGCGAAATATTTTTACAAGTTTTACTTTAATAATTTATTGGGAAAATTGTTTGTGTGCTAAGCCGATATAGTGCATCCATGTTTTATAAGTTTTTTTTATCATGACAGGTACGTTTCTGAGCTTGGTCTACAAAAGTTCATAGGATTTTCAACTACCATTTGTGTTAACTAGTGCAGCGAATTTCCCAGACTTAACGGAATTAGTGTTAACATTATTCGGCTCGATATAGTACGTCCGTTATTTTAAATAATTTTTCTTCGAGGAAGTTTGTGGATTTGTTAAAATAATCTACGTTTTTATATAGTGTTGGCGGATAAGTCTCCCTATGCTTCGAAGGAACTTGTGTTATTATGTGGTATCGGGGTAAGATTTTCTCTACATTTACGTAATTCTTTTCCCTTTCACGCTGAGAAAGACATGATTAAATTTTTCGTGGATAACAACATTCTTGATTGGAAAAAATTAACAGGTAAACAGGGCATTTAATCATTTCTTCATTCTGCTGTTTGAAATATATATTTATTCATTTTATTGCCTGTTCCTTATACTTTCTGCATATTACAATTTCTCTTGTGGGTATCATTACCTATTTGGAAACAGTCATTTTGTATTCAACTCAAGTTCCCATAATTTCAGCTCAGTTGCCTAGTGGCCGTTCTCCACATCTCTAGTCATGCTTATAAGTCTCCGCAAATCCTATACTAATGTCATTCCTTCAGCAACCTCGCAGTCGGATGGACATATATTAAAATCATGGAGGGTATGTGCAGAACTGACAGGCATCATGTAGTTTTGTTCATTATGAGTCCATTCGTTTTACTTCTCTAACATCAGCTATTTAATTAATTTCGAAACGCATATCTAATCAGATAGGATAGGATAAAATTTCATTTTAAATAAAACATGAGTTCGTAGAAATACGTGCTAGTACAACCTCACAGCCGGAAGGAAGTATATTAAAATCGTTTAATTTAAATACTCATTAAACACTCCTACATTTCTATACAGACATTCGAACTGAACGGATGTGTCGTGCTGCTACCCTCTCCCAGCCTAGCATTAGTCACAAGCGAGCTCAGTCATGCACCATCTTCCCAAGTAAATGGACGTGTTTCTCATCCTCCTTGTACAATTTCAAGTAGTGTAATTTATATTGATACATAGAACTCGTTACTTAATTTCATACAGGATACGTGCATATGTTTGTTTGTCTGAAATATATTTAGGTAATATTCGTTTAAAGACTCCTAATTTCTCTCATGTAATAAGTCAGGGCTGTTATTATTCATTTGGAAAAATCGTTTACACTTAATATACACCTCATAATTGTATCTTTCAGAGTGGCCTATCAACCACCACTACCATCTATGAAACCCAAAAAAAAAACTTTATGCCACTCTTGCACAAAACTCAACACATATATACCTTATACAATATAGCAGTCCCTTCAGTCGAGCACCAGTCGTCGTGCAGACAACATCACTCCTCTATATACACCCCTTTCCCAACACCCACCTCAGTACCATTCCAGAGCTCAGAGGGTGAGGATCTTCTTAGCTGCTCTCTGCCCCAAAAAAACATAATGTGCCCAAACGATACACTTATCAAATATAAAAAAAAATCCATCAAAGAAATTTGATCAGACAAGTTTGCTGGAAAAACTTTGATCAATCACATTTTTCATCCGATTTAATCGGATTAGGAATATGGATTAAAAATAGTGTTCTGATAGAGATCAGATTCAGATCGGATTGAGGATTAATCCAATCAATTGTATATCAAATCTATAATCCGATTAATCAAAAGTGGGGTTAAACCGGCATGCCCCTACTACTCTTATGTTGCCAGCCCAATGCCTTGACCTTCATTTCATGAGGCGTGTGAGGAGATGAAATAGCATACAGACCTACACACCCGACAGATCGTGTACGGTTAAAATACCTGCACTGGCCTACATACTCGCCTGACTTGCCATCGCAAAACTCACCTACGATGTTGAAGATGCGCTCAGGCCTACACACCCACTTCGCCTAAGCCGAGGACGCATTCTACAGGTGCAACGATACATGCTACACACTGATGCAAACAGAAAGCACAATGTAAAGGAAAAAAACAGTTATACATTTTTACCACCAGCACAAGCGTAGGGGTGCTAGACAAGACCATATCAGCATAACATAATTACCTCACTACAAAAAACCGAAATCATCAGCCATCACCCATGACACAAGCATCGTCCGACCATTGTTGCATGATCTGTAAGGCAGCCCAAGCAGTCACTGGGACTGCACAGAACACCAGCTGAGAGAGAGAGAGAGAGAGAGAGAGAGAGAGAGAGAGAGAGATGTGTCAGAGCTCCAGATCAGCTGAGTCACACACTTGCCAACCAGCATCAGGTGCTGCGACACGACCTGACCGTCCTTACGAACCGACTGAAACGAAACCATTACCACGAGAGAGACGACGCCGAGGCAAACAGCATTTACTAATCAATGTGCAAGCATTGATTATGTTAGGCGAAAAAGTACCATTATGAAGTGTGCGGAAACAATAAAGCCAGCACATTGATGCAAAGGAAAATGGTTATAAGTACTTATCAACCAGCACAAGCACAAGTTGTTAAACAATCAAGATCAGGCTGGTCAGAACGACCTCCTTACGAAACACAATCATCACATGCTGCCATCACTAGCAGCGGATAACACATCCGACCTGCACCCGTGTACCGAGCCTTCCTTCAATGCCAATAATTACTGTGTTCGCATACCGATCCTGAACTTATAGACAGTCGTACAATATCTCCAATCAGCACATGTGTGCCGAACCTTCAATGCATGTACTTAGAAATTGTCTCTGCGCACTCATGTACCGAGCCTGTAATTATAGGTAGACATACTCTATTAGACCTTCATTTCTCGTACTTACATCATGCCTCCCACCACCGGAGCCCAAGACCATGCACGGCCTACACATCTATTGTTCGTCTTGTATTGCACCTTCAGTGTGAAGGACATCCATCGTTGACATGACCTCCCTGGGACAGAACTTCGTCTGTATAAACCGAATGAAACCGGCCAATAGCAAAAATGTGTCCGGCCCCTCCGCCGCACGAGTAGCTTGTAAAGCTGCGATCGACTAACAGCGTGCAAGTCGGAGGATGGTACTAGCCGAGAGAGAGAGCGAGAGCAAGAGAGAGAGAGAGATGCCAAGGTGGCAAGCCAGTTGAATGCATGTTCCTTTACAAGAGGGTAACTAATGCCTGACCGTAACCACATATAAAAACAACATACATTAGTTGTGCAAGAGAGATATGACATTTATAAGCTAGAAGCTCATTACGAAACGAATTGCCCATGACAAGTAAGCGGGTATCTCAACACACATACACAGATACATTTCAAATAAGTAAGTAATCTGTTTTTATAAGATGCAGAGCATAGGTTTACCATAACTGGTGTAGTAGTTAAGACCTGTAGGCCGCGAGCGCATCTCGTCGTCTTGAACTCACTGGAAGCAATGACCGTCCTGCCTTTCCATACACAGTATACTACATTACCAACCGAGAAAGCAACTCGACACATGCTATTGAAAGGAACTAATGCATGTACCATGACAGCGGTGAAGATAGTGTAAAATCCTTGAAAATAAGATATCGTAGGTTAAATTCCCATAGAGATTGGTAATGCATGCTGACATCAAAGTAGTAGTCATTGCATGTTCGCCCGCAGTGAATAGACAATTGTACATCGGGAAGCAAGCCCCCACTACCAAACGTAACAAAGAGCCATCGACTACAAGATCTACCCTGTACAGTGCGAGCGAAATAAGTGTATGCCTGTCATGCACACAGCAGGAAGTGTTCAAATGAAGACTAAGTTGATCATGTACAAGTTAAAGTAGCTGAGAGGTCAAATTCACAGCCAGCAGTCGAGACAGTCCGAGATGGCAATGCAAACAATCATGCTGTGTCCATAATTACAGTCATACTGTCTCCGACCTGCACTCATGTACCAAGCCTTTGCAATTAGAAGTAGTCATATTCTGTCTTCATGACCCTTCCTGCGCTCCAGTCTTCAATGCATGTGCGTACGTGCAGTTTCCATCCAGCAACCATATAGCCAGCATTGCATGTTCAGTCCAACCGTTCCACTGTGATAACTACGATGCTGTGTTTACTCATAGTGATAACTCCTATAGTGCAGCAAGTCTCGAACTCAGGTCCATACCGTCAGCTGCTTGCACTCACTATCTGAGTCTCTCCAGTCGCCTGGTAGAGTGCACAAAAGAAAAATAGTTACAAATAAAATGACTGTGTCTTTTTGTTATATAATTAGGTATTGAACACATCATGTAATGAACCAACAAAAAATTATTTTTCACACATCAACATACTCATCATCACAAATACTTGCAGCATGCCAGTCATAGGTAACAAGCAGGTCACACACACTGTGATTACCCGAGATATGAACTGTTATCATATAGTGATAAAATCACTTTGTTGTCGAGCGTGGTGGGAAGCAGACCTTTACATTCACCTACCGATGGAATTATCAGTTAATGACTAACACCACCGGTATCGTCAACAGCAAGGAGCCCTTGCAAACATTACGGTATCAATGTTACCAGTGTGGCGATACCTTTAGTTAATGCTATAATGCATGGCATCACCCATAGTCTTAGTCTGTCTAACCTTCCTCGCACAAACTCCATCTACAAACATTTACCTGCAACTGGACGAATAGATTCTTGGCTGTCAAAGTAGTGCTACAGTTACAGACACACCAGGAGCCGGTGTAAAACACAACCGGAGCTAGCAGCAACAGCAGCAAAAGAAAAAAACAAGGTACCTCCAACATGGAAAGATGAACAAGTGTAAAGAAGTCGAATTACCATCTTCGAAGGCTAGACATAAAACGACTCGATAAGATAACATATTTCAGTCATCTACTGCTGAGACAAGCCGAGACGAGCAATACAATCTAGCATGCAGTGTGAATAATATACAAGCGAGCATCATATAGAAACGGATATCACTTCGCCTGCGAGCATGGTAGAAAGTGGATCGTGAAGACTATAGTCACCTACTACGATTGTGTTCTCTGCTACAATATGAAGACGGAATCGATGGCTGAAGACTTACCACCTGTAACACCGACCATATCAACGACAGCAAGGGGTCCCAAAGAGTCATTGCAAGCATTAAGATATCAATGTTACTATTCCACTGTGATAACTGTGATGCAAAGCTTACCCGCATGCATGTTCTGTATAAGCATAACAAGATGTGCAAATGTCATGTTCGTCGTTCATCGGGAAGCGAGTGCAAGCAATGCGGCAAGACATTGCCTAAGCACGCCGGTGCCAGATGTTATGAAGAGAGTCACTGTCCATATGCCACCGTCTACAAGACCTACATATGTGTGAACTGCTGTGCGGTGTAGACCAATAAGAAAGCCTGGTATGCTCACAGCAGGAAGTGTTCTGCAAAAAAAAACTGTCGCCATTAATGTTTTGCTTGAATGAAGAATAAGTTGAGCATGTATAACATATTTATATGCAGTCTTATGCCATGTCTGTAAAATAAAGGTAAAGTGTATAAATATTATGTCTATGTTATTCATCTAACAAAACCCACGCTAATATTAGGTCCACCTCCATCACTAGAATTAATATTTTTTTTATATAGTGTCAAGTCTCGAACTCAGCTCCCTACCGCCGGCTGCTTGAGCAATACACACACAGATGCGCTCGCTATCTTCGCTTCTCCAGTCGATCGTTAGAGTGCACGACCATCGTCTGCTAGGGTCGCGGAAGTCTTCAACTATCTTCGTTACCCCTGTCAGAGGGGAACATCAACAATATTTTGCCTTGCCGATGACGATAGCTAGGAGCACTCACGTCGACACACGTGACCGAATTTCGACGTACAGCATGCAGAACACTCACCTATGCTTACAGTACACTATTTACAGAGGTAGTAATTTGAAGACACGCATTATATGACTTGTAAAGGCATACATTTAAACCAGTGGCCCTGCAAGAGATGGCAGCACTGCTACATATTGTTGATGAGCGATAAATTAGTTATAATCACCTACCAAACAAAACGTATTGCACAAGCAATGAGCACTGTACATCGCATCGGTCGTTGCTAGACAAGACCATGCGTGTGAAAACACACATTACACGACTTGTAAAAGCATACGTTTTAACCAGTGGCTATGCATGAGACGACGGCACTGCTATATATTGATGATGATGATATATAGAATAGTTATAATCACCTACAATCATCACGTATTGCTCAAGTGACGATCACTGTACGTCACATCAGTCGATGTTAGACAAGACCATGTGTCTGAAAACTGATGTGGCATCCCTGGTTACTACACCCTCCGGCCAAACTACGCTGCAGTACAGAGGCACACGTACGTCACGTTAGACTAAAATAAAAATACTATGAGTTGAGAAGCAGGGGTAGCAACACGGTTGTCACTGCTACATATCAATGCAAACAGATATAAAACAAAACAAAAATTAAATGTAAAGGAAACTAGTTGAAGCACTTACCAACCAACGCACATTGCAAAAGTGTCGAGCATTGTACGCGAGTTATATGATGCCAATCAAGACCAGGCAGCTCTATCTAGTAAGGTAGAGTAGCAAACGACTTCCTTACGAACTGAGTGAAACGAAACCGTCAAATTCAGAGTACAGCCAACCCTCTCAACACTAGCAGCAGAACACGCCCGACCCGAGCGACGGCATTGAAGCTATTAGAAAAATGGCTTCTTGCAGAAACACCACAAATGGATTTCTGAAGTATTCACCATCTTCGCTCGAGATGATGTTTGCTCTTCGAAATTCGAATAACATCAACAAAGACAATTCCGCCAATTTCACATGATGTACTGTACATATTCTCATATTTCGTCAGTGGGATTTAAGCTTTTTGTATGCATTCTGTAAACATAAATCGCAGGAACCATGACAAGCAGCCATGATCTTGACCTTGTATGATGTCATGAGACCTTTACCTTGAACTGACCTTGGATGACGTCATGTGACCTTGGTTAGGGATGAAGGGGCACAATATTTTTCCTATAACTCAATCACGGGAACACTCTGAGAAAATCAATTTACCTCGCTCTACAACAGCAGGAACCATGACAACAAGCAACCATTACCTTGACCTCGGATGATTTCATGCGAACTTGACCTTGACCTTTGACCACTATCTCGAACAAAATATACCACTTAAAAGTGAAATCATAGGGAAAAAAATCATAAGACCTTGGCAGCTGAAGACGGGCCCCATCTACCGCACAACAGATATTCAGTTCCCGAAGTATGTCCAGGACCTCCTTATCAAACCAATGGCTTTCTTCTTCGGCATCTACCTCAGTGAAGAAATAAGCGGGTCCACTTACATACATGGGGAGATTTTTCAAAGGTTTGATTCAAAAAGGCCGAAGAAACCGTGAATGGACCATAGTCCATTCAAAGGAAGACGTCGCTTGAAAACGTTTGCTTGTATTCTGACTGTGGAGAACCTTCGAATCCCCACTTGCAATTCAGGGTTAGCTTTAAACTGTTCTGAACTGCACTGTGAAATAGGTCCTTCTGATCCTCCTGAAGACGTGTTCGAGAAGTGGCGGCAGGTTGAATTATTCCCAGACGTCAAGAGCATGCTCTCAACCATAGTAAAATGCACAGTATTAACGTTGAAGATTTCTTTTAATATCGGAGCCGAAAACATAATAAAAATGTGGTTACTCCCATTGTTTGTAGACGTCGTAAGTACTCTGAATTACGTGAAATCTCTCCTGCCTAATGTTATTAAAAAAAACTGCTTATTTTTCGTTAATATAGCTTGTTGCAGTTATAATTATAAAATACACGCCTTGGAGACATTATCATGCACACATGCTATTACGTTGCTTAAACGTATTCCCCTGTTATTTTCCACTGTCGTGGCATCTCGATAGCGGTAATAATTCACTCCAGTCGTGATTACGCATATCGTCGGAAATGCTGGACGGAAAAGGACGCGCCAGTCTCGTCAGTCGCGTTTGATAATCTCGGCGAGTGACGCGCGATAATGAGTAATCATATTTCCCCGCAGCGTACTTGTCGAGGGGTTGGACCGGGGGGGGGGGGGGGTTGTCTGGTTTAGTTTCGCTGGAATGTCTTGCGACACTCGTGTGTTAATATCTCGCCCGGGGGTCGCAGGTCGCGACAGTTACACAAGGCGGAGCTCAGCTGGTGATGTCGGCAGCTTCGCATCAAGGCCTGACTTCACCATGCATGGGCGTATAGGTAATTAAATGCTAAATTCGGACAAAGATATCTCTTAGTCGTTTTTTTTTGTGGTAGTATTTTCAACTAAAGATTTTATTGTTAGCTAAACCTTCTAAATTGCAATTTTTTAAAATTTTAATTGCACATTGTGACATTCTATAAATAATGAAAAAGTGCATATAAAATTAAAAATTAAAATTTAGAAGGTTTATAAATCTAGATGCGTTCAAACTCTAACAACAAATCTTAGTTGAAAATACTACCACAAAAAACGACTGGGGGGGGGGGGGTTCAGAATTTAACATTTGATTCCCTATACGCCTATGCATGATAAAGCCTGGCCTTAAACCGGATGACAAGCACGGCTGATAACTTCCTGCATCACTGCCAACGCAAGAAAAAAATCACTTTTTATGGCTTGATACTAATGTCCTGAGGGCTACGTCTGGCTGGAAATTGGAGATGGGGACCTGTGGTGAACCTGCGGCTAAAATGCCTGCTCCTCCACCTAGGCAAACCTGGTTCGATTCCCGGCGGTCACCTCCCCCCCCCCCCCTTTTCAGGGATATTTTCATGTGGGAATTGTGCCGCATGATGCGGCTGGTCGTCGAGTTTTCTCGGCGATCTCCCGTTTCCCCGCCCTTGTATTCCGGTGCTGCTTCATTTACATCTCGCTTCACTATCATCGGCTGTCAAGACCCAAAATCCCTCCACTCCAATATATATATATATATATATATATATATATATATATATATATATATATATATATATATATATATCTTAAGTCACCCCTGTCCATTAAGAGGAGTGTGAAGTAAAACTTTTTTTTGTGAAATCGTTGTTTCGCGTATTGGCGTATCTCGGTAAATATATGTTCTGTAAACACGACCTTTTGCTAGAAAAGGTAAAAAAAACTATTATCCATGACTATGTTTTTACTTTTAACATATTAAGTACATTCACGGAGAAAACAATTCGTGAAAATTGTCAAATATCGCATTTTCGAAGCTTACCTATGCAGTTTCCTTAAGCGGCAAGAGAAAAGTACAAACATACGGACGTAGCTTAACATGTGGGCTTTCATTGCATGTAATAAAATCCCACACTGTTACAGGTCTGATTTGCACAGTACAGGAACACGACGGAATCACTGCACGTCTTGCGCGTAGGAGCGATGAGGCACTAGGCGTGCTTGTTCGTGTCGCCCGTATCGCCCGCTCGCTTCGCTTCTTGACCTGGGACTCGCGGGTTCACACTCCTCTCAAGGGCTCAGGTACGTCAACTCGTACACTAGACGCAGAGTAACTCCGAGCCTGGCCGACCAGTACAAACGGGATGTAACTGTAGCAGCCATGGAGGAGGAGGCGAAGCCGCAAAGCGATAACGTGTATTTGATACCAGCACGGCTGCAGCTACTGTACAGAGTGAAAATGTAGTCTCTTTGTCGAGAGTCTAAAGCAGACGTTGGTATAGCTAGCACGTCCACATTTCTTATACACGCTTTCCTTTACAGTTTGTATCTGAGGTTTGTATGTGTGAAGTTCGTCCCTTCTGCAGTCAGCGCTCTGTGATCCGTAGGAGACAACACAGTGGAGTACGTAAGGCACAGCATTATACATTCAAATGCCTGCAGTTTTGTCAGCGAGAAATGGTTCACGATGTTCTGCAGTCTGTGGGAAACGAAGCGAGATTGAGGGAACCATCCATTCGACTTGAGAAAACGCAGCCGAGGCGAGGCATCTAAGGCGACGGCTGTGTCTCGTACCACAGTACAGACAATCACGAGGGAAGCTAATCAGAAACAAGCAGGCGAAAGAAACGACTTTCTCAACGCCTAACAAGGAACGGAAGGAAAACTTCTAAATACGACCTTGATAACTTCGACGAAGCTGTGGTACGACATAATGTTTACAATTTGTACCTAGATGAAAAACGTGTGTCGACTGTCGAAACTCTTAAGACTTAAGCTAAATTAGGATGACATAAATTACCAAGGAAGAAATTCAACTTTAAGAACAACTTTGAAGAAGCTAGGATTTAGGTGGCAAAAAAACAAAATCTAAATGCCTGGTTTTAATGGAAAAATCAGATATTCGGCAAAAGCGTATAGAATAGGTCAAAAGTATGCGGCGATACAGAGATGAGAAACGTGCAATTATTTACATGGATGAGTCATACATTTTGTCGTCGCACGTGAAAAATAAAATGTGGAGTGTCATGTCTTCCAACGGTCTGCTAGCACCTGTAACAAGAGGTAAGCTGGAGACTAAAACGGTTTTCTCCCTAACGCTCTTGCAATAGGAGGTTATCACAAAAATAATACTAAAGAAAATTATTAAAAATGGATTAACGAGTAATTAATACCAAATCTTTCACCTGGCAGTATTTTTGTGGTAGATAATGCTCCCTATCGCAATGTAAAGGTAAACAAAACACCTACTTGCAGCTCAACTAAGATGTAAATGCAGCAGTGGTTAGGTAAGGAGAGTATTTAGTTTACTAGCGACATGCTAAAACCAACTTTGTATGACCTCGTAAAGCCACACAAACCTCAGCCAGTGCAGTACTCGGCAGACAGACTACTGGGAAATCATGGCCATACACTACTTCGTCTGTCACCCTATCATACGGATTTGAATCTGATAGAAAGCATCTGGGCTAAAGTTAAAGGAGAAATCGCTACAAAAATATGTTACTTGCAATTAGACAGCCGTGGAAAAACTCTGCGAGGACATATTTAACCGCGTGGGGCCAGAAAACTGGATACCGTTTTGCAATCACGTCCAGACACTCGAGAAAGACTATTATGACAATGATGTGCGATCTGACATTGAAATTGATAAAGTGATTATACATTTATGTGGTGCGTACAGTGATATTAGTGGCAGCAGTGACGTATACACATCAAACTCATCGGCTGGAGCAATGGGTGGCATTGAAGAACTGCCGTAGTACTTCATACCTCAGTGGTAAGTAGTCAATGTTTTCTACTTTTCTCTACCTGCTGTGAAGGCTTTGTTTTATTCCTGTTTCTCTACTCTTTCTCCCGCCCCTCCGCGCGTGTGCCATCCTCCCCTCCATATGTGTGACGTAGCCCAAGCTCTGAGTTATTCTGCGTCTAGTGTACGTCACTCGCAATTAGCACCTCAGAACAATTACTGTACTTCAAGGGACAAGCAGTGCTCGTCTTCAAAAACCCCTTGTTGCTGTTCAACCGTATGAACAGATTAAAATTAAATATATAAACTTTAAGGCACTTATACTCGTGTGAAAGTGCATTCATTACTTTGTGAGATAGATTTAAATTAAGTGGATGTTGGGTTAGCGACAATACTAATTGACACTCAGCGGAAATTACGTTTCATCTGCTTATTACCAATCACTGGAAATATTATTCATACATTACTGTGACTTCACTTGAAAAAATTGTGAGCATTGGCTTTAATAACATGGCTATTAAAATATGTCACCATAAAAAAGTACAAATCACGCACCGTGGCGACGTCTTGAAACGAGTTGTTGAGGAAACCGGAAAGGACGCCTCCATCTTGTTTATGCATCCGTGAGGTTGAAACTCTTTCAGATAGATTTAGAATACGACAACGACGAATAATATTGGCGATAACTTTTAATTACTGTTTAAAACCGTTATAAATACTTAAAACATTACCTACTCTATGAAAAGATGAATTCGAGCTATTTATTTAATGTATATAAACTCATAATCTGGTGTCTGAACTTGTAATATAGTGGTAAAGTTGCCACGTCTGCTAGAAAAGTGTATCTTTAGGGCGTGAGTTCAATATTCCGTCGAACCCCGGTACGTAAAGAAAAAAACTATATTTGGCAACCGGTCAGTAATTTTCGTCAAAATTAAAAATAACACACTCGTACTCTAGTGACTTCAACTCATTTAGAAGAAAATGAATGAAACTATACTAGTAAGCAATCAATTTATGTAAAAGGCGAACAGTAATATAGCAATATTAGCGGCTGGTATACCGGATCGTGCACCAAGCCTTGCACAAGCTTCACCCCCCCCCCCCCTCATCACCCTCTTCAATAAGTTATTAACTGTACTTTACTGCTTCAACTACCATTTATATATTTATATATTTGTAAATATCCAGGAAAACTAAAGTAATTTAGCTGCATACAAGCAAACTTCTAGCCTGCCTGTGATTGGCCGAGGACTTTAACAAATCAAACAACAGTACACCAGACCAGACAAAGACTCGACTGCCTGGGGACTGTTTCCGCGACCTTGGCCTGACCTTGGGAGGGCAAGTGCGGGTGTTGGGCAGGAAGGCGAGCGCACATCGATACCTTGGCTCGGCGGCGCCCCGTCCCAAAAACGCCTGCGCTCAGACCCGATTACCCGACCATTGTTTGGGCCGAGGAAGTGGTGCTTGGCGCTCCGGGGCGTGAGGGTTGGTACCTTGGCTGGCGGTCACCCATCCCAGAAGTGACCGCGCTCACACCCGATTCTCAGGAGGGGAGTTCTGAGGGTGGTTGTCGTCAGTTGTGGGGTCGACATCGCTTGCACCCTGGCCGCTGGGTAGACTCCCAAGAGAACAGCAACAATCATGGATGACACGTCTGGAGGACGTACAGACAAGCCAAGCAGACAAGCCAATGTGACTAAGACTGATGAGTTCCTCAAACCCAAACCGAAGAAAGTCAGCAAACTGAAAAACTAATCAAGAGATGGCTTCCAACTCGACATGACAAACAGGTACGACTCCTTGTCCGACACAGATAGTGACAAGGACACAGACCAACCTGAACCAAAAAAGAAACGAAACAAAACAGTGACAACAAAACCCAAAAACAAAGAACAAATACACAGCAACATCTCACAAGACAAACTGGTCCCGGAACCCGCAAACACAGACAATGACACCACAACAACCAGAATCCCAAAATACATGGGGCCTATCATCATTGACAAAACTCTTGACCACAACAGACTCATCACATTGCTAAATGCAGAAATTGGACTGCAATACAATATCACTTTCACCCAGCAGGGAATCGAAGTTCTAACCACCACAACACATGCATGCAACACAGCAAAAGACGCACTAAAAAACAGAACATCCATTTCCACACCTTCACACCAAGAGAAGAAAAATCCCATTAAGCCATCCTCAAAGGACTATCTGCCTTCATCGACATTGACATCATAAAACAGGAACTGACAGAGCACCACATTTACTTTCAGTACATAGAACAATTTACTTCCAAGGCAGGACAAGGACCAGAGAGAACTATTCGGAAACAAGGAATCTTTAAAGTAATAATACCGAACTATGAGACAGAGCTACAACAACAAATTGACGAAATCAACAGAACTACAGTGTACTGGGAAGAATACCAGCCACGAACTGACGACATCCCCCAGTGTGCCAACTGTCAGAAGTGGGGATACACAAAAAAACAACTGTGCCTGGCCAGCCAGATGCATCAAATGCAAACAGGTAAAACCAGAAGAACACCGCCACACCAAATCTTGACTGAAACCTGCCATCATACCAGCTCACTATGTCAAATGCAAAGGCCAACACCCTGCAAACTACAGATAATGCCCAGCTTTCATTGCAGCAACGAACTCGAGGCCAAAACAAAATCACAACACAGCAAAAAACCAACCTCAACCAATGACACACAACATACAAGACAAATAAGAATTTCCACAACTACCACGAGTCAACTACTGGCAACAACGACAAGCTACACTTAACATGGAACAAGCACATCAAACTCAAATCCCATCACACAACACAACTCACCAAACCACACATGCACCCCCACCTCTGCTCACTCACCAACAAACACCAAACAAAAATACAAATACACCAGTTCTACAAAATACACAAGAACACAGCACAAACAAACAACAACACATTCAACCAGACAAACAATCAGTCACATCTACCATAAATGACATCAAAGAACTTCTTGACTACCTCAGAGACCCCCTTATCATGGACATGCTCACACACTTACGACCATACATGGAACAAACAAGGCTGGAGATGGACAAGGGACGTAGGAGATGTATAGTACTGGAGGCAATATCAACCTACTTGGCACAAGACTATGGCTGAACGACGACAGCCCTCCACCATCAACCTCATGTACTGGAATGCAAACGGAATACGGACACAAATGTACGAACTTGAACAACTCATAGAGACATATGGCCTAGACATACTACTAATCAACAAAACAGGACTAAAACCACAACATAGACTTCACGTATTCAATTACGAAACTTACAGAAATGGCAGAATAGGAGCACTGAAAGTAGGAACAGCTATAATAGTAAAAAGAACATTATAACACCACAGAATAACGCTACCCTCGCTTGACCACATTGAATCCACAGCTATTTCTGTACGTACTGGAGGAACTGGGATTGTCTTCATAGCAGCACATGAATCCCCACCAAACCTAACAACTAGCAAAAACCTAGGCAATTCCTAAACCAACCAAACCATTAGAACCAAACTTGACTACAGAAGCCGAAATAATAACTATCAAATCTCTCCCCAAAAACAAAGCCCCAGGACCAGGCAGGATAAGAAATGAAGCACTCCACCACCTCCCGGACAAAGCCATAACCTTCTTAGCAGTTACTTTCAATGCTATTCTAACACTTAACTACTTTCCACTATCATGGAAAACTGCACTAGTATTAATACCCAAACCAGACAAAGACCCATTAGTCCCTGCAAACCGTCGACCAATAAGCCTCCTCAGTACTATCAGCAAACTGTTTGAAAACATCGTACTTCGAAGACTATGGGATGAAACAGACTCAAACAACATACTACCCGATACGCAATATGGTTTCCGAGCCAACCACTCTACTATCCACCCAATGATGACTTAAGCAGAAGATGTTACTTTATCATTCCAAAAAGGACAGGAAGCCATAAACAGCAACAAAGACAAAGCATACACACTCACAACATTCTTGGACGTCGAGAAAGCATTTGACAGAGTATGGCTCCACAAAATGACCACACAAGGTTGCAGTGACTGTTACATCAAACTCCTACAAAGCTGCTTGACTGACAGATCACTAGTTGCAACACTCGATGGAGTGGAATCCGAGATAAACCAGTGACAGTTGGAGTACCACAAGACTCTACACTTTCCCCACTACTCTACTGCATATACATGGCTGACATACCAACGACAGACTGTGAAAACACTTATGTTTTTCAGACGACACCCTACTATACAAAACAGACAAAACTTAAGATACGCCACAATAGGACTCCAAAGACAACTTGTCCACCTGCAAACATGGCTTACAAAATGGCGCATTAAAGTAAACATGACAAAATCGGCTGCCTTGGCAATGGCAAGACGACGGACAGTACGGCCACGCGAAAACTTGACATTATTTGGAGAAGATGTACCATACACAGCAACAACACGTTACCTAGGACTGACCATAGAAAGGAAATTAACATGGCAACCACACACCACCAAAGCAAGACTGAAAGCAAACTCAACATACTGACTCCTATATTCCATACTGAAATCAACAAGCCTCACACATAGAACAAAAGTTACCGTCTACAAAGCCATCATACAATCTGCCATGTTGTACGGATGCGAGGTCTGGGGAAACGCAACGCGTACACACATCAAAGCCATACAAACCACCCAAAATAAAATACTACGGACTGCCATGGGAGCAACGCGACTCACACCAACTGACGAACTGCACAACAGAGCAAAGACAAAGAAAATCGCCACTATCATAAAGGACAGAAATACAGACTTCTACCACCAAACCAGTACCCACGAGAACCCCGTCATACGAAGATTAGGTACCTATGACATAGACAACACCCAGAAAGCCAAAAAAAACCTCAACTAACGACAGGCCAAGCAAATACACAACTAACTTACAACTATCAAAACATCATCCAGCCAGCAACAGATAGAGAAATAGAAAGCAAGTGCAAGGCAGATAACCAGAGCACAGCAAATATATTAAATTATAACAGGAATTAAGCAGACAGGTCCAGGACAATTACTACCAGAGAGTGGTACCCACGTGTGCGCATGGCCGGTCAGAATCACACCCATTACAATCAAAATGCACCACCACTAAAACTGTTTTCCACCCCATATCATGTCACCAAACATAAACCAGAACTAATCAACTGAATTTTACTTCCAGGATCTCATTATTTCGCTTCACCATCCACCCTCAAGATGACCAAAATCACCGCATTCCGCATTACCGTCCACCTAACATACCATTTCTTCCAGGTTCTCGCCATTCCGTTTCACAGCTCACCCCCAAGATGACCAAAAGCACAAAATTTAAAATTAAATTCAACAGAGCAGATTAATGAACATAAAGTCACTACCATTTCTATCACAATACATCACCATAGTAAAGTCAAGCTCAACTTAACTAGAAATTGCTACAAAATACTGCTCTTCATACCCATTTCATTATCACCCACACCCTCACTTTCTTTTCTAGGACCACACCATTCCAATCACAATCCATCCCCAAGATGCCACAACAATCGGATTTTGGCCAATTAAACTAAACAGCTGTAAAATTGAAATTAGAAGGCAGGAGCACTTGCGAGCAGTTGAGAACCCTGACGAGGGAAAGCCTGGAGTAGGGAGCAGCAGCGACCTCCCAGGTGACCCTAACCCCGGGAGCTTGAGCACGCTTCGCCGGTGTAAGTGTAGTGTCAGGTCAACTGGACAACTGGACAACCCCGCACGTGGATGTGTACAAACGGCACCGGGGTGTAAAAACTTTAACGGTGTCGGGGAGCACCAATCACGAGCGGGCATCTTCAGGTACTTGACACAACACGAACTCACGTCGACTTTGTGGGAGCAGGATGCTTGTGCATGCTGCCTCCTGGGTCCGACGTGGGCTAGGGCCAACCTCAACATGACAAATCCGCCAAAAAAAAAAAGCCATTACCGAACCGGGAAGGGTCTGTACGAAAGATACCGGAAAGGCTATGCTGAGCAAGGATCGACTGAAAATTCCACCCCCCCCCCCCTCCAAAAATTCTTCAACCGGCAAGGCTACCTGACTAGAGGGTGTAATCTGAGGCTCGAAAAGCATCCTGGAATCCCAATGACAGCGTAGGGCTTGGGTGAGCTTGGAAAGTCACCCCCCGCGCTGAGCGTGCAAGATCTGCAGCTGGGTCTGTCCCTGGCAAGCAAGGGTAAAGCTGGTTCCACAATACAGCGATGCGCTGCGATGCGATGAGTTGTAGCCGGTCAGGACGAAGCAAATTCCTTCGCAGCGCAACGGCGTCGAGTGCGTTGCGCGAAATTCTGGCGTTGCGATTGTCGGCGACAGCTTGCGATGGAGAATAAGAATAAGTGTTTGTTTACAAGGAGAGTTAATACACTTATTTGTTTACGTTTTGAAAATGACGATTTGCGTTTACGTCGACGTTTTTTGTATTTGTATTTTTATTGTTGCAGTACGGATGTACAAAACAGAATACAAGGCTTTTAATATGCATGGAAAAAAATCATATAAATAATTTATTAACATCAAAATGATTCACCTTCGTTTTATTATGGCTCTTGTTTTCGCTACTTTTCATCGCAAATCTCGATAATACTGCCTTGTTTTTATACTCAGTTTCGATGATTTTCGCATGTCTTTTGTTACTTGACTGAGGTCTAAAAATATTATTTCCTCCTTTGAAATAGAGAGTAGTGCCATCCCAGACGGCGCCTGTCGCTGAAATATCATCGCTCAAATAGTGAAACAGTAGCTATAACTCGTCAGCACGAAGCACGGCACGTAAAACATACTTTTTTTTTTTTTTAGTACTATGTTACGGTTCTTCGCTTAAGCACGTTAACCTTTGTACATACACTGTAAAAAAGTAGGGGGAAAGTAAGCACGTTAACCTTTGTACATACACTGTATAAAAAGTAGGGGAAAAGTTACCACGTTAACCTTTGTACATACACTGTATAAAAAGAGGGGAAAAGTAAGCACGTTAACCTTTGTACATACACTGTATAAAAAGTAGGGGAAAAGTAAGCACGGTAACCTTTGTACATACACTGTATAAAAAGTAGGGGAAAAGTAAGCACGTTAACCTTTGTACATATACTGATTAAAAAGTAGGGGAAAAGTAAGCACGTTAACTTTGTACATACACTGTATAAAAAGTAGGGGAAAAGTAAGCACGTTAACCTTTGTACATACACTGTATAAAAAGTAGGGGAAAAGTAAGCACGTTAACATTTGTACATACACTGTATTAAAAAGTAGGGGAAAGTAAGCACGTTAACCTTTGTACATACACTGTATAAAAAGTAGGGGAAAATAGTAAGCACGTTATACATTTGTACATACACTGTATAAAAAAGTAGGGGAAAAGTAACATACTTGTACAACCTTTGTACATACACTGTACTTAAAAAAGTAGGGGAAAAGTAAGCACGTTAACCTTTGTACATACACTGTATAAAAAGTAGGGGAAAAGTAAGCACGTTAACCTTTGTACATACACTGTATAAAAAGTAGGGGAAAAGTAAGCACGTTAACCTTTGTACATCACTGTATAAAAAGTAGGGGAAAAGTAAGCACGTTAACCTTTGTACATACACTGTATAAAAAGTAGGGGAAAAGTAAGCACGTTAACCTTTGTACATACACTGTATAAAAAGTAGGGGAAAAGTAAGCACGTTAACCTTTGTACATACACTGTATAAAAAGTAGGGGAAAAGTAAGCACGTTAACCTTTGTACATACACTGTATAAAAAAGTAGGGGAAAGTAAGCACGTTAACTTTGTACATACACTGTATAAAAAGTAGGGGAAAAGTAAGCACGTTAACCTTTGTACATACACTGTATAAAAAGTAGGGGAAAAGTAAGCACGTTAACATTTGTACATACACTGTATAAAAAGTAGGGGAAAAGTAAGCACGTTAACTTTGTACATACACTGTATAAAAAGTAGGGGGAAAAGTAAGCACGTTAACTTTGTACATACACTGTATAAAAAGTAGGGGAAAAGTAAGCACGTTAACCTTTGTACATACACTGTATAAAAAGTAGGGGAAAAGTAAGCACGTTAACCTTTGTACATACACTGTATAAAAAGTAGGGGAAAAGTAAGCACGTTAACCTTTGTACATACACTGTATAAAAAGTAGGGGAAAGTAAGCACGTTAACCTTTGTACATACACTGTATAAAAAGTAGGGGAAAAGTAAGCACGTTAACCTTGTACATACACTGTATAAAAAGTAGGGGAAAAGTAAGCACGTTAACCTTTGTAATACACTGTATAAAAAGTAGGGGAAAAGTAAGCACGTTAACCTTTGTACATACACTGTATAAAAAGTAGGGGAAAAGTAAGCACGTTAACCTTTGTACATACACTGTATAAAAAGTAGGGGGAAAAGTAAGCACGTTAACCTTTGTACATACACTGTATAAAAAGTAGGGAAAAGTAAGCACGTTAACCTTTGTACATACACTGTATAAAAAGTAGGGGAAAAGTAAGCACGTTAACCTTTGTACATACACTGTATAAAAAGTAGGGGGAAAAGTAAGCACGTTTAACCTTTGTACATACACTGTATAAAAAGTAGGGGAAAAGTAAGCACGTTAACCTTTGTACATACACTGTATAAAAAGTAGGGGAAAAGTAAGCACGTTAACTTTGTACATACACTGTATAAAAAGTAGGGGAAAAGTAAGCACGTTAACCTTTGTACATACATGTATAAAAAGTAGGGGAAAAGTAAGCACGTTAACCTTTGTACATACACTGTATAAAAAGTAGGGGAAAAGTAAGCACGTTAACCTTTGTACATACACTGTATAAAAAGTAGGGGAAAAGTAAGCACGTTAACCTTTGTACATACACTGTATAAAAAGTAGGGGAAAAGTAAGCACGTTAACCTTTGTACATACACTGTATAAAAAGTAGGGGAAAAGTAAGCACGTTAACCTTTGTACATTACACTGTATAAAAAGTAGGGGAAAAGTAAGCACGTTAACCTTTGTACATACACTGTATAAAAGTAGGGGAAAAGTAAGCACGTTAACTTTGTACATACACTGTATAAAAAGTAGGGGAAAAGTAAGCACGTTAACCTTTGTACATACACTGTATAAAAAGTAGGGGAAAAGTAAGCACGTTAACCTTTGTACATACACTGTATAAAAAGTAGGGGAAAAGTAAGCACGTTAACTTTGTACATTACACTGTATAAAAAGTAGGGGAAAAGTAAGCACGTTAACCTTTGTACATACACTGTATAAAAAGTAGGGGAAAAGTAAGCACGTAACCTTTGTACATACACTGTATAAAAAGTAGGGGAAAAGTAAGCACGTTAACCTTTGTACATACACTGTATAAAAAGTAGGGGAAAAGTAAGCACGTTAACCTTTGTACATACACTGTATAAAAAGTAGGGGAAAAGTAAGCACGTTAACCTTTGTACATACACTGTATAAAAAGTAGGGGAAAAGTAAGCACGTTAACCTTTGTACATACACTGTATAAAAAGTAGGGGAAAAGTAAGCACCGTTAACCTTTGTACATACACTGTATAAAAAGTAGGGGAAAAGTAAGCACGTTAACCTTGTACATACACTGTATAAAAGTAGGGGAAAAGTAAGCACGTTAACCTTTGTACATACACTGTATAAAAAGTAGGGGAAAAGTAAGCACGTTAACCTTTGTACATACACTGTATAAAAAGTAGGGGAAAAGTAAGCACGTTAACTTTGTACATACACTGTATAAAAAGTAGGGGAAAAGTAAGCACGTTAACCTTTGTACATACACTGTATAAAAAGTAGGGGAAAAGTAAGCACGTTAACCTTTGTACATACACTGTATAAAAAGTAGGGGAAAAGTAAGCACCTTAACCTTTGTACATACACTGTTATAAAAAGTAGGGGAAAAGTAAGCACTTAACCTTTGTACATACACTGTATAAAAAGTAGGGGAAAAGTAAGCACGTTAACCTTTGTACATATACTGTATAAAAAGTAGGGGAAAAGTAAGCACGTTAACCTTTGTACATACACTGTATAAAAAGTAGGGGAAAAGTAAGCACGTTAACCTTTGTACATACACTGTATAAAAGTAGGGGAAAAGTAAGCACGTTAACCTTTGTACATACACTGTATAAAAAGTAGGGGAAAAGTAAGCACGTTAACCTTTGTACATACACTGTATAAAAAGTAGGGGAAAAGTAAGCACGTTAACCTTTGTACATACACTGTATAAAAGTAGGGGAAAAGTAAGCACGTTAACCTTTGTACATACACTGTATAAAAGTAGGGGAAAAGTAAGCACGTTAACCTTTGACATACACTGTATAAAAAGTAGGGGAAAAGTAAGCACGTTAACCTTTGTACATACACTGTATAAAAGTAGGGGAAAAAGTAAGCACGTTAACCTTTGTACATACACTGTATAAAAAGTAGGGGAAAAGTAAGCACGTTAACCTTTGTACATACACTGTATAAAAAGTAGGGGAAAAGTAAGCACGTTAACTTTGTACATACACTTTATAAAAAGTAGGGGAAAAGTAAGCACGTTAACCTTTGTACATACACTGTATAAAAAGTAGGGGAAAATTAAGCACTTAACCTTTGTACATACACTGTATAAAAAGTAGGGGAAAAGTAAGCACGTTAACCTTTGTACATACACTGTATAAAAAGTAGGGGAAAGTAAGCACGTTAACCTTTGTACATACACTGATATAAAAGTAGGGGAAAAGTAAGCACGTTAACCTTTGTACATACACTGTATAAAAAGTAGGGGAAAAGTAAGCACGTTAACCTTTGTACATTACACTGTATAAAAAGTAGGGGAAAAGTAAGCACGTTAACCTTTGTACATACACTGTATAAAAGTAGGGGAAAAGTAAGCACATTAACCTTTGTACATACACTGTATAAAAAGTAGGGGAAAAGTAAGCACGTTAACCTTTGTACATACACTGTATAAAAAGTAGGGAAAGGTAAGCACGTTAACCTTTGTACATACACTGTATAATAAGTAGGGGAAAAGTAAGCACGTTAACCTTTGTACATACACTGTATAAAAAGTAGGGGAAAAGTAAGCACGTTAACCTTTGTACATACACTGTATAAAAAGTAGGGGAAAAGTAAGCACCTTAACCTTTGTACATACACTGTATAAAAAGTAGGGGAAAAGTAAGCACCTTAACCTTTGTACATACACTGTATAAAAAGTAGGGGAAAAGTAAGCACCTTAACCTTTGTACATACACTGTATAAAAAGTAGGGGAAAGTAGCACCTTAACCTTTGTACATACACTGTATAAAAAGTATGGGAAAAGTAAGCACCTTAACCTTTGTACATACACTGTATAAAAAGTAGGGGAAAAGTAAGCATGTTAACCTTTGTACATACACTGTATAAAATGTAGGGGAAAGTAAGCACGTTAACCTTTGTACATACACTGTATAAAATTAGGGGAAAAGTAAGCACGTTAACTATTGACATACACTGTATAAAAAGTAGGGGAAAAGTAAGCACGTTAACCTTTGCACATAACTGTATAAAAAGTAGGGAAAAGTAAGCACGTTAACCTTTGTCCATACACTGTATAAAAAGTAGGGGAAAAGTAAGCACGTTAATCATTGTACATACATTGTATAAAAGTAGGGGAAAAGTAAGCACGTTAACCTTTGTACATACACTGTATAAAAAGTACTGGAAAAGTAAGCACGTTAACCTTTGTACATACACTGTATAAAAAGTAGGGGAAAATTAAGCACGTTAACCTTTGTACATACACTGTATAAAAAGTAGGGGAAAAGTAAGCACGTTAACCTTTGTACATACACTGTATAAAAAGTAGGGGAAAATTAAGCACGTTAACCTTTGTACATACACTGTATAAAAAGAGGGGAAAAGTAAGCACGTTAACCTTTGTACATACACTGTATAAAAAGAAGGGGAAAGTAAGCACGTTAACCTTTGTACATACACTGTATAAAAAGTAGGGGAAAAGTAAGCACGTTAACCTTTGTACATACACTGTATAAAAAGTAGGGGAAAAATAAGCACGTTAACCTTTGTACATACACTGTATAAAAAGTAGGGGAAAAGTAAGCACGTTAACCTTTTACATACACTGTATAAAAAGTAGGGGAAAAGTAAGCACGTTAACCTTTGTACATACACTGTATAAAAGTAGGGGAAAGTAAGCACGTTAACCTTTGTACATACACTGTTAAAAAGTAGGGGAAAAGTAAGCACGTTAACCTTTGTACATACACTGTATAAAAAGTAGGGGAAAGTAAGCACGTTAACCATTGTACATACACTGTATAAAAAGTAGGGGATAAGTTAGCACGTTAACCTTTGTACATACACTGTATAAAAAGTAGGGGAAAAGTAAGCTCGTTAATCTTTTGTACATACACTGTATAAAAAGTAGGGGAAAAGTAAGCACGTTAACCTTTGTACATACACTGTATAAAAAGTAGGGGAAAAGTAAGCACGTTAACCTTTGTACATACAATGTATAAAAAGTAGGGGAAAAGTAAGCCGTTAACCTTTGTACATACACTGTATAAAAGTAGGGGAAAAGTTAGCACGTTAACCTTTGTACATACACTGTATAAAAGTAGGGGAAAAGTTAGCACGTTAACCTTTGTACATACACTGTATAAAAAGTAGGGGAAAAGTTAGCACGTTAACTTTGTAATAAACTGTATAAAAAGTAGGGGAAAAGTTAGCACTTAACCTTTGTACATACACTGTATAATAATTAGGGGAAAGTAAGCACGTTAACTTTGTACATACACTGTATAAAAAGTAGGGGAAAGTAAGCACGTTAACCTTTGTACATACACTGTATAAAAAGTAGGGGAAAAGTAAGCACGTTAACCTTTGTAGATACACTGTATAAAAGTAGGGGTAAAGTAAGCACGTTAACCTTTGTACATACACTGTATAAAAAGTAGAGGAAAGTAAGCACGTTAACCTTTGTACATACACTGTATAAAAAGTAGGGGAAAAGTAAGCACGTTAACCTTTGTACATACACTGTATAAAAGTAGGGAAAGTAAGCACGTTAACCTTGTACATAACTGTATAAAAGTAGGGAAATTTAGCACGTTAACCTTTGTACATACACTGTAAAAAAGTAGGAAAAGTAGAACGTTACCTTATCATACACTGTATAAAAAGTAGGGAAAAGTAAGCACGTTAACCTTTGTCTACACTGTATAAAAAGTAGGGGAAAAGTAAGCCGTTAACCTTTGTACTACACTGTATAAAAAGTAGGGGAAAAGTAAGTACGTTAACCTTTGTAATAACTGTATAAAAAGTAGGAAAAGTAAGCACGTTAACCTTTGTACATACACTGTATAAAAAGTAGGGAAAAGTAAGCACGTTAACCTTTGTACATACCACTGTATAAAAGTAGGGGAAAATAAGCACGTTAACCTTTGTACATACACTGTATAAAAAGAGGGGAAAGTAAGCACGTTAACCTTTGTACATACACTGTATAAAAAGTAGGGAAAAGTAAGCACGTTAACCTTTGTACATACACTGTATAAAAAGTAGGGGAAAAGTAAGCACGTTAACCTTTGTACATACATGTATAAAAGTAGGGGAAAAGTAAGCACGTTAACCTTTGTACATACACTGTATAAAAAGTAGGGGAAAATAAGCACGTTAACCTTTGTACATACACTGTATAAAAAGTAGGGAAAAGTAAGCACGTAACCTTTGTACATACCTGTATAAAAAGTAGGGGAAAAGTAAGCACGTTAACCTTTGTACATACCTGTATAAAAAGTAGGGAAAAGTAAGCACGTTAACCTTTGTACATACTGTATAAAAAGTAGGGGAAAAGTAAGCACGTTAACCTTTGTACATACACTGTATAAAAAGTAGGGAAAAGTAAGCACGTTAACCTTTGTACATACACTGTATAAAAAGTAGGGAAAAGTAAGCACGTTAACCTTTGTACATACACTGTATAAAAAGTAGGGGAAAAGTAAGCACGTTAACCTTTGTACATACACTTATAAAAAGTAGGGGAAAAGTAAGCACGTTAACCTTTGTACATACACTGTATAAAAAGTAGGGAAAAGTAAGCACGTTAACCTTTGTACATACACTGTATAAAAAGTAGGGGAAAAGTAAGCACTTAACCTTTGTACATACACTGTATAAAAAGTAGGGGAAAAGTAAGCACTTAACTTTGTACATACACTTGTATAAAAGTAGGGAAAAGTAAGCACTTAACCTTTGTACATACACTGTATAAAAAGTAGGGGAAAAGTAAGCACGTTAACCTTTGTACATACACTGTATAAAAGTAGGGGAAAGTAAGCACGTTAACCTTTGTACATACACTGTATAAAAAGTAGGGGAAAAGTAGCACGTTAACCTTTGTACATACACTTATAAAAGTAGGGGAAAGTAAGCACGTTAACTTTGAATACACTGTATAAAAAGTAGGGGAAAAGTAGCACGTTAACCTTTGACATAACTGTATAAAAAGTAGGGAAAAGTAGCACGTTAACCTTTGTCATACACTGTATAAAAAGTAGGGGAAAAGTAAGCACGTTAACCTTGTACATACATGTATAAAAAGTAGGGGAAAAGTAAGCACGTTAACCTTTGTACATACACTGTATAAAAGTAGGGAAAAGTAAGCACGTTAACCTTTGTACATACACTGTATAAAAGTAGGGGAAAATAAGCACGTTAACCTTGTACATACACTGTATAAAAGTAGGGGAAAAGTAAGCACGTTAACCTTTGTACATACACTGTATAAAAAGTAGGGGAAAATAAGCACGTTAACCTTTGTCATACACTGTATAAAAAGTAGGGAAAAGTAAGCACGTTAACCTTTGTACTACACTGTATAAAAAGAGGGAAAAGTAAGCACGTTAACCTTTGTACATACACTGTATAAAAAAGTAGGGGAAAAGTAAGCACGTTAACCTTTGTACATACACTGTATAAAAAGTAGGGAAATAAGCACGTTAACCTTTGTACATACACTGTATAAAAGTAGGGGAAAAGTAAGCACGTTAACCTTTGTACATACACTGTATAAAAAGTAGGGGAAAAGTAAGCCTCGTTAATCTTTGTACATACACTGTATAACATAAAGTAGGGGAAAAGTAAGCACGTTAACCTTTGTACATACACTGTATAAAAAGTAGGGGAAAAGTAAGCACGTTAACCTTTGTACATACAATGTATAAAAAGTAGGGTGAAAGTAATCGCTTAACCTTTGTACATACACTGTATAAAAAGTAGGGGAAAAGTAGCACGTTAACCTTTGTACATACACTGTATGAAAAGTAGGGAAAAGTTAAGCAACGTTAACCTTTGTACATACACTGTAATAAAAAGTAGGGGAAAAGTAAGCACGTTAACCTTTTAAATAACACTGTAATAAAAAGTAGGGGAAAAGTAAGCACGTTAACCTTTGTACATACACTGTATAAAAGTAGGGGAAAAAGTAAGCACGTTAACCTTTGTACATACACTGTATAAAAAGTAGGGGAAAAGTTAAGCACGTTAACCTTTGTACATACACTGTATAAAAAAGTAGGGGAAAAGTAAGCACGTTAACCTTTGTAGATACACTGTATAAAAAGTAGGGGAAAGTAAGCACGTTAACCTTTGTACATACACTGTATAAAAAGTAGGGGAAAAGTAAGCACGTTAACCTTTGTACATACACTGTATAAAAAGTAGGGGAAAAAGTAAGCACGTTAACCTTTGTACATACACTGTATAAAAAGTAGGGGAAAAGTAAGCACGTTAACTTTGTACATACACTGTATAAAAAAGTAGGGAAAATAAGCACGTTAACCTTTGTACATACACTGTATAAAAAGTAGGGAAAAGTAAGAACGTTAACCTTTGTACATACACTGTATAAAAAGTAGGGGAAAAGTAAGCACGTTAACTTTGACAATACACTGTATAAAAAGTAAGGGGAAAAGTTAGCACGTTAACCTTTGACATACACTGTATAAAAAGTAGGGAAAAGTAAGCACGTTAACCTTTGTACATACACTGTATTAAAAATAGTAAAGGAAAAAGTAAGCACGTTAACCTTTGTACATACACTGTATAAAAAGTAGGGGAAAAGTAAGCACGTTAACCTTTGTACATACACTGTATAAAAAGTAGGGGAAAAGTTAGCACGTTAACCTTTGTCATACACTGTATAAAAAGTAGGGGAAAAGTAAGCACGTTAACCTTTGTACATACACTGTATAAAAAGTAGGGGAAAAGTAAGCACGTTAACCTTTGTACATACACTGTATAAAAAGTAGGGGAAAAGTAAGCACGTTAACCTTTGTACATACACTGTATAAAAAGTAGGGGAAAAGTAAGCACGTTAACCTTTGTACATACACTGTATAAAAAGTAGGGGAAAAGTAAGCACGTTAACCTTTGTACATACACTGTATAAAAAGTAGGGGAAAAGTTAAGCACGTTAACCTTTGTACATACACTGTATAAAAAGTAGGGGAAAAGTAAGCACGTAACCTTGTACATACACTGTATAAAAAGTAGGGGAAAGTAAGCACGTTAACCTTTGTACATACACTGTATAAAAAGTAGGGGAAAAGTAAGCACGTTAACCTTTGTACATACACTGTATAAAAAGTAGGGGAAAAGTAAGCACGTTAACCTTTGTACATACACTGTATAAAAAGTAGGGGAAAAGTAAGCACGTTAACCTTTGTACATACACTGTATAAAAAGTAGGGGAAAATAAGCACGTTAACCTTTGTACATACACTGTAATAAAAAGTAGGGGAAAAGTAAGCACGTTAACCTTTGTACATACACTGTATAAAAAGTAGGGGAAAAGTAAGCACGTTAACCTTTGTACATACACTGTATAAAAAGTAGGGGAAAAGTAAGCACGTTAACCTTTGTACAATATACTGTATAAAAGTAGGAAAAGTAAGCACGTTAACCTTTGTACATACACTGTATAAAAAGTAGGGGAAAAGTAAGCACGTTAACCTTTTACATAACTGTATAAAAAGTAGGGGAAAAGTAAGCACGTTAACCTTTGTACATACACTGTATAAAAATGTAGGGGAAAAGTAAGCACGTTAACCTTTGTACATACACTGTATAAAAAGTAGGGGAAAAGTAAGCACTTAACCTTTGTACATACACTGTATAAAAAGTAGGGGAAAAGTAAGCACGTTAACCTTTGTACATACACTGTATAAAAAGTAGGGGAAAGTAAGCACGTTAACCTTTGTACATACACTGTATAAAAAGTAGGGGGAAAGTAAGCACGTTAACCTTTGTACATACACTGTATAAAAAGTAGGGGAAAATAAGCACGTTAACCTTTGTACATACACTGTATAAAAAGTAGGGGAAAAGTTAGCACGTTAACCTTTGTACATACAATGTATAAAAAGTATGGAAAAGTTAGCACGTTAACCTTTGTAATACACTGTATAAAAAGTAGGGGAAAAGTAGCACGTTAACCTTTGTACATACACTGTATAAAAAGTAGGGGAAAGTAAGCACGTTAACCTTTGTACATACACTGTATAAAAAGTAGGGGAAAAGTAAGCACGTTAACCTTTGTACATACACTGTATAAAAAGTAGGGGAAAAGTAAGCACGTTAACCTTTGTACATACACTGTATAAAAAGTAGGGGAAAGTAAGCACGTTAACCTTTGTACATACACTGTATAAAAAGTAGGGGAAAAGTAAGCACGTTAACCTTTGTACATACACTGTATAAAAGTAGGGGAAAAGTTACACGTTAACCTTTGTACATACACTGTAAAAAGTAGGGGAAAAGTAAGCCGTTAACCTTTGTACATACACTGTATAAAAAGTAGGGGAAAGTAAGCACGTTAACCTTTGTACATACACTGTATAAAAAGTAGGGGAAAAGTAAGCACGTTAACCTTTGTACATACACTGTATAAAAAGTAGGGAAAAGTAAGCACGTTAACCTTGTACATACACTGTATAAAAAGTAGGGGAAAGTAAGCACGTTAACCTTTGTACATACACTGTATAAAAAGTAGGGGAAAAGTAGCACGTTAACTTTGTACATACACTGTATAAAAAGTAGGGGAAAAGTAGCACGTTAACCTTTGTACATACACTGTAAAAAAGTAGGGAAAATTAGCACGTTAACCTTTGTACATACACTGTATAAAAAGTAGGGGAAAAGTAGCACGTTAACATTTTGTACATACACTGTATAAAAAGTAGGGAAAAGTAAGCACGTTAACCTTTGTACATACACTGTATAAAAAGTAGGGGAAAATTAAGCACGTTAACATTTGTACATACACTGTATAAAAAGTAGGGGAAAAGTAAGCACGTTAACCTTTGTACATACACTGTATAAAAAGTAGGGGAAAAGTAAGCACGTTAACCTTTGTACAAACACTGTATAAAAAGTAGGGGAAAAGTAAGCACGTTAACCTTTGTACATACACTGTATAAAAAGTAGGGGAAAAGTAAGCACGTTAACCTTTGTACATACACTGTATAAAAAGTAGGGGAAAAGTAAGCACGTTAACCTTTGTACATACACTGTATAAAAAGTAGGGGAAAAGTAAGCACGTTAACCTTTGTACATACACTGTATAAAAAGTAGGGGAAAAGTAAGCACGTTAACCTTTGTACATAACTGTATAAAAAGTAGGGGAAAAGTAAGCACGTTAACCTTTGTACATACACTGTATAAAAAGTAGGGGAAAAGTAAGCACGTTAACCTTTGTACATACACTGTATAAAAAGTAGGGGAAAAGTAAGCACGTTAACCTTTGTACATACACTGTATAAAAAGTAGGGGAAAAGTAGCACGTTAACCTTTGTACATACACTGTATAAAAAGTAGGGGAAAAGTTAGCACGTTAACCTTTGTACATACACTGTATAAAAGTAGGGAAAAGTTAGCACGTTAACCTTTGTACATACACTGTATAAAAATTAGGGGAAAAGTTAGCACGTTAACCTTTGTTTATACACTGTATAAAAAGTAGGGGAAAAGTAAGCACGTTAACCTTTGTACATACACTGTATAAAAAGTAGGGGAAAAGTAAGCACGTTAACCTTTGTACATACACTGTATAAAAAGTAGGGGAAAGTAAGCACGTTAACCTTTGTACATACACTGTATAAAAAGTAGGGGAAAAGTAAGCACGTTAACCTTTGTACATACACTGTATAAAAAGTAGGGGAAAAGTAAGCACGTTAACCTTTGTACATACACTGTATAAAAAGTAGGGGAAAAGTAAGCACGTTAACCTTTGTACATACACTGTATAAAAAGTAGGGGAAAAGTAAGCACGTTAACACTTTGTACATACACTGTATAAAAAGTAGGGGAAAAGTAAGCACGTTAACTTTGTACATACACTGTATAAAAAGTAGGGGAAAAGTAAGCACGTTAACCTTTGTACATACACTGTATAAAAAGTAGGGAAAAGTAAGCACTTAACTTTGTACATACACTGTATAAAAAGTAGGGGAAAAGTAAGCACGTTAACCTTTGTACATACACTGTATAAAAGTAGGGGAAAAGTAAGCACGTTAACCTTTGTACATACACTGTATAAAAAGTAGGGGAAAAGTAAGCACGTTAACCTTTGTACATACACTGTATAAAAAGTAGGGAAAAGTAAGCACGTTAACCTTTGTACATACATGTATAAAAAGTAGGGGAAAAGTAAGCACGTTAACCTTTGTACATACACTGATAAAAAGTAGGGGAAAAGTAAGCACGTTAACCTTTGTACATACACTGTATAAAAAGAGGGGAAAAGTAGCACGTTAACCTTTGTACATACACTGTATAAAAAGTAGGGAAAAGTAGCACGTTAACCTTTGTACATACACTTAAAAAAGTAGGGGAAAAGTAAGCACTTAACCTTTGTACATACACTTATAAAAAGTAGGGAAAAGTAAGCACCTTAACCTTTGTACATACACTTATAAAAAGTAGGGGAAAAGTAAGCACGTTAACCTTTGTACATACACTGTATAAAAAGTAGGGAAAAGTAAGCACCTTAACCTTTGTACATACACTGTATAAAAAAGTAGGGGAAAAGTAAGCACGTTAACCTTTGTACATACCTGTATAAAAAGTAGGGGAAAAGTAAGCACGTTAACCTTTGTACATACACTGTATAAAAAGTAGGGGAAAAGTAAGCACGTTAACCTTTGTACATACACTGTATAAAAGTAGGGGAAAAGTAAGCCGTTAACCTTTGTACATACACTGTAAAAAGTAGGGGAAAAGTAGCACGTTAACCTTTGTACATACACTGTATAAAAAGTAGGGGAAAAGTAGCACGTTAACCTTTGTAATACACTGTATAAAAGTAGGGGAAAAGTAGCACGTTAACCTTTGTACATACACTGTATAAAAATTAGGGAAAAGTTAGCACGTTAACCTTTGTTATACACTGTATAAAAAGTAGGGGAAAAGTAAGCACGTTAACCTTTGTACATACACTGTATAAAAAGTAGGGGAAAAGTAAGCACGTTAACCTTTGTAATACACTGTATAAAAAGTAGGGGAAAGTAAGCACGTTAACCTTTGTACATACACTGTATAAAAAGTAGGGGAAAAGTAAGCACGTTAACCTTTGTACATACACTGTATAAAAAGTAGGGAAAAGTAAGCACGTTAACCTTTGTACATACACTGTATAAAAAGTAGGGGAAAAGTAAGCACGTTAACCTTTGTACATACACTGTATAAAAAGTAGGGGAAAAGTAAGCACGTTAACTTTGTACATACACTGTATAAAAAGTAGGGGAAAATAAGCACGTTAACTTTGTACATACACTGTATAAAAAGTAGGGGAAAAGTAAGCACGTTAACCTTTGTACATACACTGTATAAAAAGTAGGGAAAAGTAAGCACGTTAACCTTTGTACATACACTGTATAAAAAGTAGGGAAAAGTAAGCACGTTAACCTTTGTACATACACTGTATAAAAGTAGGGGAAAAGTAAGCACGTTAACTTTGTACATACACTGTATAAAAAGTAGGGGAAAAGTAAGCACGTTAACCTTTGTACATACACTGTATAAAAAGTAGGGGAAAAGTAGCACGTTAACCTTTGTACATACACTGTATAAAAAGTAGGGGAAAGTAGCACGTTAACCTTTGTACATACACTGTATAAAAAGTAGGGGAAAAGTAAGCACCCTTAACTTTGTACATACACTGTATAAAAAGTAGGGAAAAGTAAGCACGTTAACCTTTGTACATACACTGTATAAAAAGTAGGGGAAAAGTAAGCACGTTAACCTTTGTACATACCTGTATAAAAAGTAGGGAAAAGTAAGCACGTTAACCTTTGTACATACACTGTATAAAAAGTAGGGGAAAAGTAAGCACGTTAACCTTTGTACATACACTGTATAAAAAGTAGGGAAAAGTAAGCACGTTAACCTTTGTACATACACTGTATAAAAAGTAGGGGAAAAGTAAGCACGTTAATTTGTACATACACTGTATAAAAAGTAGGGAAAAGTAAGCACGTTAACCTTTGTACATACACGTATAAAAAGTAGGGGAAAAGTAAGCACGTTAACCTTTGTACATACACTGTATAAAAAGTAGGGGAAAAGTAAGCACGTTAACATTTGTACATACACTGTATAAAAAGTAGGGGAAAAGTAAGCCTTAACCTTTGTACATACACTGTATAAAAAGAGGGGAAAAGTAACACCTTACCTTTGTACATACACTGTATAAAAAGTAGGGGAAAAGTAAGCCTTAACCTTTGTACATACACTGTATAAAAAGTAGGGGAAAAGTAAGCACCTTAACCTTTGTACATACACTGTATAAAAAGTAGGGGAAAAGTAAGCACCTTAACCTTTGTACATACATGTATAAAAAGTAGGGGAAAAGTAAGCTTAACCTTTGCACATACACTGTATAAAAAAGTAAGGGAAAAGTAAGCACGTTAACCTTTGTACATACACTGTATAAAAAGTAGGGGAAAAGTAAGCACGTTAACCATTGTACATACATGTATAAAAAGTAGGGGAAAAGTAAGCACGTTAACCTTTGTACATAACTGTATAAAAAGTAGGGGAAAAGTAAGTAACCGTTAACCTTTGTAAACACTGTATAAAAAGTAGGGAAAAGTAAGCACGTTAACCTTTGTACATACACTGTATAAAAAGTAGGGGAAAAGTAGCACGTTAACCTTTGTACATACACTGTAAAAAGTAGGGGAAAATTAAGCACGTTAACCTTTGTACATACACTGTATAAAAAGAAGGGGAAAAGTAAGCACGTTAACCTTTGTACATACACTGTATAAAAAGAAGGGGAAAAGTAAGCACGTTAAACCTTTGTAACATACACTGTAAAAAAGTAGGGGAAAATTAGCACGTTAACCTTGTACATACAACTGTAAAAAAGTAGGGAAAAGTAAGCACGTTAACCTTTGTAATACACTGTATAAAAAGTAAGGGGAAAAGTAAGCACGTTAACCTTGTACATACACTTTAAAAGTAGGGAAAAGTAGCACGTAACCTTTGTACATACACTGTAGAAAAAGTAAGGGAAAGTTAAGCACGTTAACCTTTTAAATACCTGTATAAAAAGTACGAAAAGTAAGCACGTAACCTTTGTACATACTCGTAAAAAAGTAGGAAAGTAGCACGTTAACCTTTCATACACTGTATAAAAAGTAGGGGAAAAGTAAGCACGTTAACCTTTGTACTACACTGTATAAAAGTAGGGGAAAAGTAAGCACGTTAACCTTTGTACATACACTGTATAAAAAGAGGGGAAAGAAGCACGTTAACTTTGTACATACACTTATAAAAAGTAGGAAAAGTAAGCACGTTAACCTTTGTACAAACTTAAAAGTAGGAAAATAGCACGTTAACCTTTGTACATACACTGTAAAAAAGTAGGGAAAGTAGACCTAACCTTGTCATACACTGTATAAAAAGTAGGGGAAAAGTAAGCACTTAACCTTTGTCTACACTGTATAAAAGTAGGGGAAAAGTAAGCACTTAACCTTTGTACATACACTGTATAAAATAGGAAAAGTAAGCCCTTAACCTTGTACATACACTGTAAAAGTAGGGAAAAGTAAGCACCTTAACCTTTGTACATACACTGTATAAAATAGGGGAAAGTAACAGTTAACCTTTGTACATACACTTATAAAAGTGGAAAATAAGCACTTACCTGTACAACACTGTATAAAATAGGGGAAAGTAAGCACGTTAACTTTGACATACACTGATAAAAAGTAGGAAAAGTAAGCACGTTAACCTTTGACAAAACTGTATAAAAATAGGGAAAAGTAAGCACGTTAACCTTTGTCAAACTGAAAAAGTAGGGAAAAGTAAGCACGTTAACTGTACATACATGTATAAAAAGTAGGGAAAGTAACACGTTAACCTTTACATAACTGTATAAAAGTAGGAAAAGTAAGCACGTAACCTTGTACATACACGTAAAAGTAGGGGAAATAAGACGTTAACCTTGTACATACACGTATAAAATAGGGGAAAAGTAAGCACTTAACCTTGTACATACACTGTATAAAAGTAGGGAAAATTAAGCACGTTAACTTGTACATACACTGTAAAAAAGAAGGAAAAGTAAGCACGTTAACCTTGTACTACACGTATAAAAAGTAGGGAAAAGTTAGCACGTTAACCTGTACATACACGTAAAAGTAGGAAATAGCACGTAACCTTTGTACTACCTGTAAAAAAGTAAGAAAAGTTACACTTAACCTTGTAAATACACGAAAAAAGTGGAAAATAACTAACCTTGTACAACACTGTAAAAAAGTAGGAAGTCACTTACTTTTCTACACGATAAAAGGGAAAAGACACTTACCTTTGTACATACCTGTAAAAGAGGAAAAGTAACACGTACCTTGACATACACGTATAAAAGTAGGGAAAAGTAACACGTACTTTACTACCTGTAAAGAGGAAAAAGCACGTTAACCTGTAACACGTATAAAGTAGGGAAAATCCGTACCTTTACAACACTAAAAAATAGGAAAAGTAGAACTACCTTTTCATACACTATAAAAGTAGGAAAAGTAAGCACGTTAACCGTTTGTCATACACTGTAAAAAAGTAGGGGAAAAGTAAGCACGTTAACCTTTGTACATACACTGTATAAAAAGTAGGGGAAAAGTAAGCACGTTAACCTTTGTACATACACTGTATAAAAAGTAGGGGAAAAGTAAGCACGTTAACCTTTGTACATACACTGTATAAAAAGTAGGGGAAAAGTAAGCACGTTAACCTTTGTACATACACTGTATAAAAAGTAGGGGAAAAAGTAAGCACGTTAACCTTTGTACATACACTGTATAAAAAGTAGGGGAAAAGTAAGCACGTTAACCTTTGTACATACACTGTATAAAAAGTAGGGGAAAAGTAAGCACGTTAACCTTTGTACATACACTGTATAAAAAGTAGGGGAAAAGTAAGCACGTTAACCTTTGTACAATACACTGTATAAAAAGTATGGAAAAGTAAGCACGTTAACCTTTGTACATACACTGTATAAAAAGTAGGGGAAAAGTAAGCACGTTAACCTTTGTACATAACTGTATAAAAAGTAGGGAAAAGTAAGCACGTTAACCTTTGTACATACACTGTATAAAAAGTAGGGGAAAAGTAAGCACGTTAACCTTTGTACATACACTGTATAAAAAGTAGGGGGAAAAGTAAGCACGTTAACCTTTGTACATACACTGTATAAAAAGTAGGGGAAAAGTAAGCACGTTAACCTTTGTACATACACTGTATAAAAGTAGGGGAAAAGTAAGCACGTTAACCTTTGTACATACACTGTATAAAAATAGGGGAAAAGTAAGCACGTTAACCTTTGTACATACACTGTATAAAAAGTAGGGGAAAAGTAGCACGTTAACCTTTGTACATACACTGTAAAAAAAAAAAAAAAAAAAAAAAATTTTTTTTTTTTTTTGCACGTTAACCTTTGTACATACACTGTATAAAAAGTAGGGGAAAAGTAAGCACGTTAACCTTTGTACATACACTGTATAAAAGTAGGGGAAAAGTAAGCACGTTAACCTTTGTACATACACTGTATAAAAAGTAGGGGAAAAGTAAGCACGTTAACCTTTGTACATACACTGTATAAAAAGTAGGGGAAAAGTAAGCACGTTAACCTTTGTACATACACTGTATAAAAAGTAGGGGAAAAGTAAGCACGTTAACCTTTGTACATACACTGTTAAAAAGTAGGGGAAAATAAGCACGTTAACCTTTGTACATACCTGTATAAAAAGTAGGGGAAAAGTTAGCACGTTAACCTTTGTACATACACTGTATAAAAAGTAGGGGAAAAGTAAGCACGTTAACCTTTGTACATACACTGTATAAAAAGTAGGGAAAAGTAAGCACGTTAACCTTTGTACATACACTGTATAAAAAGTAGGGGAAAAGTAAGCACGTTAACCTTTGTACATACACTGTATAAAAAGTAGGGGAAAAGTAAGCACGTTAACCTTTGTACATACACTGTATAAAAAGTAGGGGAAAAGTAAGCACGTTAACCTTTGTACATACACTGTATAAAAAGTAGGGGAAAAGTAAGCACGTTAACCTTTGTACATAGACTGTATAAAAAGTAGGGGAAAAGTAAGCACGTTAACCTTTGTACATACACTGTATAAAAAGTAGGGGAAAGTAAGCACGTTAACCTTTGTACATACACTGTATAAAAAGTAGGGGAAAAGTGAGCACGTTAACCTTTGTACATACACTGTATAAAAAGTAGGGGAAAAGTTAGCACGTTAACCTTTGTACATACACTGTATAAAAAAGTAGGGGAAAAGTTAGCACGTTAACCTTTGTACATACACTGTATAAAAAGTAGGGAAAAGTAAGCACGTTAACCTTTGTACATACACTGTATAAAAAGTAGGAAAAGTAAGCACGTTAACCTTTGTAATATACACTGTATAAAAAGTAGGGGAAAATTAAACATGTTAACCTTTGTACATACACTGTATAAAAAGTAGGGGAAAAGTAAGCACGTTAACCTTTGTACATACACTGTATAAAAAGTAGGGGAAAAGTAAGCACGTTAACCTTTTACAAACACTGTATAAAAAGTAGGGGAAAAGTTAGCACGTTAACCTTTGTACATACACTGTATAAAAAGTAGGGGAAAAGTAAGCACGTTAACCTTTGTACATACACTGTATAAAAAGTAGGGGAAAAGTAAGCACGTTAACCTTTGTACATACACTGTAAAAAAGTAGGGGAAAAGTAAGCACCTTAATGTTTGTACATACACTGTATAAAAATTACTGGAAAAGTAAGCACGTTAACCTTTGTACATACACTGTAAAAAAGTAGGGGAAAAGTAAGCACCTTAACCTTTTTACATACACTGTATAAAAGTAGGGGAAAAGTAAGCACGTTAACCTTTGTACATACACTGTATAAAAAGTAGGGGGAAAGTAAGCAAGTTAACCTTTTTACATACATTGTATAAAAAGTAGGGGAAAAGTAAGCACGTTAACCGTTGTACATACACTGTATAAAAAGTAGGGGAAAAGTAAGCACGTTAACCTTTGTACATACACTGTATAAAAAGTAGGGGAAATGTAAGCACGTTAACCTTTGTACATAGACTGTATAAAAAGTAGGGGAAAAGTTTTTTTTGCTTTTCAGATTGAAAACACAAAATTCTTTATATACAAGCGTACTTGTATTTTAATATTGATGTGGTATAAAACAGGTTTCGAAGGTATGACGTTTGTGATTTACACAATTTTTTAAAACAACTAGGACATAGTCATAATTTCGAGAACGAAAAAACTCGGGGAGATGTAAGACACGTCTTTCGTGTATGTGGAATTGATATTACGTAATAAACTTTCATCTGCAGGAAAAATTTAAATTTTGATTAGTGAAATAGGCCTAGAAAATATTTCAAACTTAATGGTAAACATTGTGTATTTCATGCATAAATTTTTACACCTCTGAGGAACATAATTAATAAACTGAAGCAGTGTAATGCTTCATAAATTGTTACTGATTAAAAAATTAATAATTTTGTCCTAACTTCTATTGCACTTTCGTTCTCATTCTCGGGAGAAAGTTATGCATGCGGTAAGTGAATTTAAAACGTGAGCAGAATACATCACGAAAATAAAAACAAGCCTTATATAGTTCCTCGTTTCTATGAAACAAACCCATGAGAAGCACAGATAACACAACAACGTCCCTATTGTGATTGGTCAACGAGATCACGTGGCGCAGAGTCGCGTATCACGTAACACGCGAAAGCTAGACATTGACAAGTTTTTCCATCATGCGAATCCACGTGAAATAATTCTGATATGTCTCCTTGGAACGCATTAGTCGAGTTGCAGCCGGCTTACGTGAACGCTTGTCTCGTTACGTGTTACGTGAAACGTGAAGGCGACGTAATTCCGGTCGAAAAGACGTTACATATTCCCTTGAATTTACATTACATTGCTATAGACTGTTCACGGTAAAGTAGGCACTTTTGAGCCATTTTTTAAAATCCTTTAAGCACCTTTTTAACTAAGCATTGCCGTGTAAGTAATAAACACATTGTGCAGATGATGCCACACTCCGAAGTTAACTTCTAAGGATAAAATACAATATACTTATTGACGATTATTCTAAATGAGAGGGCTTTCAAAAAATGCTCATTTTACCGTGAATAGACTATAAAGGCTGTTCACTGTAAACCAGTGGTGAAGAAGCGGGGGGGGGGGCTGGAGGTTATCGGGACCACCCCCCCCCCCCCCCCAACGAAAATTAAATATTAAAATAAAATGTAAAAACGAATTACCACTTTTATTTTTTAATATATAAGTATTGTGTGGTCCCCATTGAACATGAAGAATGTTTGTAGCATTTTGTGGTGCCATCTATTTATATTAGCTCATTGGTTGTAAGTAATTTTTTTTTAGCTAACTTAATCACTTTTAGTATTATAACTTTCATATTTTATTTTCCAAAAAATGAACATTTTTAACCCCCACCCTGAAGTAAATTTCTGGTAAGGCTCCTGCGGTAAACTGAGCACTTTTGGAAGCCCTTCTGGGAATCTACTTTCACTCTGATTTTGTATTCCTCCGTTATATGTGACACTAACATTGCCAAGGACTCTCGCTTTATCCATGCGTCATCTAAGTGGAAATCAAGGCATTTTTAGGATATTAAATGTGTTAATAATACGCAAATTCGTGGTCCAGTGTGTATAAAACAAAACAAAGTTACGGGCATAAATAACAAGCCTACTTTCCTCTACAGAGGCGAAAATGACTTTTAATGAAGTTCTCAAAAGATCAGATGATAGGTAGGCCTTGACGTCTCGTTAACAGAATTATCATTAAAGGATGTTCACGATAAAGTCAGCACTTATGAAATCAACCTTAGAAAAATGTTACTGCCCCTACCTGCATATGTTTTAATGGGCGCACTGAGTGACATGTTCTCAGCATAGTTGGTAATGATGGAGTGAAAGTAGTTCCACATCTTAATGCCGAATAAAATGTGTTAGGTAACCATTCGTGATAAATTAAATTATTTCTTTCAGTTCCTTCTTTTTTTTTTAAGTGTAAAAATAAGCAATTTTGTAAAATATTAACATTTTTCTAATACATTCACAGATTCACTCGACTAACGCATAAATAAAGTGAGGAGGCTCGTGGCAATGTAAATTTTACATATGGCGGGAAAATACTCAATATGCATACAATTGTATCTTAAGCAGGGCTTTCAAAAGTGCTCAGTTTACCGTGAACAGCCTATACACGTGGAACCAGAAACATGTGCAATAATACCGAGACGATTACAAATACACACGCGCCTCACCTGGCTAACGTTTTGATACCCAAGTTTAACTAATCTGAGATATATACAGGGCGGCCATTAAAAAAAAGTGTCCAAGCCACATAAATTATGTAAGTTTACATAACCTACCGCAGCGCCACTTGCGGGAAGAATTTGGAGGAAACCGGTTCATTGATCTCTGAGATATATGTCATGAAAGCTTTATTTTCTCGTTTGGTACTATCGTAAAAACTTGTCTGGAAAATATGCTCTGTATACAACGCTTCTAACAGCTACCCTCAGCCTACAGAGTTCGGTTGAATTTGGCTGAATTATTTAACTTTTTCAGACCCACATTAATGTATGATTTCAAGTGTTGCAAAGAAAATATTTCATGAAGCGTGTTGTACTTAAGTCGCCACAACACTTGCTCCGTTGTGTCAGCCAATGAGCTGTAGACTATAGGTTTGGCGACAGTAATATGACTCAATTATGACGTAAACCGATAAGACGGTTTCCGAATCATTTAACCACAGGTAAAATCATTGGTCATTGAGCTTCTCAGTGTAAAGTATAGATCAAAAATTACCTAACCAAGCGTAATCTACACAAATGTGTACACTGGGTGGGATGGGTTAATATTTAGGTAGGTATTTATAAATGATTTTATTGCCTCCATTTTGACTACTAGTGTGCAAAATTTGATGGAAATTAGTTGGATAGTTCCGGAAATATTGCATAATTATTCATTTTCTCATCTGGCACTAGCTCACAAAAACGCCGCGAAAATAGGTTCTCTGTACCCACAACTGATGCTTCTAATGAAAATTATTAAAGGCTGTTCACAATAAAGTGAGCACTTTTGAAATCAACCTTAGGAAAAAGTCACTGCTCCTATAGGCTATTAACGGTAAAGTGAGCGCTTTTTAAGGCCCTCCCAACGGGCATTAGCCCCTAATAATATATAAATCTATTGCAGCCTTAGGAATGAATATTTGAGAGTGACGAAATGTATATGCTCTGTTTATTAGTCTTATGGCAACTTATTTCAAAAAGTGTTGGAAAGGTAGAAAATAACGAAAGGAAAAAAATTAGCAGGACTTTCAAAAATGCTCACGTTACTGTGAATGGCCTCTACCTGCATATATTTTAACGTGCGCACTGAATGACATGCTCCCAGTAAAGTTGGTAACGATGGAGGGAAAGTAGTTCCATATCTTATCGTTAAATAAAAAGTGTTAGGTAACCAATTGTGATAACTTAGATTATTTCTTATGTTTCCTGTTATTTGTTAATGCACCGAAGTGGGAAAAGAGAGCGGATTTGTAAACTATTTACTTTCGCAAGGATTTCAGTTTAACTTGACTGACGCATGAATGAAGTAATTAGGCCCAAGACGAAGTTGGTTTTACGTTAGGCGGAAGAGTACACAACGTGCATACAAGTATATCTTAAGCAGAGCTTTTAAAAGTGCTCACTTTACCGTGAATAGCTTATAGGATCCTGCACTGAACTTTGCTTTAGACTGTCCAGCAATCAAATGATAGGGTCGCCTCTTGAAGTCCCATAGGTAAAACAGAGCTTTGGAAACAATGTCTCGAATGTGATAAAAAAAAGCTCCAAGTGAACTAGCATATAGGCTAGCACTTTTTAAGGCCCATCCAATAGGCGTTAACCGCTAATAAATATTTTTTTTTGTTACAGCCCCGGACGTTAACTTTTGTAAGAGGTGACATGTATACACCTTGTTTATTGGTTACATGATGACGGTTATATCAAAAAGTGGCGGAAAGATAGAAATTTGCTGGAAAGAAATATTTAGCAGGGCCTTAACACATTGAGGTCTGCACCTATTTACTGCACTTGACAAATTAGAAGTGTCACCTATACCCACTACTGCAAGAACACGGGTTCTGTTGGTGTCTGTTAGCAACGTCATATTAGTCCATATCACACCGGACACTACCCTGCACTTTACAGTGTTCATTATTGGCCGGTCATCGACCAATGGAGAGCCGAGCTGATATTAACCCAATCAAACGACATTTAGCGTATAAAAGGACGTACAACCAATCATGTACCTTTGAATGGCTATATAAAAAAAAAAAAGAAATTCTATCGTTAGCAGTATCATTGTTACTGCGCTGTCGCGTTCTTGTGAGGTCGTGTTAAACACTAGCCGAACAAAGACTGCACATCCATGCGAGTGTTGTTCTGGGCGACAAAGAAATTCTCCAATTAGCTTCACTCCAGCTACACTCGAGCATAGTCTACAGAGTGTAAAAAATGCTCACTTTACCGTGAATAGCCTATACTCGGGATGATTGCTAATAACTAGGGACACCCGAATTTCACGAAAAGATTTCACGACCAGTTGTAATTCATAGCACTTTAGTTCAGATTCACTTCTGTGATCTGCTGATCTATGTACTACGACTCAGGTGGCTGCCCACGAATCAGAGACGTACAGTATCCGAGTAACTTAATTCCGACTGGCCTATCAACTAAGAAAATGTCTTCTCACAGACACACGCCACCAATAAGCAAAAGAAAACTTCTCTGGTACGCTCGTAGGGTACTGAAATCTCGCATGAGAGGAAATTTTTTCGCGAAATTCGGGTGTCCCTACTATAGGCCGTTCACGGTAAAGTGAACACTTTTGATACCGTTGTTACTTTTTTATTTCAGCCATTTTTAATCCTTAAATCGCCTTGTTAAATACGTATTGTCATGCCAGTAATAAACACCGTGTGTATATTCGACCGCACTCGGTAGTTAACGTCTAAGGCTAAAATAAAATATATTTATTAACTATTATTCCAAATGACAGGGCTTTCAAAAGTGCTCGCTTTACGGTGAACAGCCTATAATAACCTTTAGCGGAAGTGCAGAGGAGAAGTGGGCGGAGTGTTTGTGTCGGCCCCGGACAAAGTTCAGTGTTGCGCGAAGCAAGCGAGAGGTGCAGAGGCCAGGCAGGCAGTTGTGCGCACGTGGTGATAAGTGGCGAAAACAACGCCACTGCGAACAACAGAAGGGGCAGCGGTGGCCGACGTCGCGCCGAGACGAATGTGAGGCTAGCGGCGTGCCACACCCTGTCCTCTTACCACGCGCCTTCTACGACAGTGCACGGGATTATGGCCCGTTGTCCCCCTGCCCAGCCATAATTCCAAGTGTTCGGCGCGTTCTGCAGTGCCCGGATACGTAAGAAAACGGATTCGGAACCGCAAGCGGAACAAGCCGACTACTCGGGATGAATTTGAACCATCCTACAATACGAAGAAACGTACAGTCTGGCAACTCGTGAAATTAAAAATACTCAGCTGTTGCAAATTACTGATGCAGGTTTCATTATATACGCATCTCTTTTCGTATATTTTTTACAGTGTTTAAAAATACGTAAATAGAACTGCCGAAATATGTGCACTTATTTATCAAAACCAAAATGATAATCGCAACGGCTAATCGATGCACTTGACGTGTATACCTCAATTGCCACGAAAACCAATATCAACAAACCAAATACTCGATTCCTATTGGTTACGCGGATCTACGGACACGCCAGAGTTGGGAATTGCCGAGCTTCCTTACGTGTCTCCGTACGTTATCCGCGTGCGTGTCATTGTAGAACGCGCCATAGATGTACGTCAGAAGTAAGGATGGAAGATAAGGGCCGGTTGCACCAACATCGCCCCCGATCCGAGATCGAATGATCCTAGTTCCGAACCATAATCCAGTTTGATCTTTGTTCCAATGTAAAAGCGTTGCACCAACGAAACTGCATGATTCTGGATCTCTGATTTGTCGATCTTGGAGAGATCGATATTAAGCCTGAGAAAAACTTTGCTATTGGTTCGTAATATATGACGTAATGGAAGTAGGCGTATTTTTCATAATAGATAGAACTATATGTGCGATCTTTAATCTGTTTAAAGTGAATTATTGTTGTACGAATTTTACTGAATAATATTCAAGTGCGTATAATGTTGTTTTAATTTCCCAAGAAAACAATCGAACGTGGTTCTATCTGTTGGCGTATTTTCAAACTACATTTGTCGACGATGGCTGCTGATCTCTATTTACAGTTTTCAGTGTCGATCTTAGATACGATCTGAGATCGAGTTTCGAACCACGATGGTACAACCGGCCCTAAGTGCGTCTCAGAGCTAGCCCCCCCCCCCATCCACCTACAGGAGAGGGGATCCATGCAAGGGCGCACGCACCCCGACAGAGAGGGGTTCGGCAGCCATAGCTGCGTTTGTGACCATGACTTCCTCTTTAGGTGCACCTAAACTTATCTGTAACTAGAGACCTGCAAAAGTCGCGTTATTATTTGACGACAGAATAGACTTCGAAACGTTATACATTTCTATTGGCTTTGTTACTGGTCCACAGTTTGCCTGGCACGTACCGGATGTACTTGAACCAATAATAAACAATTAGCGACAGTATAGCCCAATCGCGTCCAACAAGCCGAAAGGGAAAATTGCACCTGACTTTTGCGGTAGCCAATAAACAAATGACCCTACTAGAATATATATATATATATATATATATATATATATATATATATATATATATATATAATGCATACTTCGCACAAGAATTCGCGGATTCATTTCAGGACAAGCTAGAATTCAAAATACGTGGGTTCATAAATTTAGCCATTGGCCCATACAGTGTTTGACATCTCCTGGAGAACACTTGTCCATTAGTCGCCTTCCCTTGTGACAGCAGACAACCAATGTGCATGCAGTTCATATGGCCATAGCTGTGCATACGACTGTGGAGTCTAGCCTGCAGGTCGCGAATTTTCCAAGTGTCTACCTATTACTAAGGTCGTGTCTCAATTTAAATAATACTCTTTCGAGAGAGCATTCTTTCAAACTGGCGAGAGCACTGCTTCGCGCTCTCTCACGTTCTCGCTCTGTGGAACTGAGACAACCACTATCTCGATTCTCTCCAACGTCATGGAGACAGCTGATGCCGAATGGCTGGAAATCATGTTAAGCTTAAATCGTAATCATAGCTATTGTAAATATAATACTTGTGTTCAAAATAATTCACAAATAATTATAACACTACTAGAATTATTAGCGAATAACATGCGATTATTTTTGTTTTACATATTACCACATGTTGCAGCAAAGTGATAAAAAAACGAGACTTTATCAGATATCGGTATGTATCACTACATAGTATAAAAGGAAGTCCCTGGCGTGCGTCTGTCTGTATGACTGCGCTAATCTCGAGAACCACTGAACGGACTTGGATGCAGTTACTACTTTTATGATCTGCATCTATCGCGAAAGGTTTATGTGTTTTAAAAATTGCCGTTGCTCTTATAGGAGCTGAGAATTGGCGGTATTAGTGAATCAAGTTGGTTGAAAATGAACTATTTTGATGCTTTCTAAGCATGTTCTACCAAAAATGCCAGACCTATTGTTATAATTCTTTCATTGTTAGCAAGCTACATTCTTCAATATAGCTATTATAATAAGTGGGGCCACAGAGGCCGAGCGGGTAGAGTAATCTCTAGTGGATCCGCAGTGGACCAGTGGGTAGAGCGAGTCCAAGTGGGGCCGCAGCGGCTCAGTAGATAGAAATATATCAAGTGGTGCCGCAGTGACACAGTGGCTAGAGCGATTCCAAGTTTCAAAATAAAGCAATGCCCAACGAAGCGGATGAGGGTAAAGCTAGTATTTTAAAAATACATGTTACTTAAGTTATTACGTTGTTTAAAACAGTTGAAATGATTCACTTACAGGTAAAATGCAACGAGGTTTCGGCTCGGAAAACTATTACAACCTCATTCAAACACGGATATAATGTAAACAAATATGGCGCGCGGTCCTTCACTCTCTCTCTCCGACGAATTGAGACGACCAGAGAGCCTTCTCTCTGACGTCACAGTGACGTGATCGCGAGAGCGAGAGCACGAGAGAGCGCTCCCTGGGCCAATTAAGAAGAGAAATGGAAAAACCGGCATATGCACCGTAAAAACCCTTTCAACACAAAATAATTTAAATTACATGCCTTAGTAGAAAATGTTACAGGAGGCAGATAGGTAGGAACCATGCTCTTTTGTAGTGGGTAGAGAGGTACTAGGCGGGGCGGGGCGGGATCTTATTCGAATTGTAATGGTTAGGGCCTGCCCCCCCCCCCCCCTTCCAACTAATCAGCAGTGGTATTGTCCATTTTATACATGTGGGGTAAAATCTGATAGGCAATGTGACCAACCTACACTCTATGTAAACAGTAAATGCTCTCGTTCGTAAAGTATTGTATCAGCTGAATAAATGTTCCAGGATCCGTGTTGTTTAGTTGGTTATTCTGATGATGGCTTTGAAAAAATATAGTACTCAGAACTAGAAGTTGTAATTTTAAAATCTTCATTATACTTACGACATTTATGGTTTAAATTATGTTTTTAAGCCAATATTAAATTTTCTTGGCTATTAGTGACTGCACTTTAAAAACATGTTTAGTATTTATGACAGAGGATGTCGACACGTACGAACAGCAAACGTTTCCAGCCAATGGCTAGCCACGTTTATGTTTCCAGCCCGGTGAAGGCCGTTGTGCGTGGCTTTTTTCTCATCGTGTTTATTATACGAATATCTTGTTGGCGTTGTCGGGATATTTAATCCGTAGTTCATTATTTTTATTAGCTTTTTTTAAGCATAGTTGGTTGCAGGTACCGTTTTAGTGCGTTTTCTTGATTGAAATGTAATATTAATCAGCACGTGTTTGCCGCTTGGTTAAAACTGCTCGTTCCACCATTTTCCTTACCGCCTTCCACAATGAAGTTACGCGAATATAATTTACGTATATAATTTTAAGTTTGTTTGTATCAGGAAACGTACGTAGAGTTGAGTTTACTGAATGATTGTACGAATAAATTATATAATTTCTGTGACGAAGAAACGTGGTTTTAGTGAAGTAAACTCGCACTGATCGCCATAGAAAAACACGTGTTCGAGAGATTGCAAATTTTACAAACAGCAAGTTTGCGTGTTTTGTAAATGTATTTGTAAACCGGTTATATAAATATTGAAATGCACGTGGCCTGAAAAAGCAACACTTTCGACACTTTTGTAGTGGGTGAATAATATAGTTTATTTGTCTATATTGTAAATTCAACGAGTGCAAGGTAAACTCCTGTCAAAAATTGTGCGTGGATATATTTCTGCATCTGTACGAATACGAACAGCGACGTATGTATCGCGTTTTGTTTTTTTTCATTAAAGTTAGAATTTTCGAAGTTAAATCCTTCAAATGTTATTTCCACACAAGAAAAATTTTCCACTGCTCCATCGAAAAAAAATACGCAATTCAAAATGCCACACACTCGTAAGAACATCGAAACAATGCCGTCACATGAACAACGAGTAGACTAAAGGCGTCCGCACTGTTTCCTTATTCCCTCGTAATAAAATAAACAGAACCCCAACAATTTTAACTCTGTAATTAAATAATAAAACAGGTTGGAATGCCAACCTAGTTATAATATCCTACATGAATTACAGGACGGAAATTAGTCATCAATGCCTGCCATGACAGGGAACACGAGGGAGGAAAACGCAAGTTTGCTTCGGACTCAAAAACATTTGTTTACAAGCGTCTCTTTCCTTAGTGACAAAACAGCTGCGGTGGAAGGATACACTGTGGCCGTGTTACTATTCTAGAACTGTCCAAATTTGCCCCACTTACATGAAATGGATAATACGGAAATGACGCTCTCCTCCCTTTGACGTAGACTTACTCTGATAGGCCGCGCGAGGCACATAACTGGTCTCTTGGGCGCTGACTGGAACCGAAAGACACCCCTTCTTTTTTTTTTACGAGGTCGCAATACACACGGCTGATTGAACACTCCTTAAATCGACCTTTGAAGATCGTCACTTGTCCTATCTGAGTATTTTTAACATGCAAACTGAATGGCATGTGCCCAGTTAAGCTGGTATAGGGACAGTGGCATTATTCTTCAGAGGTCAATTTCAGGAAGTGTACAATTCACCTTGAAAGGACTAGCGAGTATAATTCCGAGCTTAGTTTCACATACAGAACACGCCCTATTTTTTTTCAGCGCGGTTTGTACACGTACACATGCGCAATATGTTTGGGTAGATGTTGCTTCTACGTAGGGGGGGGGGGGGGGATGGCTTGCCACTGTGCTGCAAGGACAAGCTTGGCTGATAGTCGGCTGACAAAAACTGCGATAGTGTGGATTAACATACATTGCGACCCATACCACACTATATGCAACGTTTTATACAGTTATTCATCGTGATAGTATTTTATATCTTAACACTTCGAGGTCAGCAGACATTTACAAGACAACCAAGACAAGTTAGAAGTGAGCTACTTATATCCACCACTGCAGGAACACAGGTTCTATTGGTCTCTGTGTTCTCACACACTACAGTTCTAGTGGCCAACATTACTTACTGTGCTCTATAACGTTCATTATTGGCTGGTCATCAGTCACTGAGGAGATGAGTTGACTTTGTCCCAATCAAATGTCTTCATTTGTGTAAGATGTTTTACAATCACACCAGTTCTTTTGCGGAAAGTTATCGTTACTGAGCTGTAGAGTTCTTGTAAGATCGTGCTAAACACAGACAATATAACGACTGCGTAAAATGCTAGTTTTCTTTTCAATGACAAAGCAATTTTGAAAATATTTTTGCTCGAGTTACACTCGAGTGCAGTCCTCAAAGTGTTAAGGGAGATCACTCCCCGCCATCTTGGATTTATCCGTTTTTCGTCATAACTTACACTTAAGTTTGTTTAATGCAATTTTTTCGCACGACACAGCATAGATAATATCTTCTCGCGTTTTTTTTTTTCATGTTGTTAGTTTATCACTGTCTTCATTAATTTTTAAATAGTAACAGCTGGGAAGAAATCAAACGATTTTTCCTTGCGGGCGACTACAGCCACTGCAATCAAGCAATGCCAACTTCATAAAATGCATAAAGGATTGATCTGCACGTCCTGTCGTTCCGTAAAATTTACTACGGTATCTATAATGCAGTTTTTTTTTTGCGAAAATTCTAGAAACTCATGATTGCAGGGGCTGGTCTCTCTTAAGAGCCGCCTAGATCTCTGCTGTCTCCGCTCAACCACTGTAATGTTAAGGACTCTTCCTATCAAGCCTCAGAGTATACTATGGAAGTCAATGTTAAAGGAAATTCCTTCTCGCGCTTCTCTTAAAGATAACTGTTTCATACTAATTGTATTCCACGTAACAATCACAAATGTATATTGCCACGTTAAAAAGAAGTAATAGCATTAATTATATATATATATTCTTTATTTTTTAAATTTATCATCAAAATTTAAATTTAAAAAATTCGAATAAATATTTTTAACACACTTACGCATTAATAGTGAATTCCAAATTATGCCTAAGAGTATATTTTTGGCCTCACAGGTACTCGCGAATTCCTTGTAATAACTTACACGATGGAGATTACGTAAATAATTTGTACTGGTCAACGGCGCAGGCAGAAACCAACAACAAAATGTTTGGTGTGTTAGCTGCAGCCGGTAGCATTAACCAGGATGCGTACGCTGTTTGTATTGGTGGCCAGCTTTTAATCTCGTACAGCACCGACCATAATTATGCCTCTTTTGTGACAAGTCATACCCACGAGTATACGCGGGATAACAAGTTAAGGGGTTAACATGGCAGTATTATCTGAGAACATTGCGTTATATATACATATATATATATATATATATATATATATATATATATATATATATATATATATATATGTATATGTGTGTGTGTGTGCGTGTGTGTGTGTGTTTTAACTGATGCACTGTGGAGGAGCGTATTCAACATTGCTTTTCCGTGCCTGCAGGTTTAGTATAGACAGAGCTTCTAAACGTACTGTGTGGAGCAGGCTGCAGGCTGCAGGCTGGACCACGCCGGAGCTAAGATCAGACGTGTGATCAGCCCTGCCCCTTCACGACTGAGAAGTTGTCCGGAGGAATGTTACGTATCAAAACTATTCATCAGCGCCGCCACTTCTGTTTAGGGCGTGCGCCGCCCACGGGCAAGCAGCGAGGGGGCGGAGACACGACCAAGCCCTCTCTCGCATTATTCACAGTTATATTTTATTCTTTCTTTTTAGCATGTGTGCTGGGGCTGCTCTTTTCATTCGGCCTCGCCAGTAACTTAGAAATACTGTTTATTAACACTATGAGCTCTGCGTACGTTTCTTGGCGTAAAGGCCGTTCACAATAAAGTGAGCACTTCAGAAGTGAACCTTAGAAAAAAATCACTGCTCCCTGCATGCATACATTTAAATGGGCGCACTGAGTGACATTCACCCAGTAGAGTTGGTAACGATGGATGGATGGATGAAAAGTGTTAAGTAACCATTTGTGATACCCAAAAATTATTTATTTCGCTTTCTGTTTTTTTAATGCATGGAAGTGTAAAAATGACCAGTTTTGTAAAGTATTTACTTTTTTAATAATTTCACAGTTTAATTTTACCGACGCATGAATAAAGTGATGAGGCCCATGGTAATGTTAATTTTATACAAGGCGGAAGAATACACAACGTGCATATAAGTAGATATTAAGCAAGGCTTTCAAAAGTGCTCATTTTATCGTGAACAGCCTATACAAGACGTGCTAAAAGTACGTCACATATATCCATCACTACAGCAACACCAGCTCTGTTTGTCTTCGTATTTCCACTTGCTATCGCGCCACTGATGCACACCACAGCCGTACACTGCACTGTACTGTACTGTACTGTACTGTACAGCTTTCATTGTAGTCAATTCGTTGTTATGCCCAACGTTTCTGAAGCCCTACTTCAGTTCTACTTTCAGGATAATCCTCAGCCTCATGCAAACAATGCTTATCTGAGTTAAGGTTTACTCTAGTGTTGCGAACGTCAATGCTTTAACTGTTTCCGAATTCTCAAGAAATGCACATCTGTGCGTACCTGTCCCCGGAAGTGACATCACCATGTATATACTAGCGAAGTCCGAATTCCCAGTTTACTGCCCTCATAATCTAAATGACCTGAACTCCACTTTTGCCGGAGACGCGTATTTGTATTCACTCAGATTTTTGCTCAAAAGTTTCATATGAATACCTTCAGACTGCTTTGAAGGCAACTAGGACAGTGAAAAGTAATAAATATACAACATGGAACATATGACAATCACATAGGTGTCTGAAAACTTGTATAGAAAGGACTTGCGGCTTTCTGATTTAAATATTTATTGCACACCAGTACACACTTTCTGTTAGTTTACCTTAACTTCAAAGAAATGAACGAACAAGTTTTTAGCATTTACACTCACACAAAATATAGAATATTTAAGACAAACATGTATTACACTATTAATACAACATATTATTTCCCACACTCTTGTTTTTATTAAGCATACAAGATTTTTACATGTAAATATTATTTCACAGGAGCCACATGTCACATTCATTCCATCATTAACTCATCCAATTTGGAACAAGTTAGTCATAGGTTTGTTAGCATTTACACTCACGCAAAATATATAATATTTAACACAACACTATTAATACAACATATTTAAGCACACGCACTTGTTTTGATTAAACAGACAAGGTTTGTACATGTAAATGTTATTTCACAGGAGCCTCAAATTACATTCGTTCCATCACAAAGCAGCCAATTGGGAACTTCACATCTCATAACTTTGCACTAGGTCAGGCACATTGAAACCTCAATATCGGTCCAAAATTTAAGTCGATTCTTAGGCATCAAAGGAAAAAGGTTCTTTACTATGTCTTCTTTCTTCTCATGTGGAATGCCGCGACGTTCTTGTGCGTCTTTCAACAGTTGGAAACCCACATTTTAGAGTCTTAGCACTAAGAAAGTCAATTTCAATAGGATCACCATCAAAACTTGTTTTATCAGTCAAAACAAATTGACCTCCTCTTGCCACAATATGTACCATTTGGTTAAAATATGGTCTTGGTTTTATTTTATTTATTTTCTGGATGGAAATAGGATTTTTCCAGTTAATACAGTTACCAACTTGCGTCCTTACGGCCGATACGTTTCTGGAATTTGCCTTCTCAGCAGTGTCCTGGAAATCATCAAAGTAATACACATTATTTTTCTTCTTCAGAGCGAGCTCAACCTGATGGTGGAAGGAATCATCTGACATGAAGGTATGCCATTTTTTCAAAATAATTAATCTGTATCTCTTAAGTAGCAACTTCGTCTGAATTTACCAGGTATGTAATGAAGCTCGGCAGTGTTCAGTTCTCGTGGTGTGCCTTTTATTGAAAAAGAACTTGAAAAATGCAGAGATAAGGTCTTCGCGTTTTCTACCTGCTATGGCTTCATGCCAGATGACAGCTATTGACTTTCCATTATCATCATCATTGTTTCACTGAGAGGAACAAAGCTTTCATTGAAGGCAATTATGAGCCTAGTAAACATAACAGATTTCAATGTATTCATTCTTGGAAGCATGATGACCTTCTGAAGATCAGCGGAATTATATGAGGTGTCTTGATCCATTTTCCTGGTGTTTATGTTCTTTTTATATTCATCATAAGCTTGTTTTGCCCTTTCTGGCTGTACCAGAATACTTTGACAATCCTCACATTTGGGATATTTCCCTGTTGCATGCTCTGGATCTTTCTGAACAAAACGGATGCTTTCTTCACATTCTTGTTGACCAAGTTTGGTGAAGGATATATTCATGGAATTCACAACATTTCTGTATGTATCGTAGGAACACTTGGTGTTTGGATTTCTTGTTAAGAAGTCATTGTGCATGTCCACCATAGTTATATCACTAGGTAGGTATCTGCTGTTTAGTGCATGCTCGCGTCTGTAGTGGGACACACGAGGATTGCAAGACTCTATATGCGTCCTAATAGCATCTCTATCTATCCGAATATGTGTTTTGCAGCCTCGCATATCTTTAGGGGGTGTAATGGAATCCGGTGAAGAGAGTTGACTATGGAGTGCAGTGTCATTATTTTTTGTGAAGCCAAGAGCAGTCAAAATAACTGTTTTGCACACATAATGTTTTTGGCCGTTCTCATCCGACACGGAGTAGTAAAACGAATGGTTTCGTTTGTGATCATCTAAACACCTTCTTCGCTTGACAGGTTGTTTCTGTGTACTAGATAAGATAAACATGTGGCGTTCATTAGCTTGCATGTTCCAAAATTGATTATTTGACAGAGAGGCTTTGATTTTCATTAATTTTTGTTATGCATTTTTTCGGCATGTTTTCGTGTTTTGCTTTATTATTATCAATCATAGGCCTTTTACGATCACCAGGTGCAAGTGATTTTGCCTTACGCTTTCTTGGTTAACAGAGCAGAATCGTTCGGATTACTCAAATCATTAGTATATGACTGATTTTGACATTCAACAATGGTGGCACCACATTCATTATTTATTACTGTTTCTTGTACTGCAGCTTGAATACTAATCCCACAAGAATCGTGGGCGTTGGAGCTACAAGTAAGTTCAAGATAATGTATGTTTTCATCATTAACCGCAAAACTTATGCTTTCCTCTACACGGGTGGCATACGGTCAGTGTAAAATACTTTGTGGTTCAACAAATGCATGTATGTCTCTATCGCCACATTCCAGACAATCTGGGTTAACTTCATTTGAAAATGAATTAACTAACTTACCTGGTGGTGGTGTTTCAGTTACAGGTACAAAAGGAGAATTGTCCGGATCTCCGCACAGCTAGCTCTAAAATCATCCCACCTCTGGTGTTGCTATTAAACATGTTTCTCGGAGCACATAATAGATTTTCGTGCAACTACAATAAAATTTCACAGAACCAGCGCTCTGCAGGAGGGCGCACTTCCTTACTACTTCGTTACTCGACTTGGCATTTTATACATTGGAGAAAAACAGAAGTTAGTCTACAAACATAATAAAACAGAACACCTCAGCTCACTACCAATTCCATACCAAAATCTCTATGTACACAATATTTGGATGCTCTATAAAACATATAACCGTAAGTCCGTTCTCTAAAACCAAATGCCTTAAATCTTTGTACTTGAGGTTGTTTGATTTATTATGAGGAGTCAATGCTTTTAAATTAGTAATAGCGTAACATATCTGGAGATACGCCAAATTTAATTTCACTATAGGCCGGAAAAATGTGAAATACAGTATTTTTACCCTGGAATATGACGTATGACGTCCTCAGAACGAAGCAAATCATCGTAAATAAATTTACGAATGAATTGGAGCTAGGTCTTTTGTTTCATGAGGACAGTATAGTACACACAGGCTCTATACTCGGAAAGTATTCGAAATTGAATACTTGCTGGGCATTCTTGCGTACTTACGCAGTCGCCATATTTATTTCGGCTGTGAAAATTAATGTGTACATTTTTTGGTTATAAAGCTTGCAAGTTTTAAAAGTTAATAAGTATTTACAAAATGTCGTTCTTTTGTTTGTGTAAATAATTGTCGGTATAATAAATATACTTCCAATTATGAACAAAATTCTGAGCGTTTTGTAGACGTCTGCAGCATATTTCTGAGACGTATGCTTACAAATAATAGCACAGTTTCAATCCACATTTCTAAGTTGTTACAAACCCCATTGAATTGTATTTTTCTTTGTTTTGTTATCAATGTGTATATTTCAATCACATGGTAAGGTACGTATCGAGGGGCGAGGAAAGAATGCCAGTTTCTGTGTAATGCCAATTTACATAGGATAAATAAATTCGACAAATCCCATAACAACTGCCCTAATTTGTTTACAATCTTCCACTGACGTGATAAAGCAATATCCCAAGGCTATTGGTGTGGTATAAATACTTGTAAAATCGAGAGAAGCTGAACAGATAAACATCATATTGGCATTTTTTGTGTATTAGTTTTCGTTCAAAACAACACACACCTGTTGTCTTGCTGCTCTGCCAAGAAACCAGTGTACAACAATATTTCTGCGCCGCCCTTTATTTCCCTCTTGTAAATAATACGCGCCCACTAATGCTCCCATTAATTCATCATTCTCAGCTAAAGCCACGTTTCAGCGCTTAAATTCGTAAGATGTCAAGGTACAAAACCATGACACAAAAATAAATAATAAATGTTTATATGCGGTTATGCCGGAATCACATAGCCCCGACGAGCACAGCACGACACGACAAATACCGCAACTATGACCATTTTCAATGTGCCTGCGCGAATTTACAGCCCGACAGTTTACTGACGCGACACAACGAGTAGAATTTTTCGGATCCATTTAGAAAGCTCTGATTAACTACGTTAGTTTCAAAGGCGGTAGGCAGACGGGAAATTCGGTATACATGATGGTGACAATGTTTTATAGCTAATAATGCATACAATGGTAGAATTATTATTTATAAGAGTTAAATACAACAATTTTCATAATTTGTTTTCTTTTAAGCTACGTATTTCCCATTGTAGGGAAAGCTTATCATACAGTTTCATTTTGCAAGGTTGTACACACTGTGCGTCGTGCCGCACGATCATAGCCGTAGACCGATCTCGCTGACTGCGCACAACCTATCTCCGTGTACCAACATTGAACTGCTTTTCTGCCAACACGTCTAGCAAAAATTGCGTGGATTGGGTTTGAGGTTAGGACACTGTTTAGTAAACAAGTGTTTTTGAGAAAGTTTTATACTTCCTCTAACCAATTTGTAATGCTTTTTGAATAAATTTACACTGGTAAAATTATTTTATTAATACCTACAATTGTGCTTGTCATTTAAATATTAAAATATAAACAAACGCGATCATCACTGCTGACCATGTGACCTAGACAGTTGTGTTTCTTTGGGAATGTTGGGTACATGCGCAGAAGACGAATAAGCGATCTACCTCATATTTAGTCTATGCGCACGACACGACGAAGAATATAAATAATTCCTAATCCAAAACTCCTGGTAGTACGACAGAATTGTCGGGATTACGTCAGATCTATCTTGTATTTCATTGGTTGTTTAGTTATAAGTGCCGTGTCGTGCTTGCGGTGTCGTGCTGGTCGGGGCTATGTGATTCCAGCATAATTATGTATTTTCTTTATGGATAAGCATATAAGTTGTCATAACGTATATATAACGCCATGCACCGAATTTTTCTGTTGTCACGTAGTTTCTGATATTTCCGCCAGAATGTGAGACCAGTCTAACATGAAGAGGCGATTACCTGTCCGAATAGTTTCAACAAGTACACGGCAAGTATACATCACTGATAGTACGCAAATGTGCGTACTTATACGTATATAGACTGACAATTCTGAAACAGCCTTAGTTTGGCAACTTAAATTTTTCGCCACTAGGTTAAGCGCTAGTGTAGCATGTGGACCGGCTTTTCTCTATTTTCTACGTTAAAAAAGATGTGATGGTCGCAATAATCATAAATAAAATATAAAATAACTTCGTAACAAAGTAAAATATTTCTATTTTATTATTCATATAACTTAAAATTTTAATGAAAAGTTACCTTAACTGTGTACCTAGCCGTATGCCAAACTCTTCCATAAGAACTCTCATTTTGGTCTTACAGAATAAACCTTAGCCTCAATGTGAGTTCGATTTCAGTGCAATTTGTCCTTGATCACTTACCCTTGATCCCTTGATTCCCGTTTCACCAGCCCTTGTTCCCTTCATGAGAAATATTCGTTAGGCCGTGTCCGAATTGACAAATTTCGTTATGCCGTTATTTTGAAAATTAGTGATTTGTTAGGTATCAATTCGAACTTTGTCAACAATCGCTTGTTTAGCACTCGCAGCAACACATTTCATTAACAGCGCAAAATATTTTCATCTAAATTTAATGTTTAAAACAGACTTAATATTTGTGCAATCATTACTGGCATACTACTAATACGTTAATAATAAGAAAAAATTAAATTAATGCAAAAAATAAATTTAAAAAAAAATTGCCGCGTATATGTATACAGAGCACAGCACTTAACTTAAGAACTTACTTGCTTTTCAAAACATGCCTAGTGTATTTTATGTACAGTTATTTGTTTTAAAAATAATTTTATTTACGCATTCGCGAATGTGTTTTTAAAAGTAAAAATAAACATGGCGCTGATTTTGTCATTTTGTATTTTTGCTAACATCTGATAAATATTAAATAAAAAATACCAAATTACCAAATACATCACCATTTTTGCATACAAAACCGGGTCACGTGATCATTTTGTCAACAAAATCTGCCAATGAATTCGGACACGGCCTTAGAGAATTCGGACGCGTGTGTTCGTTTCCACCTCGAGTATTATTCTGTCGAATTTTGCTCTATGCGAGTTTTCATTTGTTTTTGTGACGTTTGCAAGTGTTTCCCGCGGCCGTGCAGAGTTGTGAACAAAAAACAAACACAAACAAATTAAATATTTCGAACAGTTGCGAATCGAAAACTGTCTAGGGTTCGAACAGGGCAAATCGCTCTTGCCCTTGGCTGAAGGGGACATTCTAGGGTGCACAAGTGTGCCCTCGCTGTGGATTCGGACAGCAGCAACGCGACGTCACGTCCGGGATGCTCTTTTCAAAGGTTGGTGAATTCGAACACGGCTTAAAGCCAGCTTTCTGTTGTAATTGCATCAGAAGTTACAAAAATGCTTGTTGAAATGCGAAGCGAACGAACAAAAACATAAACTAAAAATGTTCTCATTCTATGATCTTGTGCCAACTTCGTGAAGAACACGACTGATAACTTTTACGAATAGATTTAAAACTTTTTTTTTTTTATGCATTTAATGAAACGAGTAACGGCAATTTGAACACTCGCCAGTGGTTTCAACACAGCAAGGCTAGCTGATGAATAGACGACACTGGCGTAATCTAGTTTGCTTTGGATCAGTGCACGATGAAGCCGATGGATGGTGACGACCTCTCAATGTTTTCAAAAGATTCAGGTCCGTTTATGGATAAAAATCCCCAGACGATAGAGTCAGGTGCAAGCACATGGTTGAAGGTCACAAATGGACCGACACTAGGATCAAGATACAACTCACAGAAGCAGAGAGAAACAGGAGGAGAGAAAGAATGAAGATGTATCGGGAAGAGCGAAGGCGCGCTAAACAAGTCACTCGTGATATAGGCTATTCACTGTAAAGTGAGCACTTTCTAAGGCCCTTCCATCAGGCATTAGTCATTAATGAATATAATTTATTGCAACTTTATACGTTAACTTTTGAGTGGTGAAATGTATACACTGCGTTGATTAGTCATATAGCAATATTTATATTAAAAAGTGGCCGAAAGCTAGAAATTGGATGGAAGGCAAAATTTAGCAGTGCCTTAAAAAGTGCTCACTTTACCGTGAACAGCCTATGCTAACGAGTCATAACTAGGGGCAAGATTTTGTGGTGTTATTTTTAGGCAAATTTCGTTTTTAAAAATACCTGATTTCTATGTTAACGGTTTTATTATGAAAGTCTTAAAAATTGAAAAGTCGTAACTAAAATTGTGCATTGTTAGAGCCAACATTGTACTGTGTTATTTTAATGCAAATTTGATCATTAAAAGTTGTTAATTTGTTCTTGTATGCGTATTACTATTAAAATATTATAATGTTTATGCAATTGCTTACACAAGAGAAAACCATTTATTTGAACAAAGGTAGCGCAGAGCATTACCACAGGTTAAAATATCACTTTTTGGAGGTTTTGTTTATCCGTAACTTGTATGTTGAGGTAGCTAAACCGTGTGGATTTTTTGTTACAGTCTAAAACGAATGGCTTGGATATATTTCTATTGAGGAAAAACATCGAATACTGTAAATAAAGTTATTAGCAAGACTGTAAAAGCAAATATAAAAATTATAATTTCTCGTCAACATGGTATTCGAGATTTAATGCTGTTGTTAACCAAGGCTGAATAACAGCAGCTTAAAATTAATTTTTTTTCTTCCAATCATCAGAAAACTTAGATTGTTCGTCATGGTTTCACAAATAAAACAATATATTTGGGCTAAATTTAATTTAGTTTATGTTTTAACTAAAATTTCGGCTTCAAGCGGTGTATTAATTTGCTTTTCGGTGTTATTTTGGTCTTAATGCTATACACCGTATAATCTTAACTTTAATCATAACTAGAAGAATGTGAGAATAATTATATATTAATATTTCGGAAGAGTTGCTCATCGGCCTCTTTAGCTCAGTGGTAGAGCACTGGTCTCGTAAACCAGGGGTCGTGAGTTCAAACCTCACAGGAGGCAATGGTTTTTTAAGTGTATGTATTTGAATTCATCTTTCCTCCTCAGTCTAGCGGTAATGACATTTTTATGTTTTAAGTAATTTTTTGCTGTTTTACAACAAAAAAAAAAAAAAAGGTTAGCAAGTAGAGTGCTTGCAAAGCCCGAGCGCGTGAAGTCAAGAAACACCACATGCAGAGAAAGTTGTTACAATCCATGTCTAAAGTTCATTCATGGTTAAAAGCTGTTCACAATAAAGTGAGCACTTTCGAAATCAACATTAGAAAAAGTCACTGCTCCTGCCTATAAATATATAGAAGTAGTTCCATATCTTAACGTCGAATAAAAGGTGTTAGGTAACCCATTTTTCATAACTTAAAATTATTTCTTTCGCTTTTTGTTTTTTTTAATGAATCGAAGTGAAAAAAAAAATGGGCAGATTTGTAAAGTTTTTACTTTCTTAATAATTTCACAGTTTCACGTGGCCGAATCATGAAAAAAATGTTGAGGCCGATTGCAAAGTTAATTTTCCATAAGGCGGAAGAATACACAACATGCATACGGGTAGATCTTTAGCAGGGCTTCCAAAAGTGCTCACTTAAGCGTGAACAACCTATACTTACAATCTTTCTAAAGCCCTGCTAAAGTAATACGTTTATATCATTCCTCCACCTCACTCAAACAAAGTAACTAAGTCTATAAAAGTACACGTGTGCGCACACTCAGTTCAGTACACTATTTTGCATGAGAATCATTTTGTACTAGGCATTACCAAACCACCGATTTTCTCTCTATACTTAGTCGTACTAATTATAACTTGTAATTAAAATATGAGTACCAGTTCAATTTAACGAGAAGTAATACACTCTTATGTTAACAGAAGTAGAAAACGCTTGTGACATGTGACTTTCAGGGAACAGCCAAACATTTAATACCTGGGGTGATTTTTCAAATATTTTATTCAAAAAGTGTGGCCATACCGCGAACATACTAAAGTATCTGGCGTCTTATTCGTCGTAATTACCTCTGCCAATTAATGTTGCGAAATCCTCATGTTACTAACGATATTAACAACAACGACAATTCTCGAAACTCAGGCTGTAGTTTCTAAGTAAATCGCTTGGTTAACTTATGAGGCGTGATGTGGACAAGGCACGTGGTACTCTACACCAGGGCTGCCCAACCTACGATCCGTGGTCCAGATTACGACCGTCTACGGCATCAAATACGTGCCGTGGTTCGCAGCGTGTCACGGTCATCAGCGCGTACGGGACTTTCCAAAGGGAAGTCAAGTTCTCGTGTACTTCAGCGAAAAATTATTACTTGCTAAGGAATCACGCGAAGCCTGGACTACACGCACATGTAGGGTTACCAGATGTCCTCTTTTACACGTACATGTCCTCTTTTTGAGTTTGAGGCCTTGTTAAATGTCCGGCCGAGTTTCATTTTTTAAAAAAAATTGGGTTTGGCTGTGTTGGGGACACGGCCGTTTGTTTTGCTTGAATACGTCTACGTTGACGAGCTCGGACGCCTTGATGTTTATTTTTACGTTTCCGGCACCGCTTCACTCGATCATATGAGGTTTTATGGGTATCACTGGATTGCTTTTGATATGCTCTTTCCAACCGTATGCGATTTCTGTATTTCGACTTGGCTTTTTGGTGAGTATAGGCCGAAATTGTGTTTAATTTTTTGCATTAAACTCGTATTTTACGATTTCACCGTGACCACGCCACACAAATGTTTATGTACACGCAATCGATGGATACTAACGAGAGCTGTCCATTGAAACATAAAGGAGCGTCGTAGCTACTCCTAGTCAAAAGTAATGCTACGCGAAAGTTACGAGACGCGGCGAAACGAACTCGAAATTGCGGTGTCTGCCCCCCCCCCCCCCTCCCTCCCCTTCAATGCTTCGCAGTCCTCACTCAACGTAGCATATTCTTTGGTACTTTGGCAGTCGAGTGGTGTAATTGGATTTTTAATGTAGACGATATATTCGGAGCTGCAATGCCAAACTGTATCCCCCGATTTTGTTATCATCGGATTTTCTGGATCGCCTCCCACTATGGTAGCAAATTTAAAGACGTGTCCACTTCAAAAATACAAATGTTCTCTTTTCCAATAAAAGCGAAAGGCAGCAGAGTTTTACTTTTTTTTGGGCTTTATTTACGTGTCGTTAAACATGTAGTAATGGTACCAACGAAATTCCTGCAAAAGTGCAAACTTTTTGGTGAGTATTGCGTGATTCTTTTGTCTTTATCGACACTCATACTTTTCCCTCGCTGTTTTCTTTACATGTCTAAATTAACAAATGCCTAATCTACTATAAACAGTTCACGGTAAAATGAGCACTTCTGAAAGCCGTGCATAAGATCTATTTGTATGCGTTTTGTGTATTCTTCCGCCTCATGTAAAATTAACATTGTCATGGGCCCCATCACTTTATTCATGTGTCGGTCAAGCGAAACTGCCGAATTATTAGGAAAGTAATTATTATACTAAATTGGTCTTTTTTACACTTTGGCGCATTAAAAAATCAGAAAGCAAAAGACATCATTTCAGACTTCACAAATGTTTACCTAACACATTTTTTTCGACTTTAAATTGCGACTTTAAATATAAAATAACACTACAATCTCCTGAAAACAATTCAGTAAATAAATCGCACTTTAATGTAATTAATAAACTAGAGTAGAAAGAGGAAAGCATCTAGTTTTCTTATTTATAATTTGTTTTAGAATCTTGGCGTTAAACATCTGCTTTCAGAGAACAACAATCGGTACTACCTGCTCTGTCTGTCTGGCATGATCGGCGTACATGTGAACCATGCGTAAGTACATGTGAACAAGGCGTAAACGATATCTTTAGTCGTGTCGCGCAGCACTGCAATCAGGATGTACTACGTTGTAAAACGAAATAGTTCGACTAACTTTCCCTGTAATTAAATTTTTTTTCTCTCTCACAAAGGAAAAATGATTTGCCGCTTTGACTCATAGACTATAGGTGAGGTAGATCGACTTTCGTCCCCTGTGCATGTACCCGACATTGACCTAACATTGACCAGACAAACACAACTGTCAGATTCACATGGTCAACACTGATGAACATGTTTGTTTATATCTTAATTTTCAAAAGGCAAGCATTTTATATGAACACAATCATGTTACTGCGAGCTCCTGTTATACACGGTCCGGGGTGACCCACCTCGATCCTCCCCCCTCACAGCCAAACGCGCTCGCCGCATCGTTCCAGCCCCCCACCCCCTTCTAAAGGGGAAGCCCAGGAATGAGTGACAGCGGCGAGACCTGGCTGACGTCACAGCTCCTCCTCCGCCTGCTGAGGAACCGACAAGCATATAGGAGGCGCAAAAATATTCTGAGAATCAGGATCTCGGCGCAACGAGGGATTTTGAGAAATTTCTCGGTGATGGCCAACGACCCTATAAATACTGCAGTGATCCAACGGCCAGCAGTCTGGCGGAGGCCATCTGGCCGAGTGCGAGAGCGAAGTTATGTCAGGAAGATAGGACGAGGGTGGGCGAGGTGTTCGTGGTGTGAATGGAAGAGAAGGCGTGGTATCCTAGAAAGTGAAGCTTTCTGTGTTTGAGGGCGCTCGGAGAACTCAAGAACATTACGGACTGGCGGGACGTGGACTAAAATGAGGTGGGACTGAGTGGACATCTAATACGGATTTTATTATAAATATTGGCATTGTCAAATATGGACATATAATTTATAAAATAATTCAATGAATTTGGATATACTGTATATTGGGACTGATTTTTAGTTCTTTAATTTCATTGATTTCTTTGAGGTAATTATAAATTGTATTCATTGAAGTCATTAATTGTCAGTGAGTGATATGAATTTGTTGTGAGATATCGAGTCGAGAGAATTCTGTTTGTAGTTATTGTAAATAAAATTAGGACATTATAAATATCACTTTTATTTAATTAAGACTCCCATCCCTTAACGAACTTGGTTTAGCCCACTGGCTTTTGAGAGAGAAATTTTAGTAATACTTTTGCAAAAGGAAATTAATCAAACTGTGTTACAAAGTGGTTATATGACGTAAACAAACATCTCAAAGCACTTGTTTACAGAAACAGTGTTCTAACCTCAAATACTATCCACGTCGTTTATAATAGTGTATTTGGCAGAAAAGTCGTCCCTAGTTGGGAAATGGAGACTAGTTTTGAGCAGCTTGCGTGATCGTTCTACCCCGTATTCACTCAACCCCTATTATTTTCTAACCCTCTGGCCTTACTCCAACGTAAACTAAGTGGCGATAGCGAGACAAGATGGCGACGTTAGCTGGGAAGGTGCGCGCGCCGATGCGCACGGCCGGCTGCGCAGGGGAGCGTGGAGGCTGAGCGCCGACGAGAGCACGAGGCTGATGTGACGACCTTGGTCGTAGTGGCGGGGTCGCTCACCCGGCCGGCGCACTGCCCCGCTTCCGAGGGACACCGCGCGGAACGCCCCAGTTCCCTCCGCCAACGCGGAAGCGGGACACGCCCCCCCGGAACCGCTTCGTCACGTGCCTGCCACGCGAGGCGAATTCCAAGCTCTTACTTTTAATTTCGTTCGAGAAGATACAACGAAAGTGCGACCCGTCGCCACAGAGTACACGTGCACAGAGACGAATTCACATACCGAGCCGGGGTGGTCCAGTGGTTTAACTTCCGGACTCGCATTCGAGAGGACCTGGGTTCGAATCCCGGTTTCCATAAATCACTTCAAGCAAATGTTGGTATAGGCTGTTCACGGTAAGATGAGCACTTTTGAAAGCCCTGCTTAAAATCTACTTGTATACACGTTGTGTATTCTTCCGTCTTATGTAAAATTAACATTGCCACGATCCTCATCGCTTTATTCATGCGTCGGTCAAATGAAACTGTAGAATTATTTTAAAAAGTAATCACTTTACAAATCTGCTCATTTTTACATTTGGCTGCTTTAAAAAAAAAAAAAAAAAAAAAAAAAACCAGAAAGTTAAATAAATAATTTTAAGTTATCACATATGGTTACCTAACACTTTTTATTCGACGTTAAGATATGGAACTACTTTCCATCCACCGTTGCCAACTTTACTGGCCGAATGTCACTCAGTGCGCCCATTAAAATATCTGCATGCAGCAGCAGTGACTTTTTTTCTAAGGTTCATTTCTTAAGTGCTCACGTTATCGTGAACAATCTTTGCGGTACCTTGCTATAGACCATGGCCGATTCCAATCTCTGAACAGCTTGTTCCGCCTCTAAAGACCTCGCAGTCGACGGGACGAAAAGCCCTTCCTACCTACCTACGAAATACTAAGCCTGCACAGAGGGCGGTGGAGCAGTGCAGAGTGTGCAACTGTTAATGCTGTTCACGATAAAGTGAACACTTTTTTAAATTAATACCGCAATGTAATTAATACACGCAAGTGTGTATATTCCTCCGAACTAGGAAGTTAACGCCTACGGCTAAAAAAGACGTATTCATTGACAGTTATTCCAAATGAGAGGGCTTTCAAAAGTGCTCACTTTACCGTGAATAGCTTATTTCGCCCTTTGCATCGTGTTATTGTGAAAATAAAAAAAAGAAATCTCACCAGATTTGTATTTTCACCAGACAATGTGCGTGTTCGAAACCACCCCTAAATAAAAATTCGTTTGCTGTAGTGTAAACCATTTGTAATGCATATGTTTAAATACGTCATTACTTTGTATTGTTAATCGCGTACACGTGTATCTTCATTTTGTGATTTGCACCTCCTTCCCTCCACCCCCTCCAAATTACCAAGTACCGGGATATTGTGTCTGATTGGCTACTGCATGCTGCGATAAGGTTCCTTATTGGCTGGTCTGCCGGTTGGCGAGAAAGTCATCAGGCGCTGGTCGATATTCCAACACGTTGCCGGCAAGCCACGCCATTTTGCTGGCGTGTGCGGATGGAGTTCGCTGTACGAGTGGCTGTTCCGCCTCTGTCTTCTTAACTACTCTGTAACGATGAGCTGGTCCCTTACGTCAACTGTATTCTCAAACTCACTCACGTCTTCCAGCAAGCTCGCAGCCAACACGGCGGCAGTGTCTATGTGGCTTGGTTCTACTTCTGCTGGAAAGAGGGAAAGAGCTGAGTCAAAATTTATTTTAAGGTCCCTACTTCCTGTGTCTATTCTAGATTTTTTTTTACTATGAAATATTGCAATGTTATTTTCTCAGGACAAAAATGAAAGTCGATATACCTACCGTTGGCAATTTACAACTTTTGAAATTGAAACGCTAATGTGGTCTTCGAAAAGTGCCATAGTCAGCAAAAATCGCCGTAGAGGGCTCTCGGTTTACAATATCAAGTCTTCTGTAAAACAGCGTATTAAACTGTAGTGACAATGATTTTTGTTTTCTTGCCAGATTGCTTCATTGAAACCATCTGATCGCAGCTTAAAATCCTAAGGAAAAATAAAACAAGAGAAACTTGTTTATGCTATTTTCAATCACCGTTACAATGCTTCCTTAAGACTGGATGTGACCTTGAAGCATTAAAAAATGTTTACTAGACAGGCCCCTTAATGATAGCGTTCTAAAAATGCAAACAGGTGGCAAAGTTACCAACTCTTGAAAATGTAAAATTGATTGATATAGGCTGTTCACGGTAAAGTGAACACTTTTGAGGTCCTAGTTAATTTTTCATTTCAGCCATTTCTTATCCTTTACCCACCTTCTTAAATAAATATTGCCAATAAAGTAATAACCACAGCGTATATATTCCACTGCGCTCGGAAGTTTGCATATAAGGCTAAAATAAATTATAATTACTGACTATTATTCAAAACGAGAGAGCTTTCAATAGTGCTCACTTTACCGTGAATAGCCTACATATTTAAATGCCACGAAAACAGCAAAACTTGTCTTTTAAAAAGTTCTAAATTTTAGCAGAATATTTATAACCAATTACAAGAGAAATTTAATCCTGGAAATCAGCTGTGTGTTTGCATTGTATTAGACTGTTTATGAAACAGGCCTAATTATAAATGGGGACGGGGGGAGGGGCGCAGTGGTACTCGCCTCCCACCTAGGCGAAAAGGATTCAATTCCCAACATAGTCGCTCTCGGATTTTCGCATGTAGGATTCGTGCCGGACGATGCCGTTGGTCGGCGGGTTTTACTCAGTGTTCTCCCGTTTGCCCCCTCCCCCCTTTTTTCATTCCGGCGCTGCTCCATACTCGCCTCGTTCCACCCGCGTCGGCGCTCAAAGCCTCGATGTTGAAAGCTCGCGAGTAGTAGGGGCGTGCCGGTTTCGGGCCACTTTTGATTAATCAGATTTTCCCTTTGATATCAAGTTGATTTAATAGGTTAATCCTTAATCTGATTTTAATCCGATGGGATTAATCCTTTATCCGATGAAATGTGATCAAAGGAATTCGATAAAATATGTTTGATGAAAAAGCTTAATCAAATTCTTTTGGTTTTAATTTGTGTGTGTGTAGTTATTTATTTTCTTTCATTCTTTTTGGGTGGGGAGCAGCTCTGGAAGATGTTGCCAGGACAACGACTGGCACTCGACTGAAGTGTGATGTGTTGAGGACAGGGTATAGGGCAAGTGTGCCAAAAATGAGACCCTTTTTGAAAGTTGTATGTATTTCGTTTACAAAACCATACAAAGTTAATCGATTTACTATAAATGGTTTACCTAATTACACATGTTCAATCTCGTAACATGTTTTAGTACCTGTGATACAAACCAGGATGCAGAAAAATTAAATTTTACAAAGTTGCAATTATTGTGAGGATAACAAAGTGTTCCTAATATGAGTCTCCCCCCCCCCCCCCAAATGGACCCAAATGTTTTTGTTTTTATTTCCATATTTAATTCTTAGACTTCCTACATTTTTTCTCACATGTAGGACACACAAAACACGAATCATCCCCACAGTCTTCATGAGCCCATCAATAGCACTTGAGGCACTGCCTCCATTTTTCACCGTGTCTGTTCTCTGAGAAAAAACAGCCACATATCAAGCACTCTGCATCCTCATCACTCTGAGAGCCATCACTTTCATGTGAACTGTCATGCAGAGAAATATCTTCACCATTGGAGTCCTCAGATTCTTCAGGCACAAATGTCTTCGGATAAGGACATAGTTTCTTCATAGTTTCAGGCCGAAATTTTTACTTCCTTGTTGTTACCTTCATTTTGTTTTCCTCATGAACTGATTCCTTAAGAGCAGCTACTTCCTTCTTTCTTCCGATACTTTCAGTCAAACAGGTTTTGTATGGTGATGATGTGATGACATTAGCACTTCCACTTCTGCTCGACTTTAGGCCTACATTTGAAAGAAATTCTGGGAGTGGTGAAATTTCGACTGGTCTAACAATTTCTGCATTTCTGCAACTAGGCTGAGGTGCCTGCACTGTAGTTTCTTTTGAGTGGCTGTGTTCGTCTCTATGAGTGTGTGTCTGCATCCTCTTGTGTTTCAGCATTTCTAGTTTCTTAATAATGTGACGATTCGGAGAAAGCTTCAAATTCATAGTCACGGAAAATGTTTGGTTAAATGGAAATAGGCCTGTTTCCTTGAAAGAATAAACAGAAATTTCCATTGTTGCTGCTAGGTTGTATGCAGCATAAAAACGTTTTCCCACTGTGAAGTTTGTTACGAATTTATTTGTGTTTTGGCATAACCAATTTTCTACTTCTTGAGCATAGTTGGTTTTGAGTGGCAACATAAAACCAATATCCAGAGGCTGCATCTTATGAAATGAGTGTGCAGGTAAGCAAATGAACAAAAACATGACTTCCCCTTCCTTTTTCAAGTAAAGAAGTATTTCTGGGATGCAAATTATGTCCATCCAAAACTAGCAGGACTGGATCCTTCTTGGAAGGTTTCACAAACTTTATGAAACTGTCAAAACGCTGTAAAAATATCTGTCTGTATCCAATCTGACAGATGAGATGCCGATATTTAACCAGTTGGGCGCCATGAATTAATTCATCCTCCATGTTTTTCTTCGCCATACTATTAAAGGCAGAACATAGGTTCCCATTGCATTCATACAAACTACAATAGTGATTAGGCAGTCTCTCTCTGCTGATGTCAAGCATCCAACATTCTTCTTGCCCTTTAAGGTTTTGACTTTGCTATGCTTGTGCTGCACAACAGTTATGCCAATTTTGTTTACGTTATCAAGACGGTGAGGCTGATGATTAATTTTCTGAAGTTCCATTCTATACAAGTCGAAAAACTTTGAAATACTGTCAGGATTAAAACCCTTTACTCTTGTTAAAGATGTCCCCCAAGGACTTCTGAAAACTAACTTTGGGTGATGTCTTAAAAACCCTCTCAGCCACTTCCTGCAGCAGGTTCTTTTGTTATCTGAAAAATGATCTTTAATTCCATTTCTAATAGCTAACTGAAATGCTAGATTCATGATGTCTTTTCTCCTCAGTCCGTAAAACCGGCAATCCAGATCAACACAATAATGCACTAGCTCTGATTCCAATGCATCTGTTAACACTGGTCGTCTACCTAAACTAACATTCACTAAAGCCTCAGGTAACTTAGTATGGTCTTTTACACACCATTACAGAGTTCCTTTTGGAATACAAAAATATTTCGTGGCCCGCTTGTAACCCATTTCACCTGCTCTCGCGTTGTGAGCAGCACGAACCATTATTTCAAAGACCCACTTCTTGCATTTCGATGTTGTCATCTGTGACAGAATAATTTTATGAGTTAGAATTTAGTGTAGAAACGAATGTATTAAATTTCATAACTCAAATTATTGGGCTATAATGTTTAATATAGACAACTAGGCACAATATCTGGTCATTTTATACTTTTGTGTTTATTTTGATATTACTTTATTCTTATATTTTATATTTGTATAGATTTTAATCTGAGGCCTGACTATAGGTTTATTATATCACGAAAAATGTATTCATTCAATATGCATATCTATGCTGTATATAGGTCTAATGGTAAAAGCTTGGCTATGCACCTGCCTCCCAAAAATATATTTTTTTTATATGTTATATATATCTACCACAGCGCTTTTCATTCCATATATATATTAGTACCGGTATTTAATATGGAATTCATTACCTTGCTTCACTCGACTTAATGTAGGCTCTAAAAATTACGAAAAAAACATGATCCTCGGCCAGGCAGGCTAGAAAGCATGTCTTTTGTCCGCAATGTCGGGAACTCTCCAACTCCCAAACACCCCTCTGGCCAACGGATTTTAAACTGACCTTGGCTAACTCCCCTCTGCCCTCATCCCTACAAACTTTGACTTTTGCTTGGATACTGAAGCATCGTGAAAACCGTTTCTCCCAAAGCCAGTGCCGCCTGTCTTACTTAGAGCGAAATAAAATTTCATAAGTCTCACCAATGAAATACATATCCCTGGAGCTAAATTTTACCCAATATTGTAATCCCCCCAAGATAATTCCTAGAATTAACATCCCAAGAAAAAATTTATATTTTAATCCAATAAATGTTATCCTGTTTTCCAGTAAACTTTATCCCATTTTCCAGCAAAGTTACAAAAATTTTAAGTTTAAACTGTTCGATGATTAATTTCATATCAACACAAATACAAGATATTCTCACTTTATAATGTTTTCAAGTAATGAAAAACACACATCATTCGATTTAAACAATATACAAGTTAAACTTTTTTCAACCAAAGGAAACTTGTATTAAATAAACTCATGTTAAAACCAAAATGTATTTAAATAAAGGGAAATAGTAAACATATTCAATATGTCTAAAAAATTTGTGGGTATTTTTACGTGTAGATTTCTCCATAATTTTCTCAGCCTAGAATTTCAACTGTGCTATCATATAGGAAAATATAATGTAATCTTGTTGAAGTTTAATATTCTATGTAAGTAATAAATTGATCCAAATTTATTGTAAACAAATACTTTGTGTTTAAAAAACAGCGCACTCACATAGTTTTCAACAGCGCAAAGTCTTTATAAAATATACCGAGGTCGAGAGTAGAGAGAGGTAGTGAGCTGATGGTGTGGTTAGCAGGTGAAACTCAGGTATCAAGAGTTGATGAGACCACACGCGCAGAGCAGGAGCAGTCTATAATGCAGACGAAAGTTTAGACAGCATGCGGAGTGGGCGAGTGAATGAAAAATGTTTCAGTAAACTGTAGCTGTCCACAGCGTACGCCACCATCCAGGAACTCGCCCCTTTCCCTACCACCCCTGACAACACTCTTCCCCCACTGGTGCTCATCTCGTAGACCGTACAGTTGCCTGTGCGCATATGCCCCAGCAGGAGGGAGAGTCATTACTACCCCTCCAACCTCGCCTCTCTGATGACTTCAGTCCCTGATGTGAATTCCCGTCACACAGCTCTAGCCACTATACAATTCACCATAGCCCACGACCTGCCTTGACTCGCCTATCTTTCACATCTTTTGCATTTGGAGCATGCACACTTTATTTAGAATATTGAGATTTAAACTCACAATATTGCTCAAATTTTCTAAACCTAGTTTTCAAACCATTTGTTTAAGGTAAAAACTTTACATCTTAAATGCGCTTTTAAAAAAATAATATGAGTTACTCGACACCATCAAACTTGTGTACACCATAAAAATCTATGAATTTTACACAGTCAAAAATACGCTGTAGGGCACACCAAAAAATAAGTTTACACCATTAAAACATTTTCATAAATTTAATAATGAATTTCGTCCAAACATTTTAGCTCTATATTAAACTCTATATTAATAGCAGCATGTATACTAACTAAACAAACACTCTTAAAATTAAAATTCATTACATTAAACTCAAAATTATGGGAAACTTTATCCTATTTCCTAGAACTATAGTATTAAAACATGAAATCCTATAGAAATCTAATTCTAGAAATGAATTACAGGAAACATCACCCAAGTTCCAAGAAATATGTCACACTTCAAATACATTCAAAATAACATTAAAATTGAATCGTATCCCAAATGCCTTTAAGTTGTAAAATTCTGCGAAAATATATTTCAATTCCAGGAAATTACAACAAATTATACAAATATAATTAATCATGTCCCAAATGTCTTTAAGCTGTTAAATTCCACAAAATTTATCCCAATTCCAAGAAATGTAATATTTTAAGCAATTATGAACATGAGAAACAAATACGAACTTGAATTACAAATCAAACACAACTATTTGACACCTAAATGCAATGAATTGAATTACAAATCAAACACACCCAATTTAACCAGTAAATTATAAATTCCAAATGAGTTAAAAATCAAACACCAACAGCCTACCCAGACTGTCACAACTCACCCAGACTGTCTTACAAATAATAATCTATCATAGATACCTATTGAATTATTTATAACATGTAACAGATTGCCACTTAAATTTGAATTATGTCCCAATTAAAATGAATCAAACGCAATGAATTACATCATGAATTAAAATATTTAAGCAGACTGAATTATCTCTCAAATGTTAATCCAATCAACAAGTGGATTGATTACACAATAAATTGTACATCCAGACACCATCCAGGGGTTTATTTTATCAAGTAAAACAACAAATATTAATTAAAATATTTTTTAAATTAGTATCATAATTTTACAATCATTGTATTACAATCTTTTAATATCTTTATTCTTAACCCATGAGTCATGTCGTGTGATTATGAAAAACCCCTCCATCGAACCAAGGACATATCTATCATCCTTTTAATGATTTTATCATTCAAATATTAATTTGGAGAATTAATTTTTTCAGTTCATGTTTGTAAAAACCACTTTCTATGAGCTCTCCATTATAAGTTTCTATGTAATACACTCTGGGATGTGTTTGTCTAATTGAAATAATTTTAAATATTTCATAAGGCCAATTAACTGTACATTTTTTCTCAAGATTCCTTTTTGCTTAAAGTTACATATATATTCGCTAACTTCGAATTTTTGTTTTCTCTTGTCATTGACTTATACATTATTATAAATGGTTTTCATTAAACAATCATCCATAACTTTTTCAGGTGTCATTTTTATAGTTCTGTGATATCTGGAATTATAAAATTTAACTATTTCAGGCAAAACACCAACCAACTTGTATGTCCCCCTTGCTGTGAAATGCTTGTATATTAATTGCTTAATCATTTTGTTGTATGATTCCACAACACTGGTTTCATTGTTCGAATAAGTTGTGTAGTGAGTAATACATATTCTGTCAATAGTTTCCGGAATGGTATAGAAAAAATTTCGGATCATCTGTCGGTTTGGAGCGAATTTGATTTTTTCTCTTTCAAAATGATCTCCATTACATTACTAACCTGTTTCCCAGTTTTGGTTTTCTAAGGTATACCCCTACCATATTTCGAATAAACTTCTAATATGGTTAAAATATACTTATATCCTTTATTGTATTTGGAAAGCAATGTCATTTCACACAAATTGGCTAGAAAAATATCATTTAACCCTTTAGTAATAACTCTCCTTCTGGGATATCTTATCCTTGCAGGAGCGTGAAGCTCTTCAGAAATATTATTAAACTTCATTGGTAATATAACCACCTTCTTTCAGCTCTTCAATAATAGAAACGATTTCATTTGTATGAGAATTATTACCAGATTCTCTCAAAGCTATGAGAAGTTTTAATCTGTCGACCAATTCATTGGGATAGTTCCAATATACAGGTGAAATCAGTTTGTTGATTTCCTCTTTATGTATTCCACTTCCATCTATATCTCCTATTAAATGTAGTTTTGGGTGGTTTTCATCTCCTAAATGATTATTCGTATTCGTGCGACGAATAAGTTCTTTATATTTCTGCAAATCGGTGTCGGAATATCGCTTTGGAAAGTTTTTAAACAATAATTCAAACAATCCTTGACTCACATCAGTTACATAATCACCTATTTAAATCTGATAGCAGACAAAAACGAAATTATTGAATCTCCAAGGAACCATATATTTTCATGCCGATATACACCAAATGTTGTATCATGCAGAGGTGAAGAATGTTGTAAAGATAAATAATGCAGTGTTACATGAGAAAGAGTCTGCTTTTTCTTATTCCGATTTAATTTCCAAAGCTGTTTCAATAGGTTAATTCAACACAGAATGGAGACATGTTTTGATAATATTACATTAAATTCAAAGTATTCATATAGGAATTAAGTCGCAGCTTTTCGAACTGCTGTAGTAGGTCGACTAACTGCTACACTAGATCTATTAGTTTGTGCTTTTTCAATCTTATCGACTTTACGTAAAACATCTAATATAATTATTGTGTTAGCTCTCAAATCATTAATAAAATAATTTATTTGGGTTTTCAAATCATTACTTTGTTTTCTAAGATCTGTTTTCATACCTAAAGAAAATTTTTATTAATCTATTCATCACTTATATATTGCATTATTTGTTCCATATGTGTTTCAAGTTGTTATGTAATAGTATCACTTACCACTTCATTAATTATATCTCTTAAATTATCTTGCATTTCTGCAAGTTGAGTGGTAAAAATTATGTTTGTCATATAATTGAAGTCCTTACTAAAACTGTTTAAACGTTCTTCTATTTTAAATTCATTAATCTGCAAATCATCCAGAATATTGGTTAAATTGTTTACAATCACACTTGTGTTTTTATAAACATTATCATTCAAATCAATTAACTTTATTAACTTCCCTTGAATATATTTTGATTGCTATTTAAATACATTTACCGTAATGGTGTTTAAATCTTCTACATAACGTATATTTACCGCATCAGTATCTTTCACAGCTATACCCATATTACGCAATATATGTCCATTCAAATCACAATTCCCATCGCGATTTTTGATCGATTCAATTATTTAATGAATTAATAAATTAAATATTGTTGTGTATAGTTGTACTTTATATTCTTTCTTTTTTTTTGGTGGGGGGTGGGGAACATCTCAGTTAGATGTTGTCAGGACGACATATTTTGGGCAAGCAGAGGGGGGAGGGACACACATCGACGTGAATATTTCTCGTGGGTTGCCGCCATGTTAGTACTTCGATTTGTCCAGAATAGACATATTCACCAGCTCTCTCGACTTCACCGGGCTTCGTGACACGACACTGGACACCGGCTCTCGTGACTTCCCGGGCACGGCAGTTAGCGGGCTTCGGAGAGTGTTAGCTGCGAATCTCGTTTTAAAATAAAATAAATTTTTATAAATTTCAATTTATCGGAAATATAATAATTTTCGTGTAAACCCTGTTTCTGAAATGTGTCTACAAAACTTCGTATGAATTCCAACTGTAATTTCGGTAACTAGTGCCGTGAATTTCACAGACTTAGTATATAGTATGTTTCTATAAAGTGTTACACGATTATGCTTTGTGGGATTAAGTCCTTCTTCATGTAATCCGAGTGCCCCTATGCTTCGACAGAAATAATTTATGTTTTAAAAGTGAATTATTCTTACAATAGTGAAACTTGCATTAAAAATCAAGGTAAGTTCAAAAAAAATTATTGTTTTGTTGTCTGTTGTAGGACGAATAGTGTATTCAGAGTTCTTGTAAATTTTAACTCAGCGGCATTCCATATATATATATATATATATATATATATATATATATATATATATATATATATATATATATATATATATATATATATATAACAGATTATAAGCCATTGCACATCGTTCATTCACCAGTCTCTGAGGCAGGTGGATGTGTTTTAGGGGAGCTCCTGGTGAGATTTCATTACGTGTTTTGTCATTGTCATGTACTTCTGTTCGTTAGCCGTTTAATTAATTTAGAAACATTCGTTTTGTATCTTCATTAAAATTTCCTCGTTTTTCACTTCAGTCTATAATCAAATATAGGTTATGTTTGCTCTCAACATAGCTTATAAGTCGATGTATGTCCTATATTCAAGTCAGTGCTTCACTGAGCTCGCAGCCGGACAGACCTGTTTTGGGAGAGGTGAAATTTCATTAAGTGTTTTTTTTTAATTCAAATAGTATAATTTTTATATTAGTACATACATCATAAACATAATTTTATCCATTTGTCACATAGTTGTCTATACACATCTCTTTCCGATTAGCTATAACCTCATTCGCCTGTCAGATGTCGGCCGCATTCCACATATATAACGGCTTATAAGCCGACGCACGTCATTCATTCACCAACCTCCCAGGCAGACCAATATGTTTTAAAATCATGTCAGGTATGTGCGAGAGGTGTCAAGTAGTGTCATTTTTCATATTTCTTGTTATTGTATTCGTTAACCATTTAATTTATAGGGACTTTTTTTTGCTTCGTTAATTAATTTGTTTATTTATTTCATACTGGAGAATCATGTAGTTGTGATCGTTTAGCATATGTCGAAACCAGATGTTATTCGCGTAGTTGTGATCATTTGAAATTTGCGATTTGATGAGTCCTTTGTGTAATTTATTCATAAGTAGAAATTATTTTTTCTCTCATGTGTAACGTTTAATTGCATTCAGAAACAGTCGTCGTCTATTTAATCGTTTGTCATTACTAACATACACCATGTAAATCACATCTTTCAAAGTTGCATATCTCCCATCACTGTCGATGAGCTATATCACTAACAAAATTTACACTTATACCACTATTGCACAAAACTAACCACATATATACCCTGTCACCAACATGCCAGATCTCAGTCGAGTGCCAGTTGTCGTCCTGACAACATCTACCAGAGATGTTCCACATCCCATCGCCAAAAAAAAGAAAGAAAGGAAATAAGTACAACTATACACAACAATTTTTATTGGTTAATTAAATTAAATTAATTGGATCGATGAATCAAATTAACATACCATTTTATCCGAAGAGAAATTTAAAAAACCGATCGGATTAAGGGTTAATCGATTAATAAACACACCATTCCCTTTGTGTTGGAACCTGCACGCCCCTACTACTTACATGCGACTACGCCCGTATGTATTTTGTGTGTGTATGCATGTATATGTGTGCGTGTAAAATAACTCTCACAAATATTAAAAGTTAATAGCCAATATAGCTTACTTTACAGGATGGGGCCGCGAAGGCGCCGTCAGTGGTAACCAAGAGAGTGGCTTATAAATAAATAAAAAGCAAAACAAAAGCAGTAGGTTTAATTTTCTCTCTCTCTCTCTCTCTCCTCTCTCTCTCTCTCTCTCTCTCTCTCTCTCTCTCTCTCTCTCTCTCTCTCTCTCTCTCGCTCTCATTTCAACCTTCACCATCAAAAATAAGGCGGGATGAAATAAGGAAGGGATTCTTCGATGGCTGTTCCATGTGCATTAGCATATATATTTGGTTTTAAAAGCATTTAAATTTTCTTACAAAGCTGTTATTTTTGTACAGCTCTATATTTAGAATTATTAACACTGTTCCATAATTAATGCATTTGATTTTTCTAAATATATCACTTCATAACTTGAAAACATTGACGATAAACTATTACCAGTTCGTTCTCGAGTTTCTTTAGTTTTTTATTTTTGGCTAGCTTTATTTTTCTTGCACAAATGTATAGGTATTTTTTTAATGGATCTTTCTTGACAGAAAACCGTGTGTAATTATTTTGCGGAAGAAGTTTCGAATTTTAAAACCTATATTTATAAACAGAGTTTTTAATTTAGGTCTTATCGGGGTGGTACTTTATATTTTGGATTTTTTCACACGTATTAGTAGTCAAACTTCATTGCCAGAATTCAAAAAATCAAAGTTTGTCATGGCATTAAGGACTACTCAACAGAATTTTTTAAGTTTGTACGGTTTTAGATACGTCAGTATTTTCCCATGTGGGACAGAAATGGTTAATAATGAGGGAACCTTTAACTATGGTTACAGATGTGAAACGAAACACGAGAGAAAAATTGTTTTTCGAAATAACTGTTGAGATATTTCTCGAGCATTGGCCAGCTTGTTTTTTAAATTCTGAATCTGGAAATTAAGTTATTTAGGAACATATAATTCCAAGATGACGAGAATAATTCCCCCTTGAGGGCGATCAGACCCCTCCATCTTGGATTTTCACTATTTTCACCATAAGTTCCATTTAAGAATGTTTAGCGAAATTTTTCGCACGACATTGCATAAGTAAGAGTTTCTGAAGCTTTATCAAACGAGTACAACTCCACGGCGTTGATTAATTTTCGACTACTGATTGTCAGCGATAAATAAGCGTATGTGTCTTGTGGGCGGTTACAGAGATGATCCTGGCGATAGCAGACAAGCAATACATGTGTTACAACATGTGCATAGTAATGCCCTATGTCTTGTCGATGCCCAAAATAAAACATTAAATCTGAGTTGCAAGTTGCGGCGAAGATTCCTTGAATCCAAAATGGCGGGGCAAGTCCGGCCTTAAAAAGCAAACATATCCGTACATATGTTTCGCGAGGGATGAGCGGAAAATAAATAAATCTGAACTTTGTTAGTCCAAAATTACATTTGGTAATTTCTACTCATCCGTAACACGGTTTCCAGGGACTATTGAACTCGGGCCTCATGAATTTTATCCAGCTGTCACTCATGTTGCGTCAGTTACGAGTTTTTGTCATTAAACACACTTCCCGCTTCACTTTAACTCCGTTAGATATAACTGCAGTGTCTATGTAAGATATCTGGGCAATATTTCATAGCTGCGATCATCAGCGCCTATGCGGTATATATATTTTCGTTTTTTTTTTTGTTTTTTTTTTTTTTTCCCCCCTTAATAATAGCATCACTGTCGCAACATTTTAAAAGCACTGTTTTCTTTGATAAGATTCACATTTTACGTAGATAAGCTATTGTATAAAATTAAAAACTACCGATAACTAAATACATACTTTGATTAGAGTTCGTCTTCTAATTCCGATTTTCAATTTTTCTACAAGTTTTGCTACCAACTTCTCGAGATTTACAGTTCAAAGCAATTTAATGTGATGAATATAATACAACTGTAAAATAATACCGTGCAATATTGTAATACAGCACAATATCTTAGTTCAACTACCTGCGGAACTATTACGTTTACACTCAGTAATTATTTTCGACGTTGTCAGCTCTAATAGAATGCCTGAAATTATTGCGAAGGCCGGACTTCATGACTTACGTACTCTACGAAAGGTATCGGCCTACCAACTGAAGTTCGTCTTGCCCCGCATCGCTTTCTCGATATCTTTGTGATTGTGCAAATTATCGCCAGCTGCTCGTGTACCAACATTTCGACGTGTGCCGTCTCACTCTCACGCCTACCACAGCTGGAGAACCAAAACCGCGTGTAGCGCTTTCACAATACAACCTTACTTCTCGTGAGCTTAACAAGCGAATATAGAATGGTTTGACGAACGAGCAGGAAATGCAGACACTGTAAACATTTAACTGCCCTTAACTTTTTTGGTTTCAGTCGCGTCCAAGTAACAGAACCCCTACCGCTAGCTACCCTGAAAATTCTCTTCGATTTTGACTCGTCTGAAACCCAAAAGCCAAGAGAATTCGGAAAATCCTCACTAAGGACTGCACGCATTATGAATTGTTAGAAATTCCCATAAATTTACAAAAAAAAAAAAAAAAATCACGTAAATGTGTCGTTATACCCGGCAACACTGTACGCAACGTTTATGGAGCGCAGATAACAACTAGACACGAAACTAAGCTACGTGTTTATAAAACACGAATGCAGCGTTGCAATTGGCACCGTTTTAAATGGCAAAGTGACTGTTTATTTGTATGCAAAATTTATGATGCATTTTGGAGTTTGTATTTTTTTTTTTTGTCACCTTCGAAATTTACTAACTCTGTCGAATTATTTTCGTAATCAAATTTGCCAAGTAGAAAAGTTTAAATACACACAGCTGGCCGTTTTAAAAATTAATGTCTCACTCACGCAATAACTCTCTCGCAAAGTAAATCGCTGAAATAATAATTAAATGTGTAATCAAATTGCTTGGTAACAATTATTTTACTATGATTACGTTGAAACAGTACTCGAAAAACTGTTTTATGCAGAAATATAATAATTCAGAGGTTTTTATTTCTGAAGTTATGGTTTCACATGTATTTTGATTCAGCGAAGTCGTTTTCAAAAACAAATTAAAAGCAGAATAGCAAGCTGAACAGTTTAGCACTGGTATGTTGGTTCTAATTAAAAGCGTGTAAATTCAAACGCAATAAAAATAGAAGAACAAACCTAAGGAAGTGGAAAGAAATGTCAGAGAATTGTTAACACGGTCAATGCCTGTTTATGTCGGTCACGAACATTTCCTAGGCAATCCGGAGAGTTCGTTGTCGCTACAGTTAGAGAGTTATGGCTTCTACGAGAATGACGTGACACGAAACTTACACATATGTATTAAGTTATCAACACGTTGTAGACTATGCTCGAGTGTAGCTCGAGAAAAGCTAATTTGAGAATTTCTCTGTTGTTCAGAACAAAACTCGCGCGGATGTGCAGTCTTTGTTCGGCTAGTGTTTAACACGACCTCACAAGAACACGACAGCGCAGTAACAATGATACTGCTAACGATAGAATTTCTTTTTTTTTTATATAGCCATTCAAAGGTACATTATTGGTTGTACGTCCTTTTATACGATAACTATATCGTTTGATTGGGTTAATATAAGCTCGGCTCTCCATTGGTCGATGACCGGCCAATAATGAACACTGTAAAGTGCAGGGTAGTGTCCGGTGTGATATGGACTAATATGACGTTGCTAACAGACACCAACAGAACCCGTGTTCTTGCATAAGTGGGTATAGGTGACACATAATTTGCCAAGTGCAGTAAATAGGTGCAGACCTCAATGTGTTAAAAAAAGAGCACGTATTGTCTGGACAGACACTGAAAAAATAAAATAAAAAAACTGAAAATTTTTGCTCTTCGCAATTTTGTAAATATCACATTTCAGTGTATTTCATATTAAATACTGTAGGTATTATGCAAGTTGTGAGTTTTCCGTTTTAAATATTTGCAACCTGCCAAGATTTTTTTAAAACGTTCTCAAAAGCATTCTTTATGTTCATTATAAAAACTCCAGAACCAAAATAAATATATTTTTGAACAAATATTTCAAATAAAATTAAAAAAACGGAATATTATTGTATGAAAATGGAGAAATGGAGACTTTGGGAAGTCTTTGAAGGTGACACGGCGTGACGTCGGAACAGCGGCTGAATAACTGCCGCGGGTATTGGGAGAACCCCGAGAAACCCCACAACCTAACGAATAAACGCCACACATGCGATAAAACCGTCTCGGACCCAACAGGGATCGAACCCAGGCCGCTGTGGTGGAGGTCAATAAGATAGCCGTCTTCGTACTGATTCGTGCAGACTGTCCGCGCTCAGTCAAGGTGGCCGGCTACCCAGGCGGCCACCTTGACTGATCACTTTTGGAAGTCCTTCTTAAGATCTACTTTTTCCCCTCATTTTGTGCTCTTCCACAATGTGTGAAATAAACATTGCGATGTGCCGGCTCACTATTTTCATACACCATCCAAGTGAAACGATGGAATTCTTAGGAAAATAAATGCGTCGATAATATGCAAATGTATGATGTCACGTGTATAAAACCAGAAACACTGACATCGGTAGTGACAGATGTAAACATTACACCCGTAACAAAACTTCAAGTCTTAGAACTATTTCTAATAAAATCGATGCCATCTTACTGGAAGCCTGCGCAACAGTTTGTACTGTAGCGTAGTTATGGGAAACATTTTTTTTTTTCAAATGTTGCTTTTAAAAACGCTCATTTTTACCCCGTATAGCCTTTACATTATCATCATAAAAACTAGTATATTTATATAAATTAACTGATCGAAGCAAAGGTTAATGTATAGGTTGTTCACGGAAAATGAGCACTTTTAAGAGCGCTGCTTAAGATCTACTTGTATGCACGTTGTGTATTCTTCCGCTTTATGTAAGGTTAACATTGCCATAGGCCCCATCACTTTATTCTCGTGTCGGCTAAGTGAAACTGTAAAATGATTAGAAAAGTAGGTATTTAATTAATTTTCTCATTTTTTACATTTTGATGGATAAAAAAACAGGAACCGAAAGAAATAATTTAATTTATCAATCATTATTACCTATAGGCTGTTCACGGTAAATAGAGCACTTTTGAGACCCTAGTTACTTATTTATTATCCTTTAACTACCTTTTTTAATATACACTGCCATGTAAGTAGTAAACATAATGTATAGCTGCCACTGTACTCGAAAGTTAACTTCTAAGGCTAAAATAAAATTTATTTAATGACTTTTATTTGAAATGAGAACGCTTTCAAAAGTGCTCACTTTACCGTGAATAGTATATAGCAATATTTATTCAACGTTAAGATATGGAACTATTTTTCCCTCCATCGTTACCAGCTTTACTGGGCGCATGCCACTCAGTGTACCCGTTAAAATATACACAGGTAGGGGCGGTGACATTTTTCTAAGATTGATTTCAAGAAATTGCTCAGTTTATCGTGAACGGCCTTTACAAAAATTGCTGTATCATTATTGAATTTAAAAACACAAGATAAAATGGAAAATAACTCAACACATCATTACATAATATAAGAGTATGAGATAACATGCATTATAAATATTTAGAGCGAGGCATCCCATATCGATGGGAATACTTTCCGGGTGAAGTCAGAAATGTCCGCAGTCCTCCTAGGATCTAGGCAGTTGTCGACGAACCACATGTTGAGAATCACTGACTGTCTCCACACTTCTTGAATAAAATCGATGAAAAATCATTATATGCTGTTCACGGTAAAAATAAGCATTTTTGAAAGCCCTGCTTGTGATCAACATGCATGCCCGTTGTGTATTCTTACGCCTTATGTAAAATTGGCATTGCCATGGGCCTCATCACTTTATTCATGCGTCAGACAAGTGAAACTGAAATTATACGAAAAGCAAACATTTAAAAAAATCTGTAAATTTTTACACGCAAAAGGGAAATAAATAATTTAAATTATCACAAATGGTTTCCTACCACTTTCTACTCGACATTAGGATATGGAACTGCTTTCCATGTACCTTTGCCAACTTTACCGGACGCATGTCACTCAGTGCGCCCACTGAAGTATATGAATGCGGGGGCAGTGACTTTTTTTTTGAGGTTGATTTCAAAAGTGCTCGCTTTATCGTGAACAGTCTTTATAAAATGGGAACGCCCATCTCAAAGGGCCTGCCTCGTCATTTCGCTTCTATGTGCTTATTTACTGTGCGACTAAGACGGGGAGTGGGGGGCACAGAACATAGCAGCCACCGATTTGAGGGGGGCATGAAGGCTCGAGACCCCAGAGGAGCTATTTCTTCGGGGGTTACACCTTTCAGGAAATGATGTCGATTTTTAATTATCGTTTTATCTTAGCTGCTTCAACTGTCTCTCTAATAGCTGTTAGCGGCGGATTTTGCTTCTAGTTGTACATGTCCTACGTTGTTACCTGTAGCTCTATCTAGCCTTGAATCACCAGCACAGGATTTCTGATCATGCGCTACGAATCAAAATTATCCCACTCTCGTATCGTGTCCCTCCCCAACCAACACCCCCTCCCTCCAGGGAAATTATACAGAATGTTCACGGTTAAATCAACCTTTGAAAAATGCCACTGTCTATATCTGCATTTATTCTAAGGGGCACGTTGACTGTCACGAGCCCAGTAAAGTTGGCAACGACGACGGGAGAGTAGTTCAATGTCCTAACTTTAAATTAAAATATTTAGGAAACCATTTGTAAATAGAGGGAAAAATTACTTTTGTTTGCTTTTTTTTTTAATGCATGTAAGTGTGTGATTTGGCAAAAGTGCACTTTTCAAATGGTTTCACAGTTTCGCTTGACCGGCGTATGAATAAAGTGATGAGGCCGTGGCTATGTTAATTCTACATTTGGTGGCATAAAACACAAAGTAGTTCTTAAGCAGGGTTTTAGAAAGTGCGCAGTTTACCGTGAACAGCGTATGGAAGTCCGAGGTCAAGCAGCGAGGGAGCGATACGGGCGACACTAACACGCACGCCTAGCGCCTCATCGCTCCTACGCGCAAGGCGTGCAGTGTTTCCGCCGTGACGCTGTACAGTGCAAATTAGATCTGTAACATACGGCGATGAAAGACCACAGATTAAACTACACCCGTATATTTTTACTTTTCTCTTGCCGCTTAAGGAAACTGCATTGGCAACCTTAAAAATGCGATATTTGGCCATTTTCACAAATTTTTTCTCCATGAAAACCCTTAATATGACAAAAGTAAAAAAAATAGAGGCATGGATAATTTTTTTTTTATATTTTCTGACAAAAAGTTGTATTCGCACAGAACATTTATTTACCGAGATACGCGTATTCGCGCAAACAACTATTTCAAAGAAAATGTGGGGGCAATCCCACTCTTAAGGATAGGGTTATTGGGAGGAGGGGGGGGGATAAGGAGAACCAGATGCATGCTGGGCCTTGAGACCCGACACTTGAGACCCCCAGGCAGCCAGCTACCGCAACCATATCGCCGTCGTGCTATCCCGGGTTTGTTTATCGCCTATACTGATCCCAGCTTCCTGTCTGGCCGACCAGTAATTGCCATCTTGCCGAGTTACCGGGATAATTAATTGCCGTCGGCTTCCATGGCCACCGAGTGGCACTCGGCTCCTGCAACACGTTCGTGCCAGCTGACGAGTAGACTACCTCTTGTTTGAGCTGTGCGCACCCACACGTAAAGGCCAGCTGCAAGACTCCGAGAAGCTGTTGGCAAACCAAGCTTAACCAGCGGACAGTGTTCTTATGCGGTCCATGCGATTTTGAAAGCCACTCTTGGGATCTACTTTTCTCCCCCATTTGTAGAGACCTGCAAAATTCGCGTTATTATTTGGGGACATGTTAAACTTGAAACACATGTACCTTTGCAATACGTTTGTCTTTGGACTATACTTAGGGACACCCGAATTCCGCGAAAAGATTTCTACACACGCTAGGTTTCAATATCCTATGGCATTCCCACAGTTTTCTTTTCCTTATTGGTCGCGTGTCTTTGACAGGCCAATCAGAATTCATTAATTCCGATAGCGCATGTCTGTGATTCGAGGGCAGACACCTAAGACGCGTGACACCTAGATAGCCCAATCACGGACATGGATTTGAGCTAATGCGTTTTGCAATATAACTGGTCGTGAAATCTTTTCGCGAAATTCGGGTGTCCGTAGCCATTCTTTATGTGACACACCCTGTATGACTCTGCACCAATAAAGGAACACTTCACAATTGTGTGCCCCAATCACGTGTAGTTCAGTCAGAGAGGGAGTGTCTTCACATCTATGCAGCAGCCAATGGAGAAACGACGCCGGCTCTAGTGCCTACAATACTGTGAAGTTCGGCCTGATGCCAAATAATAACGGGAATTTTGCATGTCCCTAGCCGTTTGTATCCTCCCGCCACGAGCAAAATTAACATTTCCGTGGACCCTGTCACTTCATTCATGCTAAAAACACTAAGCTGGAGCCACAATACCCCGTCGAATCCGACGCGACGAAATTTGAGTAGCAGCCAATGAAAAGCGAGATCACTGTGACGTCAACCCGACAAAATTGAGGCCCCGACAGCCCGAAAATAGTAGGTTATATTTCTACTTTCCGTCGTGTCGGGTTCGACGAGAGCGCAAAATATGTAAATACAACATTAAAAAACAAAATTTCGTGCATATTTCCCTACTGTAGGAAATAATAAATTAACTTGCAGCCAAAATAACTTTCCGCTTTATTTTGAAATACATTTTTCTTTTGTACAAATTCGAATATTGGCAAAAGAAAATTATTATTCGCTTCATCGTGAGTTTTAAAAGTAAATATTGGATATTAATAGTATAACTTGCCATTTCAGGATTTTCCAACAGCCAACTAGCCCACTTGTCGGGCAGATTTCCATCTTGGTATTGTGAACACTGAATAAAATATAATGTGGAATTCCGTCGAGCTCTGGCGCCATATCGGTGTGTCATGTCGTGTTCGTCTGGCTATTGTGACTCAAATTTAGTCTCCGTATAATCAGTTGTGCGTTTTCCGATGGGCGCCGAATGTCTTTGTAACAGCTAGTACACAACCGGCCGTCACCAATGTCAGCGGCGGCTAGCCAGGCCGTGCCGGCGGACCAACCAGCACAGTGATCTAAAGCCGGGTTTCCTCGGTGCCTTTTTTCCGTGCGTCACGAGGCATGCCTCGAGGCGCACGGTAACGCATGCGCAAATGCATGCGCTTTTTTCCGAGAAAAAGCGAGTTGCACAGGAACGTAAGTGCAACCCATCGCTCGTGCGTCTCTTGTAGAATTACCTCTGTGCGTGGCCAACTCAGTGTCTGTAGTTGCATCAGACGTTAAGATAGATTATAGGTTTTATATTTAAATATGGAATGGAATCAAGACGTATGCGTAGCACATATTGAGGACTACCGTGGTTTTCCTCAGCTGTGAATGAGTGGAGAGATTTGGGCGGTTCTTAACAGCGAGGTATCGAGAGCCGATGAGGGCGATTGAAGTGAATATGGAGCGGCGCCGGAAAGAAGGGGCGGGGGGAAACGGGAGATCCCCGAGAAAACCCGCCGACCAACGGCATCGTCCGGCAAAATTCCCACTTGCGAGAATCCGGTGACCCGGCAGGGGATTGAGCCCGGTTCACCTGGTTGGTGGCAGGCGAGCGTGCTAACCGCTCAGCCACCGTGCCCCTCCTCAGCTGTGGAAATTTAATTACAAGAACTGCAGAAACAAGATGGTTAGAAGTGATGCAGTGCGGCAGTTAGCAACTAAATATATTTGCTCGCCGAAAGTCGAGCTTGCCAAAATAAAAAGTCTGCGGACGTATTCCCACAAAGAACATTCCAATGTTACGTTGAGCGCCTCTCACAAAGTAGACATAAAGTAGATGAAGGAACGTCGCCCACTGCAGCAAACAAGCTGGCCCCTCTTACAACAGCTATTCTACATTAGTATTCTACACCAATTGGAATGTTGTGGGAAAAAAACGCATGAATTATACGGCTGTGGATGAAGCTTACGTCTTCATGACTATCGTGAAGAAGATTGAAAATAGGGACGAGGTTACTATTTTTGGCGAATACGTAGTCAGTATAATACAACAAATCAATGGCCCCCAGCAGCAGTTAGTAGACCAACGTCGCATTACGAACATAATATTTGAAATAGAAATGCAGCTATATACCACGCAACAAGCATGCAGTAATGTGGGTGGATATCCTCACTCGCAATCCATAATATCCTCTCCATCAATGTCAATATCCGACATAACCTCCTCTACTTCCGACCCTCTTTCGGTAAGCAATGCAGATGATTATTGTCCAAGCCCCAATGCTAGTTTGGAGTACCTGGGTTAATGTTACTTTTCGAGTTGATTTCCTGAGAGGAGCGGTTGTTTACTGGCACATATTATTCTGATTGTCCTTTATTCGCAAATGTTTGGTTATCTTAACAGCTAAATAAATGACTTTGTAACGTTCCTCCAATTCTATATGAAATGTGTTATGTGTATATAATGTGCAATTTGTATCCGCCGTATACCCTTTTAGTACGGCACTGGGTTGGGCTTGGGATATACAGAATGAGTCGTTGTGCATGCTACTTTTCGTTGCGTACGCGCTGGCAATTTCCATTTATCGCTGCATAACAGATTCCTAATCTCCTCTTTCAGGGGCGTCTGCCACACTCCTAAATCACCATAGACCCTTTAGTCGTGTATGTGTTTCCCTATTAATTTTCCGAATGATTGCTCAAACTGGGTTATAGGCTATTCACGATAAAGTGAGCACTTTTTAAGGCCCTGCTAAATTTTTCCTTTGAGGCAATTTTTATTTTGCTGCCACTTTTTAATGTAAACGTTGCCACGTGACTAATAAATACAGTGAATACATTACACTATTTTGAAAAGTTAATGTTCAAAGCTGCAATAAAACTTATTTATAAGCGGTTAGCGCCTGTTGGAAGGGCCTTAAAAAGTGCTCATTTTACCGTGAATGTCCTACAGCATACATTACCAACTCATCCTGTATTTTTTAATAGGTCTAAATTACTCTATAGCATTATACACACATACATATTGTCAACACATTCATAAGCACATTGTTGGAATGACAACATAAAGTCATACTGTCACATTCTTTAAATAATATAACCAATTAAGTTTTTAAATATATAAGCTTATGCATGTGTTGTTCGGCTAAAGTACGCATACCTAAACACTATGGACAAAACAAGACCACATATATGTAAGTGCCTTCACATTGTTGTGCTAAACTGATATCAAGGCACGGCAAACCTCTGTAACAAATTGGAAAATAGCTGTTATCGATATTTTAAATGTGTACATCAAGCTGTGATAAGAATCGCCCATCGCTAAATACCGCAATGTAACTGCCAATCTTACACTGCTTGGAATACAGTTCCTAATATTTGCGTCTTGTTTGGTAATCAGTGGAGCAACCATTCATAAACAAAACTTCAAAGTCTGATGATGTCATGCGAGTGAAGTTCCTAAATAGCAATTCATTGTTCAGACGAACATCTTCAAGTATGTTACTAAAGTTGTGTTGCTTCGGAAACTCACACACCCAAAATCTTGCACGTTTCTTTTGTTTTCGGTGAAGTGCTACATACGTCGCACAAAAACCAGCAGCCAGTTCTTCTGCGGACACGTCAACTACTACAGGAACAGGCATCATGCGTCGATTCCCTACGTGTAAGCAGAGAGAGGCATGCCTCTACCTGCGCACGAGGCATGCGCAAAGGCATGTGTTTCTGCATGCGCTGTGGCGCAGTGGGAACGCGCCTCAAAGAGACGAATCGCCGGCACTTGTGACGCTTACAGTAGCGTCTGAACTGGATGAAATGAATTCAGTGTTCGAAAATTTAAAACCCACGCTGTTTATACGACGTCAAGACAAGCAACTGCTCTTCCTAAATTAGCCAACTTGTCCTAGTACGCTCAAGTTGTTAGTGCTTACTTTGACATGTGTGCAATTAGAGGCAGTGACTTTTTTGCAACTGTTGTTTTCAAAAATTGTTAATTAACCGCAAACAGTCTAAATCACATCGCCAAGCACATTTGTGCTGGCAGTTATGATTAACATAACGAGAGCTACTGAGCCACTCCTTGGCGCTCAAGAGCAAAATCCAGATAAGTAATGAAATCCCCAAAAAAAAAAAGGAAATAGCGCACTCAAAGGCCCCCAATCCGATCAACAAGGGTCCCCTAGAGGAGAACAAGGACCGAAAAGTGTCCCCAAAAAAAGGAAATAGCGCACTCAAAGGCCCCCACTCCGATCAACAAGGGTCCCCTAGAGGAGAACAAGGACCGAAAAGTGTTCCCAAAAAAAAAGGAAATAGCGTACTCAAAGGCCCCCACTCCGATCAACAAGGGTCCCCTAGAGGAGAACAAGGACCGAAAAGTGTCCCCAAAAAAAGGAAATAGCGCACTCAAAGGCCCCCACTCCGATCAACAAGGGAGAACAAGGACCGAAAAGTGTTCCCAAAAAAAAAGGAAATAGCGCACTCAAAGACCCCCACTCCGATCAACAAGGGTCCCCTAGAGGAGAACAAGGACCGAAAAGTGTCCCCAAAAAAAGGAAATAGCGCACTCAAAGGCCCCCACTCCGATCAACAAGGGTCCCCTAGAGGAGAACAAGGACCGAAAAGTGTCCCCAAAAAAAGGAAATAGCGTACTCAAAGGCCCCCACTCCGATCAACAAGGGTCTCCTAGAGGAGAACAAGGACCGAAAAGTGTTACAAGTGTGATCGCATGCATCCCAACAACAAAATTGATTTAAACACATGGCCGAGCCCCAGACTAGTCATCTTACCTACCTTTTTCCTTCCTTTAAATGGCGGCCCTTTTTTTTATATCACACACAAGCGTTACCCATATATATATATAAGACCAATGACTATTTACCATGTCCATATAACGCCATTTACTCCAATAAAAAACCACTTGACACTGAGTAGGATGTAAATAATAAAAAAAATTCCAACTGCAAAATTATTTCAAATCTTACTGATAATTATCTTCTCAGCTCATATTGATCAAGTTATTATTAATACATTAAGACAAAAGGGGAAAATATGCTAAATTAACACCATCTTTATATGTTTTATTATATATATATCACATGTGAACACCAATGTGAACACAAAGCCCCCAAAAGAAAGGGCAAAAAAAAAATATTTAAAAAAAACTTTCTACCTTCATAGCAATTTATCGCACCTTTTTATTGTGTTTATACTTAATTTGGATGCACCTTTATTAATTTTTACGACATTAACCTTCACATTTAACTTTTACCACACATTAGATAATCTTCATAACACAAATGTTCCAGGACATTATCCTTCGATGTAATAATTTCAATTTACCACAGGTTTATGTTTTGCCCACAATGTATTTGAAAACAAAATTCTAGATGAGAAAAGGTTGTTTGACATTCCAGACTACTGCAAGTTTACTTCAGCTGGGAAGAAGCCGCACTACCGTGCTGTCATGTTGGGAAAATTTCGTGTAAAAAAAGCCATTCAGAGAGTATTTAAGAATTTCTTAGCTGGCCAAAATAAGGTCGTGCAGACTTTGACTGCGCCACAAAGCTCATGTTCCTGGCTCGGCTAGGCCATGGCACAAAAGGCAGCAAGCCCACGGGGCTAATTCATGATCAGTTCCAGCACTCACCGGTCACAGGGGCGTAGAATTTAGAGGGGAGACAGTGGGGGACATGCTCCCTCCCCCAAAACTCTGACTGCAGTTGCACTATTCTATACAGCATTAACTTCCTGTTATCGCATATTTGGTAAACGATAAACGAATGTAAAATACTGTACATAGCAGAAAGACTGGCGTTTCCTTTCATACATTTGAATATCAAACAATGAAGTGTTTCGTTAAAGCTACATTTTTTTAGTCAGGTGCTGTTTAAGACGTGCCTGTGATTTTTTTTTTTTTTTGTGCAAAGCGGCAGTTTTTATCACAGTAAGTAAGCCGATATTTTGACCACTGTTGATGATATGTATTCACTTTATTCCATGCCACATAGAAAACAGTGGTAACAGAAAATATTTTGTAATAAATGTATGTGGTTGTATAATGACAACGTTATTGTTCACGTAATTTTTTTATGTAAAGAATAGTACCCCTCCCCCCTCCCCCCTAGCCAAAACTTTATGAACAAATCTACAACCATTCTCCAGGATACAGTAGAACCGCTCTAAACGTAAAATTATAAAATGAACCTTTAACGGTTAACTAACAGCGATAAAAACATTAATCGGGTGGCCGGATCAAAAACTGGATACACTTTACTTACTTGAGGCGGTTAATAAAAAAAATCACAACATTAAGTTGCGAGAAAACGTGCCGCCGAAAAATAGGAAGTCTTTTCATGATGAAGGTAGGAGATGAAGAAGGTCAAATCATCAAATTTTTTCTGCCACCCAAAAAAAAAAAAAAAATTACACTTCCGAAACACACGACATGACCCAATGGATATATATCGAAATACCGTGCCGCGGTCATGAAAAATCATTAAAACAAAATTTATACTTCAGAATGTATACCTTAAATTGTAAGCGTGCTTTAACTAACAAAATTGATTTTTATCAATTATTATACATATATGCCGACATGTAAATAAATAAAATCGTACACAGGTGTACAGTAATACAAGTGTCACGAAGCGATTGATTTATAATAGTACACATTCTGCCGTCTGGTGTTCAGAAGTAAACATAAAGCACAAATATTATAGAAAGTCTACAAAAGAGATTTGTTGCTTGAAGAGAAATGAACAGAGAAAAATATAAACAATGCAATATTTTATCGCCGTCTATGGCAATTACAATCACAAAATTACAATAATATAGATTTCATAAATCTTTGTCCTTTCTCTACATGAGATAACATCAATTGTTTACTTTAAACGTGACACAAAACTAAAAATACACCAACTTGTGATTAAAAATGAGTAAAATCTCCTTAAAAAAAAATTGAGGTAAATTGTTGCGAAAGTAATTTAAGAAAGAAATTTAGGTAAGAGAGAGAGAGAGAGAGAGAGAGAGAGAGAGAGAGAGAGAGAGAATGCCACAACATGGCACACTACCTGCAGTGAGGTATTCTATACACGTTACAAGCCCAGAAGGATGACATGACTAACGCAGATGGGAATGGCATTCAACTGCCATGTGAGAACATGTATCTATAGTAGTTTTATACTGTAATTCTATTATGTTTAATTAAAACGAAAGTGCGCTGCACGTCCGCTATGCTTGTGTTTAATCGACGGAGAAGGACTGGGAGGGTAGGATGCGGGAAGAGGCAACCTAATTTTGCTAATCAAAAATTAATTTTATATAAATTATTATTACAGTTTTTTTTTTTTTTTTTTTCATATCTTAAAATTTTCTTTCCGTTTTCTCGAAATTTCAGGTTTAAGATTACTAGGTTTAAGGTCCAGGTGGAACATCCAAAAGTCCATCTCTGTACATAACATGGTTGATGTCTATTTTTTTCCGATTTAGAGATTTTTCTAATTTTTGAGGTTACTCAAATTTTCTGTGTCCGTCATTAGGTCAAGGATAAAACATCTAGCATAGTCACTGTCATACACAACCTGGAAGATGAAGATACACTTCCGAATATAAAATACATTTTATTTTGCATACAGTGTCTTATAAAACAAATATGGCTGATGGGTCGCCGGATTTCCAAACTTGATGAGGAATTTTTATGATTGTTATTACAATAGTTTTCTCACACTTTTCCGTATTTCTCACAAATTTCCATGATTCAAGGTCATCAGGGTTAATATCAAGGTCATAACTTGACAAGAACGTTCAACATGGCCACCGCCATATACAACATGGTTTATCTATGTTCACTGCCGAATATTTATTATTTTCTACTTTGTATATCCCATTATTGTAAAAATAATATGCCTAATGAGTTTACCGGAAAATTTCAAACTTAAAAATTAATTTTCGTAACTTATTTTATTCCTAGTATTTTTTATAATTTTGCAAAGTTTTCGTAAATGTTTGGTTTCAAGCTCACCAAAACCAAGGTCATATTTTTAAATTATTAATAACATCCAACATGGCCGCTCCAATACTCAACATGGCCGATGTCCACCTGGAGTGAGAGAGCAGGAACGCTTGTCCGAAAAGCCCCTCGCTCTTCATTTTAGTGACCCTGACCCCTAAAGGCTGTTGATTAAAAAAGGGAGCACTTTTTAAGTGAACCTTAGAACAAAAGTCACTGGCTCTGCCTGCACATATTAGGCCTATAACACGTGCACTCAGTAACTCACGCCCAGCAAAGTTGGTAACGATGGATGGAAAATAGTTCCATATCTTAACGTCAAATAAAAAATATTAGGCTACCTTGTGTAACAACTTAAATTATTTCTTTCACTTTGTACATTTTTTTTACGCATCGAAGAATAAAAACGGGCAGATTTGTGAAATGTTTACTTTAAAAATAATTTCACAGTTTCATTTGACCGACGCACAAATAAAGTGCCGAGGCCCACGGCAGTGTTATTTTTTAATAAGGCGTAAGAATACACAACGTGCGTACAAGTAGATCTTAAGCAGGGCTTTCGAAAGTGCTCATTTTACCATGAACAGCTTTTTACCAAATTTGACAGGAATCTATTTAGCAGTTCCGAGAGATGACATTATAGCTTTAGTTTTTCTTGGGTGGCACCATCTTCGAACATAGAAGACCAACGAGACCACGAGTCGCTCAAAATGATGCTGACGCAAGGGTGCCAACAAAAAAATTTGGTTTCAGATTGGGTGTATGGTTCCTGAGAGATGACAAAGCTCCCCAAAATTTGAACTGCTTTCATCTTCAAAATGAGTATTCAACATGACCGAAAGAGTAAAATTCGGGTATCCTTACTAAACACTACCGAGACTGGTAAAGACCAATGCGTCTTCATATGTGTTTAAATGCACACATATGAACTCGCACATAGAAACACAAAAATTCATATACGCATAAAGATAATTTCATCAGTTTAGCTTTCCTTAAAAAAAAAAGTTGCTGTAAAAATAGCATAAAGAACAAAGTGATCACTGTTGAGTTGGCAAGGTGAAAACTGTATTTTACTGAATCATTGCAGGTTTTTAGAGCAATGACCATGATCTGAGCACGATTATGGTGAACACGGGTGACCAGGTTCTGTGTTTAGAATTTGAAATTCGCGATAAGTTCAGAAATTAGGGTGAAAATTGCATAAAGAATCAAGTGATCATTCCTGACCGTGCAAAACTTATATTCTACCGAATGGTAACAAAACTTGAGCGTGGCGATCGTTTGGAAGGAGTATGTTACCTTAGAGTAAACGGTATTAAGTGACACAGTATATTATATTAATAATCCCAACTTGTATCGCAGCTAAACGTCTCACCGATCATAATTTGACGAGATTTGACACCACCGCCAGGCTTACTCGCAGAAATGCGTCAACTGTCAAACATTTGTCTATGGCGTATCAAAATATTTAAGCTCAATAGTGGTGGAAAAATTCATATATTTTGTAAGTAGCAGGATCGGTAAATGTTTTAGGTAAACGTGGTTGCGTATTTTAAACATTGCAACTTGCAATGCGTGCAGTATAAATGAATGACTACAACACAGTGAGAACTGGGGTAAGTTTTTATAATCATGTGTTGATGATTACCGCATGTTACATTGCCATGAACGTGATACACATGGACTGATACATTTACACACATGTACAGAGAAGTTTGCATTTCCGAGTGTTTTATAGATACAGCAGATGTACTTTCATGAAAGCCTACACCTTGATGGTCGTTAACAGCATCAGATTTCTACCAGATTTTACTATAGTCTGCTCCAGGGGCTAAGAGTGGCATAGATCACCTCATTTTTTTTTTTTTTCGAAATAGTTGTTTGCGCGAATACGCATATCTCGGCAAATGAATGTTTTGCAAATACAACTGTTTGTCAGAAAAGATTTGAAAAACAATTATCTATGTCTCTATTATTTTACTTTTGTCATATTAAGTGTATTCTTGGATAAAAAAATTCGTGAAAATGGTCAAACATCGCACTTTTAAGGCTTGCCTATGCAGTTTCCTTAAGTGGCAAGAGAAAAGTACAAAGACACGGGCGTAGTTTAATCTGTGGGCTTTCATCGCTTGTAATAAAACCTCTATGTTACAGATCAAAATTTGCACAGTACCGCGCCACGTCGGAAACACACCGCACGCCTTCCACGTAGGAGCGATGAGGCACTAGGCGTGCGTGTTAGTGTCGCCCGTATCGCTCCCTAGCTTCTTGTTGACCTTGAACGCGAGGTTCCCACGAGGGTCCGTCCCACTCTTAAAATTATTAGTAGGAGACATACAGTCGCACGATTCCATAAGCCTATCTTTCCAAGGAATGCGGGCTAAAAAAAAAACCAGTAGACGTAATGAAAGGAGCGAACGAGGTCAGCGTATGTAGATATATGCAAATATCTCCACTGACGCAAAGAAGAAAACACGGAAAAACAAAGCCGGTTTCCCGTGGCGAATTTGTAGCGACTCTTGTCATTTCTGCGCGCTCGTCGTTTGAGCAACTTGTTCTGTCTCTAACGACGCCGTCGACCTTTCTGTACTTCGTCCACTCCAAGGAGACACGGCAGAAATAAACACTGCCAGCGACGAAAACAAAACCATTGGCCGGCTATCCTGTTCACAGTATGATTGCGGCAGAAAATAGTGCCGGACGTATTTTGTAATTTGTAAGATCAGAAGCAGTAATTCCAGTTCATTTAAGGTTCTGTAATATTAAAACACTCAATACACATGCAAGAGTGTACGCACGTGCATCTTTGAATAAGGGTTATTCGTTCCGTTTCGGGGTAACAACGCACTAAATAACCAGTCTTGTGCAAGATGGCGGGCGTGGCAGGTCTGACTGAAGTGATACCACACGTCAGAAAAAAATCGCAAGAGGAAAGTATTTATCAGTCACACAGAAAACAGTTATGACTAATTAATTATAAATGTATAGAATTCCCTTCATTAAAACACCACTGAAAAAAAAAAAAAAGGCTTTTATACAACGTGTTCGGAAACTACCTTACGAAATTCAAACCGCAGCATCTGTGGGCGAACAGAAACAAGAAACTCTCGTCACAAAACGTTCGGAAAGGCCATTTAGTATGTTTAAATTGAAATTGAATTTCGGCAAAGGACGCCGGGTGCCCGCAGCCGTATGTACCGGAGAGTACGACAAGTTGCGGGACACGAAGGAGAACGGCAGTGGAGCGACATGCGGTCAGCGCCTGTACATAGGCAACCATGACCTACGCAAACTCACATGCCACTGCGGTGACGCCTGTGTGTGGGACAGCGGCAACCCGTTCGATCGACAGGTGGCGCAGAGTGCCGCGTGCAGCACAACCCGTCGGTCAGTTCGCCTTCGTGTTACGCAACTTGTCGTGCTCTCCGGTACATACGGCTGCGGGCACCCGGCGTCGTTCGCCGAGATTCAACTACAATTTGAACATACTAAATGGCCTTTCCGAACGTTTTGTGACAAGAGTTTCTTGTTCCTGTTCGCCCACAGATGCTGTGGTTTGAATTTCGTAAGGTAGTTTCCGAACACGTTGTATAATGAAAGCGAAGGGAACGTGGTTCTGGCAGCTGACTGGTGTGTTGATGGCTGGCAACACGATCAATGTGCTTCAAGTAAGGATGTTTCGATACTGCTGATATGATACTGGTATCGATACTTTCCTTTCGTTACCGGATATTTTGGAATCGATACTTTTATTTCAATACTTTAACAGCATCATATCTGTAAATGATTCGATATCGATACTTTTTTTCTGAATTATTTCTAGCTGTTAATTTTGAACCCTTCCAATCAAAGTGCCCCAAAAATATAAATATGTGTTTTCCTCCGTAAAATAATCATTTGAAAAGCAGTAAACATCAGTATTTTATTGTCCTCTAATTAGAACGATGCCCAAATATAAATAATACTACTAAGTGCTGTGCTCTGTATTTTTTCAAAGCCAACAGATACAAAAAAAAAAAAAACAAATTCTGCAGAGACAGCAAAATGAGAGAACGACCTAAGTATTGAATTTAAAAAAAAAATGTTAAGTATGTTTAAGAATAAAAATATTTTATGAAAAATAGAACACTGACTAATTAAATCTTTAAAAAATGCAGGCACCGGCACGATACCAGTAACAATACCTTTCTTGTGATACCGGTATCGAAATGAGTATCGATACCATTATTTCGATTCATCTTTCGATCCCAGTATCGATAATTCCATAGCATCGCAACATCCCTAGCTCCGAGTGAGCTGACAGCGCTGTAAAATACTGTTACATGTTGCAGGTCCACACCGCATCCCCTGCCCCAGTCCCGCTTGAGAGAGCGAAACAGTGTTTTAAGGACACAGTGGTGATGCGAGAAGTGCGCGGTGATTTGCAAAGGCGAGCCGCCGGATGTGGCAGATAAGCATGGCAAGATTTGTGCGTTCCTGAACCTACAGCGGATTGAATTTCGGGGGTTAACGTTGAAATAATGTTCTGGTCAATGCCCTAGTCTCTCTCGGCGTCACTCGGGATGTGGGTAACCTATGTCAGCGAGACTATTTAAGCCGCGACGAGCCTCCGAGCCAACAGTTGAGAGTTTGGAGTATTGTGCTACCTCGAGCGCCAGGTGTGCAAAGAGAGTGAAGCGACGAACCAGGAGAGCAAGTGGCGGCGAGAGTGAGCAGCGAGAGTGAAGTCTGCAGACTGCGAGCATCGATACAGTGAAGGGTGCGACTGACTGGCGGGACTAGTGAATTGGATGCGTGACTGTAAGGTATTTGGAATGATGGCAATAGGCAAACTTGAATATGCGTAAATAATGAGTGTTAATTAAGTGGCTATACCCTTTATAGATACTGTAATAAGGATTTTAATTAAATTTGGGATACACATTAAATACTGCGCTCACTAACAATAACAAGAGTAATGGTGGAGACAGATATTTTAATATTGAAATTAATAGCTATGTGAATAAATTAGAAATCTAATTTAACTCTTTTTTTTATTATTTTGTGATGGTGTTTGCCAACACATACAGGACGAGGTCCTTGTCTCAACTGCTTCCTGGATGTAGGTGTTTTAAGTTGGAAAACAGCTGAGAGCCCCTCAATGATGGCAAAAAGAGGATTTGGGCTAGTTCCAGTGAAAAGGTTTGAGAATTATTCGTTGCCTTGGTTTTTATATCAAAATATAACCATTTACATAGTTTTCCCCTAAAATTCTACAATTTAAAAACGTTACATAAAAATATAGTTATCCCACTGATTACATTTAGTATTAAAAAGGTATAAAAATAATTATGTTTAAAACTTCCCCAAAATCTACATATTTACAAGATTACATCTCTTTCCAACTATATGCAGCTTGCAAATAATTATTTTGCTTTAAACCATACTTAACTAAAATTACAGCAAAGACCCCCCCCCCCCTTTTAAAATTTTGACGGAACAGTAGTTCCTGTCCAAGTGAAAACCCTGTGCTGTCTCCCCGAATCTGGGCGAGACACCTGTATTTATTTGAAATCATCTAGAACATTACAAAATGATCTTCACTCCATCAATATCTGAAGTCCTGGAAGGGCACCCTAGTGGTACGTGACTGACTGGCTGGCGTCACGTGGTCAAGGTGACGTACGAGGAAGGGGAAGGCAGTCATAGATTTCGTGGGCGACAGCAGCCCCTCGGAGCCCTTACTTGCAGACCAGCAGGTGTGGAGCTCGTCAAACAAACCCCCGTCGCAGCGAAGGTAAGCAGTCCTAAACGGCCAACATTTTCTCAACTTCATATGGCACCGTCGGTTTTGACTTTCGTTCGATGTGCAGGGATAGCGGTCACAATTTTTATTAAGAGCTCCGTCCCTCACAAATTCGAATACACCCCTCTAGCTTTCCTAATTCCGTGACTGCATAGTGCCAGTTTTGCGTTTGTTCTAATTTCATGTATTACAGTTGTACCACATTCAGGTGTGGAAATTTAAAGAAAATTATATTTTCAACAATACTGTTACGCGCTGCTGCTCGCACCGGCCACGAGCTCCCGTTATGCGCGGTCCAGCACCTCTACCCTCCCCTCCCCAAGACAGACGCGCTTGCTGCCTCTTTGAGACCCCTACTCCAGGGGCTGCAGTGGAACGGTTGGCAGCGACGAGACCTGGCTGGCGTCTACCCCTGCTGGAGAAAACCGACAAATGTAGAGGAGGCGGAAGAATGTTCTGGGAGTTTAATCCTTGGCGAAACGCGGGATTTAGAGAAATTTCTAGGCGATGGCATACGACCCCATAAATACAGCAGCGGTTCAACGGCCAATTGTCTTGGTAGAAGCATTTTGGCTGAGTGAGGAGTGCGAAGTTAAGTGCGAGACGACGGCGGACGAGGTGTTTGTGATGTGAATGGACGAGAGGACATGAAACCCGGCGAGTGAAGCCTACTGTGCGTGAGGGCGCTCGGAGAACTCTAGAACATTGTGAACTGGCTGGACATGTACGAAACTGAGGTGGAAGTGAGTGGACATGTAATACGGATTTTATTGTAAATATTGGAACTGTCAAATATGAACACATAATTTATAAAATACTTTAATAGGTTTTGATACGTTATCTATTGTACTGATTTGTAATTATTTAATTGCATTGGTTTCTTTGGGGTAATTTTTAATTATATTAATTGAAATCCTTAATTGTAAACTGTAAATGATATCAATTTACTGTGAGATGTTGATTCGAGAGAATTTTGTTTGTAGTTGCAATTGAAATTAGGATATTATAACTAACTGTTTTATTTAGTTAAGGCCTTCATCCCTAACAAACTTGGTTTATCCCACTGACTTTGAGAGAGAAATTGTAACAATACAAATCCTTTCTTTTTTTAAATTATGTTAGTAGGCCCGTTATGTCTCTTGATTGCATTTTGTTCTGGCCCCACGCACCAATTTGAGTTTGGCAGCCTTACGGACCCTCTATTCCTGGTATCTTCATACTTTTTTAATCGAACCTTTGAAAAATCTCCCTACGTACGAAGTGTATTACGGTTATCTAAATATGCCACATCACAAGCATTTTATAGTTCTGTTAACTTAAAAAGTATCTTATTTTTTGTTAAACAGATTGTTCACTTACATTTTATCTATAAACAGTAATATTTAATTGGTAATTAATATGAATAAAACACATAGAGAATACAGTTGTGTTGATAACGCCTAGCAAGAAATAGTTCTCATGCAAAGTATTGTTGCATGTGACACCTGAGTAGCGTATCTGAGTTCGTTGAGGGATGGAAGTCTTAGTAAAAAATTAAAATAAAATAAATTTTATTTCTGGTTTATTCGCTCTGCTATCACAACATTAATTAGCTGTCTCCCCTTTCACTCTTTTTATTTAATAGTGAGCGCAATATTTATTGTCGATTTCCACTCTAATTGACGTTCTTTTTAATGTCTCTCTCTGGTCACAGTCAATTATCTCATACTCATTATTAACATGTGTTCAGTCTATCTGTTGCCATAATTTATGTCCTTCGATCACGCATCTATTCCAATAGTCCAGTCTAACAGCCGCGTCCCCCACTGCTTGATACTCGCAATTGTAGACTTACCTTCCAGCTGGTCACTTCTCCCGCTGCTCGTCTTCTTTCGCTCAGAACTCGGCCACTCATTCATTCATCAACTCCAACTCAAACTCCCGGCCCGGAGGCCTGACGCAATATTTATATTGTCGCGCCTTGCCATCTGGGAGGTTCAGCGCACCCCGAGACGCGCTGAGAGAACGAGCATTCTTCCGATATCGGCCGAAAACAATACGACCAGAGTCCGCGGCGCGCATCTGTAATTCGAAACCTGTCATTGCCTGGCCTTCCGCCGTCGCTATCGTATAACAACTCTCTTTCCTTCTCTTCCACTCGCCCGCGTGATCACTTTTTAAGGCCCTGGTAATTTTTTCCTTTCAATTAATTTCCACCTTTCCACCACTTTTCAATGTAAACTTTGCAGTATGACTAATAAGCACAGTGTACACATTTCACCACTCTCAAAAGTTAACGTCTGAGGCTGAAATAAAATATATTTATTACGTGTTAATGCCCTTTGGGAGGGCCTTAAAAAGTGCTTACTTTACCGTGAACAGCCTATATCAAACTGAGTGCGGACAAATGCAGCGCGCTGCCCCTTTGGCGTAATCGTCTAGGCTCCTACGCGCAAGGCATGCAGTGTTTCTGGCGTAACGCTGTACTGTGCAAATTATATCTGTAACAGTAGGATTTTATTACACGCAGTGAAAGCCCATAGGTAAGCTTTAACAATGCGATATGTGACCATTTTCGTGATTTTTTTCTCCGAGAATAAGCTTAATATGACAAAAAGTAAAAAAAAAATTATCGCATAGATAATTGTTTTATATATTTTTTCTGACGAAAAGACGTATTTGCAGAACATTTATTTACCGAGACACGCATATTCGCGCAAACAACTATTTCACCAAAAAACGCGGTGATCCATCCCACACTTAAGCTATGTTTACTTGAGACGGAAGAACAGAATGAAAAGCAGAACTTGAGCAGGGCTTGAGAAAAGTATGAAGTAGCAGCGAATAAACCTTCCCAGTAAATGTCACTGTGAACCGAGCGGCGGAAACCCGCCTCGGGTACTATGCGAGAATGTACAATTATAGCGTGTGCCATCATATGTTAGTCTCGGGGAGAGCTGGGGCACGCGCCTTGAATCACTTGATGGCCGCACAGCGAGTGAGCTTTCTCCCCGCACAGCCATTGTTCCTGGAAGACCTCGTGGTTTGGCTCTGCTCCAGCACGCTGCGCCATGCAGGAAAACCGCGAGAAATACACTTCGCGCCAGGCATATGCGAGCCCGAGCAGTACACTTCGTTTACCCTAAAAACCAATCGCCTAATTCCGTTTGTACTACTGCGTTTATCCTAAATACGTTTAGCCTAACTGCGTTAACCCTTATTCCGTTTCGCCTAACTTCGTTTACCCTAATTTCGTTTAGCTTAACTGTGTTTGTCCTGAGTTTAGCCTAACTTAGTTGACTTTAAAATGTCTGTTTTCGATATTCTTGACAGAAACTGCATTTGTCCTAATGGTGTTTGGCCTAATTTCGTCTCACCTAACTTCGATTAACCTAACTACATCTATCCTAAAATCTTAAACTTGCATTTCGCATAACTGCGTTTGTCATAGCTTCGTTTGACCTAACTGCGAATAGCCTAACTGATATTATCCTAATGTCGTTTGGCCTGACTTTAGGTTAAACGAAATATCTACCATTTCTGCAATCCATTAGATTGAGTGCGAGGACCCGGTGTTGCCAACTCAGTGGATTTGCCACCAGATTTGGAGGATTTTAATTCCTACCGAGCGAGCGAAATTGTTATTTGGTGGCTAGTTAGTAATTTAGGCTATATATTTCTAGCATTATTTTGTAATGGCTATTCATGAACTGGTGGCATTGCTTCATTTTGAGTATGCTTATGTTTACATTGTCATTGCTGCTTGTTTCTTATTAGCTTCGTAACAACTATAATTACAAAACTTGCATACTGATATAAATATAACTTGGTGAAGAAAAAGGTAATTTACAAAAAAAAACCGTTGAATTTATATTTTTATTTCAATTTATATTATGGAAATTGTTACAAGAAGGATGATTACGTAGATTTTCATAGTCTAGTGGATTCTCGTGAATTTCCACTTATGGCCTAGTGGAATTAATCGTTTAAATGTTGGCAACACTAGCCAGATATTGGGGTGTAACAGAGCAGATGAGTGTCTGCCACAGGGCTCCCAGTTTGTATAGTTCCATACGAAATCGGTATTTTGGTTATAGTGAGGCATTATCTGTTAATGACTAAGTTGTAAAAAAAAGTCAAATTTGTATTGTACTTGTGGTATTCCTTTAGTTTCATTGTTTTTGTATAGTCATGCCAGATTTTGTATAGTTTCAGGATCCAAGGTGTATAATCTAAGACAAATTGCTGGTACCTATGGCCTGCCACATTATGTACGTGCCACGTACTGTAGGGAGGTATTCCTGGGCGTGGTCTAACGGACGTAAAATACTATTTCTCAAGCGTATCTGAAAAGTGGGCCGTGTACCAAGTCGCTTTCAGTGTGATACGTACCGAGTTGCCTGGCAGGATGCATCCGTTCGTATGTGTTTCGTTCTGTGCGCACGACTTTGAGGGTGCTGCTTTGGTAACAAGATGAGGGAACGGGGGGGACAGGGAAAGAACTTACGTTTCACGTACGGTATTTCCTGTGGTTCCACTGAAGTACTACACTACTGCAAGCGGGTGAATTTACAAGGAAGCCGGGGGTGCAGCCGATGATGGGAGAGGTATCTGGGCGCGCACCTCGCCGCAGCCTGATACAATGATGAAAACGTTAGGCCACAGTTCTGCCTTCCGATCGGCCAGAACTGTCGCAGATTGGCCTGTCGCGAGCATTTCCCGCACGCAGGCAGTTTGGCCGGCCGGTAGGCCGAGGGATGTCCCTACGTCATTCAGTGTCGTGCGAGTACTGGAAATGTTTAGTTGCTCAGCAAGGAGAAAGCGTAAACGCAAGATATAGACAAAAAAATGGTTCCACAGAAATGATCATTATGCGCACGTTAATTTGCTTACGGAACTGAGGCGTTGCCCAAAAGACTGGACAAACTACCTGCGCATGGACGAACCAACTTACCTGGAACTTTTAAGCATGGTTACTCCTTCCGCAAAAAAAAATAAAATAAAAAAGATACTTGTATGAAAAAAGCCACACCACCAAATGAAAGATTAATGGCGACACTCCGCTATTTAGCAACTGGGAGAACACTTGAAGATTTGAAATTCTCGTGTCACGTAGCTCCACAAACGTTGGGGAAGGCAATACCCGACACCTGCGAAGCGATCTCCAAAGCACAGAGGAATTATCGCAAGGTAAGAAAATAAAATGAAATACACTTGTGTAGATGTTTATTAAAAACATAAACACGTTACATGATTCATCTCAGATGTTAAACCACTTGCAACTGGGTTAAACAAATATTTAGTCGCTATGTGTTTAACACACATGAGTACTGAATTCGCTTCCACTAAATGCACTACAAATTGTTACACCTGCGGTTGTAAACACTGAATATGTTTAGTCTCTCTCATATTTGTTTGTACCTGATTGCTAATAGGTGTTCTCTTGCCGTGATTGAAAGGTGAGAGCGAATTAATATATACACTTTTATATTAAGTTAATTGATGGATAAATATGCATTTACTAGTTCATATTATTATATCTGTAATTGTGGGTAAGGTAATTAGCTAAGCTTATATTGTCACATTTTCCAGTAAATCATCCTAAATTTGAATCAGGAAGAAATGAATAAAAAAATCCAAAATGGCAGGTGACGTGGGCTGTTAAGGGGAATGGTGCACGAAAGCAGTGTATTTACGCGATTTTCGATATAAGTCGTTTTCCAAAGTGTTTATCGAAATTTTTGACTCAACAAGATGCGAATTAAAATTTTCAGCACCTTTTCATGTTGTTAGATATTCACTACCGTCATTATTCTCGGAGCACTAATGGAAGAAAAGAAAGAATTGTTTTTATCTTATCTTCAGTCAGTGCTACGAGAACAACGAACACAATGGATTTGTAAGAATAAAAGAAGGTGCTCAAAATTGTTATGTACGTCTTGTCGAGCCAAAAATTTTGAAAATTCGCTTTATTGCAAGTTATGGCGAAAGGTATATAAATATAATGTTTGCACGCACCATTCCCCTTAAAAACCTCGTGGTGTTTTTTTTTTTTTTTTTTTTTACACAAATCAGTGCATGCTCGCAACTTGAACAGATAGTGGCGAGGGCTAGGGCTTATCGCTGCGGACCCCAAAACCTTTCTAGGCTGCGCAGACTGTGAAGAATAACACAATGAACTGTCTAACTCAAGTGAAACTAGAAACCCTGCAAAATAAGGGGGAAAGCAACTTCTTTCTTTGTCCATCAGCCCGGCTCTTTCTTATCGACGCGGCAACTTGCAAGGACATGCACACAGTTGCGGACAATCATGCACGTACAAGCGGATTACAAGCGAACTGGAAATTATTAGAAAGACAGTTCGCGGTAAACTGAGTACCATTGAAAGCGCCTGCTTAAAATCTGCTCGTCTGCACATCGTGTATATTCTTCCGCCTTATGAGAAAATTAACTCTGCCATGGGCCTCATCATTTTATCATGCGTCGGGCAAGTGAAACTGAATTTTGTTATGAACGTAACCATCTTACAAATTTGTTCATTCTTACACTTAAGTGTATTTATAAAAAAAAAAAGACAGCAACATAAATCATTTCATGTATTCAGAAATGTTTACCTGACACTTTGAATTCAAAGTTAAAACGCGTAACTACTTTACTTCCTTTGTTACCAACTTTACTAGGGACACGCCATTCAGTGTGCCCCTTAATATATATATATATATATATATATATATATATATATATATATATATATGCAAATAGAGCCAGATACCTTTGTCAAGTGGTTAATTTCAAAAGAGCTTAATGGAAAATAAACATCGCATAACTACCTGTTTTCAGCAATACAGTTTTAACACGAACAGTGAAACAATACATGAAAATAGGCATGCCAGCGAAATCGAATAAATAGTGCGTGAAATAAAAGAAAAAAGCGCACAGTTCTTTTTAGTTTGTCGGTTGTATGCTGTGAAAGAGACTATAGGCTATTCACGGTAAACTGAGAACTTCCGAAAAGCCCTCTCATTTGGAATAGTAGTCAATAAATATATTTTATTTTAGCCTTAGACATGGGAGATTTTTTTTTAAAAGTTGGTTAAAGGATAAAAATGACTGAAAGGAAAAAAGAACTAGGGTCTCTAACGTGCTCACTTTATTGTGAACAGCCTATACCCTGTTCAACTCCCCGTCCCACCAACGCGGCGTCAGTCCAGAAACTCAACATGCACGTGTCACACTAAATGTGACTACAGTGGTCAATCACAAGGTATTTAATTAAGTTTGCCGATCAGTACTCTCGACGAGTGTACGCCACTATCATCTCTGATTTCGAAGGCCAAGGTGGCTGAGGGGTTAGCCTGCTCACCTCCCACCAAGGCGATCAGGGTTCAATCCCCGGTCGGGTCACTCCGGATTTTCGCATGCGGGTCTTCTCGGTGATTTCCCGTTTCCCCCGCCCTTTCATTCCTGGTTGCTCCATACTCACCTCAATCTCCATCACCGGATCTCAAGACCTCGATGTTTTAAGAGCCGTCCAAATCTCGCATCTCTTACTCCACTGTTAACTCTTCATGCTTTTAGGGTTAGTCAAAATCATGTATCATGTAAATGGTAAGAACTGCACATATATGTACATTATAAGAGTGTCTCACTCTGTTCGTCATCGTGGTCAACACAATAAAACCAACGAACTGCGTCATTTAAAGGCCAGACACACATTTCGCGAGGTAACAGATAACACCACAATTCGTATAGTGTTTTCGAGCTTACTGATATCATGAACCTTCCTGCTGTACACGCGCTCATTTGCCAAGCTCCATAACTAGAGATCTGCGAAATTCGCATTATCTTTTTGTGACAGTATAAACTCGACGGCCGTATATACAGGATGATTCTCTTACGTTGAAGGTCCCGATAACATACAATAATGTTTCGAGAGTTATCATTGTATTTTACTTCGTTACCGATATTTTGCATAAATACGGTTTAAAACCTCGTTTTTTTTTAAGGGCTCAAACCTCCCTTAGTAATCGGTTTAGTTATAAAGTGACACATATGTTTTCCTTTTACTTTTTCATGAACGATAACCTCCCGAAGTTTATCGGTCTAATTGCGAATCATTCTGTATAAGTGAGCGCAGTCAGTGGTTCTATAGGCTGCTAATCTGTAAGTGAAGTCAACTACCTGTTTACTTCGTCAATGAAGACAAGCCTCTCCGCCGCTGCAGTTTTACGTTGTATGTAGAGACAGTGAATTTTCGCGAGAAAAAAATATATATGTTCACATGGTAGAATCCAACACTATAAACACCCAATAGCAGCTAATCTATTGCCATTGGTTACTGTCTGCTTAAGAAGGCGTTTTCATATTTGACCGGGCCACTCAGAATTGGGCAACATCGGCACGGCCCCTACGTGATTCGTGTGCAAAAAGTTAACACGCGTCAAAAAGTAATTCAGCCAATCATGATACGTAAACGACGCTACAGTGTTTTGAAATATAGCTTGCCTGTGAAATATTTTCGCGAAATTTCACCATCGCTAGGCTTGCCAGACATAGTGCCGGCGTATTGCAGAAGTCGGTCAGATGCGCAGTAACTCGGAGTTCAATCTGCCGCCAAATAATAGAGCGAATCCTGCAGGTCTCTACCGACGACCAAAAATCCCAGGGCGTCAAGTCAGGGAATTGTGGCTGCCAGCGCAATGGTCCACGGCGACCTAGCCATCGATCTGGAGATGCGCGGTCGAGGTAATCACGTACAGTACGGACATAATGCGGTGGTGCGCCATCTTGTTGGAAATTACCTCGCCAACAGGATCTGTAATGGCAGCTCATCAGTGGCGTAATCGTACTGCTGCAATGTTGACACGTAGCGAGTGTCCCACTCTCAAGGCCATTGCCGCATGAAAGCGGCATACTTACATTATTTGGGTCATAGCTTGTTTCGCAGAGGATTTTTGGCTCGTCAAGACGTAAATGACAACTTTTGGCACCTTCTTACGTTGTTAGATATTCACTACCGTCATTATTCTCGGAGCACTAATGGAAGAAAAGAAAGAATTGTTTTTATCTTATATGCAATCAGTACTCCAAGAATAACGAACATAGTGTAAATGTAACAATCTAAGAAGACGCTAAAAGTTGTTATTGACGTCTTCACGAGCCGAAAATTTTGAAAAAGTCCGCTGTGAAACAAGTTATCACAAAAATTGAATAAATTTACTGCTTTCAAGCTCAATGTCCTTAAACCCCTGTAACACTATAAAATTTTTGCCTTCAGTATATTTGACAATATAATTTGTGGACAAAATACGGCTGTTAAACTTTACCTCCCAACAAATTTTATCAAATAATCTTGAATGTGTTTGAAAATGTGTCTCACTGTCAAATTTTTTTTATGGGGAGAATATAATAAGAAATTTTATTTGAAAAATTATTTTCATAGTGAGATACTGCTTTTGCTTTTCCACGCGATACATTACATGAAGAAATGTAAGTAATATTGTAATTTATTTTCGTTTCTTTACTAAATTAAAATTTTATTTATAAGATATGATTCCTCCTGCACAATGAAATTAATGCTTCTTTCGTAATATTATGTACACTTTTCACTTAAAATAGCATTCCTGACCAGACAGCTTCTAAAAAAATAATTATTTTCATAACTTACATCGTTTCCAGCAATTGTTCGTTATTTTAAGTTTCTTGGCGTCCGTTTTTATCGTGCACGATTCTAATTGGTTGAGACTGTCAAACGCTAAATACATTTTAGAACCGGTCCAATTTTCATAATGTTTGAATGAAACTGAAGCCATCCAACTTACTCAGACAAAAATGGCGGCGTTTCGATGAAGTCATAACTGTCCTACTTTATTTGACCAAACTTATTGGAAGCAGTTCGACTAAAAAATGTGACAGTATGACAGGGGCTTTAGACTGCAGTAGAGTGTGAATGGCGTGCACTGTTGCCAGATTACTCCAGCTTTGCGACTTGGCTGGCAGGCTGAGTGACAAAAAGTTGGCGAAGGAAATGACCTGATTAAGAGAGTTTTTATTTGTTTACCTCCCTGGCAACTCTTAAGAGAATCCACTCCTGCATGCAAAGCCAGGCTGCTCCTTTGAAGCTGAAAGCTTTGAGAAACCCTATCATTGTGACTGTATGGCGAGCACTCAACTAAAATGGCTTTTTTTTTTTTTTTTAGGCTGCAAAAAGATAACATCAGGCAACAGCGCCTGCAGGAACAAGGACAGCGTTAACGACAGAAATCGTGCATTGGAAAGAGAGAGTGAATGTCCATTACACCGCACACTGCAATCTAAGAGCGAGACGATCTATAGATGTGTGGCATCACAGTTGAATATTCGTCATTTTGGCCAGAATCTGACAGCATTCCATACGAACACGCTTTTGCGCAGCATGGGTAGGCTGCTAAACGGTGTGCAGAGCTCCAGTAGAAAACTTTTTATTAAAAAACCTGTCCAACGTGTCTGTGCGAGGTCTGTTTACGAATAGCGCTCAAGAAACGTTACGAGTCTGTATACGTTTTTCAGTTCCTCCATTTCTCTCATTCTCTCTAAATTTCTCTCTAAATGGGTGTTTTCGCGGTCATTTTTAGGTATGAACATGATTGTACAAATCATTTAAAAAGGAATAGGGACGTGCATAAGGCATTAATTTTTATTATTACGTCATAAAATGATACAGTCTCCGCTGAAAGTCTCATAGAGGCGCGTTATCGACGGCAAGACTGCACGCCAGTTCAGTGGTTTGCACGTAGAGGCGACGAGAGAGTTGATGCGCATGTCTCGGTCGCCCCTAGAACCCCCGCGCTTTTAGGCCTCAGGTGTGCAAAATTCCTTCAACCAGGCGGCCTCCTTAAGGGCACTATGTAGCTGCGCGTCCAAGGTCAAGAAGCGAGGGAGTGATACGGGCGACAGTTACACACACTCCTAGCGCCTCATCGCTCCTACGCGCAAGGCATACAGTGTTTCCATCGTGACGCTGTACTGTGCTAATTAGATCTGTAACATAAAGGTTTTATTACACGCGATGAAATACCACAGATTGAACTATGTCCGTATCGTTGAACTTTTCTCTTGCCGCTTAAGGAAACTGCATAGGCAATCTTTAAAATTGCTATATTTGACAATTTTCACGAATTTGTTTTCTCCGAGGATACACTTAATATGACAAAAGTAAAAAAATAGCGCCATAGATAATCATTATTATTATTATTATTTTTTATCTTTTCTATCAAAAGGTCATGTTTCCAGAACTTTTATTTACCGAGATATGCGTTTACGCGCAAACAATCATTTCACAGAAAACGTTTCAGTACATAGTACCCTTAAGGCTCGGATGTGGTACAGTCGCTTCCCGAGGTCCTGTGCCAAGATTCGCCTGAGAAAACCCGCCGATCAGCAGAATCGCCCGGCACGATTCCCACACGCGAAAATCTGGTAGCGACCCCGCGTGGAATCGAACCCGGCTTGGCTCGGTGGGAGGCGAGTAGTCTTTAACAACTACACCACCGCTGCCTCTCGCATACACGTGGCGCGTAGTGTAACCTGCGTACCTGGGCGTATGAAACAGCAAATTACTTTGACTTGATAATCCTTTTACTGAGCCCAAGATATTGCTAAGTCCATTCCCAAGTTCGTCTTTTTGTAATCATTATTTAAAAAAAAAAAACACTTACTTACGACATATTTTTAGTGATTGTGTAGAAATATGTGTAAATGTTTTTTATTTGCACGATAGTGTGCTCTGGACCGCCGGCTCAGACACCACGCTGCTTCCTCATCTCGGCTCGTCCGTATATGCCGCCTCCTCATCTCGGCTCGTCCGTATATGCCGCCTCCTCATCTCGGCTCGTCCGCATACCTTCCAGGGCCGCTCGTTTCTGTCACGCACAGTACTAGAAGTTTTTCTTACACCGCCCACATTTACATGCGCTCTCTGCCGCCCCCCCCCCCCCCCGCGAAGGCGCGGTAATTAATGGGAGGGCGGGTGGAATGTCGCAGCATTCGCGTGCATTGTCTTCTCGCGTTGGCCCCGCCCCGCCCCGCCTGCACAGAACACGCGAGAATGCAGAAGAGAAACGTCGCGGATGCTCCTTTCACGTTGGCATACACCATAGACTAAATATGAGGTAGACCGATCTCGCTGGCTGCGCACAACCAATCTCCGTGTCCCAGCATTGAACTGCTTTCCTGCCGACACGTCTGGCAAAAATAGCGTGGATTGGGTTTGAGGTTAGAACACTGTTTAGTAAACAAGTGCTTTTGAAAGGTTTTTATACTTTCTCTAACCAATTTGTAATGATTTTCGATTAAATTCAAACTGGTGAAAGTATTTTATTAATATAACAGTCCTTGTCATTTAAAAATTATGATATAAACAAACACGTTCATCACTGTTGACCATGTGACTTTGACAGTTGTGTAGGATTGGGATAGGTCAATGTTGGGTACATCAGCAGAAGAACAATAATCGGTCTACCTCATCTTTAGTCTATAGTATATACTCAATTCATGGTTACTTCCAACTTTTCTGGCACCCTGCTAAAGATCTTCTTCCGGGATATTCCTTCGCCTCATGCAAACAAAGGCTAATCGAGTCTGGACAATTACGCAAAAGGGAGAACGCACCGCATTGCCTGCCTCGCCCAGTGTAATGACATTTTGCGTAAGAGCTATTTCTTACCAGACATGACCAACACCCCCTGTTTTCTACTCGATTTTATTTCATATTCTTTATAAATTAAATATTATAATTTATACGCAGGATATAAGAAAATGTTCAGTTTCACCAAAAATAAAATCGTTTTATAAATGTAAAACGCTTGTGATACGTGGCCTATTTATGAAACAAGCATGTCATACAGATGGGTGATTTTTCAAAGGGTTGATTCGAAAAGTGTGAAAAAACCGCAAATAGATTATAGCCATTCGCTGATTGAGAGCGTGAAGACACACGACGCTTATGTAAAAAGGCTGTTCACGGTAAAGTGAGCACTTTTGAAAACAACCTTTAAAAAAAAATCACTGCCCCTTCCTGCATATATCTTAACGGGCGCACTGAGTGGCATGCGCCCGGTAAAGTTGGCAACGATGGATGGGAAGTAGTTCCATATATTAACGTTGAATAAAAAGTGCTAGGTAACCACTTGTGATGCGTTAAATTATTTCTAACAGTGCGTAAAAATTAGCAGGTGCTTACTTTTCTAAAAATTTCACAGTTTCACTTGACGGACGCATGAATTTATGAGGCTCATGGCATTGTTAATTTTACATACGGCGGAAGAAGACACGCTGTGCATACAAGTAGACCCTACGCAGGGCTTTCAAAAGTGCTCACTTTAGAAGAGACAGTGGTGATGTCCTGAACGCTCGCCGCAGAGGGGAGGAAAAACATTTGACACTGCTGGCGCTATCTATACACACCAAACTGATAGCATCGTTCTCTACTCACGGTAAAATTAGAACTTTTGAAAGATCTGCTTAAGATCTACTTGTATGCACGTTGTGTATTCTTCCACCGTATGATAAATTAACGTTGCTATGGGCCCCATCACTTTATTCATGCGTCGGTCAATTGAAACTGTGAAATTATTAGAAAAGTAAACATCTTATAAATCTGCAAATTTTTGCACGCTAATGCGTAAAAAAAAAAAAGAAACCTAAGAAATAATTTAAAAGTTCACAAATGGTTACCTAGCACATTTTACTCGACGTTTAGAAATTGGACTACTTTCCATCCACCGTTGCCAACTTTACTGGGCGGATGTCACTCAGTGCGCCCGTTAAAATATATCAAGTTAGGAGTAGTGACATTTTTCTAAAGTTGATTTCAGAAGTGCTCACTTTATCGTGAACAGCCTTTACCATGCTGTTAAATACCGCGCTGCTCGGCTGATGTTTTGTCGACAATCAAGAGTGGGATGAATCCCCGCATTTACCGTGAAATAGTTGTATGCGGGGATACGCGTATCTCGGTAAATAAGTCCTCTGCAAATACAACTTTTTGTGGGAAAAGAAAAAAAAAACAATTATCAAGGTCTCTATTTTTTACTTTTATCATATTAAGCGTATTCTTGGAGAAAAAAATTCGTGAAAATGACCACATATCTTTTTTTTTTTTTTTTTTTAAAGGTTGCCTATGCAGTTTCCTTAAGCGACAAGGGAAAAGTACAAAGATACGGGCGTAATTTAATCTGTGGTCTTTCATCGCGTGTAATAAAACCCCACTGTTACACATCTAATTAGCACAGTACAGCGTTACGTCGGAAACACTGCACGCCTTGCGCGTAGGGGCGATGAGGCGCTAGGCGTGCGTGTTAGTGTGGCCCGTATCGCTCCCTCGCTTCTTGACCTGGGACGCGCAGCTACGTAGTCCCCTTAAAACTCTCATGTACATACAGAAGACACACACACAGGGTCTATCCGCCAATATTTTCTTGGGAAAACCACAGCTCGATATGGGACATTAAATTTGACAAGAAACATTTCAACTGCTGTGAGAGTCTGTACTGTTATCTACGTATTTGTATTATTCTTTGCCGATAACTTAGGTACAGCATATATAATGTTAATAATTTTTGATTTTCCATATTTGCTGCGTTACACTGTGCAGCAGTGTTATGTGATTGATGTAAATTTTTGTGTGTGAAACACTTTTGAAAGCACTTTCATTTGGAATAATGGTCAATAAATAGGCCTACATTTTATTTTACCCTTGGACGTTAACTTCCAAGTGCGGTGGAATACACACATTGCGTTCATATATTTATTTTAAAATGTGATTAAAGGATAAATAATGGGAGAGGAAAATGTAACTAGGGCCTCAAAAGGGTTCACTTTACCGTGAACAGCCTGTATGTTGTTGCAACGACTATAAATTTACTGCTTTTGCAGTTACGTTGAATAGTGTAAATTTGCATATTTAATTTTTAATTCACTGTACTATGGCAAATAGTTTTTGACTACTTGTCATGTTCTGTATTTAAAAAAAAAAAGCTACAGAACAAAAATACATTCAATCAGTATCGGATTGCAGTTCGGATGTCATTTTTACGCTTCACTGCCCTGCTAAAATTCTACATCCAGAATATTCCTCCGCCTCATGCAAACAAACAAGATATTTCCGGTTTTTATTTATATTAACTATAAATTAAATATTATAAATTATAAATAAAATATAAGTAGAATAGGGTACTTTTACTTCAACAAGCTTATAAAACGCTTGTGTTTATGTCTATCTGTTTTTTTCGCGAAAAGCTTTATGCACAGGATCCGATTCCAATATCTAAAGCACATATTTGTAAATTTCCTTTGTCTAATGACTATGTGGCTTTGCGAGAAGACATTTTCTCCCTGACTAGGCCAATAAGAAACCAGTTACTCCAACTCTAAGCGTTCCTGATTCGCTGACAGGCGCCTAAGTCACGTGACAGTCAGCAGATCCCCACAGTGTTTCTGAACTCACGTGCTTTGGACTACAACGAGTCGTGGAATACTTTCGAGATAAACAGGCTTCTCTACTTGTGATGCACGGCGTATTTGGGAAATATCCGAAAGCGTCATACATTGCGTAGTATGTAGAAACCTCAGATAGACTACTTTAGAATAGCTGCAGTCAGCAATCCTTTGTTGCCGCCCGCGCCTGGCAAGACAGAAAGTCGAGTAATCTTCCCTGTTGATGACGTCACCGATAAGGAGTTCAAGTTGGGTGTTATCTCAGAGCAGCTATAGCTGAGTCGCACGCAGCAGCAGATAGCGACTTCTAGAAAACTCATATCTCGAGAGTCCTATTTCAGGCCCCAAGTCCTTCGTTTCCCCTGTTCACGACATTTCCTTACGTAGTTTTTTTAAGGTCAGTTCCTACCGGCTGGCAGCTGCGCAATTTAAATAGGAAATCCTGTGTTAAGGAAATTTCGCCTTAGTGGAAATGTATTCTTCGCGAATTTTTTTTAGGACAAGATGCCTGCGGGTGTACATTTTCAATATGGATAGCCAGTATGTACGTACATTTTTGTAAAACATACATTTTGAAAATTCCTTGCGAACATACTATACGTGTTATGGAAACATCTCCTCTGTAGGGAATATGTAGAAAATTCGTGAAGAAGGCATTTGTTTGAAACGCCTATCTTTAAATTAACGCACTGAGGCGAAATTTCTTTAACGTGGGATTTCCTATTTAAATTTCGCAGCTGGCAGCCGGTAAACAGCGCCCTTAAATGGTGCAATAACTTATGCAAGTCAGCTCCGTTCACTTTCTGCCACTCTAGACTGGACATATTCGCGAATTTATTTTAAGGCAAGACTAACTTCAGACACGCGTATTTAAAATATATAATTTACAAACAAAAGATTATTATACATAACCTTCCTTAAGGATTACCGGCATGTGAAGAAATCTTGCTAATTTCTATGCTATGTGGGACCTGGTGGTCTAGTGGCTAGATAACTCGCCTCCCACTTAAGCGAACTGGATTCGATTCCCTGCGAGGTCGCTCCCGGATTTTCGCATGTGGGAATCGTGCCGGACGATCCCGTTTCCCCTGCCATTGCAGTCTGGCGCTGTTCCATACTTAACTCGTTTCACCTTCATTGGCTGAATATACTGAATGATTTCGTCGAATAATCGATTGATAACAGATCATTAATAGATTAATCGAATAAGGTAAATATGAAGAATCGATTAATCGACGGTACGGAATAATCTGATTGCCCCATCACTACCGGCAACTAAGTTACCAGGCTCTGATTGGCGAACGGCGTCCCGACGTGTTGCTGGCCAGTGGCGCCATCTTGGTGGCGCGTGCTACTGGAGTTCGTGGAATGAGCGGCTGTAAGTACTCCGTGGCCTTGAAGAGTAGCAAGGTTTACAAATCAGTTACCGACAGGGAAGATAATGTTGCGCCTTGCATGTCGCTGCCCGATGTTTCCTGAGCGTGGGAAGGCGTCGAGAGCTGGATGCCAAATTTGTAACGTTAGACGAAGCGAGCGGCCTATAATAAAGGACGCCGCCGCACAAGCCGATAAACTTATCGCAGTTAGCACCTCGCTGACCCTGAGAAGCTCTTATTTCTCCACTTTTCACGCAGCAATGTCGTCTTCACCATTACCTTTCTCCGAACAACTTGGATTGCCGAGAACATTCTAGACGGGACCTGCCTCACTTATAAATCTCACACGTGGGCCGCTGAAGAGGGAGTGATTAAGAGCCGAGAGTTGGGCGTCTCGCGCGACCTTAAGGGACAGTTGGACGATTCCGGAGCGGCGAGGCACGGATGCAGCGATCTGCGAAGAGTGCGTCGGCGAGCTTGTGTGCAGTGAAGAGCGGGACTGATCTGCGGGACTGTGAACTGGACGCGTGAGTGAAAAGACATTCGGGACGATGGAAATAGGCAGTTTTAACTAAACACGTGTAAATAAATGGAACAGTTTAAGGGACATTAGCACGAGTAAAGACTGTGATAAAGACTTTTATTGAAATTTGCGATAGTAATTCAATATTGCGCTCAATAAGAATAATAAGAGTTAATAGGACACACAGACTGGTAAATTACATATGTTGGACTGTTTGTAGCATTTGACGATAAATATAATTATTGAATTTAGCTCTTTTATTTTTATTAACAATAATAAGGATCTGTGCATTTTTTATAGTGTATTCGCAGTTTCTTCACACTTTTTTAATCAAACCTTTGAAAAATCACCCAATGTTAGACATGTTTGGTTTTTTCCTATATAAGTCTTGTATCACAAGCTTTTTATACTTGTCTTAACATAAAATTACCTCACTTTTCGTTAAGTTAATCTTTTACTTGTGTTTTATGAATAAATTATAATATTTTGTCTATAATTATTATGAACAAAACCACTGAGAAAATAGGTGGGTTGGTAATGTCTAATAAGAAATAGCCAGAGAGTAAGTAATTTTGGGCGGCTCTTGGCAGCGGGGTCTTGAAAGTCGATGAGGGTGATTGAGGTGAGTATGGGGCAGCGCCGGGATGAAAGGGAGTGGGGTAACGGGAGATCCCCGAGAAAACCTGCCGACCAGTGGCATCGTCCGGAACCATTCCCACATGCGAAATAAATAGTTCTTATGCAAAATATTGCGACACGCTGTCCCTTTAGAATAAATAAAATTGAAGATGATATATGTGATTGTAATGCGGGAGTGCATGACAGTCGCAGGCTATTCGCGGTCAAATGAGTACTTTTGAAAGCCCTGCTTAACATCTACTTGTATACACATTGTCATTGGCCTCAGCACTTTATCCTTGTTTCCAGTTTGCAGCGTAAAGTACAAATTTTCAAAATGGTAGGATTCAGTCTCTTTTGGTTTGTCGCTGTTACGGCGCAGAACCTTTAATATTACAGAAATGAAGCAGCCTTTTGTACCGTGAATTACAGGGCCACGCGCCAGCAAAATGGCGCCACTGGCGAACAACATGTCGGAAAAGTCCGAATCAGTTAAATGGCATTCACTGAAAGTCAGTTAACAAGCTACTGTTGACCGGCGAATCAAGCAAATTCACTCGGAACAAGTGAGTTGTATCAGCGGAATTCTTGGCATTCAGCGGGGAACACAAATAAATCAGTGGACTTCATCCACTGTATTAATTAGTTATCTGGCACTGAATATCAGTTGCTCAATTGTCACTGTATTCGCCGATTTGGCACAATTATCACTGATTCGAGTTTAGAGTGCAACTAACTTGCCTGTCGGTAGCCCAGCCAACAGGAATCCTCCCGCAGCTCTCACTAGCCAATCAGACATGTGGTCTTCTCCTGGAGCCGCACGCAGCCATTCAGCGAGTAGATATGTTTACATCAAGGAACCACCACACCAATCAATTTCTGTATATAAACCATTCGCGGTTACTTCACACCTTTCTGAATCCCTGCTAAGGTTCTGCTTCCAGGATATTCCTCCGCCTCGTGCAAACTAAGCTAAAGTCTAGAAAATTACACCAGAGGACAACGCACCGAATTCGTGCGCACACAGTTGTAATGATGTTCTGCATGAGAACTATTTCTTACTAGGCGCTACCAACACACACGTTTTCTCACTGATTTGGTTCATATTTATTATAAATTAAATATTATTAATAAATTTAATATTGGTAAAACTTCAATTTAACAAAATATGAGATACTTGCATGTCAAAAGAGGTATAAAACTTTTGTTATACTTGGTACATGTAGGAAATAACTAAAGATATTATACAAGGGTGATTTTTCAAAAGTGCGAAGAAACCGAGAATATACTATAACTACCTATTGTATGATAACACCAAATTGACTTTTAATGTGTATGAAACATATATAAAATTGTTTGAATGACCAAAACTTACATAATACAGCCGTTGAAGGCAGGAATTCTATTCGAAATTTGGTTTAGAAAGTAGGTTTTTTTTTTTTAATAGCGTGAAACAGATATATTGTACATAATTGAAAAACGCAGCGATAACATCAGTGGTGAAGGGTTTGAATTTGGTTCCGCGATATGCCACATGTCATAATTTCAAACAAGCAAGATTAATTCTTAATAATGCTGACACTATCTCGTAACTCAAATTGTTCTCAGGAAACTTTTAAAACAGAGTATTCACTGCCATAGTGGCTGTTATCTACCGTATCTTTCGAGATAACGTCAGTTCAAACCTTGCCATATTAAGACAATACAGTGGAAATTTTGTCTACGTGTGTGGCGTAATGCATGTGGCTTGGGCGTTGATAGATGAGTGCCGACACATACAATCACTCTCTCTCTCTCTTTCTATCACTCTCTCACTTCCTTTAGCAGCGAACTGTGGGAATTCAACTGAAATAGTAGCACGCATGAATTTAGGATAAAAAACATAGGAACTACTTATAAATAGGCTACAGTCGTCAGTCTGTTTATTAGAGTTGTACATGGCCTAACAATCTGTTAAGACTAGCATAATAAGATATTTGAAATTATATGTTTGAATGTTTTATTTGTTTGAAATCTTTATCTACAATCGCAAATTAACTGAAACTGCACTACTAATTGTGTTAAATATAAATACATGACCAATCTTTGGGAAGTAGGTTTTTTTTTTCCAGTAGGGAGTAGACGCTCTCTCCACAGGGGCAAAGGTAGTATTTATGTTGGGAAGGGGGGGGGGGTTGTGAATGGGATAGGAACTTTCGCTTACACACTCACTGTGATGCTTTGTAGTAGATTCAGAACAAAATGCTTCAACAATTATCCTAAATTAATTTACTTTTAAATAATGTTCAGAAAAATCCACCAAATCGTTAGTTATTAAAATAAAAATTTAAATCTTGCTCTACGCCACTCTTGTAGTATCAGTTGAGATTATTTTGATTACTTTAACTTTGTTTAGGGGTGTACCTCCTGGCGACGTCCCTGTCTCCACCGGCCCCCCTCCCACATATTGCTACAGCTTTTACACCCACGTACATTAACGAGCCAAGGATGTTTCAGTGGCCGATCACTCATTACGGATTTCTTTTTTGAAAATTTAGTTAGGGTGAAAAACTAGTTTTTTATTGATTCACATTGTTCATTAATCTCTGACTGGCGGCAATTTTATTGCACATTATTATGTCAGATTTAGGAAGTCACTAACAATTTTCTATTCCTATACAATATTTTGTAATCAATTTTATTTTTAATTACGATAGCTGTGCTAGTTTACCACCTTAACTCGAAAATGGATATTTATCTGAATGCAGAAATGAATAAAAAATTGCATTTTTCTCTCGAAATAAAATACAGCGGCATTACTGTAATTTCACGAAAATAGTACCCCTTACATCTTGTGGCTACCATGTATTTCTTTTTATCGTACTCATAGGTGGGAAAACATTTTAGCTTTCCACAGCTCCGTGCCCCTCGTAGCCTACATCTCTTTGTGACGCTCAGCTTTTTCAGATTTCACAGCATAAAACTGATATCAGTGACTACAATTTACATAATACCCTAATTTTTTTTTAAATATTAGACCGCTTGTTCGTTTATTACACAGACAAACAGCCTTTGAAAGTAATTAATTTACTGTCACTTATCATACATTTAACACTCTTACAATCACTATATTACAGTTTAGTTATATTTTACAAATAAGTTGTGACAATGTTGTAATGTAAAAATAATAATAATAATAATATTAGGGTTAGTTAATCACTTTAACTCAAATTATTACTAAGTGAGCACAGACATTTGATAAAATACTACGCCAACTGCGAGATCAGATTTAAAAACATAAAACGACAGTCTGTGCATCGTTTATTTCCCCACTGGCTGTCAAGAATTCCGCCTACTGACTAAACACGTAAAGAAAAGATACAGTAAGGTTTCGAACTCCTCCCTAAAAGACGTGTAGCAGACGTGACTGGAGCGGCTTGTTGGTGTCTGGAAGGCGACATGTGGCTGACACGTTCCCCGCACAACTTGCAGACACAAGCGGCATCGCACAGCTGGCAGAGCGTCATGCCCTCTCAGATAAGGTGTATTCTACTACAGGCTGGGAAGCTCAATGCTTTTAGTTTCACAGCCACAATTTTTCTCCATTAGGTAAACTCTAGTGTCCCATGTGTACCGAATTTTCTCTATCTTCTAAGTTAAAAATATAATTGCAATAATCATAAATGAAATATAAAATAACTGCGTAAGTAAGTAAAGTCTTTCTCTTTTGACGTGAGTACGTCTTTAAATTTGCAACCATGGCATAGTGGGAGGCAATCCAGAAAATCCGATGATAACAAAATTGAGGGATACAGTTTGGCATTGCAGTTCCGAATCTATCGCCTGCATTCAAAATTCAATTACACCACTCGATTGCCAAAGGATCAAAGAATGTGTTACGTTGAGTGAGGACTGCCAAGCATCACGTGTGGGTGTGGGGGGAGGGGGCACAATATTGAGTTCGTTTCGCCGCGTCTCATCACTTCCGCGTAATATAACTTTTGACTGGGAGAAACCACGTCACTCGTTTGGGTTTCAATCTACAGCTCTCGTCAAGATCAACCGATTGCGTGTATAAAAACATTTGTGTGGGGTGGTTATGGTGAAATTGAATGCATTTAATGCAAACAAATTAAGAAAACTTAGCACAATTTTGGCTTACAACCGTCAAAAAGCCAAGTTTAAATACAGAAATCGTATACGGTTGGAAAGAGCATCTCAAAAGCAATCCAGTGATACCCATAAAACCCCATATGATCTACTGAAGCGGTGCCGGGAAAGTAAGATAAACATCAAGGCGCCCGAGCGCGTCAACGTAGACGTATTCACGCAAAACAAACGGCAGTGTCCCCAACACAGCCAAACTCAATTTTATTATTCACGTAGCTCAAAATTGTAATTGAAAGAGACATCTTTGAAACACTGCGCTCCTAGTGGCGGAAATTTTACCTATGAGAAACTCTCCCATAAGAAAACTCGTTTGTTCATAGCCTGAGTAGAATTAACCTTATTTGAGATTAGTGAACACGATAGTGAGTTCCAACACTGCAAAAATATATCAATTTATTTTATATAAAATATCAAGCTCGCTATTCCATAGTATAAGTGTTCCGCGATATAAGTGTTATCACAACACAGTACAAGATGGCCGATATATATATGTATGTCTTTATTCCACTATTTAAAAAAAAAGTCCAAGTGTTACTGCTTTCACGTCGTTATCTTAAAAAGTTCAGACCTAATGTATTGACTTCTGAAGTTCGCCGTGCATAAGCTCTGCTTTCGATCACCATGTCCTATATACATAGTGACACTGAGAAACACCAAATAACTTCGCCTATATATTCCTGATGGAAAAATAAGTGGAAAACATACTGGCGACGTATGGTCGACTATGCTTCGTAAGACTGGTACGCCCTCTTGAAGGTGGAGCTGAAACATAAGTATACCTGCGCGCTGAAGTCGCATGGATTCCTCGCAAACGGTGGAGTTTAAAGTGATAACGTATGACCGCCTCATTCCTTGATTTTAACGTGCTCAGTCATTATCAGTCATTGGACAACCAGTTAAGGCTTCGCTTTCACATGCATTTATTCGACAACACGTTTTACGACATAATTTTATGCCACTGTAAAAAAATATTGGTGAAATTATCTCACAAGTAATATTCGCAAACTTTTGGGGGGGGGGGAGCATAGTCTTCCTTGCGTGTAGGGTACAATTACCGCACTCTGGAGTAAAATTCACGTACATATTACAGAAATGAAGCAGCCTTTTTACCGTGAATTACAGGGCCACGCGCCAGCAAAATGGCGCCACTGGCGAACAACGTGTAGGAAAAGTCCGAATCAGTTAAATGACATTCACTGAAAGTCAGTTAACAAGCTACTGTTGACCGGCGAATCTAAGTGTTGGACGGGGGGAGGAAATTTATTTTAACACTCCATTATTAATTTATAATGCAATGTCATCGTGGTGTAATGGTTCGCGCCCACCCACCAGAAAGTACCAAGGGTTTTAGAGTTGAGATTTCGGTTACTATCTTTCAGAGGACATAGAAAATACGAAAAATATACAGTACTAACACCCCATGTATTTTTAATATAATTTAATAATAAAATATAGTGAATATTACCTTACTTGTATGGGATTTTCCCCCACTTTTGTCGAGTACTTTTTCCGGACGATTAGGGCATAGCACCTTACTTGTTATGTAAATTTACTCCACACTTTACAAGTTATTTGACCTCACATGTAGAGGTAATTAGCTTCCCTTACATGTAAGGGAATTTTACCGCAACTTTTTCTACAGTGTGGCAGTGATTGGTTTTGCAGTGTTAGCAGGTATTCGTTCAACTACACGATTTCCCGGATGTCATTGTTCTATTAAAAATACTTTATGTGCCAGTAATGTTTACGACAAACCTGTGTTTCAACTCCATCTTGAAGGGTGTACCTCTCATGCGAAACATCGTCGACCATACGTCGCACATATGTTTTCCGACTTATTTTTTCATGAGGAATATGCGGGCAATGTTTGCTGTGTTTTTCAGTCTCAGCCTGAACATGGGACGTTGTAAAGGAAGTAGATTTTGTGATCTGTACTGTACACAGTAGAAAACATCGTTCAATAATGGAAGTACATCGTGTGAGGGAGACGTCATTTGTTACTGAGGTTATAATATTCTATAATATGCTATAATGTATTTACAGTGACTGCGAATATATTCAGGCACAGATACATGTTTATAGGCCCGATATTTGACAATCCCAGCTTACGAAGTAAACTAATTTTTGGCACGCAAGTTCTTTTCTGCCTAGGAGGATACACTTTCGTAAAGACTGTTCACGTTAAAATGAGCACTATTAAAATCAACATTTGAAAAATGTCACCGCCCCTACCCACAATCTAGTTTAACTTGCACACTCACTTGCCTGCGCTCAGTAAAGTTGGTAACCATGGAAGGGTTTATAGACACGGGACGTGTCTATAAACGTTCAATTAAAAGTGTTTTGTTGACATTTTTGAATACTGAACTAATTAATTTTGCTTTATGATTTTTTTTTTTTTTAATAAATTAACAAATTTGCAAGATTTTTAATTTTCTAATAATGTCGAAGTTTTAGTTGACCGACGCATGAATAAAGTGATCTGGTCCATGGCAGTGTTAAATTTACATTTGGCGGAAGAACACACAATGTGGATCTTACGCAGGTCTTTCAAAAGTGCTCATTTTACCGTGAACAGCCTTTATAGTGATGAATTTTCAAGCCGCGCTTTACCCCAATTTGCTGATCAACTACGATTACACTCCCGTCTACATTTATTAGTAAAGCTCACGTAAAGCATAATTGTGCGGCCAGTGGTTACAAGATGTCTAGCGATACTGATAACTAATACCGCTGTCACTGTTTTTAAATATTCGTCAGCAGTAATAGAACAAAATCAGTCACAAGAAAATATTTACGCGTGTGAGTTAACGGTTTCGTAAGCTTGGCATTGATATACATTTAAATTAAACACTTGTATTAAATTTTATATGTCAGTTCTCATTTATACTGGCATTGTCACTATTTGCTTAAAAGACCAGAGGCAATTCAGTATAATCAGTTTGGCAGAAAAAGATTTCACTGTCGGATTATTATTATTTTGCGTTTTGCTAAACTTTCTTACCGGCCATTTTTTATTTAAATTGTCTATACTCTGCAATCCTGTAAATATTTTAAAAACTATATTACAGTATACGCAATTCATGGAAAAGTGAGCACTTTTGAAAGCCCTCTCTTTGGAATAATAGTCAATAAGTATATTTTATTTCGACCTTATGCGTTAAGTTCCGAGTGCTGTGGAATATACACACTGTGTTTATTACTTAGATGACAGTGTTTATTTTAAACGGTGGTTAAAAGATAAGAAATGGCTGAAAGGAAAAAGTAACTAGGGCCTCAAAAGTTATCTCTTTACAGTGAACAGCCTATACTTTGATTCGATTATCCGCCAGCATCTGATTTTACTAGCATTGCCCCACATCTTGAGCTTCAGTGGATCCAGTTTTGAATAACCATTCTAGCCTCACGCAGGGTGCAATTCAATAGACAGAAAAAAAAAAAAACTGTTATCGCTAGCATTTATCAGCAGTGTTGTTTAATTTTTGGCGGAACTTGCAGCTCAGACGCCGTTTAAATATGTGTGCGTTTAACAATTACTATTGCGCTGAGAAAAAAGTTTTGTTGAAACAAACAAGATTTGTTTGCTGCAAACGAAATTATTTGTTTTTGTAGGGGCAACGAAATATTTTGTTGCTGAAAACAAATAATTTTGTTGTTCTCATTTTGTTGCCCCCAGACAAAGATTTTGTTGGTGCAACTAAAGATTTGTTTGGCTCCGCGTACATTAAACAGTTTGGGCCGATATAACAAGAGTTTACAAGGTGGATCGAGTTTCGAACCTAGATCACCCGCGTCCGCGCGGTACGCCTTAGTTTCTTCAGCTAATTCTACAACGGATGGCAATGGGAATTTTTTAAAAATAGATTTACTTCAAATACTGGGCAACGTGTGCAAACAAATATTTCAAGTTTTATAGCTTTGCTTTTCAGTTTCCTGTTGAATTGTTTAATTAATTTGTTTATACGAATATCGAGCATCAATAGATGCACTAACAAACACGGTTACTATCCTAATTGTCACAAAAAAAAAAAAAAAAAAAACTCTCGAGCTGTATTTTCGAACCAAGCAACAATCAAATGGAGTGGCCAAACAAATATATACAGTTGATTCAAAAAAATATTTAGTTGACAGTCTAATTTTTTTTTTTTGGCCCAACACGTGGATTTTGTTTATTCAGGCATGTACTTCGTTAGACGAACAAAAGTAATTGTGTTGCTTTTAAATTTTTGTTTGCTCAACAATATATTTTGTTAGGGCAATTAAATATAAATTTTGTCCTTGTACAAATAAATATTTTGGCCGATTTTCTCTCAGTGTGGCATGGATGGAATTGTTACGTTCGCGCGGGAAAATGCTTGATTTCCAGAGCTGACGAGAAGTAATGAATTACTTGTCTGAGACGTAGTAGCCTGAGGCCGCACCCAGCGGCTTCAGCAATGCTTTGCGCATGTTGCTTACACACATAGAGAGAGAGAGAGAGGTAGAGAGAGAGAGAGAGATGGAAGGGGCAGAGACCGAGATAGAATGTTTATTCTCTCATTTGTCTAAACAAGACGTCTGTTTGTTTACAAGAGCTACAAATCTGCCCTGGGACCAAATAGTTCTCCGATCGTTTTTTTTTGCGGGTCCACTTCCTTACTCTAGTCTCAATAAATACACGTTATGAATAGAAAAGGTAGTTCTTTTTTAAGTCGCCCTTCGATTTTCTCCGGAAAAGCTGAACTCTGCACGCGAGAACACAGGATGTTTCGAACTGTCGGGACAGTGGCGTTATCTTGTTCCATAGCAAAAAATTTACTCAACTAAGGTAACAAATTCTATCCACCCAGTAAACTTTACGCACGTGCCATTGCCAGTAAACTTTACGCACGTGTCATTGCCAGAAAATTGAAAGAAAAAAATACAAATATGCACAAAACTAAACCATAAAGACACTGTGGTTATTAGTTTCAAAATGTGGTTAAAAAAAAGTCCGTGAAAACCATTTTACAGAAATCCAAACACAGCAAATCAATTAATAAATACATAAATATGTGTGCGCATATATAGACACATACATACAGTAAACTATATAAAAATAGTTATTTTCTGATAGAAAATATTACATTTACGACTAAAGTTTTCAATATAATAAATTACGACAAATTATTTGTATTTGTGAATACTGTGTATAGATATAGCAGCAATTAAAATACGCTATAAAATAGTGTACGATGAAATAAAATGGCTTAATATCACTTTCAAACAAACACAGCGAAAATTGATTGTGACTGTGCCCTCAACTCGTTAAGGTAAGATTCTTAAACTTTAGTACCAAGGGCTAATTCGATAATAGTAATATTAACAATAATGAATATAATTATAGTAAAAATAATAATACAAGGTGGTGGGTCATGTTTGTTAGATCTACGGCACATAGCACTTCACAGTTTATAAAAAGAAATCTTAAAAAGTAATTTTATGTAACGTACCGAATTTTTATTTTTATTTATCAGTTACGTGTTAGTTTTCATGTAACTTTAGCATACACCAACAATTTCTGGTTAGGGCACATCCGCTGTCCTTCGCCCTTCGGCATGGTGGTTAACTTTTCTCTAAGAAAAGTGCGTTTCTTCACAAAATAATAAAGTCCGTGATGCTCCATCCCTCCACGATGGGGTACTTGCGTCTTTAACATGTAACGGATATTTAAAATTAATTTGTATTGTCCTTTAAAATATCCATTAGGTTGTATTTCGATTTGCCTGTGCATATGTATGGTTTGAACTATATGTAACTTAACATTTACTTTTCCTGTGGAGAATTTGAAATATAATTTTATTCACTTTCATTTTAAAGTGTGGTTTTATTTATTTATTTGGCATTTTGATGTCAATCAGATAAGAGTCATGAAGAATAGTCATGGTAATTGGCTTTCTAACGTCTTCCGGTTTTATGCTTGAAGGCTTAGCAGGGGAAGGCTTACAGATTAGCTTATAACCTAACTTAAATTAATATCCATGCCTTGCCCGGGATTCGAACCCAGAGCCTTTCGCACTCCAGATCGATGATGCACCAACCGACTGCGCCACGGGAGGTCGGCACAAAGATTAGTGTTACATGAATTAGCATGAGAAAACCCGTCGACTAGCGGCATCGTCCGGCACGATTCCCACGTGTGAAAATCCGGGAGAGACCCCGCCGGGAAGCGAACCCGGTTCGCCAAGGGTGGAGGCGAGCAGTCTAACCACTACATTACCGCGGCCACTAACGCACAGACGTAGCCTATGTTGAAGACACCCTGCGGCATCATGTGCTAAAGTCTGTTCACGACAAAGTGAGCACTTTTGAAATCAACCTTAGAAAAAAAGTCACAGCTCCTATCAGCATAATTTTTTCAACGGGGGCACTGAGTGACTTGTGCCCAGTAAAATTGATAACGATGGAGCTGATGTAGTTCCATATCCTAACGTCGATTAAAAAGTGCTAGGTAACCATCTGTGAAGACTTAAATTATTTCTTTCGCTCTCTGGTTTCTTTTAATGATTCGGGATTTAAAAATTAGCAGATCTGTAAAATATTTAATTCTATAAAAATTTCACAGTTTCACTTGGCCGACGCATGAATGAACGATGAGGCTCATGGCGATATTAATTTTACATAAGGCAGAAGACTACACAACGTGCATATAAGTAGATTTATGCAAGGCTTTCAAAAGTGTTCAGTTTACGGTGAATAGCGTGTATCTTCTATTGCTAAGTGCCCACCTAGCAGGCCCGCTCTCGTTTCCCAGGAGTGTTTACGCTATGTTTTAAACACTTGCTTTGACACCCGTCGACCATCTAGGGTATAAGATGTTCGCTTCGCTACTTATGATAATTGGTGCATTTTCTGTCACCACGCACATAGGAGGTGAATAATAAACTTCAATACAAGACTTTGTTTCACTTTTCTGGCTGTTTGGTAGTGGAGGGTCATCACAACTCAACTCGCGGCATAGTCTTCGCGGCATAGTCTTTTTTCTGATGAATGTTCCCACGTTGTAGTACTGACTAGAGTCATTTTGTTCGTTTTCAGGTAGGCTTACTGTTGCATCATTAGAGAGTTTCGGGAAAGGGTCAATATGAATTTATGATATTGATTATTCTATGCTATTCATCGGTTAACCGAGCACTTTGGAAATCAACATTTTAAAAATGTCACTGCCCTTAACTTACGGTTGGAAAGTAATTCCATGTCGTAACATTGAATCAAAAGTGTTAGGTAAACGTTTTTGTGAATACTAAAATCATTCCTTTAGTTTTATGTTTTTTAATTAATATACGTGTAAGAGTGAGACAATTTGTAAAATATTTACTTTGATAACAAGTTCAAAGTTTCTCTTGACCAATGCATGAATTAAGAGACCAGGCTCATGGCAATGTTGATTTTACATAGAGTGTGTGTATGCAAGTAGATATTAAGCAGAGCTTCCAAATAATCCTCAGTTTACCGTGAACATTCTTTATCAGATGGGATACCAGATTCCTCCATACTGTTAGTGGTCCGGAGCATAATTTGCAACAACTACGGGAAAATAAGTAGCAGGACAATGTACGGCATTTATGTGATTCAATACCCGATCGTATCGGTGAATGTTTCTAGGCACAAGCGGACGGACGTGGTACAAGAATCGTCCATTTGTTTTTGTGCCGCATGTGGGTGGAACACTGTCCAGATGCAATGACAATGCAATATCTTCTTTTTTTCCCCCCTTGCCAAGTACCATCACACTACTGAGATTTCTTTTTAATGCAACAATTCTTTCTTGGTGCGCAATTTTTTGTCGACGAGTGTACTCCTTAATTTGCTACCGTCTTAAAAATACGCGATTTACTGCGGTTTGTTACAAACGAAGGAAGACGGTCGTGTACACTTCTGAAAAAAGAAGTTATGATACTGAAGGTAATATTTTGCCACATCTCTGCGTACTACACATATACTTCGGACGGCACTTGGTGGCATATAATCCTATTTGAAGCAATATTACCTTAGCAACGTTTACGCATAAAGAACCTCGAGGAATCTAAAAAGTGAGAATTTCATGTCATGTAAAACGTAGAAATCTATGGTGGTGACGGTTGAGATTTCACCCGCCTCTCGCGCGCTAGGAGGATGTCGCGCGGGTCTTAATCAGAGCAGTTTATCGCCGTACGTAAACAAAGGTAACGGCGGGTGGCGACAAAAGTGTACCTCCGCGTGCACTATTGTGAATGAAGCTAGTCCCCCGTGTCCTTGGCCACTGCGGGAAGGAAAAGAAAGGACTTGCTGTGAGAAAAATTCCGCTTGTCGGGAAGTGAAAGCAGTGCCAACAGCCCAGAGACGAAGTGAAGGTGACGGGCAAGAAGTGAAAGTGAAGTTCGCCGACCTCAAGTCTCGACTTTCTGCGGCTTCGGATGGAAGCGACTGGGGGGGCAGGCCACTTCAGGCTGGTGCCACAGAGCAGGCATGCATACAGAAATCAAGTGGAATTGCGGATCTAGTAGTAAGGGCACATTAGCCGTTTGCGAATAGGGGAGTGCTGCTATCATGCACAAGAGCTTGTGCATGCATACAGAGTGCTCGGAAATTCCCCTTACAAACTTCTAGGACTTGTAGAGGGGACTGAGTAGACGATCTTTCGAATAGGAGTCCATGTTCGGAAACGTGCCGTTAACATGCTACAACCATTTCAAATCAGGTGTATCACTCGTCCACTTCCACTGAGGGACAGAGCAATGTCGCGGATTTTCCAGTGTTGGCATGCAACTGGGTAGGCAGTACATTACGTCAGACGATCACCTGGTGCCACGTGACGTCTACCCTGCCGCGGTATGCTGCCCGGAGCCCCATCCACACGCCTTTGCGTTTCCGATTAACACGGTTAGAGTACACCTTTGCGGAATACACAGACATGGTCCTCGTGTATGGTACAGCTGAAGGTAATGGAAGAGCAGCTTGTCGGCTGTATCAAGAGCGTTGTCCACAACGTGCGACGCCATCGCATACCCTTTTCGCCACAGTTACGCAACGGCTCCGAGAACGAGGTACGTTCACCGCTGACAGGAACGAGTGTGGTGCTCCAAAGAGACGCCGCACTCCCGAATTGGAAGAGGCTGTACTGCATCACGTTGGACAGAGCCCGTCAACGAGTAGGCGAACAGTTGCGCGTTCAACGGGTGTTGCTCCCAGCATCGTCTGGTAGGTTCTGGGCGAGCAACAACTACATCCTTACCACATCCAAAGGGTACATACAGTCTTTGCGTCGAGCCGATTTCGCACCACTTGTTAACTTCTGCACGTAGTTCCTGGACCGCTGCACCGACGAGCCACTTTGATTTGAAATGGTTGTAGCACGGAAACGGTACGTTTCCGAACATGGACTCCTATTCGAAAGATCGTCTACTCAGTCCCCTCTACAAGTCCTAGAAGTTTGTATGGGGAATTTCTGAGCATTCTGTATATACATACACATATATATACGTAGATTAGCCAGAATTGTCTAAAGCCTCTCCCTCTTTTTTTTTTCTTCACATTATGAAACAAGTTTCCGTCTTCTATTTATTTTTCTAATGTGTACACATTGAATAGTAAAAATAACTGACCTGGACAACTACAAATTTATTTCAAGGTAAGGAATCTGCGGTACAGTATGCATGAAGTACTTAGGAACGTGCAGCACACATTTGTCGTTATTAATACATCTTAAAATGGTAAATTCGAAGCTGAAAGTCTTAAGAGAGGCAAATTTGCAGACGGAAAGACTGCGTGTCAGTTCAGTGCCTTGCGCTTAGATGCGATGATGCGAGTGATGCGCATACCTGGCTCGCCCTTAACACTTCCGCGCTTCTAGGCCTCGGATACTCAAAATTACGTCCTGATAGACAGAATACTTCAAGTTCTATTTCTGATTATGAGTGTGATTCCTAGTAGACGTAACGCCGTCATAACACCTAATATGTACTTACAAAATGATAGCCCATTCACGGTCAGTTCAAACTTTTCTGAAGCTCTGTTAAAGTTCCACTTTCAGGATATTCCTCCGCCTCAGGCAAACAAATCCTAACCGAGTCTAGGAAATTATACGAAAATGACAACGCCCCCCATTCGTGAGCACTCAGTGTAATAATATTTTGCACTAGAACTATTTCTTACCAGGCATTTCCAACACACCTATTTTCTCACTGTTTTTATTCGTATTAATTACAAATGTAGTATTATAATTTATAGATAAAGTATAAGTTAAAGTTTGATTTAACCAAAAATAAGGTACTTTTACTTAAACACAAGTAGACCTATAAAAAGCTTGTCATACATGGTATATATTTAAATAATCTAAGGCGTCATACATCGGGGTTTTTTTTTCAAAGTTTTGATTCAAAAAGTGTGGAAAAATTGTGATCAAACTATAAGTATTTTAAGTATGTCAATATTAGCATGATATCTTATACGCCCCCGCCCCGTTCCGCTTAAGTGAAGTAAGTTTGTGGTTCCTGTGGGCATTATTCGAATACTTATACTCAGGTCAGACCTCCAGCTGATGTCAGTGTAGTTGCTTCGTTGGTCGGTATGTATATAACCTGTTCACGGTAAGTTGAGTGCTTTTTGAATCCCTTTCATTTGGAATAGTAGTCAAGTAGCCTTAGACGCTAACTTTCGAGTCCTGTGAAATGCATTACATAACTGTGTGTATCACTTACGTGGCAATATTTATTTTAAAAGGTGATGGAAGGATAAAAATGGCAGATAGGAAAAAAGTAACAAAGGTCTCAAAAGTGTTTTCACTTTACAGTGAACAGCCTACAAACACTTGTTTTTTTAGCAAACAATCAAACGTTATACTACGTTATACTTTCCATTGCTGTAAATAACACTTATTATAGCCTCCCGAACTTTGGCCGGTATTCATCGGCAGCGACTACTTCAGCTGAACCGCGTGTGATGGGATAATGCTTTCAGGTCGCACGCTAGACGGCCGGAGCTACGAAAGCAGTAGTTTCCCCCCTTACCAAACAAACAAGTGCCACATCGTATGGCGCAGGCAGTACTTTTTAGTCCAGTTCTTATTCTGGCACGAGTAAAAAATAAGAACGAAACTGATCTAAACGGGCACCAATTAAAAAAGTACTGCTACATTAAAGGTCAAGTCATGGAATCACTTTTCGTAAATCGTTGCCAATCAGCGTTTATGTCAAGGATTTTCTCAGCGGTTGGTTTTAGACGTGTTCGATTAGCCGTGAATAACAAAGATCAGAGTCCATTCTATAATCGCGCAAGGCTTTCAAATAATTAAAGAAATAAATGTACCGTATAATAAACTATATCCGGAATATTAAGAAAATTACACTGCTTTCATGATAGCTTAGCCAATCAGAGTTCAGAGGCGTCTGCCCGTGTCTCCGCAATTCATCTAGTAAAGTAATGCCTGTTTTAATTTGCGATCACTTTGGAGATCTGGGTTAAGGTAGTCACCTGTGTCGGCCGCCAAATGGTGTGCTGAGCTCCAGCAGGAAACTTTTTATTTAAAAACCTGTCCAACGTGTCTGAGTGAGATCTGCTTACGAATACCATTTAAGAAACGTTACGCGTCTGCATATGCTTTCCAGTTCCTCCATTTCTCTCTAAAGCATTTTTTTTGTGTTAGCGAAAATGGCTCAAACGGGGGTGTTTTCGCGGGTCATTTTTTAGGTATGAACTTTCCGGTACAAAACATTAAAAAAGGAATGGGGACGTGCATCAAACCTTTATTTTAATTATTGAGTCATAAAATGGTAGCAGGGTCTCCGCTGAAAGTCTTATAGAAGCGTGTTATCGACGGCAAGACTGCACTCCAGTTCAGTGCTTTGCGCGTAGAGGCGATGAGAGAGTTGATGCGCATGTCCCGGTCGCCCCTAGCGCTCCTGCGCGTTTACGCCCCAGACGTGCAAGAATTCTGTCAACCAGGCGGCCACCTTAAGGCCCAGCCTCACCTGCCATATTTTATTCTTTGTTTTTTTTTGTTATTACGGATGTGTTTGAAGAAAAATATTCCGAAACTACGTCTGTAGTGCATTAGCTACTGACCTTACACTGGAGTACATACATGAAAAGTGAACTACGAACTCATAATTATCAATATCGATTCCGCCGAATTGTGATAGAATCGATAGGGTGACATAATTGTGAGTTCGTGGTTCACTTTCCATGTATATATTGCAGGGTAAGGCCAGTAGCTAGTCCGCTATAGACGTAATTTCGGAATTTTGTTCTTTAAACACGTTAATAATAACAAAAAACAAAAATAATCAAATATTGTGTGTGAGGCTGGGCTTTAATAGGATTTTGCTCTTCCGTGGACAGAATATTCAAAAACACATATGCGGAAGGTTTGGCGTGTATCACGAACTCCAGCCATTCACGTCAGCAAAATGGTTTCGCTCGCCAGCAACATGGCGGCAAGTCGCATAGCAATTAGCTTCTCGAGACTAACATAATATGGCAAACAAACTTATAGGGAATATTTCGTATAACGCACAATAGCTACAGTATATTCACAGTTTCTTCACACTTTTTGAATCAAACATTTGAAAAATCGCCCCATATATTACGTATTTGTTTTTTCATATATACTTCGTGTATCACACGATTTTCACACTTATCTTAACATAAGAGTACCTTATTTTTAGTTAAATTCAACTTTTGCTTATGTTTAGTCTATTAATTATAATATTTCATATGTATAAATTATATGAATAAAAACAGAGAAACTGGGAGTGTTGGTAACGCCTATTAAGAAATAGTTCTTATGCAAAATATTACTACACCGAGTGCGCACGAATGTGGTGCGTTGTCCCTTTGGTGTAATTTTCTAGGCTCGGTTAAACTTTGTTAGCAAGAGGCGGAGGAATATCCTGGAAGTGAAATGTATAGACTCTGTTTATTAGTCACGCTATTAAAAAGCAGCAGGAAGATGGAAATTGCGTGAAAGGAAATATTTTAATAAGGGCCTTAAAAAGCGCTCACTTTAGCGTGAACAGCCTATATCGCTCTGCTAGGGGAGTGTTCATCTGCAAGCGCTAATTTTAATTGCGTAGTGATACAGGTAAATGTTTGATACAACCCCTGTGCTACTTTAAACATTCTGCACCGGAATTTTCGTGCCTAAAAACTGATAGTGAAAACATTATTTTCACCTTTACGAGAGTACTTTTCATTAGAGAACAATGTAGAAAGTGGCTCTTGTATGTGCTATTCATAAGCAGACACGCAAAAAAAAAAAAAAAAAAAAAAAGCTGCGCAGTCTTTAATGGAACTCTTTTAACACTTCTCCTTTGCTTGGCGCCAAGGTAGGCCGCCAAATAATTATAAAATATTAGTTCTCACGGAACTAAGCTTACTCAAAAGTTGACGACACCCGTACAGTCATAGTACAATCAAAAGTTGACTAAAGTCATTTTTTGCTAGATTGAAAGTCAGTAGCAGTATCCGTGATAACATAAAATGTTTGTGTTGGTGACAAGCCTCGACCCGTCTCCGCCATATTCACTAGAAACCAATACCAGACAGCTTGAATATTTCTGCGAGAAAACATCTTGTTTTCACATTCAGCCAACGGAGAGCAGCACCTCTGTTCAGTAGCACATTCCAATGACATTAACATATAATAACAAAATTGTGGATATGAAGACCTCGGCGAGTTAGAGATTTTCCAGAGCATAAAAATAAAAAATAAAAATCCCATTTAATTCTTTTCATAATTTTTCCGAGAGCCCAGGGACGAAAATAAGATAAAATAATCAATTTTGGACTCTTCCGTGACGCCTTTTTATCCCCTGAAATTCAGTATGGAACTGATTTACCTATTTAATTACACTCAAGGTAACCCGATTTGAAGATTCACAGACTTTACCACAAGTTATTTTTGAATGGAGAACGTATGCATTTTTTTTATTTCAACTTAAATGTGATTTGCAATGATTTTGAAAAGAGTTAAGTTAACTTATTTTGTCAAGTGCGCAAAACACAATAGAGGGTAGCGATGCGAAGAGTTATCTAAATGACAGATATTAATTGTTATCTGTGAAACACATATAAAATTGTAAATCATTATTTTCTTTCAGTTAGTCTGTGTGTTCGGCTACATTATTCTTGGTAGTTATTACCTGTCGAGTTTCCCTAGTGTAGCAATGTTTGTTCTGCTATTTGTGAACATCATAATCCGTATTTCCGGAATCGTATGTTGTGTTTGGTAAGGACAGGTATATAAGGTAAAAGTTGTGAAAACTCATCCTGTCTCAAGGAGCCGGTTGAAAAAAATCATTCAAACTCCTGGACAGAAAATTCAGCCGACACGCTGTTACGTGTCATTGACCCGCCACGTGCGAGCAAGCGGGAGGGAGGACGGAGAGTCGTTATATGATAGCGGCGGCGGCACGTCAGTGTAATGTTTTAAACGGCAGGCGCGCGATAGGCCGGTGATCGCATATCAGTTACACAAAGAGCGAGCCGACGCGATAATCTCTTCTGCGATGCATCGTGTTAACCTTGGTTGTATTGATTTCTGCGTTTGTCTGAAGAATGCTCTGAATTTCTGACCTCGTTCTCTCAGTGTGACTCGGAGTTGTTGAACGTTCGAGATGGTCAGAAGAACACTATAAATAATGCGACCGGCCTCCGGGCCGGGAGAGAAGTTGAGTTGTAGCTGATGAGGGAACGAGTGGCTGAGTTCCGAGCGATAGAAGACGAGCAGCGGGAGAAGTGACCAGCGGAAGGGAAGTCTGCGACTGCGAGTATCAAGTAGTTAAGTGTGCGGCTGGCAGGCTGGACTATTGAACTAGATGCGTGAGTGGTATACATAACAAATGACGGCAACAGATAGACTGAACACATGTTGATGATGAGTATGAGTTAATTGACTGTGACCAAACAGGGACAATTAAGAAGGACATTAATCAGAGCTCTAATAGACATTTTTTATTGCGCTCAATATTAAATAAAAAGAGTAAAAGTGGAGACAGATAATTTAGTGATGCAAATAGTAGATGTGTGAATAAAGTATAAATAAAAAACTTAGTTCTTTTAATTTAATTTTTTATTTAGACCTACATCCCTAATGAACTCCGATACATCCCCTCAGGCGTCCGCATTTAACATACTATATTACATCAAATAACTACTATTATTTAAATTATAGAACAATTTAGACGTTCACAAGTGGAGCGATCCTCATCCACGCTATTTCTGTTACACATAAGAAAATTTGCGTTTCAGCATGGCGGTGGTTTCCTTAGCTTCAGACGTGCAAAATAACTGCAGGAAGGCGAGCCGCTACTTGTTTTGGGTTTTTATTTCAGTCCAAGTTGGGATTTAAGAGTTAAATTTAAAATCTGGTTTCTGTGTTCCGGTGCAACTTTTAGTATGGACTGACTTTTTTTATTCCAGTCCTGTTTCAGTCCGCATGATTGACTCTGCAGAGCAGTTTGAGGTGTCAGGCGAAGATTTTAGCTCGATAACTGTTATATATATATATATATATATATATATATATATATATATATATATATATATATATAACTTCTTTCTTTTTTGGAATTTTATTTTCCTGTATATGCATTTACGGCTGTGAAGATTATTGTGAGAAAATGAATTCGACTTCATACAAAATGCAAACATACGCCGCATATTAAAAGTAATTTATTATTAGCCACCTGCGAAATTCGCGTTATTTTTTTATATCGAGCTGAAAGTCGTAGTACTCGAGCCTGCGTCATTTTTTCATTGATTGATGCATAAAAGTCTACGTCACGCTTTTTACTGAGTGAACTGCACGTGATTGGGGCTCACAATTGTAACGTGTTAATTTATTGGAGCAGAGTTACCCGGGGAGTGTCAAATAAAGAATGGCCCAATGACACACGTATTGCAAAGGAAAAGTGTTTTAAGTTTAACATGTCCTCAAATAACAACGCGAATTTGCAGGTCTCTATTAATTATATAACGTCATGTAAGCTCTGAGGTTATACACAATGCGTGACGACATAACCGACAAATATTAGGTTAAAACTTCATTGAACGTTAAGCCATTGATAATATCAAACATCGAATAATGATTTTGTTTAGGCTTTTCAAAGTTTGAGTGAAAACACATGGTACAGAATAATAATCAAAATTAAGATCCGTTAATTAATCACCTTACCTAAAAAATAATAAGTCCTGAGAAGCTTAACAAGAAAAGCAAGCAAGTATTCTGATCATTCGGCAGATAGAATTTGAGTAATTAATAAATGCTAGACACGTACACATTACGTAAATTCTCAACAATTTGAAATTTGTTTTAATTTAATTAAAGTAGTTAGAAATATGTAATCATTAATGTTGTCTCAGTAGGCTAGGCGGCAAAATAAGAGAATGTATTCGCTCATTTTACCTTATGAATATTACCAATTTCTCTCTGCAGTGCTACGGGTGAGAGAGAGAGAGAGAGAGAGAAAGAAAGAGACTTGGGTGGCGCTTAAAGAACCTCTTGCGAGGCATTGGAAATGAACCATAGGTGGAATGCAATACTGGGGGGAAACGAGATCGCCCCGAGAAAACCCACCACCCAACGATAACGCCAGTAACGTCTACCACAAGCAAATGTGAAGGTTTGACGCCGCAGGGAAAGTGACCCGATCCACCGAGGGGGTAGGCGAGAGTTCTACCCACTACATCACCGTGGCCCCTAAAATCCTTTGGTAACCACACATATGCTTCTCAGCATTCTGTGATGTAATTTCACGCGTTGGGAAAGAGGGGGTGGAGGAGGATAGCGAAAATTAAAAAACTCGTCCATTTCTGTTTGCCGGCTTCTGATCTTGGGAGGCTTTCACTACTCTGTGGGATACCGGAGTTCACCTGCAGCCAGCATGACGTCATAGGTACGCTGCGCAGTGCGATACTGTTGTAGGCCGGCCCCACGGTTCTGCTATACCCTCTTCCTCTGTGGTACCGCATGTCTACCTAGGGCCACGGTGACTGAGCGGTTAGCCTGCTAGCCTCCCAACAAGGCGATCCGGGTTTAATCCCCCGCCGGATTACTCCGGAATTTTTCACGTGTGGGAATCGTACCGGACAATGCCGTTGGCCGGCGGGTTTTCTCGGGGATCTCCCGTTTCCCCCGCCCCCTCATTCCGGCGCTACTCCATACTCACTTCAATCACCTTCATCGGCTCTCAAGACCTCGACGTTAAGAGCCGTCCAACTCTCTTCACTCACCCATTGTCTAGCTCGAACGATCTCAAGACCTGTCACAGACGGCCATCTCTAAACACTGAACGATGTTGATGTCTCACACCATTCTAAATAGTTTCATTACTGGTTCGTTATTAGTTATAGTCTTCAGAATCCATCATTCTAGTCTTTCGACCCTTGTGAGTGTTATTCCCCAACCACCCCATGTAAAAGTATGCCATGGATATAATAACATTTGTAGCTAGATATATTAAATGTGAACGTCAATGCATTGGCTGCAGGTGTGTTGAGCATCATCTTGCGAGAAATCCGATTTGCTGAAGTTTCTGCACCCTATCGTTTTTAAATGGTTATTGCTGATATCAGCAAACACGAAGTACGCTGTTCACTGGATATTATTGAAATTACTTGGCTACAATAAAAAAAATTGTAAGTAGTTTTATTATTAATTATTAATTTTAAGTTAAGGGATTTATTTTTAATGTGAAGTTACATATATTGGGTGCCAGCAGAACTACCCCAGCCATCCGTCGATCCGTCTGGCCAGGAAATGTTCGGTGTTACCACCCAACAACACGAACTTTCTCGCGCACCGACAAATATTTTTAACGAATTTCAAAAACATATCCTCTTTCCCTATCAGCATTTCCTCGACATCTACAAGTCATCTTCAGTTTAATTCGAAGGTGAAGCGTAAAAAAAGTAATCAACTTCACCGCCTTGTGCATATAAGAAAGAAAACTATCCAGACAAATAAACAAGTGACTGTTTACCGACAGCTACGTTCAAGGCGGTGGCGCGTCCGTCGGTCCGTCGAAAGTTGGTTGAAGATCACGTGACCGACGAACGGACGGGAGATTTCCTGTAAACTCGTTTGCGCGTAAACGCGTCTCTCGGTAAATAAATGTTCTGGAAGTTTTTCCAGAAAGGATAAAAAAAAAAAAAAAACTGTTGTCTATGCCGCTATCTTCTTACTTTTTATCATGTTACGTGTATAAATGGAGGAAAAAAAAATAGTGAAAATGGTCAAAAATCGCATTTTTAAAGCTTGCCTAGTTTCCTTAAGCGGTAAGAGAAAAATACGATTATACGCAGGTAGTTTGATCTGTGTACTTTCATCGCGTGTAATTAAAACCCCACAGTTACAGATCTAGTTTACACAGTGAAGCGTTAGGACGGAAACACTGCACGCCTTGCGCGTAGGAGCGATGAGGAGCTAGGCGTGCGTGTTATTGTCGCCCGTATCGCCCCCTCGCTTCTTGACCTTGGACGTGCAACTACATTGTGCTCTTAACAGTGGATGGACTATATTATATAGGCTGTTCACGGTAAAGTGAGCACTTTTGAGGCCCTAGTTATTTTTTCATTTCAGCCATTTCTTATTCTTCAACCACCTTTTTAAATACGTAATAAACGCAGTGTGTATATTTCACCACACTTTGAAGATTACGTCTAAGTCTAAAATAAAATATATTTATTGATTATTGTTAGAAATAAGAGGGCTTTCAAAAGCGCTAACATTACTGTGAACGGGATAGGAAAAATTCGCGAGTTCAATGACCTATAGGCTATACTCCACAGAGTCATGTGAATACTCGAGCATCAGATGTTTGTTGATTGGCTGCTGCCCATAGAGTAGCCAGTGTTACTTCACGCTTGGCAGTATGGCACTGGCTAGTTGTTTCCTTGCTAGTCTGCTATGGGCTCAGAGTCGTCCAGGGCGTGTCTAATAACCTGCGAAGTCAACTTCAGTGTACACGTGTTTGACGCCTGTCTCGTCCTGAGATGAACTCGCGAAATGTTCCTATCCCTACCTATGGCAGTGAGAATCAGTGCGCTGGCAGGGCTGGAAATAAAGGTGGGGGGGTCGGGCAGTGACGTCACGACGACGAACTGAGGCGCTCTCTCGGCCGCAGCGCTGAGTCGCTGCTCGCGTCTGCACGGCTGCCCTCGACGACGTGTCTGGCCGCGCACGTCAGGCGAGACCTCCTCCGGCCAGGGGCTCCCCTCCTCAGCTGTCGTCACACACGTCGGGCGTGCTTCCCGCTCTTGTTTTGTTGGCTGGGTCATACCAGCAGTGGCGAAACTACGGCCACGTCGAGGTCTGTACAAAAATAAAGATTATTTAAGGCCACGAACCTTCATTTCTACAACTTATGCAAAAATTGATTTATTTTTGAACCCAAATGGGAGCCGATATTGTAAAAATCCTCTTAAAATTTCGTGACAATTTTTTTTACTACGTATTCTAATTTTTTCAACACAAAAAAAAGTGTATACATTTATTCAATTAATTAATCAACCAAAACTTTGTTTATTTAATAATTATTTAAGATTGCGCAGTTTTTTTTGTGTTGAAAAAATTAAGACTACACAACAAATACAATTTGTAACAAAATTGTAATAGGATTTTACAATATCGGCGCCCGTTTCGTTACAAAAAACTAATTCTCGCAAAAGCTGTAGAAATGAAGGATCGTGGCTGTGCGTCCAAGGTCAAGAAGCGAGGGAGCGATACGGGCGACACTAACACGCACTTCTAGCGCCTCATCGCACCTACCCGCAAGGCGTGCAGTGTTTCCGCCGTGACGCTGTACTGTGCAATTCAGATCTGTAACATAGGAGTTTTATTACACGCGATGAAAGCCCACAGATTAAACTACACCCGTATCTTTGTACTTTTCTCTTGCCGCTTAAGGAAACTGCACAGGCAAGCTTTAAAAATGCGATATTTGACCATCTTGACACATTTTTTTCTCCAAGAATATACTAAATATGACAAAAGTAAAATAATAGGGATATAGATAATAATTTTTTTTAATATATATTTTCTGACGAAAAGTCGTATTTGCAGAACACGTATTTACCGAGATACGCGTATTCGCGCAAACAATTTCGCAAAAAACGTGCAGGTCCAGATAACTCTTAAGACAAGCTAGAAGTGAATCATGTATATATGCACCACAACAGGAACACGAGTTCTATTGGTCTGTGTATTCCCACTCACCGCTGTCTTATTGGCCGCCGCCCGACATACCACACATTACACCGCACTGTACAACGTTTACTACTGGCCTGCCGTCAGCCAATATAATGCCGAGTTCACAGTCCTCCAATCAGACGTTCTTACATGCTTAACATGATCTACATTTCGCCGTGTTCATCTGCCTTGTCATGCAAACATGTTGTAGTTTGGTTGGTGAGTCGAAGTGGTCGTGTAGTATCATCATAAAAACTATGAAAGCGACGGAACTATATCCGTATGATTTTTGCTTTTAAGTATCGAGATACACCGAGATTTTTTTTTTCTCCCGAGCTAAACTCGGGCATTGTCCTCAATGCGTTTAGTAAGCATTTTTGAAATCCCCGCCTAAGATCTACTTCTCCGCTCATCCCGTATCTCTCCATCACACGTCTAATTAGCAGTGCCACTAACTTCTCAGTGTATCCATGCGACGATGAAGTTCCAAGTGTGAAATCCGCGAAATTGTTAAGAATCTAAGTATGTTAACAGTATGCCAAGCTCTCGCTCTCACGGGCGTTAAATCAACAGAAGCATTCTAAAACAAATTCGGTGGCCACAAATGTAAAAGTTACACCCCGAGAATGACGTTCATACACGAGATTACTTTCGGTACTCCGCCGCCAACTTAGCTGGAAACATGCAAGTCAGCGTGTCCGTTAAAATACATGACAGTGGTTTTTCTTCATTGGTTTATTTAAAAAAGTTCTCGTCACGAAGACCCCAACAAGTGGAGAAATGACAGCGCCTGGCGTGTAAAGTCTATTTGCTGTTTCGTCACACTATTCGAATCAAACATTTGGAAATTCACATATGCATGATGTGTTTGATTGTTTCTTAATTATCTAACGTATCACAAGCTTTTATGATTGCGTTATCGTAAAATATACTAAATTTTGGTTAAATTGAGATCTTATTTAAAGTTATATATGTGTATATATATATATATATATATATATATATATATATATATATATATATATATATATATATATATATATATATATATATATATACACACACACATATATACATGATTGAACAAGGACATAAAAAAGAAATGACAGGGAGAAGATGGACAGAGGAAAGGAAGGAAAAACATGGTGAATTAATGACGAGGTTTTGGGAAGAAAGGATACGAGAAAAAGGAAGTGAAGCAGTGATTGAGTTCACACGCTCTCCTAAAGGGGAATAATCGGAAATAATAATAATATATAATATGTAAACTAATGGAGAGTAACAGCGTTTCTACTGTTCCAAGATGTTTCTAAATTTTGATATAAGTTACGACACTCTAAGTGTAAAAAAAAAAAAAAACTAATATTTACAGTTGCCACTTTTTACTTTTATTCTAATGAAATATACTAAGAAGAAAAATTTGCAAAAAATTGATAAAAACATAATTTTTATGATTGCGCAGGAGAAGAGTATACAAACTGGCGTCTATAATCATAATCCGATAGCTTATACTGCCTGTAAGGATATACTACTGTTTCAATTCGAACTTGAGAGGAGTTCTGCTAACCGGGAACTCACAGAGCAGCCTTGTATAGGCTGTTCACGATAAAGTGAGCACTTTTGAAGCCCTAGTTACTTTTTTTCCTTTCAGCCATTTTTTTTACCTTTTAACCATCTTTTTAAAACAAATATTGCCATGTAAGTAATAAACATGGCGTGTGTATTCCACCGCACTAGGAAGTTAACGTCCAAGGCTAAAATAAAATATATTTATTGACTATTATTCCAAATGAAAGAGCTTTCAAAAGTGCTCACTTTATAGAGAATAGCGTAAAAAGGCCTGTCGCAATGCTGCCTTGTAGCCGGACGTGACCTTGAGGAGTTGAGCAATTTTTAGTAGAGATTCCCCTTAAATAAATAGTTTTACCAAATAACACGAATTTTGCAGGTGTCCCAGGTTATAACCCGTTCGCGGTCACTTTCAACTTTTCTGAAGCCTTGTTAAAGTTCTACTTCCAAGATATTCCTCCGCCTCGTGCAAACAAACCTTAACCGAGTGTACGCGAAAGGGACAACGCACCGAATTCTTGTGCACTCACTTTGATAATATTCTGTATTAGAACTACTTCTTGCTACGGAATATTAACACACCTATTTTCTCGCAATTTTTATTTATATTAATTATAAATGAAATATTATAATATTGTCGATAATATATAAATAAAAATGCAATTTAACAAAAAATAAGGTACTTTGATGTTAAGATGACCGTCTGGGTAGGCCGCCAAACGTGTCTGAGTGAGATCTGCTTACGAATTGCATTTAAGAAACGTTACATGTCTGCAACCCTTTTCAGTTCCTCCATTTCTCTGTGAAGAATGTTTTTGTGGTGGTGAAAATGGCTCAAACGGATGTTTTCATAGTCATTTCGGAGTGAGTATGAACATTCCGGTACAAAACATTAAAAAAAGGAATAGGGACGTGCATCAAACATTTATTTTTACGTCATAAAATGATGATACAGTCTCCGCTGAAAGTCTCGTAGAGGCGCGTTATCGGCGGCAAGACTGCACGCCAGTTCAGTGCTCTGCGCGTAGAGGCGACGAGAGAGTTGATGCTCATGCCTCGGTCGCTCCTGTAGCGCTCCCACGGCTTTAGGCCTCAAACGTGCAAAACTCTTTCAACCAGGCGGCCACCATAAAGCGCCTGTCACACTGTCAAATTTTTCCGTCAAACTGCTTCCAATAAGTTTGGTTAAATATCGTTGGTTAGTTATGACGTCATATAAACGTTACAAAAGCCGCCATATTTGTCCGAGAAAGTTGGATGCATTCAATTTTCATCAAACATTTTGAAGATCGTTGTTTGACGGTCTCAGCCAATCAGAATCGCGCACGACAAAATGGACGTCAATAAATTTTGAAATAACGAATTATTATTCCTAGAAACGAAGTAGGTTTATGAACATAATTAATTTACATATAATCTGTCTGAACATGAATGCTTTTTCAAGACAATATTGCACAAAATATTACGAACTCAGGGGCATTACATTTCACTGTGGAGGAAACATCTCTGATAAATAAAATTTGAATTTAGTAAAGAAGCGAAAAAATTACAACATTCCTTACATTTCTTCCTGTAATGGACCACATGAAAAATAATAATTCAAATTATTTTCTCCCAGTAAAATAATTTGACAGTGTGGAACATTTCCATACACATTCGAGATTATTTGAGACAATTTGTTGGAAGGAAAAATTTCGTCTTCAAATTGTATTGTCAAATATAATTGAAGGCCAAAATTTAACATTGCGACTTGGGCTTAACACAAGCATAAAACTCTTGTGATAAAAAAACTCGAATGGGGAGTGAACCCAGGGGGTGCGAACCCAGGGCGAGGCAACACCCTCCGAGTGACGGGCTGTCCAGCTAGGACCCGTAGGTGCCCGTCATCCCCGGACATGACGTGAACTGAGACCGTAGGAGGGAGCGGCGCTGGAATGCAAGGGCGGGGGAAACGGGAGTACCCCGAGAAAAACCCGCCGGCAAGCGGCATCGTCCAGCATGATTCCCGCGTGCGGAAAATCCGGGAGCGGGTCCGCCAGATATCGAGCCCGGATCGCCGAGGTGGGAGGCGAGCGCCCTAGCCACTGCTGCCCAACTCTTGTGGTACAAGGTTTCATTAAAAAAAAAGTGCGAAGAAACCGCGAACAGACTGTATCGAAGCAGTGGAACACTCGCAAAATGAACAGGTGCGCCCGACGGTGGTGGTGCTATAGCGGCCAGCTGCGTCACTCTCCCCTCGATGGCTAAACAGAACGTTCGTTCTACGGTTGAAGGGGGAGAGGACCAGTCCCGCTGGTGACGCGCGCGTGACGTCACCTGGAACCCGTCACCTGACGGCCTGCGCCGCGTCAGCTTTCCCTGCTTCGCGGAAACTGCGCCGCGTGATCCAGCGGCTGAGGAGGACAGCTTGGACTGGACGACTTCCGAAAGCACTTTTTTTTTTCCGGTGGCGCCCGCTGAGTCACCGCGCACCTGCGCAGGCGCAAGCGTCGACCTTCCGGGCGCCGGGACAAAGAGAGCACCCCGGCCCGCAGATCCTCCGTTCCACTCCCGCACTTCACGTGACTCACCGTCTACAAACACAAGACTAATGGTGGGATAATCGCATCACTTTGTAATTCGAATGATCGATTACGATTATTTTTAATCGGATAAATAACCAGTAAAAACTATCGATTATCTTGTTCTAATCCATACATAAAATTATCCTCAAATACTGTATATTTCTATCAATTTATATAAAACAATCCTCACTAAATTTTTTTCTGTTTATTTTTATTAATTTCTGCTGTTTTGAAATTTTGTCATTTCTATATTATATTTTATATTTTTAATCAATGTGAAACATGTAAGTATCTGCCATTTTTTTCTTTGCGGCCGTAAGGGCGATGTGTCGTCGGGGGATAATTTTGGAGGCTTATTATACTCTATCTCCATGATATCTGCAATGTTTTGGTTTGTTCAAGTAAAAACAACTGAAAATCGAGAATAATCTAATTGTTTTAAAATAATCGATGAATCGATTACAGTTAAATAATCGATTATTCGATTATTTTACCAGCTGTTATCCCATCAAAACATAGACCATGCTCCACTCGTAGAGTAGGGTGACCCGACATTTTTTAATGAACGGAGCGGGACATTTGTCATAAGAAATGTGATTCAAAATAAAACAAAATATGATAAATTTCCAGACATGACAGTACTATAAATACAACCTAGTTTTAATGGAATATTGAAATGAGTTCCTACACCAAATATTTATCTGGATGTGAAACACACTTATTACAATTTAATTGTAACTTAACACATTCTGGAACCGTTTTTAAATTCATATTTCTTTGAAAAAATATTTTTCATTAGAATGAAGGCCCATGGCGAAGTTTTATTTCGTAAAACCAATTCTTAAAACTCAATGCATGTGCAAACAACGTTAAGTTTTTGGTGGTTGTTTGTGTCTAAAAGGCAGAACTTTTCGGAAGACACCTGGCTAAAAGGACATTTAATGACTATTTGGGCTTCCTTATTGCACAGGACAACAATGCTTAAACAAAGGACTGTCCAGCGAAAAGCAGGATGTCTGGTCACCCTATCGTAGAGTGAATGTGGGTTAGTGCGATCATGCTATTTGTTTAAGAGCAGTCTCTGTGTACCAACATTAAACTGCTTCTCTGCCAATACGACTATCATAAACGAGGCAGATAGGATGTAATGTTATAACACTATTCATGTAAACAAATGCTTTAAGAAGTTCTTATATTTCCTCTGGACAATTGCTGGTGCAAATAAATTAAATTAAAATCGGTTAAATTATTTTATTCGTTTAAGTGTATTTGTCTATTTAAAATTAGACTAAGATTAAAACAAACACGTCCAATATTGTTGGCCATGGGACGCTGACAGTTGCGTTGTTTGGGAGTATTGGGTACATGCGAAAAAGACGAGTACTAGGCTTACCTCATCTTTAGTCTATGGTTCCAATAGGCAAAATCAGAAAAATAGACGTTTGTTAACACTTAAGGCACTGTTCCCTAGCGTAACTCGGGCTGTAATAAGAAGAATAATTTCTCAGTCACTGAAAACATAATTCGTATGGATGTAATTCCATTGTTTAGTTAGTGCGTGTCAGGATTTTTTATTGGGGGAAAAAAAACCCCATCACATTAACATTAATTATCGTGAATAAAACTAATTAAAATTTTATAACAACTCAAATGAGCACTATATAATGTATTATCTGTTATATGTGGAAGTGTATCTCGCTGAGAGACAACCAACTCCCCATTCGGGGTCACGGTGGCTGAGCGGTTAGCCTGCTCGCCTCCCACCAAGGCGATCCGGGTTCAATCCCCGGCCGCGTCACTCCGGATTTTCGCATGTGGGAATCGTGCCGAACGATGCCATTGGTCGGCGGGTTTTCTCGGGGAACTCCCTTTTTCCGCGCCTCTTCATTCCGGTACTACTCCATACTCATCTCAATCACCCACATCTTCTCTGAAGACCACGATGTTAAGAGCCACCCAAATCTCTCCAACTGGCTCTCAATGGCTGATAGCCAGCTAGTAAAACTTAATTCAGAGGAGTGAGCATTACATATGTGGTGCGAACAATAGGACGGTGGCAAGTGAGAAAGCAGAAATGGTTCTCCTTTTATGATGGATGCAAGTAAATGTACACAGGGTGTGCAAAATGTAAAGGCAGAAGTACAGTGGCGTCTAGTGGAGTATTGTACCCACCTGTACAAAATGCAGAACTAGTTGAAAAGTGGCATAGGCCGTTGACGGAAAAACAAGCACTTTTGATAACCCTGCTTAAGATATAGTTGTATGCATTTTGTGTATTTCCGCGTTATGCAAAATTAACATTGCCATGGGCCTCGTAAATTTATTCATGCGTCTTTCAAGTACAATTGTGATTTTATCACATAAGAAAGTGTTTTGTAAATAAGCTAATTTGTATACTTCGATGCATTAAAAAAAAAAAACAGAAAGTGAAAGAAATAATTTAAGTTATCAGAAATGGCTACCTGACACTTTTTATTCGACTTTGAGATATGGAACTACTTTCCATCCATCGTTACCAACTTTACTGGGTGCATTCGCTCAGATCGCCCGTTAAAATATATGCAGGTAACTTTTTCTAAGGTTGATTTTAAAAGTGCTTTTTATCGTAAACAGCCTTTACCCACGTTTTAATTCCAGATGCTTTAGAAAGCATATATTGCAAATAATAAAACTCCTCATAAAACAAGACCACTACCATGAATTACTCTAGCTGTGTGTAATAAAACGTTAGTAGTAATGTTTACAAATATTTCAATAAGTGATTTTATGCACATCCATGTCAGCCAGGAAATTTATCAGTTTTATAACCAAAATAAACGTATATAAATAAATTATTTAAAAAAAATAGTTAACATTAGGAAATATTAATATAATTTTAATTTTATATGTGTATAATAATTATAAATATTATGGTTGCACAACTTGATCAAAGTCTTTTTGCAATTCGAATATGGGTCGCTATGGCTCTCTAGAGGGGTATCGTCACTTCCCGAAAAAATAAAATAAAATATAGAAAACGAAAATTAACTAACCGCTTTAATTATACGTTATGCACAAATATCGGTCTCTCACATGTAATTATTCATGAATTTATAGTATTCCGTTTACACTTACTACGAATTATTTTAATGTTAAAATACGTTATATTTACAGTAATTAATGCAGTATTAAATTGTCATTATTTCAGAATATACTCATGGGTCTCTTAATTTTACAGCCTTTGGGTCTTGGCCAAAAAAGTTTTGAACTCTTGGGCAAACTAAACCATAGCTGTGACCGACCCGTTGTTGTATGCTAAAGTGATTACCATGTGGTAATTTAGCACTTAGTTTCCAGAATATGCAGAAGTTTCTTAAATTACCAAATAACGAAATCACTGAACATCTGCAACATTGCTTCCAAATAATATGTTTCGCGGGTCATAACTAATTTTTTAAAATCTTTAATACTAGTGGAGCTTTCTTTGCTATAATTTTTGGGTAGATTGACATCCGGGCATTTCTTTGTCTTTTGGTCTACATAAATTTTACGTATATTTTATTAACCCATTTAGAGCCAGTGTACACATTTGTGTACATTACGCACGCGTAGGTAGTTTTTGGCCTGTGCTGCACTCTGCGAAGCTCAGTGAGCAAATGATCTTACCTGTGGGCAAATGATTCGCAAACCGTATTACTGGTTTAGGTCATTATTGGTTCATATAATTGTAACCGAACATATAGCCTACAGCTCATTGACTGTGACAACGAAACAACTGCTGTGTAGATATCAGCCCAGTACGAACCATAATTTTTTCAACGCCTGAAGCCGTAAATTAAAGTGTGTCTGAAAGTGTTAAGCAGGGCTTTCGAAAGTGCTCGGTTTACCGAGGAGGGCCTATACTTGCGTATTCTGCAATTGCAACGAGTAGCTGCGAAAGCCGAAAAGTGACCGCCGACAGCATCTGAATCGATACCTACGAAATCGCCTGTTGCCAAATAACGAATTCGACAGCTCGAGCAAGGCCAGAGCAATGTGTTGTGATCAACGGGATGGTTTCCGGTGACGGGAGAGAAGTAATTTATGATCCATTGCGACGAGATGAACGGAGATGGTGTTGTGAGGAAAGGCGAACTTTTAACCTGCCACCAGTGAGTGAGTGAGTCATGACCTGACTGTATCTATAGCACAGCAATAATTCTCCTTCGCGCTCGTCATGCGGTTCGAGCTATCCTGAGCATACTCATGTGACGTAAATCGTCGACTTTACATTTCGTAGGGAAATAGTTTCCTGTAAAATTGAGAGTTAGCAAGTGTGTACGCGTGTCTCGGTATAAACGTACAATTAAACAACTGAATTTTTACACTTCCAGTGAAACGAAGCACAAGTGGACAGAATTACGTCAGTTAAGGGTCAACATGTAGTTGACAAAACACATGAATAATTTTTTATTCTTTCACTATACACGATACATTGCGAGATTGTTTTTTAAGTGAAGTGAAGTGATTTGGGCGGCTCTTAACAGCGAGGTTTTGAGAGGCGATGAGGGTGGTTGAGGTAAGTATGGAGCGGCGCCAAGATGAAGGAGGGGGGAGGGAGATTCCCGAGAAAACCCGCTGACCAGCGCGGCATCGTCCGGCACGATTCCCACACACGAAAATCCAGAGTGACCCGGCCTGGGATTGAACCCGGTTCGCTTTGGTGAGAGGCGGAGCAGTCTAACCGCTCAGCCACCGCGGCCCCGATTGTTTCTGAATGTAGTAATAAATACACAAATTAACGTCATATTACTGAAATTGGATCGTATGATACAACTTTCCATCACGCTGATTGCTGAGCGACCTCTTGTAGAGATATATTTGCGTGTTCAACTCATAAGTACTGCTTAAAAAAAAAATTATACGTTTACGCATGGTTGGAAATTTCTCTGACCAGAAATGCGAGCACGTCTTTTTGCGTTCGTTTTAAAATTCACGATATTCCTCGAATGTGTCCTTACTAAATTTAATAAACATTGTATAAAATTAATTTGTTAATAGCTAATTAAAAATTTAATTCTAATTTGTTTTTAAACTTTGAATCTGTCATATTGGCATCATAACAATTTACAGTTACGTTATAGAAATAATTAACAAGTTTTAATGGCATCACGGGATTTGTAAAACAAAAACATAGGCCTCACATAATTTTGGTGAGTTATGTGGGCTGTGTTTGCAATTTTACTATACAAAATGCACGTTTCTGGGAACTAAAAGTAAATTTGTTTCTGCCTTGAGTTGCGGAAATAATTTTGGTAACTGCCAGCAGTATAGGCTGGTTATCATTCTTAACACCTTTACTTACACATTAATTTTTCATTCCAAATGTTGCAAAAGACGATATTTTTGGTCCGACAAGTACTTACGAATTCCTTGTACGATGTAGCTTACGTAAATAATTTCTATTGGTGAATGGCGCTGGCAGCAACCAATAATAAAACGTCCTAGGTGCAGTCAGTAGCATTAAACAGGAAAAACACGCTGTATGTATTGGTGCCAGTTTCTGACCACGTACAGCACCGGCCATGATTTTGTCTCTTTTGCAACACGTCATACGTGCACGAGTATACTCGGGGTAATGTTAACCCTTTCAGACCCACGGGTTCAAGTGCTGAAAAGAAAAAAAAAATTATGAAAGGTGCTGTACATAAGTTGACACATACATTTGCTTCGTTGCCTCAGCCAATGAGCTGTAGGCTATATGCTCGGCTACAGTTATATGACCCAATTATGACCTAGACCAGTAAGATGATTTGTGAATCATTTACTCAAAGTTAGGATCATTGGTTATTGAGTTTCGTAGTGTGCAGTACAGACCGAAAATTACCTACACCTGCGTAATGTACACAACACAATTGTGTACACTGAGTCCGAATGGGTTAAGGGGCTAACAAATTTTTTTAAGTCTTAATGTACCGTAAAACACTATATTTGCGGGCCATTTATGCCTTAATTTAATTCTAAATATCACGTAAAACTGATAACCTGTTTTGCACGGTTTATTCAAAACGCTAACGTCCAGCTGGTGTATTACTACTTGCAGTCTGTTAGCCACGCGAGTATAAGCTGTTCACAGTAAAATTAGCGCTTTCGAAAGCCCTGCTTAAAATATACTTGTATGCACGTTGTGTATTCTTCCGCCTTATGTAAGATTAACATTGTCATGGACCTCATCATTTTATTCATGCGTCGGTCAACTGAAACTGTAAAATTATTAGAAAAGTAAGTATTTCAAAATCTGTTCATTTTCATACTACGATGCTTAAAAAAAAAAAAAAAGCAAAAATGAAAGAAATAATTTAACTTATCACAAACGTTTACCAACACTTTTATTATTCGACGTTAAGAAATGGAACTACGTTCCATCCAACGTTACCAACTTTACTGGGATCATGTCACTCAGTGCACCAATTAAAAATATATGCAAGCCAGGGGGCAGCGACTTTTTTCTAAGGTTGATTTGAAAAGTGCTCACTTCATGGTGAACAGCCTTTACATTCGAGTGTAAATGGGGGCCTTGTCCGATTACCAACCGAAGGAAAAGCATTGACCCCTACAGGCGTGAAATCCCATTGTTACGATACTCTTTATGTACACAAACAATAAACTGGGCGGCGAGATGAACGAGCACACAAGAAAGTTATTTTTCAAAAAGAAAGCTTTATCTAATCTCGATAACGTGTGTAAAAAAGCACTCCCATTCATCGTTCCAACACGAGTCTCTGTTGAGTTTTCGGGTTCGTCTATTTGGTTGGCCTGTTTATCAGTGCTTACTTCCTGCTTTAATTACCGCATCCGCTCTTGGAACTGCTCCAGTTGTTTCTTTTATAATTTTTCCTTTCGTTCGTACAACCGGATTCCGACTGACACGACAATATTAGAGAGCATTTAAATTTCAAGCCGAATTTTAATGCAATACAAATTCGCACCTCGCGGTTTTAAATGCTTATGAAATGTAGTAACTTCTTATGATTACTTGTTCTATAAAGTGCCATGAAAAGTAGAACAAGCGTACGCAAGTAGAAACTAAAAATAGACACAGTTCCTAACAAAACTGTCTGTGCTCATGAATTGCAAACGTGCTGTAAAAGAAAAAGAAAAATTAAAGTTAGTTATTTTGCTCGGAGTTCTGACGCAAGCACAATGGAAATGCTCGTGTAGAAAGGTATAAATCACGCAGAGAATTAGGTCGAATTTTCAACGAACGAAACAGTCGGCGAGGTTAAGAAGAACGATTTTCTAATTCAGTCCACGAAAATCAATAAGCAAAAATTCCTTGAAATTAAACATGAGCCCATTCGCAGTGTTTTTCAACTCACCTGAGTTGGTCGTTGGTTCTGACCCACGTCTGAAGCGCGGCGCAGTGGTAGAGAGAAGGCGTTTAGAGAGGGCACGAGTTTGATTATTTTCCTACATCGCAAGGTTTCCCGAAATCACACCACACGAATGCTGGGGAAGGTCCCTTACTACAGGCAGTGACGTAACAACCGGGGGGGGAGGGAGGGGCGTGATATTTATTGCCCTTTCTTAAATATAGCAATTGGGGCCAGAATTATAGTAAACCGGTACCCAAGCATTTTTTTTTTGTTCTCAGAGATGCGTTGATATATCGTGTACAGGTCATTCACGGCAAAGTGAGCACTCTTTAAGGCCCTGCTGAATTTTTCTTTTGAGTCAATTTTTATCTTTCCTCCACTTTCTAATATAAACATTGGCATGTGACTAATAAACATAGTGTATACAGTCCACCACTCTCAATAGTTAACATCCGAGGCTGCAATAATACATATTTATTAGTGGTTAACGCTTGTTGAGAGGGCCTTAAAAAGTGCTCACTTTACCGCGAATAGCCTCTATAAATCTCTAGCGAAATGTTATAACGAATTTCTTCTGCGTATGTAGACCTGCAAAATTCGCGTTGTTATCTGAGGACATCTTAAACTTAAAACTAGTTTCCGGTGCAATACGTTTGTCATCGGACCGTTCTTTATTTGACATGGCCCGGGTAACTCTGCGCCAATAAATGAAACACTTCACAATCGCGTTCCACAATCAAGTTCCGTTCAGTCCTGAAGGGAGTGACATCACTTTTTGGCAGCAGCCAATGGATAAACGACGTGGGCTCTAGTGTCTATAGTACGATGAATTCTAACTTGATGCCAAAAACAACGCGAATTTCGCAGGTCACTGGTGATAATTTAGCGTTGCGCTCCTACGACCTATGTAACTTGTCCTACACGCATGATTTCACAGCCTTGTTCTGCAGGTGTTGTAAGCCGCTACTTTGAACTCAATTACTTGGCAAAAAATACGTTTCCGGATATAAGTTTATAAGGATTTAGTGTTACTCTTGGTCCAAAGAAACTATGTCTGGCGTGTATGCAGGCACTGAGTTTTAGAACATTCTGTGTAAGTACATAAAAACTAACGACACTGAATTTCATAACACCATGTATAAGTACATGCAGACTAGTGGCTCTGAGTTTCAGAACATTCTGTGTAAGTACATGCATACTAATGACACTGAGTTTCAGAACACCATGTGTAAGTACATGCAGACTAGTGACTCTGAGTTTCAGAACATTCTATGTAAGTGCATGCAGACTAATGGCACCGAGTTTTAGAATATTCTATGTAAGTACATACAGACTAATGACACTGAATTTCATAACACCATGTCTACGTACATGCAGACTAATGACACTCAGTTTCAGAACATCGTGTGTAAGTACATGCAGGCTAATGGCCCTGAGTTTCAGAACATTCTAGGTAAGTACATGCAGACTAATGGCACTGAGTTTCAGAACTCTCTGTGTAACTACATGAACACTAATGGCGAGGCGGTTCCCTTTGATGTGGGTGCGCCGACTCGCTGATTGGCTGCGTGAGCCTCTGGGATCGGGCCTTTTGTGTTATTGGCTATTGCGTACTTGGGAATGTTCCCCATCGGCTAGGCTGCATGGCTGGGGAGCAAGTTTAGCACAGTCCTTTTTATCAAGCGCTGCCCTGCGAGATCCGAAAGACATAATAAAGCTTAAGAACGTTCTCGTTTTCTCAAGTCTCCTGCGAAAAGTCCTGATATTTTTCACACAAATATCTGAATGAGTTATATTCTTCTGTGTGCTGACAATGTTTTAGGGCACAATTAAATGAACTGATGTATTATGCAATACAACCGTTATTAAGTATAATTAAATTAAAAATTCGCTTACAGTGCTCCAACCATATACAGTGATATGCATGCTGTCGTGTATAATGTCTTGCAAGTTTTCCCACAGCCAACTTCTTCATCTGCAGCTTGAATTTTGTTTTGGTTATGTATACACGCAATGCAAGAAGAGCAATTCTGAATTTAAAAGAAAACGATAAGGACAAGTCAATTATTTGTTGAATTAAAAAAAATTGTAGGCATTACATTTTTACCGCTGGTACTTAATGACAACAGTCCTTTCACAGCAGTTAACACCTACTGACATCTATATATTTTATTACTTATAGTCTTATCAATTGCACTATCGTGTTTTTACAGGATTGTAACGCTACAGAATTTACACGTTGAGGTCATCAGACATTTGCAAGACAACCAAGACAAGTTAGAAGTGAGCTACTTATATCCACCACTGCAGGAACACAGGTTCTATTGGTCTCTGTGTTCCCACACTACAGTTCTAGTGACCAACATTACTTACTGTGCTCTACAACGTTCATTATTGGCTGGTCATCAGTCGCTAAGGAGATGAGTTGACTTTGTCCCACAATCAAATGTCTTCATTTGTGTAAGATGTTTTACAATCACACCTGTACTTTTGCGGAAAGTTATCGTTACTGAGCTGTAGAGTTCTTGTAAGATCCTGTTAAATACAGGCAATACAACGATTGCGTGAAAATGCTAGTTTTATTTTCAGTGTCGAAGAAATTTTCAAGATATATTTACTTGAGCTACACTCGAACGTAGTCCTCAAGCCACAGTTCTTATAGGCTGTTCACAGTAAAATGAGCACTTTGGAAAGCATTGCTTAAGATGTACTTGAATACACGTTGTGTGTTCTTCCGCCTTATGTTTAATTAACATTGCCATGGGCCTCATGACTCTATTTGTGTGTCGGTCAAGTGAAACTGTAAAATTATTGGAAAAATAAGTACTGTACAAATATGCTAATTTTTACACTTCGATGCATTAAAAAATACAGAAAGCGAGAGTAATAATTTAAGTTATCACAAATGGCTGCCTTACACATTTTGTCCGACGTTAATATATGAAACTACTTTCCCCTCCATCGTTACCAACGTTACTGGACATATGTCACTCATTGCGCCCGATAAAATATAAGCAGGTAAGAGCAGTGACATTTTTCAAAGTTTGATTTGAAAAGTGCCCGCTTTATCGTGAACAGCCTTTGCAATTTATTACACCTCTCTTGACAATAGCGTCCTGCATCTCGTACTCGGAAATCTTGTCACCGTAAGTAAGTTACCAGACGATGATCCGTGACCGGCATTCCACCATCTTGCTGGCCAGTGAACGAATTTTTTTTTTCTCGCTTGCACTTCTGGGGTTCGCGGTGCGAGCAGCTTGTTTCGCCTCTGTACTCCCGACTGCTCTGTGACGCAAAGGTTAAACTGGTCGGGCTGGGTGGACGTCGCAGCCGGCAAGTGGAGTCGACCGACCCCCCCCCCCCACCCCGTGGGGACAAACTTGTTATTCCCGATGACGCAGTGAGCGCGGCCTGTCCATAAGCGAAAAACGAGTCGAGGACCTCCCACACACTAGAATCAACGCGGCACTACCCACGATACAACATTTGACTGGGACCTTCAGTCGCGGATTTAACTTTTCGCTGAGCTTTTCAAATAAACCTTGGCAAGTTTCGTATATGCTCCAGTCAGAGTTCCTTCCAACTTTTCTGAAGCCCTGCTAAAGTTCTACTTCATACTTCAGTGTCCTAATATCCTGCATAAAAACTATCTCGTATAGGTAGAGCTAGTGAGTTTTCACGAAAAGAATATGAGTGCACGGTAGACTTCAATCCTATAAGCACCCAACAGCAGTTTTTCTATTGACATTAGTTGCTGTCTGCTTGAGGTTTATGTATGTATGTATGTATATATATATATATATATATATGACCGGGCCACTCATAATTCTTATGATTGGCGCGGTTCCTACGTGAATCCTGACCATATAGTCAACATGTGTCAAAAAGCAGTTCAGCCAATCAAGATAGGTAAACGGCACTACAGGGTTTTGAATTATAACTTGTCTTGAAATCTTTTCGCGAAATTTCACTACCCCTACGTATAGGTAGAGACCTGGAAAATTCGCAAATTCAGTGACCTGTAGGTTTGATTTCACAGTCTTCTGTACACTCGTGCAGATCTCAACTGTTCATTGGTTGCTTGTTGTGGCAGTATAAGGCTGTGATTGGGCCTACAATGTATTGCAAGTTTGGTATTGGCTCATTTACCTCCAAGAGGGGTGTCGAACAATGCGTCGTCCAATTACAAAAGTAACACGAACATACACGTTTATGAATTTCAACATGTCTCGAAATGAATACCCGAATTTTTCAGGTCTCTACGTGTAGGATATTCACGGTAAAATGGACACTTTTGAAAGCCCTGCTTAAGATATGCAAAAACATGTGGCGTATTCCTCCGCCTTATGTAAGATTAACAGGAAGCGAAATAAATAATTGAAGTTATGAAAAATGGTTACCTGACGATTTTTATTCTACTTAAGATACGGAACTACTTTACATGCATTGTTACCAACTTTACTGGAAGAATGACACTCAGTGCGACCATTAAAATATATGCATGCAGGGGCTGTGACATTTTTTTACGGTTCATTTCTAAATTGCTCACTTTATCGTGAACAGCCAGGCATAACCAACACACCTATTTACTATCTGCTTTAATCGTAGTATTTATAAATTAATATACGAAATATTAGAAAAAAATGCGATTTAATGAGAAGTAAATAAGTTACTTTTATCTCAACAGAAGAACAAAACTCTTGTGATACATAGAACATTTAGTAAACAACATAAACTTCGTACATGGTATAAGTTTTTAAATGCTTGATTAAAAAATGCGAAGAAACAGCGAATGGACTATATAAATTCACAAATTCACTGTAATTGTAAATACAAAATTTCTGAACATTTTCCACTGCTTCACCAAGTAATTTTACTGGCAGTATCAGTAGGTTTATAAAAGAGTTATATTAATTCTCATGCTACTTATGTGTAATTTTACCATTTTCCTGTTATTATACTATTTTGTGTAGTTGTTATCTCCATTGGGCCTCTCCCCCCAAGAATCCCCAGTAGATTCCTGAATTGACTTCCTACGAATATATCACACAGTGGATTCGAATTTAGCTCAGCCTACTGCTCTTTGCTTCAAAAAATGCTTACAAGCTGCCTGCTGCTACAATTATGTTCAGTCTCTCTTCTAATTCATCCTCAAGTTTCTGTGTGCAGTTGTAAAAAGTACTAGTCTAAAGAGCTATTTTTTGGTACAATGTCACTTCTACTTCCAAAATTTACACAACTGTCCGCTTCACAGTCAGAGAACTTGTGTGAAGGTTAAGGGAGATGTTTCGGTAGTGGTTCTGCTACTGCAGTGTAGCATGCTCCTTTGGATGCTTCAGAAGTTGTGTAAAAGCGATAGTCATGGTGCATATCTTGCGCTGTAATAGTGGCGTTACAGGATTCAGCATAACCTCAGTGAGAAATAAAAACAGAAATCCAGTCATTTGATTGAGAAATCCAATAGCTTTAGTTTTCAAGTAACCAAATAGTTCATTCGAAGTTGATGGAGCGATTAGTTCAAGTGTGGAAGCAGTGAAGTTTTTGAGTGTACTCCGATGCATTAAAAAGAACAGAAAGAGAAGAAATAATTAAAGTCATCAGAAATGTTTACCTAACACTTTTTATTCGACGTTAATATAAGGAACTACTTCCCATCCATCCAGCTTAACTGGGCACACGTCACTCAGGGCGCCCATTAAAATGCATGTAGGGGCAGTGACTTTTTTCTAAGGTTGATTTCAAAAGTCCTTACTTTATTGTGAACAGCCTTTACACACATGTAGGTAATTTGCAGTCTGTACTGGACACTGCGAAGCTCAACGACCAATGATCTTGCCTGTGGGTAAATTTTTCGAAGCCCATCTTACTGGTCTAGGTTAAAATGGGGTTCATACAACTATAGTCGAACATATAACCTACAGCTCATTGGCTGTGGCAAATAAACTATTGTTGTGTCAAGTCAACTCAAGTACGGCACGCATCATATTATTATTATTATTGGTTTGCAATATCTCCAAACGTAAAATAAACTTGGTCTGACAGGGTCAAATAAGAAACGTCATAATGTCTGGAAGAAAAAAGGAGGCAGAATGTAAACAAAACAGTTAATCTTTACCAATATTGGACTGTGGGAGTTGAAAATTGCACAATTTTCAAGAGTTGTTGTTGTGATGGTGGGGGTGGGGGAGGGAGGCATTCGCTCCTGCTCCCCCTCCCTAAGTACGCCTTTGCCACCATGTATAGCTTTTCATTATATATGCTCCATTATATGATTGCGCTGTAAGTTTGCCAATATTAAACTGTAAACGATTCAGTCTTAATATAATTTAAGATGTTATGATATCGGCGAGCAATTGATAGATCTTTTACGCACTGGCTCTCTCTAGCTTCATCATTCTGCATTGGAACACGAGAATTCTCACTAACCTGCGTCATAATTTTGCTTGTAATGGTTCTGGCTATGGCATAGATTATTTCGCTTTGGCCATTGTAGTAACGGAAATTAATTTACTCATATTGTAGATGAATTATAAGCGCAATGTATTAGACTTATTCTATTTATTGATATTTGACGCCTTGCCATAATCTACCATGATTTACGTTAGTGTAAAAATGTTGTGAATGTCGTAATCCTAAAATATATTTAGGTCTGACTTTCTGAAAATGCTTTAACCACAAACTGAAAATCTCACCTGAGTATTAATAAATCATGTACGGTTGGACCTTATGCTTTCTAGAAAAAGGATATGAACAAGAACGAGAGTGTATTCGCAGGATAGGTAGTTGACCTCAGGATTGTACATCAAACAATACCTTTCCTAATTAGAATTTTTTCAAAACTGTAAAATAATTATTGGTAGCTAACTAAATAGAATGTCTGGGTAAACTTGATCCTGGTATGAAGAAATACTGTTTTAAAGTAAATGTGCACTCTACCATCAAGCAATTGATTGAACCAGGGAAAAATATTTTCAACAGAAAACACCACAAGAAGACACAATTGGCATTAAAACACATCAACCAAAACATTAATGAAATTATTTATAACTTTTAATGAAGAATAATAAGAAAGATAACAATTCAAACAACACGACATATTACACACACACTAAAATAACATCAATCATGAAATACTATTAGCACCTGCTATCAGTATTAGCTGAATTGTAGAGAAATCTAACTATTGCACTACAAACAAAATCATTATCCCCTAAATATTCACGATGCGAAGACTACAAAATTATAAGGAAATGAATCTTGTTGATTTCTGGAGTGCATTTGTAACACGAATGAGACTTGTAAGCTATTTGCCTTTGCGGCTAGCTCTTGTTTGAGATTATTTAATATTTATATTTTGGGCTTCTGGGTGGAATTATCAAACACAAGGAGATAAGTCCAATTTTCAAAATAAGTTTTAACATTATCATATTAGGCTTCAACTAATGAAATTCAACTTTTCTTTCTGTTTAATAGTATTGCAAGTTTAAAATTGTATCAAGATTCATTCCTTGAAAATGATAAATTCATTGATTAATTTTTTTATTCAATAGTCGCAACTTGAAATAAATTTGAGAGGCTCAAATTTCATGAAATAACAGAACTCCTTCCATGAAAAACTACTTTTAACACGTTCTAATGCTGAAAATGTCCCCTTTGTTGACACATAAAGGAATCCTTGGTGTCGTTTTACATAAGATATTCACCTATATTAGAAGCACAAAATTTCAAGTACTCCATACTATATGTTTCTTGGACTAGCAATCCTTCTAGAATCTGAATATTAAACTTTCAACAAACTGTATTTTTTTTTTAAGTTACAATCCAGACAAAAGCTAAACTACATGGATATCATTATTCCTTGCTTAATTTAACACTAACATTAAATAGAAGTCTTTTTCATAAACATTCCGAAATACCTTTACAAAATTATGTAACAATTTCACTATATAATTTGACATAGGTAAATATTAATATGCAAATTTAAGTTCTGTGTTATTTTTACACATTACATTTGGTTATTAACACAAAAATTAATAAACTGTAACTATTGTGATGATCAGCTTTTGGAAGGGCTCAAAATATACGAAATAAAATATTAAAGTCTGGTTCGATCAAACATAGAGGAAAAATAAATAAATACATAAACAGTGCAAAGTTAACATTATCATAGCCATCAGTATAACATTTTTCTACATCATCAGGGAAAGAATATTTCGCATTTGTAGAGAAATATTTTACTAGAGTTTGGAATCTCCCATACGGTGATGAGCTTTTCACACGATCTCAAATTATCAGTTTAAATTTAAGGGAGGGGGAATATTTAGGACACCTCCCCCCCCCCCCTTCGGTTCACAAATCCAATGGCTTCGGGCCTGGATAACTATCTGTCAGATTCGGCCCCCTTACAATTCAGCTCCCTTATTATGTGTAAAAATGTCTTCTCTGCTCAAGCTGTGTTATGATTGTGCCTATACGTTATCCTGTCACATGAAATTAGGACTATCAAGTTGTGTCCAAGAAATATTTTCAGACGAATCAGTCCAGTGATTACACAACGAATGAATCCACTCAAGTATTTTGATTTGGTTTATATTATTCCGAGTTTAACAGAAACTGCCAGCCCCTATCCCCCCTCTTTTCCCAAAAAAAAGTGCCCGCCCAGGCATAATTATACCTCGTCCGTACAAACCTTCCCAGCCGCTATAGGTGTGGAAATCATGGTGTGAATATGGCGTCCAGGGACCACGCTAGCTCCACATAACCAGTTGTGACCCAATACTGATCTGCTTTTCTGCTTAAGGCTGTTCACGATAAAGTGAGCACTTTAGAAATGAACCTTAGAAAATAGTCGCTGCCCCTGCATACATAAATTTTAATGGGTGCACTGAGTGACATTCGCCCAGTAAAGTTGGTAACGATGGATGGAAACTATTTCCATACCTTAACGTCGAATAAAAAGTATTAGGTAACTATCTGCGATAACTTAAAAAGTATTTATTTCGCTCTCTGTTTTTTAATGCCTCGAAGTATAAAAACTAGTAGAGTAAAGTATTTCCTTTTCCAATACTTTCACGGTTTTATTTAACCGACGCGTGACTAGTGATGAGGCCCATGACAATGTTAATTTTACATAAGACGGAGGAATACACAACGTGTATACAAGTAGATCTTAAGCAGGGCTTTCAAAAGTGCTCGGTTTACAGTGAACAGCCTTTAGTACGACTATCATAAACGACGCGGAAAGGATTTGCGAAAAGAACACTTTTTAGTAAACAAATGCTTTAATGCCTATTTTTTACCTATTTTTATTGTACTTTTATAAAAATTCAAATTGGTAACCGTATTTTATTGATATTCTAAGTCCGTGTCATTTGGAAATTAAGATGTAAAACAACACGTTTATCACTGTTGACGACGTGATTTGGCATTTCTATTGATGTGGGGTATGTCAATGTCAGGTATAGTCTATTCGTGGTATCTTGACCCTCTACCAGCAAAACTTTTCAAAACTCACCCCACGTACATTTTTGGCTTTTCCTAAACATGTTCCGTAACACAAGCATTTTACACTTCTGCTAACATTAATGTATCTTACTATTGGTTAAACTGAACTTTTACTTAAAATTTATCTACAAATTACAATATTTCATTTATAATTAATATCGATGAAACAGTGAGAAAAGGCCGATGTTTTCGTAAAGCCTGGTAAGAAATAGTTCTCATGAAAAATGATGTTATTGAAGTGAGTGTGGAGGAATGTGGTGCGTTGTCCTTTTGGTGTGTTTATCTAGACTTGGAGAAGCTTTGTTTGCACGAGGGGGATGAATAGCCTAGAAGTAGAGTGATTGAAGATATTTGGGCTGCTCTTAAACATCGACGTCTTGAGAGCCTACGAGGGTGAAGTGAGGTGAGTATGAAGCAGCTCCGGAATGAAAAAAAGGGGAGAGGGGGAAAACGGGAGATCCCCGAGAAAACCCGCCGACCAGCGGCATCGTGCGGCGCGATTCCCCCACATGCGAGAATTCTGGGGGCGACCGTTGGTTGGAGGTCAGAAGTTTAATCACTACACCACCGCGGCCCGTCTATGGAAGGAGAACTTAGCAAGGCTTCAGAATAGTGTCGGAAAAGACCATGGGTGGGTCATACACGCGCAGAAGACAACATTTTTTTATAGGCTGTTCACTATAAAGTGAGCGCACTTTTGAGGCCCTATATACTTTTCCCTAGCGGCCATTTTTTAATACTTTTACCACTTTTTAAAATAAATATAGACATGTAAGTAATAAAGACAGTGTATATATTTCACTGGACTCGAAAGTTAACGTCTAAGGCTACAATAAAATGTATTTGTTGACTATTATTCCAAATGAGAGGGCTTCAAAAAGTGCTCACTTTACCATGGATAGCCTATACCTAAGGATAGGAAAATTTCGCGTGTTCATCGACCTGTTGGCTAGACTGCACAGTCCTGTGTACACTCGAGCATCAGATGTTTGTTCATTGGCTGCTGCTCCAGAGAGTAGCCAGTGTTACTACACACTTGCCAGTATGGCACTCTACTTGTTTCCTTGCAAGTCTGCTATTGGCTCAGAGTTGTCTGGCGAACTGAGTGGCATGCGGCTTGTAAAGTTGATAACGATGAATGGAAAGTAGTTCCACATCTTGACGGCGAATAAAACGTACCAGGTAACCATTTATTATAACTTAAATTATTTTTTTCACTTTATCTGTTTTTTGATGCATAGAAGTGTAAATATGAGCAGATTTTCTAAATATTTTCTTTTGTAATAATTTCACAGTTGCACTTGACCGACGCGTGAATGAAGTGACGAAGTCCATGACAATGTTGATTTTACATAAGGCGGAGGAATACACAACGTGCATACAAGTAGATCAGGGCATTCAAAAACGCCCATTGTAACGTGAATAGCCTGTACACGCGTTGGACGTCTATCTGGTCCTCAAATGAATTCGCGAAATTTCCCTATCCCTAGCTATGCGTCAGTTCCAGCGTAGTGTGGGAACAGGTCTTTGTTTACATGGCGGCCTTGGCTGAGCAGTGGACGAGGCGAGGCGAGGTGACCTCGATGGCGTCACCTCGAGGGCGCGCGAAGTTCCGGCCCGCGTGCGTGCGCACAAAGGCTGACCCGGGCTGACACGCGTCCCTCCCTGCGTCGACGCTGCACGGCGCTGCTTCCGCGTCAGCCAGACGGCGTGCGACGTGCTAGGCTCGCTCAAGGACTTCCTCCTCCTCTTCTAGCTATCCTTACTTAGTCCTCTTTTCCTTCCTCCCTCGATCACCACCGCGTTCCAGCGGCTCTGTTTTCCTCTCCCGGCGAGCGTCAAAACAGACCTCGCCTTGACGTCACAAGCGACGTCATCGCAACTCACGCCTTCTTACGTCAGCGACACACCTTCCAGATGTAGACTACGCCGTCACGCTGCCGACTGCACGCTTAGTGCTAGCATAATCGCTTGTAAGGGAATCGATTATTTAAATATAATTGATTCATCGATTACTTTAAAAAGTTCGATTATTCACTGTTTTCAGCTGTTTATACTTAAACAAAACAAAATATTTCAGGTACCTACATGTTTTACTTTTTTTTAAATTAAAAATATATAACATAATTTTGAAACAACAAGTTTTCAAAATAGCAGAAATTATTAAAAATAAACAGAAACCTTTTGGTGAGAATAGTTTTAAACGAATTTATAGAAATGTACAGTATTTGCGGTCAATTTTTTTTTTTTACTTATGAATCATAACAAGACAATCGATTAGCTTAGCTATTATTTAAACGATAAAAATGATAATCTTAATCGATTAATTCGGATTACAAAATAATGCCATTATATTATCGCTGTTCATTGTTAATACTGTAGAGCACTTTCGAAATCACTGCCCCAACCTGCATGTATTTTAACGGGCACACTCGGTAGTGTGCGCCCATAAGTCTGCGACAACGGGGAAGGGGGGGGGGGGGTAGTTTAATGACTTATGACCGGTTGTGCCATTAATAGCCCTGAACCAAGATCATAAGTTCTTGAGATGATCTTTAGTTTGATCCGAGTTCAATGTACGAGTGTTGCACCAACGCGAACGTCCGAGTTCTGATCGCATACCACGTGATCTCGGTTCAAAACTAGGACTGAGATGAAACACTGTTTGTTATTGGCTCTCCTTTCGTGACGTCATGATGAAACTGTTCATTTTGAAGTCCGGAGACAATTAATACATTTTTGTGGACATTATCTGTTAAGAATGGGAATTTTTTACTACGTACATAATTTATTTGAATGCACTGAAAAAACTCTGGTCAGTTGGTTTGATTGATTGGAAACACTTTGCAAACATGTTGATCGTATTTTTAATACCAATATTATTGAAGAAGGTAGTAAGGTAGTGTACATACATAGAACTAGATGGTACGATGTTTTATTTGTTTTAGGTAAAATAATTGTTGTACGAACTTTACTGAATAATACTCAAGTGGGTACAGTGTTGTTTTGAATTCTTAAAAATAACACTGTACTTAGCGCTGTCTGTTGGCGTATTTTCAAACTACATCTGTCGGCTACGGCTGCTATTTTGTGGGCAATAAATTCGATGTGAGATTTAGCTCGTGCGGAAAATTAGGACAGTTTCTCATATTCTGAATGGCTTTTCCAGTTTTCCGTTTTGTTTGATCGGAGGGAAAAGCATGAATTTCGTTTTCTCTTTACAAAACATTAATACCATCTAATTCAATAAAGGCATTGCATCTTAAGCCTTTGTAAAATTTCATAATTTACATTCTACAACAGTAAAAACAACCGAGTACATTTTTAAACGATTTAAATATTACGTAGTTTATTTCTAGCAAATAAAAATATTTTACAGTGCGTTTATCTTCACATAAACTACATTCAACACAAACTTGTATTCTTCTCTGTTCACTTTATAAATCCTTAATAAGATCTATGTTTAAGTGCCAAACAGAGCTTAAATACGGAATAATTGAATCTTTACGTCATTTTAAAACAAAATTGCTTTTCAATATAACTTTAATATTTTAAAATAAAGTTCTTGTATTTGCTTGATCCGAGATCATTCTCCTGAACCGCCAAAAGGCACGGTTCAAGGCGAGGTTCGAATTGATCTCAGCCAAATGCGCTGAGCCAGGATAAAATTGGTATTTGACTCTAGATAATTGATGAAGCTCAATGGTGCAACCGTGCATTAATGTTGAATTAAAAGTATGCGGTAAACATTTGCGAATGTTGAAATAATGTATTTTGGTTTCTGGTTGTTAATGCTTGCCAGTGTAAAAATTAGCAAAATTTTGTCTTATTTTTTTTTACTTGAAGGACGCACGAATAAAGTGACCAGGCCTATGACAATGCCAATTGGATATACGGCGGAAGAATACACAGTATGCATGCAAATACATCTTGAACAACTCTGTTCTCACTATGCTGTGGCTGCGCAACTTCATCTCGTATGTGCATAACGAAGGTATAGGTTGTTCGCGGCTAAATGAGCACTTTCGAAAGCGCTGCTTAAGATCTACTTGTAGGCATATTGTGTATCCTTCCTCAATATGTAAAATAATTATTGACGGGGTTCCGATCGCTTTGTTCATGCGTCAGTAAAGGGAAGCTGTAAAATTATTATAAATGTAAATATTTAACAAATTTTATAATCTATACACTTAATACATAAAAAAAAATTAAGAAATAAATGTAAATCATTTTAGAATTGACAAATGTTTACGGAACACTTTTAATTCAATTCTGAGATAAGGAACTACTTACCCTTTGCTGTTACCAACGTTACCGAGCTCATGTGTGCCCGTTAAAAATACACGCAGGTAGGGACAGTGACATTTTTCAGGGGTTGATTTCAAAAGTGGTCACTTAAACGTGAACAGCCTTTAGTATACTGTTACAAGAAGCCTGAGGTGCGTATCCGAGATCGTGAGGGATGGAGGACCTAGTAAAAATAAAATAACTAAATCTGGTTGTTTCATTTGTTCACACAGCTATTATTAACAGTATTAAACTATCTGTCTTCACTATTACTCTCTTTATTTATCAGAGATCGCAATTTTTAATGTCTGCTTCAACTCGAATTAACGTCCTTCTTAATATCTCTGGTTGTAGTCAACTAACTCATACTCATTATTAACACGTGTTCAGTCTGTCTGTAGCCATCATTTGTATAGCCTGTTCACGGTAAAATGAGCACTTTTCAAAGCCCTGCTTTAGGTCTACCTGTATGCACGTTGTGTATTTTTCCGCCTTATGTAACATTAACATTGTCATGGACCTCATCACTTTATTCATGCGTCGATCAAGTGAAACTAGAATTATTGGGAAAGAAAATATTTTACAAATCTGTTCATTTTTATACTTCGATGCATTAACAAAAAAACAGAAAGCGAAATGAATAATTTAAGTCTTCACAAATGGTTAACTAACACTTCTTATTTGACGTTAAGATATGGAGCTACTTTCCATCCGTCGTTACCAACTTTACTGGGCGCATGTCACTCAGTGCGCCCGTTGAAATATATGCAGGTAGGAGCAGTGACTTTTTTCTAAGGTTGAGTTCAAAAATGCCCACTTTATCGTGAACAGCCTTTAATGTCTTTCACTCACACATTCAGTCCAATAGTCCAAACTCCTGACGCTCATAACTCTCCACTCCTCTTCGCTGCCGGCTCGGAGACGCAATGCGCTTCTATAGTCGCTGGCCTTGACCTAGAAGGTTCACCGCACCCCGAGTCTTGCTGAGAGAAACTATGGCAGGAAACCACTAGAACATTCTTCAGATAAATACAGAAATTCTATCTACTGGAGGTCGGGTGCACGCACCGCAAAAGGGGTTATCGTGGCGGTACGCTTTTCGTAACAAGACATGCGCGTCTTGGAATATCGCTCACCTATTATCCACACATCCCTCGTGACTCGCCGACCACCATCATGTAACAACTCTGTCCTCCTCTTCTGCTTACTAGCGCGGACAGGCCAACGTCAGAGCAGACCAGCGACATGAAATAATAACTTAGATTTTGGATTTACTTTTGTTTTGCCGTAACTTACTTTTCAGATCGAATATTTGAAAACGAGGGCACATGAAAACACACATAAATCCGTGATATATTGACCTTGTTTTTGTTGCATCTGTAGCCATATAGAGGATTAACTTACACCATTTAAACTCTTTCAGTCTCAAATTAGAAGACACAAACTGAAAGCAATCCATTCTGGTTTCATGGAATTTTGTTAAGTAGTTATGAATGTGTTAAATTAGTTTTGAATTTTCATATTAAATCTTAACCGTGTGTTATAAAGAGTTATACATAAGCACAATACTACCATATGTGTCGTTTCCCCGATTTCGTTTCTTGGAGTAGGCCTACATTATTTTGAGAGTGAAAACACTTGAGAAGGAAGTTTTCCAAAAGGATTTGCTTACTGCTGGTTCGTTTGTAACTCAACACTTGAGAAAAACCCGCGCTTGTTGCAGGATGGTGTTGGGAAAAGATTCTGGGGGGGGGGGGGGGGGAGGATATATGTCCGGACGTCTCTCTTTTTGCATTTATTTGGACGTACAATTTGATCGGCCTGCTTCCATTAAAGTTGGTAGTTCCATAATTGGCCGTCTTATCGGAAAGTTTTATCGTAAATGCGACATTTAATTTGATGGCCGCTGGTGTTACTTTCTATATACGTATGTGCCGGTGTAAGAACTGCGGGAATAGTAACTTGCTCGTGTTTCTAAGGATTACCCAGTACACCATGATCCACTCACTCATAACAGTCAGTAATAGTCAGATAGCAATGACAGTTTAAAGCGTGGCCGAAATAGAACCGGCTTTTTCAAAGCACTGTATCTCAAAACATTCATCTGAGATACGTACAAAAATACTCGAAGGCCGTGCATTGGACCTCACCACACACTTTCCGCCAATGAAATAATACGGTACACGGCTTAAAGTCCCATATGTATAGGCTATTCACGATAAAGTGAGCACTTTTGAGGCACTAGTTACTTTTTCCTTTTAGCTATTTCTTACCCTTAAACCACCGTTTTAAAATAAATATTGCCATGTAACAATAAATACAACGTGGATATTCCACAGCACTCGGAAGTTAACGGCTAAAATAACGTAAAAAGGGAGAGCTTTTAAAAGTGCTCACTTTGCCGTGAATAGTCTATTATACACGCAGCACGATAACACTGCACGCCAGTTCAGAGCCTTGCGCTTAGTGGCAATTGGCGCACTTCACGTGCGCGGTAGAGTCGCCCTTATCGCTCCCACGGTTTTTCGGCCTCGAGTGCGGGGAAAAGCTCCAGATAGCAGGGATTTTCAGTAAAACATCGCCTGTAAATTTTTTCAGGAGAGGTAAAAAAATAAATAAAATAAAATAAGAGCCACCACTTTTAATTTTTATCCTATTTAAGAGTGGGATGGAGCTGTGCGAGGGACGATACGGGCGACACTAACACGCACTCCTAGTTCCTCATCGCTCCTAAGCGCAAGGCGTGCAGTGTTTCCGTCGTGACGCTGTACTGATTAAATGAGTTCTGTAACAGTGGAGTCTTATTACACGCGATGAAAGCCCACAGATTAAACTACACTCGTATCTTTGTACTGTTCTCTTACCGCTTAAGGAAATTGCATAGGCAAGCTTTAAAAATGCGATATTTGACCTTTTCTACGATTTTTTTTCTCCAAGAATACTCTTAATATGACAAAAGTAAAAATATTAAAAAAATAGGGGCATAGATAATTGTTTTTTTAATCTTTTCTGTTAAAAAGTCGTATTTGCAGAACATTTATTTACCGAGATGCGCGTATTCGCGCAAACAACTCTCATAAAAAACGCAAGGGCCCATCTCATTCGTAATGTATCAAAAAAAATATAGTAAAATGGTTTGAAATATGCGAAGAAAAAAAGCCTGGCTATGAAGCAAGCGCGTGTTAGAAGCACTAGTAACTCCAAATTCCCTCTTCATATCACGAACATGAGTCGGCCAGTTTCTGTTCCCACGTTATTCCCAGTTACGGCAAGTTCTTATTCAACAACTGACGACATATCTTCGTGGAAGATCAGCAGATGAAGTTGTTCCGGCGTGGAATCTACGCGAGCGGCGAGGCGTCCCACCTCTCCCTCGGCAGATTGCTTTTTCGCCATGACGTCCAGAGTTCCGGTTCGCCGCAGGTAAACAGGTTTCCCGTCGCGCTAGCTGCCGGATACTCGAGCCGACATTAACACATTACATGATTGCCCCCGCCAGTGGCGAAACTACGTCTTCAACTAAAGCTGGGTTTGCAACAGAAAAATTATTGCTGTAAGACGTGTGCAGAAGAAACGAGTGTGTGTTCTCTTATGTTTTGGTTTCCAACGGGACTAGCAGGTCGTGTGCGTTGGGATTTCCTTTTAAGCGTTAAAATAAATGAAGGCTTTTCTCGATAAAGAGAGCACTTTTGGAATCAACCTTCGAAAAAAGTCACTGCCCCTGCCTGCATATATTTTAACGGACGCACCGAGTGACATGCGCCAAGTAAAGTTGGTAATGATGGACAGAAAGTAGTTCCACACATCAATTCAAATAAAAACTATTAGGTAACCATTTGTGATGTCTTAAATTATTTATTTCGCTTTAGGTTTTTTTTTTTTTAAGTACGGAAGTGTAAAAATTACCAGTTTTGTATAATTACTTTTCTAATAATTCCACAGTTTTGCTTGACCGACGCATGAATAAAGTGATAAGGCCAATGAAAAGGTTAATTTTACTTACACAACACGCTTACAAGTAGATATTAAGCAGGGCTCATTTTACCGTGAACAGATTATAGTTATATTTTATATCTCGAATGAAACTTGTTAGGCGATGACCAATCAAAACAGAGCAGTCGGTGTTGTTGGCGGGAAACTGTTAGTTACAGTAATGTAATATTATAAAGGCGTGTGTGCACATATTTACGATTATATTTCTTCATAAAAATAAGCTTCTTTTATAGAACATTCTGGGTTTTGAAGTATGATCTGCATAAATGTAGTAGTTGTATACGAGGTTAGGAACAAAAGTAAACACGAAAGGCTTGTGGCAAGTTTTGACTGGCTGGACTTTTATAAGGTTAATTGAAAATCGTTAATGCAGAAGACGTAGTCTGTATACGAAAACCGCGTTTATAAGCTATTCAGGTTAAAATGAGCATTTCTGGAAGCCCTGCTTGTATGCACGTTATGTAGTCTTCCTGCTTATGTGAAATTAACATTGCCATGGGCCTCATCATTTCTACTATTGCGTTGGTCAGGTGAAACTGTGAAATTATTAGAAAAGTAAATATTTTACAAATCGGGAAATTTTTACACCCCGGGGCATTAAAAATACAGAAAGCCAAAAAAAAAATTTAAGTTATCACAAATGGACACCTAGCACTTTTTATTCGACACTAACAAATGGAACTGCTTTCCACCCATCATTACCAACTTTACTGGGCACATGTCACTCAGTGCACCCGTTAATATATATTAAATATATGCAGGCATGTACAGTGATTTTTTTTCCTAAGGTTTATTTCAAAAGTGCTCACTTTATCGTGAACAGCCTGTACCGCATAATTCTTAAAGCATATTTTAAAAATGGTTTGCTCAACTATAGGAGGGGGCACGCATTTAGGCGGCCACATAGGAAGGGAAGTGGCACAAGCCTTTAGACGCATCCTTAACCCTTTTACGTCCACTTTATACAGTCGTGTAAATGTTGCTTGTATTTGACCGGCACTGTACACCGCGAGGCTCCATACCTATAAGCTGTTAACGGAAAAGTGAGCACTTTTTTAAACACCTTCCAACAGGCTTGAACCTTAAATAAATATATTTCATTACATCTTCAGACGTTAATTTTTGAGAAGAGTGAAATGTATACCTTATGTTTGTTAGTCACATGGCAGTGGTTGTATTGGAAAGTGGGCGAAAGATGAAAACTGACTAAAAGGAAAATCTTTACGGGGCCTTAAAAAGTGCTCACTTTACTGCGAACAGCGTATAGTAGTCTTCTCTGTGGGCAACTGAGTCCTACCTAAACCACGCTTCTGCCGCTACATGATGACTGGTTCACAACACTGGTCACCAAGCACAAATACAACATGTGTTGGATGTGATAACAAAACAAGTTCTTTGCAGGTTAAGTACAGCACGCATCAAAACATTTATCATTTGTTACTCCAGAAATTATAAATTAATGCGGGAATGACAAGGTTAAATTGTGCTGGTCACCAAAAAATTTATTATTTTTTAACTTTTAGGAAACACCATTCAACTTGTAGACATTAGATATAATTGCTCCTTATTCGCATAATAAAAATAATTGCATATTTTTTGCATTGTATCATTTTAGAAAAAAAAAAAACAATTTTAATTAGGATTTTTAGTAACGTAAAAATAAAATAAACGAAATCATTTACAGGAAACTTAACAAGGCTAGTAGAATATTTTAGAGAAGTCTGAGGGAAAGGATTTACGAGTAGGCGCCAGGCGCCTGCCGGCCGCCATGTTGTAACGTCATCCAAATGTAATTTTGGACCTGGGTGACCTTTGATCTTGACCTGTGACCTTTACCCTGTACCCGAGACAGGATGATCTTGAACCAAAAAAAAAATCCAAAAAAATTGCAGAAAAATTATAAAATCCCTAAAAAATGTAACTGAAAACTGAATGTTCGGAGCATTCCCGGGGACACGCTGCAGTTAAAAATAAATTTATTTGTTACTTGGATAACGAAAACAGTTTTTTCAGATGTTACTGCGATGCGGGCCAAAGCAGTGGAATCATGGGTCCAAGACGACCACGTCACGTTTTTTGGTGTGCGGCTGACACCACGACGAGGGTGTAAAAGGCCACGAGGTTAAGCCATCAGTCGAAACTGGGAACCGCTAGGAATAATTACTAAAAACTTTTAAAATGATCGTAAGCCTAAAATATGATCACGCCTGAATAAAAGTACATATCCGAAAACAAACTTATTCCAAAACGGCGGAGAAAGGTATCACCAGATAAAATATTCAGCTGACTACATGTGTGGGCAGAATGCGAAGAAGAAAGAAATAACCTGAGCGGAAACTTATATATATATATAATGTTTAAATATGTAATGTTTAAATATTTACCCGTATCTTTCTTTTATACTGTTTCTTAAAAAAAAAATAATTTACTTCGTGACTGTTAATTATTCACGTTTATGATATTGTGCAGATACTTAATTTCAGTGATGAAAATGCACAAACGTTGATTATGAATTACATGTTTTCTTGACTTTCGAGTTTTGTATCGATTAGTCGCAAGAGACTATGAAATCCGGAGCATACCTTGGTGTGTGTGTGTGTGTGTGTATATATATATATATACAGTCACGAAGTAAATTATTTTTTTTTTTAAGAAACAGTATAAAAGAAAGATACGGGTAAATATTTAAACATTACACAATTTGCAGGCAATAAATTTTGAAGTAACGTGCGGGGAGATAGCTCAGACCCAGCCACAGTCGAATCCACGGCCGCACGGATCAGCCCAGACACCGCACCAGTCAAGTGCCAAGGCCAAGGTCTCGCCTGGCATGTCACGTGACCTTGACGCGCCCGCCGTGTCCTCGTGCCGCGTAGGCACGGTCCGTTCCCTGCATGAAACGCACCGTGCGGTAAGGCACGACTGCCATTGCCTTTCTGTTTGGTCATCACTGCCTTCACCCCGGCGCAGTTCGTCCTGACGTGCCCCGTCGCTACAAACCTTGCAAAATTCGCGTTCTTTTCTGGCTGCACAACGAGCTTCGCCGTTCTGTACACAGGATGTTGCTAAATTGCGTCTCAATACTTCGGGGAAACATTCCACACATGTGGAGGATTAAGAAAAATGTTACATGGACATAGGTCTTGCACACGCTTTGTTTCGTCACTACAGCCTGTAATACATAACGTACCGTAAAATGGGGTTACTTGAAACGGTGGTGTAACTTGAAACACTTCTACCATTTTATTTTATTTATTCTTTTGTTGAGTGGCAACACTGTATTCTGTGTTCTGTCAACACTAGGTCTTTTCAAAGACGGTGAGGACTTAAAGGAATATATTGACTAGGATATTCTATGAAATTTGTGATATATGTTAAAAACTCTCTTGTGTATTCCAAGTATCCTACATAGAGTGTAACATGATCTTTCTTGTGGAAACCAATTGGTGTTTCAAGTAACACCATATTGTTGGCTAACTTCAAACACCGACATAAAAATTCATAAAAATATTTAAAACTCTTTAAGTTCTAGTTTTTGTTACAGAAAGCCTTTTTATAGACTGTCCTTCTTAAAAATATGTAAAAACTGGGTTATTTAAAAGTTTAAAAGAGTTTCAATTAACCCCGTTTTACGGTGCAGTGTATGGCCCGCGGGCTGGATCATGTTACTGTGGAATACCATCGCAGTAGTAATGTGCAGTCCCATACCAGCCCCCGAGGCACTTGTGTATGCGACCCCAGTGGACGATATGGACATCCTCCGTAACCGTATTGTGAGGGGTTGCGAAACAATCAGGAATTTTCCAGGGATTCATCAATGCATCCGGGTGTCCATGTAATGGCGTGTTGATGCACGTATTCGTGCTGCTGGAGGGCATTTTGAACATTTCCTTTAGTGCCGACGATACGGCTTCACGCGTGTGTTAATTTCTGTGTGGTTCATATAGTTCTAGGTGTAGTGTATCATGCAAAGAACGCTACGATGGCATTCCATAGTAACAGGATCCATCCCGCGGGCCGTACACTGTACGTTATGTATTTCGGGATGTAATACAGAAACGAAGTCGTTTGCGGACCTACGTTCATATAACATTTTTTCATTCTCCAAATGTGAGCAATGTTCCGCCGAAGTATTGACCTGCAATATTTCAACATTCTGTATATTCGAGTGGGGTCATTTGTTTATTGGTTTCCGCAAAAGTCAGGTGCCATTTCCCTTTTCAACTTGGCTGGACGCCATTGCGCTATACTATCGCTAATTGTTTCTTATTGGTTCAACTACATCCGGGACGTATCAAGCAAACTGTGGACCAGTAATAAAAACCAATAGAAATGTATAACGTTTAGAAGTCTAATCTGTCCGCAAATAATGACGCGAATTTTGCAGGTCTCCACCCATCACTTTTATAGGGAACATACAACAAAGTTAACAAGTTTCGCTTCATGACTTCAGTATTTCTGCACTACATGACTCATATTCCAATCCAAGATGGCGGCGATGAATCGCCGCCATCTTGGATTTAGATATTTTTCGTCTCACTCGGAAGTACACACAATTATTTGTGTTCTATCACTCCTTCAACAGGTCCCTACAGAGGTTTTGAAACTGGAGAGTGTTTTAATTGGAAGTTGTTATCGCAAGGGCAAAGCTATCCCATATCAACTTTGCATTCATTTTCACAATGACCGTAATTTTCTGGTACAGCCAAGATATAAATATATATATAAGTAACAACCAAATATAATTTTTTTTATAATTATAACTGTTAATAATTTTTAAAATGCAGTTCAGTTTTTCCTTGAAACTGTATGGATACGCTATAAGGAATCATTCGCAAATCTGCTAAATTGATGTGTAGGTAGAGTGAGAAAGCGCGAATGGTAGAGTTATTTCCAATACATTTATCCTAACGTTCCTACATTTGCTCGGGAAACGATCAAATGCTTAGGATACTTCCCCACTTTGCATAGTAGCGACGCTAAACATTCCACATTTGTAGCTAGATGTATGGTATTATTCTATACGACATATGGGTTAAAAAGATCTGCTGTCCCTAACATTACGGAAATAATGCTCCCAGCCATATTTGTAAGGAAGCAATACTTCCACCAGCTCAAAAGGAATCAATTTAAACCTAACCGTTAAAAAGGTAGACACACACACACAGGATGTATTAAATCCATTTTTAAATCTCCGACCCTCATGCGTGTGCCGAAGCAGGTAATAATAATAATTACAGACATACATACCCGAACCTGTAATGCTCGTACATACTTCCAGACAGTCGGTTAGTACCACACCACTAAGGGGAGACCGACCTTACGCTCGTGCATCGTGTACCTAAGACTTCGATGTATGTACATAATGAGAAGACACTCGCTACATCGCACATACAACCCACCTAGACCGATAAGCGTATTACGAAACGAATTATCCCCTACCTTAACTTGCGTAGCAGAGAATTACCCTTAGGCTGCGAGCGCATCTCGCCATCGTCGATGTGACTTCGTTGGAAGCGGAGACTAAAACTTATTCTAGGAGTGCCACTCTAACAGACAGCTAACACATAGTAGGAATAAGAATAAATAAAAAAATAATTTTTAAAGTATTTATTTCCATGCATAACCAAATCCTACACACACATTCATATATCTGACAGAGAACTATCCAACCCTCTGTGAGGAAACCAACAACCGAAGTCTATCAACTAGGCCATTGGGCTCTTCAGAACTATGTGTACACCTTCGCCTGATGAATATCGGCACTTCATTGTCATGAGTAGAATATGCATCATCACCAGCAACATGTGTACACTTTTGCTTTGCAGTTGTCGATGCATCGTCGTCATTAGTAGAATACACATCCGCATCATCAGCAAACTTGGAGGTCACAGATTCGTTGTCGGTGTCCTGGGTAACACCTTTGGTTTTCACTTCACATGTTCGCAGTGCAGGTCTGATCTGTACAACTCCTGAGGATCTGTCTGGTCCATGCTCTGCAGCACTCATAGTTCTTTCTTCGCATATATCATGCTCTGCAGCACTCATAGTTTCTTCTACGCACACATCGTGTTCTGCAGCACTCGTAGTTCCGTCTTGGCCACTGGTTTGTAACACCACGCAGGTCCGCATATGGGTGCTCAAGTGAATGTTAGGGTACAAGACGAATCAGCAGGAAGGCTAGACTTGTCATGCGACAACACATGCTGGTGCATGCCAGGCAAAGGTGTTTTACCTTTAAGTATACAAGTGTGTCTCTTGAGACTATTGTCTCTACCAAATGTAGCACCACACATATTGCATGTTAGTATTTTGGAGGTTGGTCCTTTTGTAGAGTTGCTTCTCTCATGGCGACGAGCATGACAATTATTGCTGAAGATCATTCCACAGGAACAACACTGTTTTCCAGCCATGGAGGCAGTTACATCTATAGAAATATGCTCTACGATAGACATCATATCAGCTTGCACCATCTTCATGCGAAACAAAATGGAAGTTCGTCCCACAGCAACTTCATGGGTATAAATAGGTACTCACACTCATCTCATAAGTGGGAATTAAGCACTGTACCAGTCGCAGTAGCAAGACCTTCACCCAGCATGCTATCCCCTCACTAGAGCTGACCCCTCACTACAGCTGACCCCTCATTGCAGCTGACCTCTCACGGAAGCTGACCCCTCATTGCAGCTGACCCCTCACTGCAGTTGACTGTCAAGACAGCGAAACAACTTAGTATGAATTAACTATGGGTGTAGTTTGCCCTCCTTTCTACTGGTTAAAGCTATGTCCCCATCTGCTCAGTAGTGGAGGGAATATCAGTACATGCACCCAACCCAACTGTACCGTGTCAACCCTGCGTGAGTATCAGCATGAGAGCATGTGTCTTAAAATTGTTAATATGTGCATACATTCTTCGATAATTAATATTTCAGACAGAGCAGGGTTACACATTGCAAAATGACTTCTCATGTCAATACATGTACATGGTAATGTATGTCTGTAATTATTATTATTACCTACTTTGGCACAAGCATGTGGGTCGGATATTAAAAAATGTATTTAATACATCCTGTGTGTGTGTCTACCTCTTTAACGGTTAGATTTATAATGATTCCTTTTGAGCTGGTGGAAGTATTGTTTCCTTACAAATATGGCTGGGAGCATTATTTCAGTATGTCAGGGACAGCAGATCTTTTTTGAACAAGTGTATTTCTGAAGCTGGTGATTAATCGTGAACTATCATCGTCATTACTCAATGCAGAAAACCGAACTGATCAGTGCTAGCTGTGGTGCTTATATTTGGGCTTAGGACATACTAGACCCCTTGATTCTTTTCGGTGACTGTTGGTAGTTGTATCTCAAATGGTTCAAGATCTACGAGCAACTGTGCTTATACGTAGCCATGGGTCAATTTTTGTACAGATGATGTCGGAATACTGAATTTTGGAAGTCGCACTCTCTAGCAGATTGGTGGCTATTGGTGGGGTGGACAGTGCACCGACGATGGACTTTTGTACAATGATAGTCGCCGGTGACTGTGGGTGCCCATAATGGCAGCCAGTAGGCCAAAGAGTAGGAAGTGCTACCAGGGTAACCCCCCACACACCTACAATTGATGGCTATGCTGTATGGTTTGAAAATTACAGCCACCTATGCTTCTAAGTTCACATAGGGCAGGCTTGACCCCGTGTCCCTTCATATAGTCATGGTTGATATCTATGTTATGAATTTGGCAACTATAAATCAAATGGTTCGTAAATTACAGCCAACTATGCTTATATGTTGACATGAGGCATACTTGTCCCTGCGACCCCTCTCCTAGTCATGGTGAATGTCTATGTTATGAATTTGCCAACTATAACTTTAATGGTTTGGAAATTATACCCAACTATGCTTGTACACTGACATAGGGCATACTTGACCCTGCAACCCCTCTCCTAGTCGTGGATGATGTCTTATGTTATGAATTTGCCAACTATAATGGAGATAGTTCAGGAATTACTCCCACCTATGCTTATACACTGACATATGGCATACTTGACCCTGCGACCGTTCTCCTAGTCGTGGTTGATGCTTATGTTATGAATTTGACAACTATAACTTAAATTCGCAAATTATAGCCAACTTGCTTTTAAGTTTAATGCACTAACACACAGCCTTAAAGGGGGCGGCAGTGTTACATGAGATCCGATCGTTCGCGATGCCTTGATACCCCACCGCTGCCGCCAGCTAGTTGCTGGCCTCCAAAATGGTCGACATCCTCAGCAGGTCGCCTATTGTCCTGGGTAGACATAGGTCGTCGATACCAAGATGGCCACCAGGAATGACTTCTCAATTTGGTAGGAATTTCTCAATTTCTGACAGATTCCGCCCCAATGCGCAAACCACAGCCACACTGTGCAACCTGCGTGGATTATGCTAATTAGCACTGGCTGCCAAGGTGGCCTCCATCTGAGGGAGTGAGATCCCACATCCCACATGAGTCATTTGCCATTCTTAGGGCTCACCAGCCGGATTATGCTAATTAGGACACAAAAATGGTGGTCGGCACTCGCTGCCAATATAGCAGCCGCCAGTGGGAGGTAATTGAAATATTGAGGAAAATGTGAATAAGTGACGTTTTTGTACACAAAATCGACCGTTTTGGACGGGAAAAGGGAGAAAAAAAAGGGGAAATCCTCGCTCCTGGCGTCCACAGCTTACAGCCAGGTAATATGCTAATTAGGGTCCCCTAGTCCATCACCCGCACCCAGGTGCACCAGAATCGGTCATTTTATACTACTAATGTTAATTTTACATGCGGCGGAAAAATACACAACACGCATACGTGTAGATCTTAGGCAGGGCTTCCAAAAGTGCTCATATTACCGTGAACAGCCTATAGCATGTTTCTACTCTTCAAGTTTTTAAAGGTTTTTTAAAACGATACTGTGAAAGCTACCTAAGTCACGCCTAAATTCACTTAAATGTAATGGTGCACAAAAATCGTATATTTATATAATTTTTGTCACGATTTGTTATACAGGAAATTTTTTATTCGACAAGACGTAAATAACAATTTTGAACGTCTTATTCACAGTCCCCCCCCCCCCCCCCCAAACAATCTGTTACGAATACCCTGAACTCGGTAATGAAAGTCTGGAGGGTTTTGTTATCGTTTCGAGTTTCTTATCGAACATAGTGACGTCAAACGGAAACTAGGAAGCGCTTCGAATAGCTCCTTTCTTTAGGAAAGGAAAATTCGAGAAATCAGGAATATTTCTGTCGACAGGAAACGAACGGAATAACTGAGAATAAGCCGGCAGCTGTGTGGAGACACGGGCCTGTAGGTAAATGTGTTTGTTTACTGTCTCCGTCGGAACCAGTGCGGAGATAAACAAGCCTGCAGATAAGATAAAACTAATCAAACAAAAACAAGCTCGAAACCATGCGTCTTGGCGACCGAGAGGCAACACGCCACCAAACTTGCTATGTGCGGCAAACTTTCCAAACAAATACAGCGAAGAAAGGTCGATATGCATGTGTACGCCTATGCGTGTAAGTGTGTACGTACTTTGCTTGCAAGGCAGTGACTCTTGCCCCATAGAGCGAATATTTGTACATTTCATACACTGTGAAATATCTATTCAGTTACGAAAACATTTCAGAGTAGCGTTCACCCGCGCCGCACTCGAACGTACTAGAAAAAAAAAGAAGATATATTGGATGGTTGATTGCAGAAACATGTACGGCGAAATGTCCGAAGTAGAATTATAGGGGGAACACGGAATCAGTACGATTCTGTGTACTGCTGTATTCTTCTTTCTTTTGGAAGCAGCGCACTGCGCATACACTAGTACAGAGAGTGCCGCGAAGTATACGATGGCCTCTATCCAACTGTTGGGGCCGCGGTGGCTGAGCGGTTAGTCTGCTCGCCTCCCGCCAAGGCGAACCTGATTCGATCCCCGGCCGCGTCGCTCCCGGATTTTCGCATGGGGGAGTCGCGCCGGACGTTGCCGCTGGTCGGCGGGTTTTCTCAGGGTTATCCCGTTTCCCTTCTCCCCTTTACTCCGGCGCTGCTCGATACTTACCTCGATCACTCTCATCGGCTCTCAAGACCTCGTTATTAAGAGCCGCCGAAAGCTCTTCACTCACTATCCAACTGACGAAGCACGGAATTATCCCTGCTATAGGCTGTTCACGTTAAAATTAGCACTTTTGAAAGCCCTGCTTAAGATCTACTTGTATACACGTCGCGTGTTCTTCCGCCTCATGTAAAATTAACATTGCTACGGGCCTCATCACTTTATCCATGCGTCGGTCAAGTGAAACAGTGAAATTATTAGAAAAGTAAATATTGTATACGTCCGCTCATTTTAACACTTCAATGCATTACAAAATACAGAAAGCGAGAGGAATAATTTAAGTTACCACAAATGGTCCCCTAAAACTTCTTGTTCGACGTTAATGTATGGAACTACTTTCCACTCCGCCGTGACCAACTTTACTGGACTCATGTCACACAGTGCACCCGTTCAAATGTATGCAGATAGGCGGAGTGCCTGTTTTCTAAGGTTGATTTCAAAAGTGCTCACATTACCGTGAACAGCTTATACTACGGCAGCAGCGCTCTGTGGCTGGGCTGATGAACTTAATGGGTCAATAAGGGCGTCAACTTTTCAACTTAGTGTCCAGACCTGTTTTCTTTCGCCTTGGCCTGCACTGTACACAACATAACACACCGTCCAATGTGAAAGGTTTCCTACGCGTGGGAGACATCATTCGCTGCTGATACAAAGTCTGTTTCCGGGTTGTCAGTACATACGTGTAAGTACGTACATTTGTGTACTAGTTGTGATGTCTACTTGTCACGTACTTGCTGAAATTATTCGGACAGGTTACCGCCTCTTCATGTTAGACTGGTCGCACTTTCCGGCGGAAATATCAGAAACTATGCGACAACAGAAAGATGCAGTGCACGGTGTTATATATACGTTACAACTTCGGTGGTTTTGCATTAAGAAGACACACATAACCTTATTAACATTTGTTATCTATTTTTGTGTCATGGTTTTGTACCTTGAAATATTACGAGTTTAGGGCGCTGAAACATGGGAAATGAAAGGGGAATATCAGTACAGTCCCGAACAAAATATTTGTTTGTTTCAAAGCCTAAAATTATATATATAGACTGAAAGAGTTAATTTGGGAATCTCGGACGTAGATAACAAGCGACCTTCCGATTCCCGAGAATAAAATCTAGGCCCCTATGTTGTTCCTTCCTGCTAAGAACTAAAATTAAACCGCTTTCTCGGCATCTGCGGTGCCAGCTGTCGCACAGTAAGGATCCCGCGAACAGACGTGACTGCGTGTGACGTCATCGACCTTGGCTAGCCATCTCTGTCGATAAAAACTGCTCTTAGATTGCAGTGGGTAGCTAACCAAACCATTTTATATGTATACACTACTATACATTTTGACCATTTTTGTCATGTAATTTTGTACGTATGAACTATTCTCTCAACACAGCATAACTTTTTGCCTGTTTATAATAGCTAGCTATCTGGAAACAGCGAGACGGACTATAGCAGCCGCGCCCTTGCCTATTGTTTCACACTGCGAAAACACCTCTTTTTTTTTTTTTAATTCCTAAGGGGAACTTCTTATTCACAGCATGCAACTAGGCCTACATATACCTGTTGTTTGTTGGTCCGTCAAGGGCACCCATTGTCTTAAGAGGATTATCGAGGGGGCGATACGGGCGACATTAATACGCACCCCTAGCGCCTCATCGCTCCTAGTGTTTCCGTTCGTGACGCTGTACTGCGCAAGTTAGATATGTAACGGTGGGGTTTTATTACGCGCTGTTATGAAGTGGTCAGGCCTTAGCTGGACGGCCTGCCCGATCACACCTTCAAACCTTGAACCAGGTGACGAGCGTGATTGCAATAACGCCTTGTGAAGGACAGTTGCAGAAACCCCCTCCACCGGCTAATAAACGGGGCCGAAAATATTAGACAACGCGCCCGATATAGGCCAAAGATAACACAGGGAGCGGCGCCTTTTGTCATCGGGGCAGCGGACCAAGAATACGTGGAGACGGGTATGTCCCGCCGTCGTGAACAAGGTGGGGACTTTCCAGTTAGGTTGTAATAGTAGTGGTGTGCGGTAATAAAACTTATTATGTTTAATTAGCACCTTGGTATTCCATTTAAGCTCACCCGATCAATAGTCATGTAAATAGTTATTGTATAATCCTTATAATTCAATAAACCCCATCTTTTGTGCTCTACCTAAACATGACTCATTATTTAGCTATAGGCTGTTCGCGGTAAAATGAGCACTTTTGAAAGCCCTGCTTAAGATCTACTTGTATACACATTGCGTGTTCTTCCGCCTTATGAGAAACTAGCGACCCGCCCCGGCTTCGCACGGGTGCAATTAAGATAAAAAAAACTGCTTAACCCGGCGTTAATTAGGTTGGGTAAACTCTCCTTAAGCATTAAAAAAAGCACATTATGATTAAATAATTTATAATTTAAAGTTTTTTTGCTATTTTTATTTGATATTTTTTTACTTTTTTACAATTTTTCATATTAATATACATTATATTACAATGCAATTTATCTGAGATAGAAGTATTTAATATGTTATTGGTTAAGACATTCTCTGTAGACAATGTTTGACGTCCTGTTATTGTTTGGTAGCAAAATGTACTGTTTCTCGGGACTTCCAACTCGTGATAAACCAACATATAGTTGGCCATGGGAAAAACACTCTTTTCGTAGGTCGATTCCAACCAAAGAGAAAGTTTGACCCTGGGACTTATTAATAGTAATCGCGAACGATGTTTTTAAGGGAAATTGCAACCGTTTGAAAGATATTGGCAAATCCGTGGGAATCATGGGAATCCTCGGGATGTCTGCCAGCTGGCCGGCTGCTGGACCGGTGAGGATGGTCGCGACAATAAAATTTTCTTCCAAGTCTTTAATGAGCAATCTTGTGCCATTACACATGTTAGGAGGGCTTATATTCCTTAAAAGCATGATAGGAGTACCGACTTTTAATGATAGTTCGTGAGGTGGCAAGCCAGAAGGATTAAGCGAATTTAGAAAATCTTGAGGAAAGTGGACGACATCGTCAACATTGGTGACTGTGTCAATCGACTTATAGGTTTTGACTTGGCCGGGAACTCTTTGTATAATGAGATTGTTGATTTCATTGACAGTGTCGTTCCTAGGCGATACTATTGCCCTGGAACACAACCAGAGAAAGTCTCTTTCTAGTAGATTTTCGAGGCCCGGATATACTGCTTCTATAAGATGCTGCAGACTGTGGACTATCTGACCTAATGTCTCATTTAAAATGATTTCAGTAGAATTAGTGCCCAAATTTAGAGAAGGAAAAACTCCTTCTCCAAGTCTGAGCAATTGTTGTGGGAAATCTTTATGCGTGTCTCCACCATGATAGGCTCTCATATTCGTTCGCAAATTTAGGTGTTGAATAGAACTCCATAAGGGAGATGATTTAAGACATGCTTTGATGATATCTGCACGCGTCCCTTTTGTAACTACAGGGAGTGTCTGCCGAAAATCCCCAGCAAACACAAAAGTAACTCCCCCCATAATGGCAGTAGAGCTTCTAAGGTTGACGCCGTACGCAGCACATAGCACGTTTTATTTTCCGAATCTGTCCGTCCTGCAAAGCCGTAGTATATTATTTTGTTCTATCATCAATAGTTTTCGCAGCGCACGCAATGTAAGGAATTTTATAGGTCATTTATTTACACTTTGCGTTACATTATTGGAGTTTTAGTAGGGATCCCTATTGATTTTTAAAATAAAATATAGTCTATGGTACTCAGTGATAACGTGGCATTCTACTGGTGAAAGAATTTTTAAAATCGGATGAGTAGTTTCGAAGATTACCTCCTACATCCAAACACACAAACACACAAAGTTACGAACACTACCTCTTTATATATTAGTATAGATTAACATTGCCATGGACCTCATCACTTTATTCATGGTTACCTGACAATTTTTATTCTACTTAAGATACGGAACTACTTTACATGCATCGTTACCAACTTTACTGGACACATGTCACTCATTTCGGCCATTAAAATATATGCAGGTAGGGGCAGCGATTTTCTTTACGGTTAATTTCAGAAGTGTTCACTTTATCGTGAACAGTCTTTACGCCTACAGCTCTCTTCAGGTATGAATTGATTTAACAGCTAATACGTAACAACGGTGGAGGCTTGGTTACTCCCTACTGTCTCACTGCCTTGCATCAGTTACTCTACTTTCCACCTCTATTTCTACCCCCCCCCCCCCCAGCTAATTTACGTAGTAATAATAACAAAATTTCATCTACATCTACTTTTAACATTAGAACTTTTTGTTTTTAAGCAGCAGTATAATTAAAATACTGTCATGATACCTACTTTCAGAATGTCTAAGGTTTAAATAAAAATTCTCCTTTTACAGCCCAACATCTAAACTTACAAAGCAATTATTTGAAACCTAAATAACATACAGTACTAAAATTTAAGAAATTTCAGTATGGACCGCAAGTCCCTATTTATGTGTATATATTTGTAAATAATTCACCTCAGCAATGCAATTCTAGTAATTTAAATTAAGATATAGATCACATGTGTGCGCTGGATGTAGTTATTTGAAATGAAACTATTACTGCGGTAGTAAATCATAATCACATGACTTTTTCCATTCATTTAACTTTCAACCCAAGCGAATTTAATCAACTCGATACAAGATATAATAATGTAGTAACATATTACTGTGCGCGGAAAAAGTACAGGATTTGTTTATTCTTCCCCATCAGTCAACATATCTTTGAGAAAAATGCATAGATGTAAGGTATGCCAGTTAACTACGAGATGTTTGTACGCTTATAGAAAGCCCGTATTACATTATTAGTTATCAAATGGGGGACGAGTAGTCGCGGTCACGTGTCAGGTGACACGATCCAGTTGCAAAGTGCCGAGACGACACATTAGGGGTGGGCTAAACAGTTACTTTCATATAACGAGTTCCATCGTTAAAGTTCCAAGTCAGTAACACGTTCCAGTAACGTGTCATTTTTGTAAAGGTCACTGTGAAATATTTCTTCGGGTAAGGTTACTTCTAGTCAGGTTGGGAAGATCAATGTTGAAAGTTTGGCAGCCAAGAACTTTCGCCACTAGGTTCAGGTTAAAGTGAGCACTTTTGAAGCCCTAGTTACATTTTTCTTTCAGCCATTTGTTATCCTTTAACCACCTTTGCAAATAAATGTTGTCATATAAGTAATAAACACAGTGTGCATATTCCACCGCACTATGCAATTTACGTCTAAGGGTATAATAAAATACCTTTATTGAATATTGTTTTCAAACGAGATGAGCTTCAAAAGTACTCACTTTAGCGTGAATGACCTATCGAAATTTCCTCTGTTTTCTACATTAAAAACAAGATAAAATAAAGTCAAATATAAAATAACTTCGTAGCTAAGGGAAATCTTTCTCTTTTATTATTCACGCAGCTTAATATTTTAATTACAAATTCCCTTTTGGAACACTGCGCACCTAGCGGTGGGAATGTTCCCTATAATAAGCTCGCATAATAAATCACGGTTTTGTTCCCAACATGAATATAATACATCTTACTTTGCGTCTTGTTTTCTGGCTGGGTTGTAGGCCGTAGCCGATTATTTATTGCCAACCACATAGCATGAACTCCCTCATCATCTAACGAAATTTTATTTATAACGTATTTAAAAATTCTTCAACGTTGTATGCATGCATATAATTGTGTATCATTTCATAAGCTTATATGTGTAAGATTTTTTATGTTCCTTGTAAGTATATCATCGTGTACTGTTTAATAGTATATTAAATATTATGATTGACATGCATTATATCCCAGTAATAGGGTCGACCAAATACAAGTTAAACAGGTAAAGGAAATATCATGTGGCATATATTTCAGTATTAAAAATTCTTGTAATGCTTTCAAATATTTCTTTTTAAAAATTTGTTATTATATAGGATAGAGTGTCGGAAATTTCCTGAGTTTATTTGACGACTAGGAGCTGGCATTGGTACATCGACTCTTTCCTTCTTACTGAGCAATTTATCCCGTGTGCTAGGTTTATATATTATTTATTTATTACTCGCAGCCAAATCCATCCCAAGGCTGATTTATAATTGGTGCATGTTTTCAGAAACGTCAGGTATTTATTACAAAAACAATATTCTATGTACGGTACAGATAAGGTAGACCATACTAATTATGCTAGTAATGTTTACCCTGGGTTATATTTGACAAACCTGTATTTCACAACAAAACTGTACATTAATTGGTTCTGAAACAGGGCACGGGACGTAAAAGAACCAATCATTAAGTATAATTCTAGCTTGTGCAATAAGCCGGAATACCAATCAGCCCGCTCGCCTGCGGTCGGTGGCCAAGGTTTGCTTCCCGGGAGGGGGGGGGGGGAGGGGGAATCTCCACATTCTTGCTTGAGGCGGTAAACGTGACGGACATTGCCGTTGTTGCCGTGGATTTTCTCGGGGTCTTTCGCCCTCACCCCTCCAGGTTGCGTTCCGATTCTACGTATTCTCCACCTTACTGGCGAAATGCCCAGATTTCTCACCTACAAAGACTAAAGGCTGGTTTACGATTAAATACCGAAGAATTAAGTTTTGTACTTGCGTCTCATTAAGCACACGGCAAATAAGTTTTGCACTTTACGATTGATCTAGCAAATGTTAATTCCAGTAAATAACCACAGCAGCTGATATAACCTGGAGAAATGGACAAGGGTTGAAGATTATTTACATATATTTAATTATTTGTATTTACTGCTTGTGTGATCGTTTTGAAAAACTCGCGATATTTTTTAAAAGGGGATGCCGATTGCATCATTAGGAAGTTATATAATTAATATGAAAAATATTAAATGAAAGCAAATTTAATAACCTCTTCCAAGAAGTAAATCATGAACAGATCTCTAAACACACGAGAATACTGACACCCTATTTAAATATTCACTGGATACGATTTCACGACACGACATAACCTAGATCCAAGATGTAAATACAGTTTCCCTCCAACAAATGTCGCTGTGCTCTGATTGGCAACTCCGACTTGACCTGTGCTTAAGATATAAAATATAACGATATCTTAAGTCAAGCCAAGAACGTACACGACCCACACACTGCATCCATAAACCGCCCTTGATCACATTGATTCATATTTTAAGCTCACCGCTTAAGGTTTCTGTTGAAACAGTCGTAAACCCACCTTTCACGTTTCTCTTCCAGTATGAAAAGGCAGGTAGGTATATGTTACGAGTATTTCGGTGCGTCGCACGAGAATTGTTGTCGGCTGGTACGAGAATCGTCGTGTTGCCCGCGCGACCTTCACTTGGCGCCGCGCAGACCTCTCTCTTCAGTCTTTCTGGTGGCTCGCGCCAGCCAATCAGGCGTCGGTGACGTCACGCTCGTGGGCTTCTACCGCGGTGCCCACCCCCTCTCCACCTCGTACTAACATCGTGGTTACTATATGTAGTGTTACTTACGAGCGGGACAGCTGTGACTTGCCAACTGAACTGACTGTCCGTTTATACTGTAGATAGTGGAGCTATGCTGGAGCAGGGAGTTTTCATCTCACAAATAGGGCTTTGCGATATGGCGATATATCGATCACTGAACAACTTTTGGAATATCGAAAATTCGGTACTTTTAAAGAGTGTAGAGTTATGCATCACATATCGCGATATTAACGAAATGTGATGTGCAGTGTTGGCGGTACACGATGTTGTAGATACTTGCGATAATACAATCGATATTTACGATATCAATATAAGCAATATTTGTTCGATTTTCAGAACTCTCTGGGAGTTAAATATCGTTCTGTTACCGATGTGGTCGACATGTTTCGAAACGATATTGCAAAGTGGGTTTCACATAGCCGTACTTACAAATCAAATTTGGGCAGCTGTAACTAGCGGAACAGAATCGGTTCAAAAGTATAGTTGGTTCGCGAATGATTAAGCACTTAATTGTCGAGAAATAAAGCTGTCGCTACAAGCAACAAATACAGCTAGCGAATAAGCAAAATTCGTTTCCTGGCGTATTTATACGACAAAATACAACACGAATAATAATGCCACCTTCTTATCCGTCCCTTTTGTGAGCAGAGTGTAATCAAGATCTTTGGCAATGTCAAGATCTTTGGCAATGTTTCTGAAGAATTGGCAGTTGAGAAGGTAGGAATTTTAACATAATCGAATTTTAATTTCTAACGTGGTGCTGTGAAATGAGCTGGGAAAAATCACCTTCTCTGCACTGGGCTTGGATAGAACCTAAGACGTGTAGAAAAATCAGCCAGCCACACTTTATAACTCCCGACAGGAATCCGGGCATATATACAGGATGAGCACAGTTGACCTACCATTTTAGGAGTCGGATGGACCCCCGCATTTTTTTGAAATAGTTGTTTGCGCGAATACGCGTATCTCGGTAAATAAATGTTTTGCAAACACGAATTTGATTTTTTTACTTTTGTCATATTAAGTGTATTATTGGAGAAAAAAATCCGTGAAAATGGTAATATATCGCATTTTTAAAGCTTGTATATGCAGTTTCCTTAAGCGGCAAGAGAAAAGTACATAGATACGGGTGTAGTCTAATACGTGGTCTTTTATCGCGTGTAATAAAGTCCCACTGTAACAGAGCTAATTGCGCAGTACAGCGTCTCGAAGGAAATACTGCACGCCCTGCGCATAGGAGCGATGAGGTGCTAGAAGTACGTGTAGTGTCGCCCGTATCGCTCCCTCGCTTCTTGACCTTGGACGCGCAGCTAAATAATCCCCTTAACCCCTTAACATCCACATTAATTTTTCCGCCCAGGTGTCGCAAACGACGAGATTTCTGGTCTGAAACGTACGTACGAATTTCTTGTAATAGCTTACATGACAGAACTTATGAAAATAATTTCTACTGGCCAATCTCACCTGCAGCAACCAATAACGAAATTTTCGTGTGTCAGCAGCAGCCAGTAGCATTGGCCGGGAAAAGGCGCCGTCTTTATTGACGCTAGTTTCTCACTTCGTACAGCACTGACCGTGAATTGACCTATTTTGCAACACGTCATAAGGATACTACGAAAATGAACACACACTTGAGACGAGGGCTGTTGAATGTTTTCAAGACGTCACTCGCATTAGAAACACGATTTTTGGGTTCTCCGGTATGGCTAGAAACCGCTTTCTCAAAGCGTTGTGTCTAAAAAAATATAGGCCTAGGCGTCAGATACATACAAAATTACTCAAGGGTCCTGCATTCAACCTTCCCGCGGAATTCCCACCGATAACATATTAGGTTAAACACTGAAAGTTCCCTACGTACTTGCAGTGCGACGAGAGCACTGCACACCCAGTTCAGAGCCTTGCGCTTAGTGGCGATGGCGTACTTGGTGCACGTGGCAGTGTCGCCCTTATCGCTCCGGCGCCTCTCAGCCTCAAACGCCGGCACTAAAATTCGTACTTCTAGTGCCTCATCGCTCCCACGCGCAAGGCGTGCAGTGTTTCCGTCGTAACGCTGTACTGTGGAAACTACATCTGTTACAGAGGGACTTAATTACACGCGATGAAAGACCGCAGATTAAACTACGTCCGTATATTTGTACATTTTCCTTACCGCTTTAGAAAACTGCATAATCAAGCTTTAAAAATAAGATGTTTGACCATTTTCACAATTTTTTTTCTTCAAGAATACACTTATTATGACAAAAGTAAAACATTAGGGAAATAGATAAATGTTTCCTGTCTTTTCTAACAAAAATTCATATTCCCAGAAGTTTTATTTACCGAGATACGCGTTTACGCGCAAACAACGATTTCACAGAAAACGTTTCTGTACATAGGACCCGCAAGAGTTACTGTGACGCCATTTTATTAAACATTATTAATTTACCAACGGCGACAAGTAAATATATATCAGCCATAATTGTGCTGGAATCATGCACGAAAATAAATAACGTAAGCGCTTAGCCGCTTTTGGAAATAATCTGAGCGGGTTGCAGTCTATAACGTCTGGCAGTCGAATACGCACCCCCTATTTCCTGTGGAAATGGCGATGCGACGAGGCAATGCATGCCTGAGCTGTGGAACAGAAGGTACTGGACTACAGTCAACATGCTGTTTAATAAAATGACACCGGACAAAGTACCTCTAAGACGGTTTCAAAATCCTGGCCTAATTTTCACATTTTAAAACGGCAGGTCTATTGTGCCCCACCCACACTGTAGCGTGCCCTGACAGACATCCATTGCGAAATTGTATTCGGAAATCGACTTGGGGTGAATTCGGATATGACTTTGAATACAGGTCTGTAAAGATCATTAAATTTTTAACGCCAAAGGGAATTTAAAGTTTCCTCTGCAATAGTACTCGATAGTTCTGCATTTATGAGTAGTTAGCGCTGTGATTTTCTATTTTTGATCTCTATTGTATCCTTGTTTGATTTTGGGAAGGGGGAGGGGAGGGTTTCCACGTTCTGTCAGCCGCGATTGTAATTCTTATTTTTATTTCACTTTCATACACTTCCCGACACCTAACAGGATATATAAAATTGTCTCGCGACTTTTAAACAGATTGTGACTTTTGTCAACAGGTCAAATTCGAATAATATATACATAAAATTGGAATACTTTGTAATAATGAATAAGAACATCGTGTATGAGAGACAATGTTTAGATACTAATAAGATACTGTTTTTCTAATTTTTCAACACAGTAATTTTTATCTTAACAGAGTTTAAGTAATAATTAGATTATAATTTATACCGAAATGTCATTTATTTTGTTAAACTATATTCTAAATCTAATCTCTTACATTGGTGATGTTTTTTATTCTATGCCTGCTGATAGCTAACGTTGAAAATCTAATAAGCAGTTCTGTGCTGTACACGTTCTAATTTGTGAAAGTGCGATGTCAGTCATGTGTGTGTACTATACACGCAGTGTCGTTCAGTGCTGGGCGATCTTGTTGTAAGTAGTTGAGATATCAGTATCAATAGTATCAACGCCTGTGGCGATACACTTGTGATCGTGTTCTGTACTGTTTGCTATGTTGTTATCCTCGCTCGGCTTATCATCCTTTGTTCTGCATGCCAAGGTTGGCAACAGGCGAGGTCGACCCTGATCGCGAATACCAACGCTAGTTTGTCGTGTTAACTGCAGGTCGTAATAGCACATGAGTATGCGAAACCTTTCCCTTTTGATTCTTGTTCATGGACCGTTGAACAATGTTAAAACACGCCTTGCCGCCAGCTGCTGAGCCCGGACTTACCTTGGACGGTTGTTAAAAATGGCGGCCGGGGAAGATCACGCTGACGTCATTATTTGCGTAACCTCTCATCGGAATCCCATCATCCATTGTCTACTACCTGGCAGATCATAAGACGTTCTTTAAAAATTGCAGTTACGCAATTTTTGTATAGTTATCAATTAAGGGTGTGAAGAAAAATATTAAATAAGATGGGAAAAGTATGCTAGTTTAAATGGAATAAAAGGCTTAATGAAAAATTGGGTTTGGCTGTGTTGGGGACACAGCCGTTTGTCTGATGCGCTCGGACGTCTTGTTTATTTTACGTTCCCGCCACCGCTTCACTCGATCATATGGGGTTTTTATGGGTATCACTGGATTGCTTTTGAGAAGCTCTTTCCAGCCATATACGACTTCTGTATTTCGACTTGGCTTTTTGACGAGTATAGGCCGAAATTGTGTTAAGTTTTCTTAATTTTTTTACATTGAACTCATACAGTTTCACCATAACTACGCCCCACAAACGTTTTCATACACGCAATCGATTGGCCTTGACGAGAGCTGTCAATTGAAACTTCCAACGAGCGTCATAGCTTCCTCCTAGTCAAAAGTTATACTACTCGGAAGTTATGAGACACAGCGAAACGAACTCAAAATTGCAGCCCTCCTTTTTCTCCCTTCCCACATTTGCTGGCCAGTTTTCCAAACAAGGACATGCTTGTGGTTCTTATGGCCAACGGGAAGAGGGATTCATCCATGCACCGACTGCACGCAGAGATGTCAGAAGCAAATACTCGATAAGTGGTACCGTCAGATATGTGTTGATTGTAGGGTTAGATGAAGCGATTAGGTGTTTAGAATATCCACAGGGGAACGATTTATTCTGTATGTGCAGCAATGAGACGATCAGTTTAAACGTAGCTATACTGCGAGGACTGCAAGTGAAATTACAGTCTCGTTTAAACAACATTAGAAGCCCGCCGATGCACAATAACAAACTATTTTCACCACGTATATGGATTCCAGGCATCCGTAAGTTGTAGGCAAAGGTGTGTTTTGCTTTAATTTCTACATAGAAACAGTTGCCAATTCAACAGAGCTTAAGAGGTTTCCTTAGAAAAATATCTGTAAAATCAATGTTTGCACGTATACAAACATCTCAGAAAATAAATGGTCAACAAATACGATTTTTTATTCCAGGAAAGATAAAAATACTGTTATCTACAGCCGCAACTCTTTACTTTCGACCTATTCATATATTCAAAGGAAAAATTAGCGGAAATCTTTAAAATCAGCGTGTTTACGGGTTTACTTCGTTAGTTTCCCTGTAGTTTAATTCAATGGCTTTCATTCAGTAATAATTATATTCTACTGTTACGGATATAATCTGCGAGAAATTCAGCTTCCCGAGAATGTATATCGCAGCCTCGGGGGAGGTTTCGTTGAAGTATTTCTTTACAGCCAGACGTGAACTTGAGGTTTTGAAATTTTTTTTCTAAGTTCAAAATTTGGCATACCTGTGTAACTCATAACTAAAATTAAAAACAAAAAAATTAAAATGCTAAAAATTGTACAATTCAGGCAATATTCTCCTGACTCAGTTCTCTTACCGCCAGGGGTTGTTAGTTAGATTTTATCTGCAACAACTTCCCGGTTTTACCCCTTCATCTTCATACCATCTTCCTGAGGGTGTGGGTTAGCACGCGGAGGCTGACAACTGACTGGTCTTTATAGCGTTCCACGGATATAGCAGGTCTGCAAAGTTGGCGAATATTTGAAATCAATATCAGAAAACCTTTTCCGGTACTATTTTTTTTTAAGTTTAATAGAAATGATGATAGCCGTTTATTGCTTTTGGTGGCTAAAAATACTAATAAGGAAAGATACTCTACACATCACTGAGACAAAATATGAACCACTTCGTTATTTTTTGTTGCCTACAATTTCTATTTTTATTATTTTTTGGTTGATTTTAGACTACTGAGTTGCTCGCACACACATCTTTGTTTGATAACTATTTGTAAGTAGCGGATTTTCTTAAAGGTTTCTTTTTATAGTTCTTTACACCTATTGGTATCGTTTACTCAGTTTTGTCCTGTTTTTCGCTTAACCGAAGGCAATGGGTGGGTGCCTGGGCTATATGCCCAGGTATCCACTAAGTAGTGGGTGTTCTCCCGAACACAGGAGAACTTGGAAGACTAGGCGAGAGCTGGCGGAAAAAGGAGATTGTTCCAGTGTCGAGGAAGCGGGGCCCGGGGACAGGCCTCTTTCCCTATGTACAAGGGTCTTGTAGGCGCGAACCCGCAAAATGGACAAATAAAAGGGTACTGTAAAAACCCCGGCAAGGCCCTTTGACTAAGAGGAGTGCAGATTCTCTCTCTCTCTCTCTATATATATATATATATATATATGCAATGGGTAAAACCCAATAATTATAATACAATTCTTACCATTACTGTACGTCCAAGTATTTTGACATACACTCCGTGTAGGATGGTTAACATAAATATTGGCAGTGAACCATAGACAGTATTTCTATGTCTCAGTGTTTTATTAATTAATAGTGCATGTAGTGTGCAAAGTAAGGACCACTTTTTTTTTGTTTCGTACATGTTAGTGTAAGTATTGCCATAATACTAATATATTTACGTTTGTAACAATTCCAAAGCTCCACCCTAAAGTGTACTTATACCGCAGTATGAAATTCTTAATAGGGGAATTAATTAACGATGCCTGAAAAAAACCATCGACCTGGCCGGGGAAGGAACTTAGAGCCTTTGATCCACGAGCGTTGCGTCCTGACCGTCAAACATAAATAGTTGGACGACGGCACCATGTAAATACTCTTACAGGCTGTTAATGCCTCACGGTCAATGGGGAATTGTTAAAGCCCTGCTTATGATCTAATTTTCCTCTCATTTTGTATCCTTACGGTATATGTAAGATTAACATTGTCATGAACTATCTCACTTTATTGAGGGTTCAACCAATGAACGCCGTGTAACTATTAGGAAAGTAAATATGATACGGGTTGTTCCCGCTAAACTGAGCACTTTTGAAAGCCCTGCTTACTAAATCCAGTAGTAGACTCGTGGGGAAGCGGGTGGACTTTAGAACTGATATCAAAAATGGATATGCATATCTCCCAATACCGGTAGTTAACCGCTGGTGGTAAATACTCGAAGTTAATTAGCGATAAGAAGTCGTGTAATCTGATGCTGCTTCATTAATCACCCTCATCGGCTCTCAAGACCCCCGGTTTTGAGAACCATTAAAATCTCTTCACGCGCTCCGATATACAGATAAAAAAAATTTTTTGCTACAAGGTTTTAATACAATTAGAAATCCATAATTTTTTCCTGTTCCACGAAACCCAGAATATGTGTAGAGCCTCTGAACTGCGAGTCTTGCCTCGTGTCAGTATGATGTGTATGTCAAATTTCCTCCTCAAACTTTACACTTCTTGTATTTCAGCATTCCATTCAGCGCTACATTCAGTCAGTTGGTGTATCCCTGTGTGATATTATAGAATTCCTGTCTACAATTATTTCAGCAACTCTACACTCAACACCGTAATAATTTTAGCTCTGCTATATGCAATACCGCCAATGGGGTAGTTAAATAACATAGTAGCATCTACGAGTCAATTAAACTGCAAGCCATATCAATAGTGAACCAATCAACTAATAGATAGTGTCTTAAAATAACTAATCTGAAATTATAATAACCAATGGCTCATCTAGAATCCACTGTGAATAACAACTTCTCACAGATTTGAGAGTAATGAGATTATATTCCTGCAACATCAACCAAATATTGCCAACTTAGTTAACAGAAAAGAAGATTGAGTGTTTTTTTCTGTATATAAAGAAATATTTTTAAGAAGAATGAGTTTTTGTATATGTAAATAAATATTGTGTTTGTTGGAAAAATGTGATATTTTAAAAGTGAATTTCAAAGTGAATGTGTGTTTCATTTATCTCCAAACTGTAGATCTGGAATTTTATAAAACACATATCTTAGAGAAATGAGTGAGTCAATTTTTTCGCAAAATATATTTTATTACTTTATCCACCAGGATTCGTAGCTTTGTTTGTGTGACAAACATTTATTTATTCATGAATGCGACTTTTTTTTTTACATATATATCTTAAAAACGGTATTTCAACATAACAAAACCAAAATTACCTGTGTAATTGATATGTTTTTAGTGAACACAATACATAATTTTCCATTCACTTTGCTTAACGAGCGTGTCTTTGTTCGCAACAATTGGCGACTCATTTTTCTGAGTGTTTTCCATAACAGCGAACAATACTATCTCGCTGTGAAATCAGTTCGCGTAAATATCACCTAAAATTACGACATCGTTAATATTTAACACGGTAAAGACTATGGAGATTCGCAACGAGTAAACGATTTTGTATCTTAACAGAAAACAACACGAAATAAATAATTTACTTATAGTATACAAGTTTAAATACAAGTGTAAAATGCTGTTGATACATGTAATACAATTTTAATAAATTTAACCATTTCAATAAGTTAACCCTTTTTTGATTAAACCTTTTTGATTTAACCCTTTCAATCGATTAAATTAACCCTTTGATATCAGATTAATTAGGTCAATCAAAAAAGGCGGCATCCCTTTGTATCTAGGACCCCTACTTAAGGCTGAACACGATCAAGTGGGATGGTTCTGTGACATAGTTGTCTGCGCGAATACACGTATCTCGGTAAATAACAGTTCTGCAAATAAGACTTTTTGTCAAAAAAGATTAAAAGCAATTATCTATACCCCAATTTTTTACTTGTGTCATATTGAGTGTGTTCTTGGAGAAAAATAATCGTGAAAATGGTCAAATATCGCATTTTTAAAGCTTGCCTATGCAGTTTCATTAAACGGCAAGAGAATAGTAATAAGATCCGGGCGCAGTTTAGTTTGTGGGCTTTCATAGCGTGTAATAAAACCCCACTGTTACAGATCTAATTGACGCAGCACAGCATCACGGCGGAAACACTGCACGCCTTGCGCGTAGGAGCGATGAGGCGCTAGAAATGCGTGTTAGTGTCGCCCGTATCGCTCCCTCGCTTCTTGACCTTGGACGGCCAGCTCCATCTCACTGCGATCCGTTCGGAAAAGATACAGCATTGTCGCTGTGGTTTGAGAACACTGTTTTGTATAAGAATAAATATCGTAAAAAGAACGCTACTTACGTAGACTTTCGCTCGCTGTAACAGTTTTCAACGAACGCATTTATGTTTGAGTAACCGAATTTATGACTGGGCAAAAAATATCGACTTTGGTTTCTGACGTGGGAGAAATATTTACGTTTGAATATTCTATAACTGTTTTTTGAGAATTTCCCTGTTTCAATCTGTCAACAGTATCTGACTGCTTCAACAGTCCCTTCGGTGAGTTTTACTGATGAATCAGTGAAAAATAGCAGATTTCCCTCACTTATTGATTCAGTGACATTTTGCACTGATTCATCAGTCATTTTCATTTTTCATTTTTTTTTTTCAGTGGTTAGTTTTTTGGTTGATGGATCAGTTAAACAGCGTGTAAAAATGGTTGTCCATCGCCGTTTATAAATGGCCGTTAAATAACGTGTATCAAGTGAAATAAAAAAGGAAGAAACTAATAAAACCAATACAAAATACTTTCAAAAATGTGTTTCGTCTTTCATAACACCATTTTACGTGGTCATATGAATATTCAGCCTTTCATTGCGTTTTTACGTCTTTCATTTCGTTATCGTGTAATCATCACAGCGCTCTGAAGGTTTTAACTGCATATGAAGTGACGAAGAGAGAGTACTCATATATACTATTCGTTTTAACAATCCTAACGCTACCAATTAAACCAAAAACGAAAAGTAAGGGCATAGAATTTAAATCAATATTGAGATCCCCCCCCCCCCCCCCCGCCTAGGGTTTATTTCAGTACATGTATGTGCAAGATTCAGCAAATTTGTTGAAAAAACGTCATTTTCTAATACTTAATTCCAGTTTCACTTTACCGACGTACGAGTGAAGTGATCAGGCGCCCATTGAAAAAGTTAATTTTGCATCTGGTGGAAGAATACTCACTATGCATACAGGCTGTTCACGGTAAAATGTGCACTTTTTAAACACCTGCTTAAGATCTACTTGTACACACATTGTGTGAACTTCCGCCTTATGTAAAATTATCATTGTATGGGCCTCATTGCTTTATTCATGCGTCGGTACAGCGAAACTGTGAAATTATAAGAAATGTAAACATTTTAAAGACATGTTCATCTTTACACTTTGATAAATAAAAATAAAACAGAAAGCGAAAGAAATAATTTAAGTTATCGCAAATGGTCACCAAACAATTGTTGTTATAAGTTAAGATATGAAATTACTTTCCATCTGTCATTACCAATCCTACTATTCGCATGTCACTCAGTGCGCCCGTTACAATATACAGGATGCCGGAAGGGGGCAGTGACTTTTTTCGAAGGTTGATTTCAAAAGTGCTCACTTTATCGTGAACAGACTTAAGTATTAGGGGCGTAGGGGTCCTAGATACAAAGGGATGCCGCCTTTTTTGATTGACCTAATTAATTTGATATCAAAGGGTTAATTTAATTAAGTGAAAGGGTTAATCAAAATGGTTAACCAAAAACGGGTATTCAAAAAAGGGTTAAATTTATTGAAATGGTTAAATTTATTAATAGGGTAAAATGTATTGAAAGGGTTATTTTTTTTGGAGCTCTGGCACTCGACTGAGGTATGTCGTGTTGGGGACAGGATATATATATATATATATATATATGTGTGTGTGTGTGTGTGTGTGTGTGTGTGTGTTTGTGTGGTGAGTTTTGGTGCAAGAGTGGTCTAAGTAATTTTCTTTTGTTTGGTAGTGATCTTGTTCGTAGACAGTGCTGGTGGATAGGCGGATTTGAAAGATAGTATTATTCCAAATGCAATTTAACGTCAGAGAAATTCAGAGTGTTTAAACGAGGTCTACGTATGAATAAATTACACGTATCAAATCGCAGATTTCAAACGATCGCAACTACGTAAATAACAAGTGCAATTACGTGACTCTCCGGCATGTAATCTAATGTAAAGAGATGAATTAGTCTACCCCGAGCTGTATGTTGCGAGAGAAGTACACGCTCGAAATTCGTTCACGTTATTTATCCATCAGCGTCGTCACGACGCTTTCTTACAGCTGGGCGTGACGCGTGGCACGTGTCGTAGTTACGGGCAGCGATTTGTGTCGAAAGGTTGATCTCACGAGTGCTCTCTTTACCACGAACAGCACTTCTAATAACCTTTGCAGTATTTGCGCGCTGATTACGGGGATGTTCAGCAGCTAATTTACAACGGCTCGCAAACTGCAGCGCCGCGTGCGAGGTCGCAGGACGATAGAGCAGATCACGTGTCCCCGCGGGACGTAAACAAGTTGTATACACGTCGCGAACATCAGCGCGCGACGTCCCGAGACAGTTGAGAGGCCGGATCTGCTTCCCGCAAGTCACGATTAACAACGACTGGGAATATCAGTAACACCCCCCCCCCCCCACCCCCCTAGGTAAGAGATCTACCTGTATCTCTTTGTGCGCCCACAGAGCAAGTAAGGAGACGAGGGCGGACACTTCCATGTCGTAACAGTCTTTTTCAGGGGTGGTAGGTGCCTGGAATAATACCAACAGCAGACACGCACCACGAAAAATAATCACCTAGTATAATAAAACAAAAATAATATTTTTTCATTATTATTTTGTGATAAATACGCTTCACTGAAGTATTTGATAATCGCGTTATGTTAAATGTTTAATAAAATAGCTTATTTACAAAAAAGAAAAATTCTATATATATATATGTATATATATATATATATATATATATATATATATATATATATATATATATATTTATTTATTTATTTATTTTTGGCCATTGAAACATAACATGTAAAATTGTTTACGACTTGTGTTATTCTTGAGAGGTTCTAGGACGAAGTTTTAAAATTGCGTTATTAGAACCCAATCTACTAACAACATTTAGTTTCCGAATGAGGTTTTCGGCAATAATTAAATACACGAGTGCTTTTTTTGTTAGCTCTTGTCTTTTAAATATTTACGTCACCTCCAATTGTGACCAACAGAACAGAATATATCTTGTATAAACAGTGGAAAAAACGGATTAAATATTTCTAATCATTTTAGTAAGTTATCAAATCAGCACCTAAAATATATGTAGGTTAAATCAGTATGTTTCAGATATAATCCACTTATATGTTTTGAATCAAATCCGATCTGTTCCATAAAATCATTAATATTCTAGTGGTGGAATGTGTATGTTGGTATTTCCATGGGCACTTACTTCAAATAACGCAATTGTACGCCCTATCTAGTGTCACCCCCCCCCCCCCCCGGTTGTGTTCTGTAGGTAGAGGACGATGGAAATATCTGTATATATAGTGAAATCCAGATGAGGAAATATTGTGTAGTATAATCTATTCGTGGTGTTTTCACACTTTTAAAACCAAACCTTTGAAAAACCATCCCATATATGACTGGCGTGGTTTATTGTTTCCTAAATATGTAATTTATTACACGCGTTTGTCATGCTGCTAGTATAAAAGTGCCTTACTTTCGGTTAGATCGACCATTCACTTAAGTTTTATTTATGATTTAAAATTCTCCATTTATATTTAACATGAGCGAAAATAGATGTGTTGGCAATGCCTAGTAACAAATAGTTCTTATTGAAAAGATTAAATTGAGAGTCCACGAATGTGATGCGTTGTCCCTTTGGGGTAATTTCCTGGACTTGGCAAAGTTTTGTTTGCACGAGGTGGAGAAATATCCGAAAGTAGATCTTTAGCACGGCTTCAAAAAATTTCGAATTGACCGTGAATAGACTGTAGTCGAAAAAGCGTCGGGCGAGTCGGGAAAGTCCACTGCCGCTGCACGAAGGGGTGAGGTTGTTCAATTCAGTACTGACAACTGCCGATAGTGGTTGAGCGAGAGCTGCTCCGAGTGTGTATATTACCTGCCGGAGATATATCAGATTTTTTTTTTCTTTCCTTTCTGGCGAGCCCCGAATCCAGCTACGCCAACGTGAGCACCTTCACAGTTCTATGTGCCCTCCGGCATGCATGTTAGTAGCTAAGACGGTCGAAGAATGGGATGCGCCTCAGTGCAAGCCCTAACGCCTTAGGTCGGGTTTATTATGATAAAATGGACGCATGCATCTCGTCTATAGCAGGACTGTCTGGTGTCATGACAGCAATTGTAGGCATGGGCACACCCCGGAAGAAGAAGAAGAAGGATTTAGATGTAAGAGCATAGCAAACCAGACAAAGTGGAGAGGTCAGTGGAAAATCTATGCGACAGTCGCGAAAGATAAAATTAATTGGGGCTCATTGAGCTGCGCGATGTTATCAGTTTGTTGTGTACAGCACCAGCAGTGTGTGGTTCCCCTCCCTCCGGCAGCAGGAGTTCGGCAGAATCTTCACCTGCACTGCCTCCCCTACTTTCCCTCCCTTAAGGCCCTTACACAACTGAAAATTTTACCATTTGACTTTACGATTGCTTTCCGACATGTTGTTTCTTATGGAGCTTGACACAATGGAACTGTCAAACTTTACGTTTTCGGAAAGTTGAAATTTAAAGTCAAAGTCGAGCAGCCATTTTGCTAAGAATCTAACCGAGGTTATGTGGAAAGTGCGTTATTTTACTACAGGGCTATTATAATCTCGGTATATTAATCAAAGCTCGTGTTAAATTAAATGAATGGCAAACAAATATAATATAAAGAAGAAATACATGAATTGACATATTTTAATAAAGTTAACAAGTGAGTTTTTTGTTTTGAAATATACTTGTAATATAATTTTTAAGCCTATTTTTAAAAACGGCACGTAAAATGCATTCCTGGATAATATCATAATTATTTACATAGCAAGACACACATTTTTACGAAGCTTGCAGAACTTAAATTCAAATTGTCTGAACTCTGACTTTACAATTGTATTGTGTATTGGTGGTTTCGTCAGAGGAAAGGAAACGTAATGTCAAATGCTAAAGTTTTATTTTGTGTAAGAAGCTTTAAACCAGTGCCAAGGTTATTTTTTCACTTGAATTGTACTATATCTGGAGGTCGTTTGTCAATCACAAGCGTTCACGTCCAGTGTTTCATAATACACTATCTACCGAAAAGTAATTGGGCACCTGTCCACAATGTTTGCTCGGTGGTTGTCACCCCGTTAGAATCTCGTAGGGCCACCTCTTGATGCTATAACAGCAGCCACCCTGTCTGGCATGCTCTCTACGAGTGCTCGCAGGACATCCATGGGGATTCGTCGCCATTCCTCTTGCAACCATTCCATGAGTTGAGTAATGGATTTTGGCAGTGCCTGGCGAGCCCTCACCCGGCGATCCAATTTGTCCCAAATATGTTCTATAGGGTTGAGGTCGGGGCTCTGGGCGGGCCAGTCCAATCGGCGAACATTGTTGTCGGCTTACCACTGCATAGTAGTCCTTGAAACACGGCACCTGGCATTGTCATCCTGGAAGTAACACGGGTTCATTCCGTAAAAAACGCGACAATGTTGGGAGCATTTCACTATCCAGAATGTTACAATAGGCCTCTGTCAACTGACGTACTGGTAGAGAGTGTAGTTTATCCTGAACAACAGAACAACCGTCTTTGGAAAAAATATTTTCAGAACTATCTGTGCCATACAAGTAATCTGGGACAAACGAGATTAAATAACTTGAGGAAAAGGGACAGTTAAAGCGAATTACATTAGAACCAGTATTTTAGAACAAATACTATAGGATATACTTGTCAGTTAGCAGTGTTTAAAAAAAAATGAATATTTTAATACAAAGTATTTTATAGTCTACTAGCTGACCAACGCGACTTCGTTCGCATGATTTTTTTTTTTAAGTTATTCAAATAAGGTCCACCATAGTTTCATTACGGTTTTACGTTTAAAATACTAATATTTCTTCGTTCAGGTTTAATGGAGTTATTAAATTAAACCCTCCCATGGTTTCGCACATGTATTATGACAGGATGAAATTTAGGACTTTGAAATTATCTAGCCATTTTTATTTGGTTCTCTAGCCACTGAGCTACTCGGCCCCCTTATTGTGTGCTCTAGCCACCGAGATACTGCAGCCCCACTATTGGGTGCTCTAGTCCCTGACCAGCTGCGGCCCCACTATTGGTTTCTCTAGCCACTGAGCTACTGCGGCCCCACTATTAGGTTCTCTAGCCCGTGACCAGCTGCGGCCCCACTATTGGTTTCTCTAGCCACTGATCTACTGCGGCCCCACTATTAGGTGCTCTAGCCCCTGACCAGCTGCGGCCCCACTATTGGTTTCTCTAGCCACTGATCTACTGCGGCCCCACTATTAGGTGCTCTAGCCCCTGACCAGCTGCGGCCCCACTATTGGTTTCTCTAGCCACTGATCTACTGCGGCCCCACTATTAGGTGCTCTAGCCCCTGACCAGCTGCGGTCCCACTATTAGGTGCTCTAGCCCCTGACCAGCTGCGGCCCCACTATTGGTTTCTCTAGCCACTGATCTACTGCGGCCCCACTATTAGGTGCTCTAGCCCCTGACCAGCTGCGGCTCCACTATTGGGTGCTCTAGCCACTGAGCTACTGCGGCCCCACTATTGGTTTCTCTAGCCACTGAGCTACTGCGGCCCCACTATTAGGTGCTCTAGCCACTGAGCTACTGCGGCCCCACTATTGGGTGCTCTAGCCACTGAGCTACTGCGGTCCCACTATTAGGTGCTCTAGTCCCTGACCAGCTGCGGCTCCACTATTGGGTGCTCTAGCCACTGAGCTACTGTGGCCCCACTATTAGGTGCTCTAGTCCCTGACCAGCTGCGGCTCCACTATTGGGTGCTCTAGCCACTGAGCTACTACGGCGCCACTATTTGGTATCTTGTCCCTGACCAGCTGCGGCCCCACTATTAGGTGCTCTAGCCACTGAGCTACTGCGGCGCCACTATTAGGTGCTCTAGTCCCTGACCAGCTGAGGCCCCACTATTGGGTGCTCTAGCCACTGGACTACTGTGGCCCCTCTATTGGGTTCTCTAGTCCCTGAGCTTCTGCGGCAGCCTTATTGGGTTGTCTAGCTACTGAGCTTTTTACGGCCCCATAATGGGTGCTCTATCTACTGAACTACTGAAGCCCCACTAGTTATATGTCTATCTCCTGGGTCACTGCGGCCCCACTTGAAATAACACTAGCCACTGGGGCACTTCGGCTTTTTGGAAGGAATGGTTTACAGCCCATAGACAGAAAAGAAAGGGGAAATGACAAATATTTTTTTTAACAATCCTTTTTTTATGCAGTAATCGTAAGAAAAGCTTAATCCAGTACCTATTTACATCCTTGGTCATAATTTTTTTCCGGAACCGTTTGAGATATCTCGATGAAACAAAGACTAAGTTGGTCCTGGGGTTATTATCTATAAACTGTGTAAATTTGATGTCAATACTTTAAGTGGTTTTTGAGTTAAATCCGTTCGGACAGACAGACATACACGAAAATAATTAACATTGGATATGGCTTAGTTATCAATTATACTCTATGAAAGAATAATTCCACCGCTTCCGAGAGCGGTGGAATAAACACTCTGTGTTTATTACTTACTTGGCAATATTTATTGAAAAAGGTAGTTAAAAGATAAAAAAAAAATAGCTCAAAGAACAAGTAACTGGGGTCTGAAAAGTGCCCACTTTACCGTGAACAGCCTATAAGAAGATTTTTTCTGGTTAAAACAATGAGGAAATAATCATTTAACTACAAGCTACTTTGAAATAGAAAAACATCGTAGAACAAACAATACAGGGCGAACGAACTCAGTTTCAACAGTTCATGAAAAATGCCGTTTGGAAAACCGAGTGTAGTAGGAATTCTGTAGCTTCAATATCAGTCTGTTCGTTACGGCGTATCTCGTGTGTTGGCAGGGATGTTAAAGGCTGTTCACAATAAAGTGAGCACTTTCAAAGTGAACCTTAGAAAAGAGTCACTGCCCCTGCCTGCGTATATATTAATGGGCGCACTGAGTGACATTCGCCCAGTAAATTGGGGGGCTGTTCACGGTAAAGTGAGCACTTTTGAGGCCCTAGTTACTTTTCCCTTTCAGCCAATTTTTATCATTTAACCATCTTTATATATATATATATATATATATATATATATATATATATATATATATATATATATATAAACGTGGCCATGTAAGTAATAAACGCAGTGTCTATATTTCACACCACTCAGAAGTCAACGTCTAAGACTAAAATAAAATAAATTTATTGACTATTACTCCCAATGAGAGGGTTTACAAAAGTGCTCATTTCACCGTGAATAGCCTGTATTTTTCTGTGTACTAAGACGTGTAACATGTGGATATTTCTGCCAATACGTCTAGCAAAAATGGCGTGGATTGGATTTGAGGCTAGATATCTGTTTAGTTAACAAGAGCTTTGAGAGGTGTTTATACTTCCTCTATTTACAACTTTAATTCAAGCATACTTGCTAGGTGGAAATATTATCCAGCCAACATACTGCATATTGTCAACGAAAATAAAAATAATTAATTAATTTCTTTATTCAAGTTTTAAGAATTTTAACTTGACCACGTTCAGTTGCAATTTACGTTCTCTAACACGAAAACATCACACACAAACGTCAAGCAAAAACATCACACACAAACGTCAAGCAAAAACATATGTGGGGGAATGTAAGTATATGCGACGGTTTATGTTTCGCCCACGCCCTAGAATAAAATTATGGGCGCGCTGCTAAAGCGTAGAAGTTGTTATAGGCTGTTCACAGTATATTGAACACTTTTGAAAGTCCTGCTTAAGCTCTACTTGTATACACGTTGCGTATTCCGCCGCCTTATGTAAAATTAACGTTGCGAGGGGCCTCGTCACTTAAATCATGCGTCGGTCAAATGAAACTCTAAAAATTAAATATAGTAAATACTTTACAAATCTACTAAGTTTTACACTTCGATGCATAAAAAAAAAAAACAGAAAGAGAAAGAAATAATTCTAAGCTATCCTAAATGGTTACCTAACACTTTTCATTTCTAAAGTGTTCAATTTATGGTGAACAGTCTTTAACAAGCGTGACTGCGTATACAAGCTATAATAGATAACATGATAACTTTAAAAACCTGTGTGATACGTATTTTACATTTAAAATCTTATTTCCGGTAATAGCGGGTGGACCACACGTGGTTATGAAAGCTTTGGAGAAAATTAGAGTGGGAAATCCCTAGACCATCCTCCATACAACCCGGACTTGCTACCCGACAATTTGTGAGCTTTTCCAACACTTAACAAATAATTAAGAAGAAGGAAGTTCAGCACGGACCACGAAGTGAAAGGCTGCCATATTCGAACACCAGCTTTCATAAACTGGTCGACAACAAGTGTCTGAGAAGTTAGACCTTAAATAGAATTAAAGGTATCTGTTTCGAAAAGGAAACTTGCACCGAATCTCCTACTATCACTCCCAAGTTCACGAATCATCGGAACATTTAGTATACCTATTTCCACGTTGTCTCAGTGTCTCTGCATATTACTACTTCACATTATTGATGTTAATATTATTGGACGTATATAAAGTAAATTGAAAAATTACATGTTTTCCTTTCTCTCTCTTTTTCCTGCTGTCTATACCATGTGCACACACACACACACACACACACACACACACACACCTTTAGGTGTAATTTCTTTCATTCTTCTTACATTACAAAATTTTACTTTATTATTTTAATTTGTGTAGATCATTTTTCGTTTAGTTGAAATTTCATTTATATTTTACCCATAAACTATAATGTTTGTTCTATAATTAATATGAATAAAAACAGTGGGAAAATGGTATGAAATAGCTCTTAGGCAAAATGTTATTGCACTGAGTGCGTATGAATGTGGCGAGTGGTCCCGTTGGTGTAATTTTCTACACTCGGTTAAGCTTTGTTTGCTTGAGGTGGAGGAATATCCTGGAAGTAGAACTTCAGCAGGGCTTCAGAAAATTTGGAAGTAACTCACCGTGAATAGGATGTACCAAAAGAAAATTACGTGATTGCAATTCTTGAACTCAGATATGAATGTGTGACCGAAAGGGTTAAACTACCATCTCGAAACGGAACACACATCGATGGCTTTTCAGAGTTCGAACCCGGAACCTCTTTGTTTGGACGTTAACGACTTAGCAGTCGAATAATAGCTGTCACTCTAATTTTTTTTTTTTTGTCGACGACTCGCTAGCAACGCAAAATTTGCTGAGTCGCTACTCATTTCTGCGAGCACAGGAAAAAATTCTCCGCTTATGTTGTTTATGTCGGGCGTCGTGTTTACATTTCAATGCGTTTGCCAGGTCTATGACTTGTCCGTGACGTACGCGATGTGATTATGTGAGTACGTCGTGCACTCCACCGCAAACAAATGACTCACGTCAGCTGAGCAGACTTTATCCAGCTAACTGTGTGGACTCGGGGCCCCATGTTGGGTGCCATCTGTCACACCAAACATGCTTTATTTGTTTGGTGTAGTGTACACATTGTAACTTAAACCACGAGAACAGTCTGCAGCTTATAACCATCTGCGCACGTGTTGTATTTCTTCCTATTTGTTCACGAGCCCTCTAGCGGATGTGTAATTAAATACATTATGACCATTAATTGTATAAAAACTGAGAGCAAATGCCCTTTCGCACGATCAAAGTTCACGTCAAATTTTCTTCGAATTTATTTAATTCAAATCCTTGAATGCTGTGTGACGTCACTCAGAAATCATAATCGCGGCCATTTGGTCTTTCAATCCATTGTATGTCTCAAATTCCTTCAAAGATTTTCGTTTTGAACATGTTATATATTTTCTTGGATCCAATTTTTGAATTAGCACTGCGAATTATTAAAACAGTGTAATATAAAATTCAGTGAGTAAATAGAGTAATTTATGCGCATTTAAGGTAAAATATATTTCCATATATTTATTTCACACAAATTAAATATACCATCTTAGGAAAAGAAAACCTTTGTTTTGATTTAGACTAATTACTTTCGTGTAATGTATGAATTACAGAGGGTTGAAAACGATTTTACTAAACTTAATAATAATTTTTTCATATGAAATATTTGTGAAAATATTTCAAGTTGCCAGTTCAATATAAATTGAATATGGCGCCATGTGTGAAAAGTAATTCAAAACTTTGAAGTAATAATTCAATTTCTATTTAATTCAATCTATTGAATTGCATGCGAACACTTTCTGTTGTCAATAAGTGTAATTCAATTGGTCGAATTCAGTAAAACATTTGCAAAGTAGCCTAAGAGCGCGCTTAGTTCATCAAGGGAAAGGGAGATACTATAGAAATGTTCATGCCAAATTTACTGTGGACTCTATGGTGCAAAACTGCAACCAGTTCAGCTGAATTTGGTTCCGCAAAAATTGGTGCCTTACTGATAATTTGCAATTATTTTGCAATAAAATATTTTGCAATTATAAAGAGAAGGAGAAAATATAATTGAATTGGAAGGATACAAAAATAAACATTGATAATGTACGTATCATTGTGTTTCTAAAGAAACTATTTCAATCTACATTTTTTGTTTACATATTGAATTATGTGTATTGGAAACAATGTTACGTTAAAACAATAATTTGTGAAATACGTCTTTCTGTACCGCTGCCAAGTGAGACAATTTTGCTGGTGAATGAAGGCGGTGAGTTCGATAATTCTGCTTCAGGATACTTAGAGACACGCAAATTTCGTGTTGTTATTCTGTGACATGCCAGGCTTCACACTACCCTATACCTATAGGGAACACAATTCTTGATTCCATTGGTTACTGGCAAGTACATGGTGTCATTAACCTGTGTGATCGCTTCACTGGAGATCGGTTGCTCAGCCACTGAGCCTTTACTATTGGCTAAAAGCGACCTCGGGACAAGCCACACAAGCTGCAGGTCAATAGCAGAAGTCAAACGAGTATGAAACATCTTGGAGTGTAGTATGCAGTCACAAAACCACGCAAATTCTGCAGGTCTCTAAGGATACTTAAACAATTGCTATAAAAAGTTCTTAAATTCTATTTTCTGAGGGCGATAATGCTTAAAGTTTGTTTTCGTCTATTTCTCTATTTCTCTTTAGAACTCAGTGACATAGCCAAGGCTTAAAAATATTTCAAAATGGAAATCTAAATAGGGTTTAGGTTGCGCAAAATCTAAAATGTGTTCTCACGAATACTGGATATTTCTTAGGATCTGCTCATTGACTGCAAAGGATGACGAGCCTAAATCCTTTCAGTGCCAGTGACTTCCAAACTAGCATATTTTATAAACAAAATACTTAAACTTAAAATATAAGAGTACGCAGTGAACATGTTTATCTGAAGAAAAAAAAAATTGTTTAATTAATTCGCACAGGGTGATACAGACGGATGATGTATTCCGTTGCCGAAAATAGTTCCTCAACATCGTCATCTTTCATGGTTTACCAGCACTAAAGTTCCCCTCAAGTTCGTGGTTCCAGTAATGTTAGAGCGGAATTTCAACCCGACATAACTGTGCAGCGGTACCAGTATGTACAAAGAACAGAGTAGACAACCGCTTCCAACATCTTGGCCCAGGCCATCTACTCCGGAGGGAGTTCAAAAAGGTTCCAAAACAATTAAGTAAAAGATGTTCGCGATGAAGTGAGCATTTTAAAAATCAACCTTTAAAAAAATGCACTGCTCCTACCTGCATATACTCTAACGGGCGCACTGAGTGACATGCGCCCAGTAAAATTGGTGACGAGGGAGTGGAAAATAGTTCCAGATATTAACATCGAATTAAAATTGTTAGGTAAACATTTGTGATAACTTAAATAACTGATTTCGCTTTCTGTTTCTTTTTAATGCATCTAAGTGTAAAAATTAGCAGACCTGTGAAATATTTTCTTTCCTAATAATTTCATGCTTTCCCTTGACTGATGCATGAATATAGTGATGACGAGGCCCATGGCAGTGTTAATTTTAGATTAGGCGGAATATTACTCAGCAGCCATACACGTAGATCTTCAGCAGGGCTTTGAAAAGTGCATAATTTATCGCGAAAAGCCTATAATAAATTATTATACACGATAATTCATAAGGAGTTACCACCACCCACAAAGCTTATCTCTTACATCATTTGGAGCAGAAAACTGTAATATACATGTGGGTCCTATTCCTAATATTTACGAAGTAATTCGACAATCAGCATACCCACTCTACAGTGGAGTGGAGTTCTCAACACAGTTTCAGCATCAATGTGTGGTATGGTGTCCTACACGCTCAACTGATTGGGTCCTTCATTTTCCCGGGACGCTTGACTGGTGTGGTGTGCCTGCAGTTTGTGCACGAAGAACTGCCTCTGTTGAAGATATCCCATTAGCAGTGCAGCGTCGTATTATCTCCCAGCATGATGGCGCACCTCCTCACTTCCAAAGCGCTGTGGTTAAATACTTAAATGTGCATTTACCTGAGGAAAGGATAGGGCGATGCGGTTTTCACCCCTGGCCCCCTCGATCTCGAGATCTGTCACCACTAGATTATTGCGTATGGGGATGGCAGACTGATATTGTTTACCAAAGGACTGCGCACACACACACACGCACGCGCGGAACGACTTGCGCGTATCACGCATGCCGCTACAGAAATCAAAGACAGCCGTGTGCAGTTGTGTAGAGCAACACGTGCGGTTCATACACGCGTGCAGCCAAGTGTATGGAAGTAGACAGACCCATTTTTGAACATCTTTTGTAAGCGTTTTAGACGCTATTGTGATGCTTAACTGCAAACAATACGGTGTGATAATGCATCACTGTATTTACTTCTGAAAGTGTTATTATTTTATTCGTCATTCTTCAAATGTTTCGAATTACCCTGTATATAATGGGAATAGGACCCACATGTATGATACTTTTTGCTCCAAATGTACACCAGGAATTAACCCTATGAGTGCCTGTATCTCCTCGTGAATCAACATGTACAAAAGTATACAACCAGTATAATGCTATCAATTCATAAACAATTGTAAGTGTAAATGTTTTGAAATAATTGCATATACACTATCTATCAAAAAGTAATTGGGCAGCTGTCCACAATGTTTGCTCGGTGGTTGTCACTCCCTTAGAATCTCGTAGAGCCACCTCTTGCGGCTATAACAGCAGCCACCCTGTCTGGCATGCTCTCTACGAGTGCTCGCAGGACATCCACGGGGATTCGTCGCCATTCCTCTTGCAACCATTCCATGAGTTGAGCAATGGATTTTGGCCGCGCCTGCCGAGCCCTCACTCGGCGATCCAATTTGTCCCAAATATGTTCTATAGGGTTGAGGTCGGGGCTCTGGGTGGGCCAGTCCAATCGGCGAACATTGTTGTCGGCGTACCACTGAATAGTAGCCCTTGAAACACGGCACCTGACATTGTCATCCTGGAAGTAACACGGGTCCATTCCGTAAAAGCTCCACATTGTTGTGGGCCTCTGTGTTCATGCTACCACGGACAAACACCAGCGGTCCTACGCCGAAGGCCGTGAAACACAAGTCAATTGACGTACTGAATTACCTATCTTCACGGGTGCACAATTACTTTTTGGTGGATAGTGTATATTATTAATGGACGTATGCAACCTTTCGGGGATACAGAAACCATTATGTGGCATAGGGAGGGTAATGTCGCGCCGTCAATGTTGGAGGTTGTATAGTCCATTCGCGGTTATTTCCAAATTTTCTGAAGCCCTGCTGAAGTTCTACTTCTAGTATATTCCTCCGCCCCATGCTAACAAAGCTTATAAAATTACACCAGAGGACCAACCCACCGCAGTGTAATAATATTTCGCATAAAAACTATTTGTTACTAGGCGTTGCCACGCACAACATTTAATAAATGTATGCTTTCCACATACTAATGTATTTCACTTGTAGTGTTCCAAAAAAATCGGCAGTTAATTTCCAAAGAATTGTTAGCAAAGGTGAAAAAAATATATATAATATTTACTGTGTACACACCTTTAAGGAAATACTTCCAATGGTAGACCATTGTTCAGCTATCTATTTTAATTTTTTTCCTGTAAAGACAGTTAAATACAATTTTCGGAGTTGTTTGCTTGGTTTTTGTGTCGGACATAGGAGTGGCGACTAATAGTTTGTAATACGTCACAAATCTTGACGTTAGCACGGTTCGCGCAAAATGCGACGTAGCGTGAGTGGCACAGAGCGAAACCCGCAGAATAGCCTTCAGGACGAACTAGCTTCGTCATCGCGGATCAGCACTGAAGGATGACCGAGCTTTGTCACTGTATGCGCAAAAAAAAATCGTGACAAGGAAATTATATCTATTTTTTATCTATATTATATTTATCAGCTTTTTATTTCTCTTCGCCGATACCGTGCATGTAAACAAGTTCAAGTTGCTTTACGGATGAACGGAAACTTTTAAAAAGTCATTTTTAGTTTCATTTCGTTACATTTCCAAAATTACAATGCTACGTGTCGATAAGGAAACACCGTGAAATTGTTGGAAAGTGAGATAGGTTCATATTACGCTTGTCCTTGCTCTAGCACGTGTAAAATTAAATGAGGTTTGAATTTATACTGTTTTTTTTAATCCTTCGCTTTATAAAACGCAAAGTCATAGAACGTTTTTTTAAATTCGCTGCCCACATGACTGCAGATACGTCAGTATGTGTTTACGTTGAAATAAACCCAATTACGTTGTGATAAAGGCAGTTCACGATTATGTGAGCACTTTTGAAATGGACCTAAGAAAAAAGTCACTGTCCCTGCCTGCATATATTTTAACGGGCGTACTGAGTGTCATGCGTCCAGTAAAGTTGGTAACACGGGATGGAAAGTACTTCCATATATAAGAGTCGAATAAACAGTGTTAGGTAATCATTTGTGATAGCTTAAATAATTTATTTCGGTTTCTGTTGTTTTTTTTTTTTAATGCACCAACCAGTAAAAATAAGCAGATTTGTAAAATTTTTACTTTTCTAACAATTTTACAGTTCAACTTGACCGACGCATGAATACTGATGAGGCCTATGGCTAAGTTAAGTTTAGGCCTACATAAGGCGGATGAATACACAACATGAATACAAGTAGATCTTAAGAAGGGTTTTCAAAAGTGCTCATTTTATCGTGAATAGCCTATAGGCAGTTTTTTGCCTTCTGCGCATGCACTCAGCATTGACCTACTACAAAGGAACACAACTGTCAAAGTCATATGGTCAACAGTGATGAACGTGTTTGTAAACAAGCTAATTTTGAAAATAAAAACATTTCAATGTGAATAAAATACTTTTGCCAATTACAGTTTAATCTAATTGCATTAAAACTTCGCTAATTGAAGTATGCAGACATCTCAAAGCACTCAGTCACGTAAATACTGCCCTAACCTAAAATCTTATCCATATCGTTTGCGATATAGGCTGTTCACGGCAAAATGAGCACTTTCGAAAGCCCTGCTTAAGATCTACTTGTATGCACATTGTGTATTCTTCCGCCTTATATAAAATTAATATTGCCTTGGGCCTCATCACTTCATTCATGCTTCGGTCAAGTAAAACTGTGAAGTTTTTAGTAAAGTAAATACTATACAAATATGTTCTTTTTCGCACTTTGATGCGTTAAAAAACAGAAAGCGAAAGAAATAATTAAAGTTATCTCAAATTGTTACCTAACACTTTTTATCTGACGTTAAGATATGAAACTATTTTTTATCCATCGTTACTAGCTTTACTGGGCAAATGTCACTCAGTGCACCCATTAAAATATATGCGTTCAGGGGCAGTGACTTTTTTTAATTCATTTCAAAAGTCCTCACTTTATCGTGAACAACCTTTACTTGTATGTACGTAGTGTATTATTCCACCTCATGTAAAATTAGCATTGTAATGGGCTTCGTCACTTTATTCATGCGTCGGTCAAGTGAAACTGTGAAATTATTAGAAAAGTAAATATTTTAATAATATGCTCATTTTTACACTTAGATGAGTAAAAAAAAAATAAGTGAAGAAATCATATAAGTTATCCTAAATTGTTACCTAACGCTTTTTGTTCGACGTTAATATATGGAACTACTTTCCATCCTTAGTTACCAACTTTACGGGGTTCATGTCACTCGGTGCGCCCGTTAAAATATATGCTGGCAGGGGCAGTGATTTTTTCTCTAAGGTTGATTTCAAGAGTGTTCACTTTATCGTGAACAGCCTTTACACGAAGTGCGAACGTATGCTGTCGTTGACCCTCTGGTGTAACGACATATTTTTGTATAGGCCGTTTACGGTAAAGTGAGCATTTTTTGAAGCTGTTTCATCAGACATAATAACCAATAAATACATTTCATTGTTACCTCGGACATTTGGTTTTATGTATGGCGAATGTATACACTGTGTTTATTACTCACATAGCAGGGTTTACTTTAACAAGTTGTGGAAGGATATCAGTTGGTTGAAAGGAAAAAGTAACTAAAGTTTCAAAAGTGCTCACTTTACCGTGAACGGCGTATAACAGCCAAGCACGTTAAGCCTGGTTCACATGAACGCTGATCACGCCGGACAGAGCGGAAAATCAGACCAGTCAATCAGAAGCCGTCCTCTGTTTCCATGCGGTCGCGCGGATAACCGAGGACGGCTTCTGATTGGTTGGTCTAGTTTCCCGCTATTTCTGTTCGGCGTGATCGGCATACTGTGCGTGACAGAAACGAGCGGCCCTGGAAGGTATGCGGACGAGCCGAGATGAGGAGGCGGCATGGTGTCTGGGCCGTCGATCGAGGACACTCTATCATGCAAATAAAAATCATTTACTCATATTTCTACACAATCACTATACATATGTCGTAAATAAAAAAAAATTTAATTAATGATTATTCAAAGACACCCTTAGGAATAGACTTAGTAATTTCTTGCGCTCAATAAACAGATTTTCCAGTCAAAGTAATTTGCTGTAAGTAATTTCATCCCTGAAAATCAGCTAAATGAATCGAATCGGCACGAACACATATAAATATGCATATTAAATATACATTGAGTATCTACTCACTAAATCCTTGACTGCCGGCCTGTAAACAGGAACATGAAATGGTGTCAAAGGCCTATAGTTTTATCTTCAGGCAATAAATTTAAGCTAAAAATTAACAATAAGAACCATAATAAACATTCACTCTCCATAGAAAATCTATTTGATTTCTTATGATTGGCAACAGTTTTGGAGTAGTTGGAAATTCTTCTCGCGCACGTAGAAATCGTGGACAGTGTTTCTAATAAAACAATCATCGATATCATCCACTTTCAAAGAAGTGTGTCTTTACAGCGGAGTAGATTTTTCCAGGCGTTGATAAAAATCTGTTGGTCAGTTTCAATTGCAATTTTATATTATTTCCGGATCTGTTTTATGGCGGTCACACCAACACCCGTGTAAATAAAAAGTCGCGCTACGAGTTGCTTGATTTACCAGTAATGATAGAACCTGTTGTTTTGCTTCTTCATCGCACTTCTCTATTGCAGTACTTATAATGTCGCGTTCCTCGCTGTAAATTACTTTCCTCTTTTTACTTGAAGCCATGGTCGGAAAAAAAAAAAAAAAAAAAAAAGTACAATCATGCAAACACGATTTGCTTATGTTCAGATGGGTCAGTGACAGATCTCACGTTTCAACAAAACCTCGGAAACGTTAGAACACGGGACCGATGTTTGCGCGCATGACTTTACTATTGTCTGGCGACAGGTGAACTACGGCTACTCGGACCGAGTTTCCCAGGAATTCTCCAGCCTCACCCCAGCTCCACCTCTCCCACCGCCAGGGACTATCGTTTCTGTCACGCACAGTACATGTGAACCAGGCACTATACGTGGGGTGGTTTTTCAAAGGTTTGATTCAAAAAGTGTGATGTTACCGCGAATAGACTACACCACATGTCCCCCCCCCCCCCCTCTACCACGGCTGGAGCATGAGCCACTCCGCCTGGCGCAGACGGTAGTAAACCATAGATGGGTGACCACGCACGCGAGAGGCCGGCGGCCCGCAAGTGTGCCAACTGAGATCTATCAGCTGGAGGTGTATACTGCTGGTCGCACGCCGCCCGTTGCCACACGCCAGTCCGGAAGGTTGCCTACACCGCAGGCATTACCGTCATCTACCCAGGACTGAGGATGAGGTAGACAGCTCTCGCTGTCTGCGCACAACCAATCTCCGTGTCCCAACCATACACTAAAGATGCGGTAGACCGGACCGCTCTCGCTGTCTGCGCACAACCAATCTCCGTGTCCCAACCATACACTAAAGATGAGGTAGACCGGACCGCTCTCGCTGTCTGCGCACAACCAATCTCCGTGTCCCAACCATACACTAAAGATGAGGTAGACCGCTTATTCGTCTTCTACGCATGTACCCAACATTCGCCTACCCCAAGGGAACACAACTGTCAAAGTCGGATGGTCACAGTGATAAACATGTTTGTTTATATCTTAATTTTGAAATGGCAAGCACTATTATATTATTAAAATACTTTTGCCAGTTTTAATTTAATCAAAAAGCATTACAAACTAGTTCGAGGAAGTATAGAAACATCTCAAAAGTACATTTTTATTAAACATGTTTCTAACCTTAAACGCAATCCTCGCCATTTTTGACAGCCGTATTGGCAGAAAAGTAGTTCCATGTTGGGACACGGAGATTGGTTGTGCGCAGCCAGCGAGATCGGTCTACCTCATATTTGGTCTATGGTCTCAACATTGAACCGCTTTTCTGCGAACACTTCTAGCGAAAACGGCATGGTTTGGATGTTAGGTTAGAAAACTGATTTTAATACAAATGCTTTGAGATGTATGTGTACTTCCTCTAACCATTTTGTAATACAGTTTGACTAAATTTTAATTGGTAAAAGTATTTTATTCATACAATAGTGCTTGTCGTTTAAAAATTCTATATAATAAGTAGACGATCTCTGTCTGTCTGTTCGCCTTTAATACCTCTAAGTCCCTTGAAACTCAACAGAAGTTCTTCAAATTTTGCAGAGCGAATCCTCGGGGTAAAATACAGGTCAAGTTCGAATTTCAGCAAGATCAGATTACGCAATCATTACCATTTACCCTAAAAACTCATTTTAAAATGACTTTTTCCCTATTAAAAGTTTTGTATTAATGCATTCAGAATATTACACAGAGATGTGAAGGTAATAGAATATCATTTTTTACTTTAAATGTCTCGCTTCAATGTTGAGTTAGTTAAGTGGGGCCGAGTGGCTCAGTGGCTAGAGCGATTCCAAGTGGGGCCTTAGTAGCTCATTGGATAGAGAGATTCCAAGTGGGGCCGCAGTGGCTCAGTGGATAGAGCGATTCCAACTAGAGCCTCAGTGGCTTAGTGGATAGAACTATATCAAGTGGGGTCACAGTGTCCAAGTGGATATATATATATATCAAATGGGGCCTTAGTAGCTCAGTGGATAGAGAAATACAAATGTGGGGGCTTAGTGACTCAGTGAATAGAGACATTCCAAGTGGGGCATTAGTGGCTCAGTGGATAGAACTATATCAAGAGGGGCCGCAGTGGCCAAGTGGATAGATATAAATATCAAATAGGGCCTTAGTAGCTCATTGGATAGAGAGATTCCAAGTGAGGCCTTAGTGGCTCAGTAGATAGAGAGATCTCAATTGGGGCCGCAGTGGTTCAATGGGTATAACTATGTTAAGTGGGGCCGCAGTGGCCAAGTGGATAGAGAATTATTAAATGGGACCGCAGTATCTTCAATGTCGAGTTAATTTCACATCATTTCATCATTACCTACATATATCTATGCAATATTTTTTTCAGTCTTTGTATGATAATCAAATTTTTAACATTGTAACTTTTCTAGCCCCGTGACAACACAATAAAAAATGTCACGGGCTGGGTCCCCTAGTTAATATACAAACAAACAAATTCATCATTGTTGACCATGTGACTTTTGGCAGTTATGTATGATTGAGGTAGTCAATGTTGGTTACATGCTCAGAAGACGAATACGCGGTCTACCTCATATTTAGTCTATGATTCTACCAGTCGCGGGGTAGAAACTATAGACTATAAAGATGAGGTAAACAGATCTCACTTGCTGCGCAAAACTAATATCCGTGTCCAAACGTTACACTGATTTTCTGCCAATGCGACTTTCAAAAACAGCGTGGATGTATTTGAGGTTAGAGCACTGTTTAGTGAACAAGTGCGTTGACATGCGTTTCTATACTTCTTCTAACCAATTTGTAATACAGTTAGATTAAATTCCAATTGGTGAATGTATTTTATTTATAAAAAGTGCCTGTGTTTTGAAAATTAAGACATAAACTAACACGTGCATCACCGTTGACCATGTGACTTTGACAGTTATGTTCCTTTGGGGTAGGTCAGTGTAGGGTAGCCTACACGCGCAGACGACGAATGAGCGATCTGCCTTATTTTTAGACTATGTTAGAAAATACAAGAGGTGACCGGGGAGCAGAAATAAAGCGGCGATGAAATGTAGGGGCGGTCGATCGAAATGAGGAAGGAATTAACCATAGCCTAAAGAGTAGTCTCTCATGGGAGCACCACAAGAAAACACTGTAGATTTAAATTCATGCTTTACTTATAGTTACTTAAATGTAGAGAAATAATATTAAATGGTGTAACGATTTCACGTTAGAATATTTGAACAGGAAGCAATGCGTGCGTTTAAATGCAGTCATTAACGATTCCAAAACCTGATTGTGCAAAGGGGCGCATTGTGCGCTACCAGGAGCGCCAAATTCCCTACAAGACTTTGCACCTCACCACCCCTTAGCCGAAAATGGATACGACGCCCCTGATTGTGATTACTGGTTCATCCATGAAGCTTGTACAACACAGTCACAGAGGCGTGCCGCCTCCTTTTGGTACCCGGGGCGGACTCCAGGTGTGTCGCACCCCCCCCCCCTCCCTCACGCAAATGTGCGTCATGGCCCCATCTCCAAAAACTCATTGCTTTCATTACCCTCCACAATTTCCAAATGCATAATTATACATGTAAATAAGAAATATTTATTTTTATAAACTTGTTTTAACCATTATGCTAGTTTACTATGGAATAAAATTTTAGTGTATGGTTTTGTAATAAATTGACAATATATTATACAAATAAAACACGAACAGACTGTATGAATAACTGAATCATCCCACCTTTTCTTATGATTTATGAAGAGTCATAAATCATATAAAGCTATAACTAGGGATAGAAAAATTTCGCGAGTTCAATTACCTGTAGGCTAGACTTCACAATCCTGTGTACACTCTAGACTAAGATGTTTGTTCATTGGCTGCTGCTCCAGAGAGTAGACAGTGTTATTACGTACCTGGCAGTATGACACTCACTACTTGTTTCCTTGCAAGAATGCTGTTGGCTCAGAGTCGTCTAGGGTGTGTGTAATGAACTGCGATCCAATTGCAAAGGTGATTTCACTGTACACGCGTTGGACATCTATCTTGTCCTCAAATTAATTCGCGAAATTTTCCTATCCCTAGCTGTAACATACTTGAGAATTCTGACGTGAATGCGTCTTTAAAATAAGACACACGGGGTAGCCAGGACGGAGAATGCGATGCAACATTTGCTGGGTGTTACATTCCGAAACTACAAGTTCGTGACTTGGGACGATTGAAAAAAAAAAAAACTGTCTCTTTCAATGGGGACTCGCGGAGACTGACAGGGGCCAAGATATCCGGTGAGTACCCACATCTAGCGACTGTGACGAGCTTGAGCGCTCATTTCGGTGCCACACGAATGATTTCTCTAGTCATGCCAATGTAAGCTATAAAATACAATGATTAGCTTCGTAACTTCCATTTCATCCCCACATCTATATATATATATATATATATATATAACCCACTAATGCAGGCGGATAGACTGTTCACGGTAAAATGAGCACTTTTGAAAGCCTTGCTTGAAATCTACTCGTAAGCTCGTAGCGTATTTTTCCACCTTATACAAAATTAACATTGGCATATGCCTCATCACTTTATTCATACGTCGGTCAAGTGAAAATGGGGAATTATTAGGAAAGTAAATATTTAACAAACATGCTCATTTTTACCCTCATTTTTACAATTCGATGCACTAAAAAACACAGGTAGCTAAAGAAATAATTTATGTTATCAAATATGTTTGCCTAACACTTTTTAGTGGACGATAAGATATGGAACTACTTTCCATCCATCGTTACCAACTTTATTGAGCGAATGTCACTCGGTGCACCCATATGCAGGCAGAGGCAGTGACGTTTTGCTAAGGTTCATTTCAAAAGTGCTCACTTTATCGTGAACAATCTATAGAAGTATTATCCAAACAGAAGTCGGTATCACTGAATCAAAAATTTCAAATACTTTCTTCTAGCTTTATTTATAAGTTGATAGCTATTTATTGCTGTTATAGATACTCTTGAGATTTTTTTCGTATTTGCCTAAAAATAGGCTTTTCTGGAAAAGTTTCCTTCGTGTTTTCCAAATGGATCTGACTAAACGGTTTTGTTAGGGCGTACTTGTAATGCTTGTAATTATTTTAAAAGGTTCGAGCCTTCATATACGAACGTTCGTTAAGCAAAAATCTTTGGAGGGTAGCTGGATACGTTCTCAAATTACTAGCTACATTTGACGTGCAGATAGTCCCGCTTTCGCAATACTGCTTCTCGGCTATAGTACCGCACCATTGCATTTCGATCCAGATGTGTGCTCTTCTGGGAATCATCTGCGTGGTTGTTTTATTATGATATTATCAGCAATGCAACACAGGCCGATGTTGTTCACTGGCTATAGTTCCTTCTGTTACCCGCATCATTGCATTTCGATCCAGATGTGTGCTCTTCTGGGAATCATCTGCGTGGTTGTTTTATTAAGATATTATCAGCAATGCAACACAGGCCGATGTTTTTACTGGCTATAGTTTATTATGTTACCCGCACCATTGCATTTCGATCCAGATGTGTGCTCTTCTGGGAATCACCTGCGTGATTGTTTTATTAAGATATTATCAGCAATGCAACACAGGCCGATGTTGTTCACTGGCTATAGTTCATTATGTTACCCGCATCATTGCATTTCGATCCAGATGTGTGCTCTTCTGGGAATCACCTGCGTGGTTGTTTTATTAAGATATTATCAGCAATACAACACAGGCCGATGTTATTCACTGGCTAATATTTGCATGGATCTTAGGTTACGCTTGCAGTGTTTAGTTCCAGTTTAAAGGTACGCCCTCTCCCCCCCCCCCCTCCCGGAAAGAATACATGAACACATTCATTCTGGCAGTCTCGTACGAAGCATCAGAAAATAATTGTAAGTTCTTTTATTATCTTCAGTGGTTTGTACTTTTATGTTGTAACTAGTCTTAAACCGTCCTGTGCAAATAAAACAGGTTTCCAGATGCAAACTGAAGCCCGCATGAAAAGGTTGCGCTTTATGGCCTGGGAGCGGAAGTAAATAAATAATAAAACCGCAGATGTGTTCTGCTTTTCGAAGCACGCAAGCATTCGCCGTGTGAAAATTACTGCCGCCAAAACCAATAAAACGGGGTCTTGTGCCAAAGGCATTGTTAGGACCGCACCTTCCGCCGTAAAAGTGTCGAACCACCTAGTAAAAATTCCGTTCTGCAGCCAGCGTGTCTTGTGGTCGTATAATATACCCAGAGGCCAGTCACTATATAGGTTTTCCGCTGCTTTTATCGAGCACTAACAATACCGTTTGTACCAACATCGAAAAGTCGTTCGATTGCAAAATAATTTATTCATCGGATTGGCGATCAAGCGGAGTTGTCCTTTCTTACGTTTAAGATCGAATCATCTTTAATCGCACACACGTTAACCATTAAGCAAACAATTTAATAATTTTTTTCAATTGCCTATGTTGTAATTATTCCGTATAAAGTTGGCGTTCTTGACCAAGTTGTTTGCAAGCTTCGTACGTGAATTGAATTGAATTCCAATTTTGAAATGGGGAAAATTAAAAAAGAAATGTGTAACAAGATGTTGGGTTCTTCACTGTGAAAATTCGAAGCCAAAACACACTTGTGAAATACTTCACCTTTCCCAGCAAATCCAGAAAGGTAAGTTTCTAAACCAATTTTGTTTGTTTTGACTAGTATCTCGGTTTGGGCTGTTTATCTGGTTATGAACTTTCAATTATCTCGTATAATAATCCATAATTTGCTTAAATATTTGTCTCTTTTATTCAAATACGAAATTTAACTGTTAAAACAAACAGAATTGTTTTTGAAACTTAATTTTTTGGATTGCTGGTGATCTATGCTAAAGATACCGCCCTGCAGAGCAAACAAAAAAAATACAAACCAATTTAATTATATCAATTTGGTAATAATTAATGCCAATAAAAATCCTTACAATATCCTCTAAAATTATATTTTATCAATCCTAATGTTATAAAATAGCCACAAAAAAAAAATAATAATTCACATTAAAGGCTGTTCACGATAAAGTGAGCACTTTTGAAATCAACGTCAGAAAAAAGTCACTGCTACTAACGCCATATATTTTAACGGGCGCACTGAGTGACATGCGCCCAGTAAAGTTGGTAACGATTAATGGAAAATAGTTCCATATCTTAACGTCGTATAAAAAGTGTCAGTTAACCCATTCGTGATAGCTTAAATTATTTCTTTCGCTTTCTGTTTTTTTTTTTTTAAAGCATCGTAGTATAAAATTGACCAGATTTGTAAAACATTTTATTTTCCAATAATTTCACAGATTCACCTGACCGACGCATGAATAAAGTGATAAGGTGGGAAAATACACAACTGACATACAAGTAGATCTTAAGCAGGGCTTTCAAAAGTGCTAATTTTACCGTGAACAGACTATACTAAGATGGGAACATGAGATATTCGCAACAGGCAAGAGAAATACTGGAAAGTCGCAATCGAAGCAGGAAGAAATCCATTGTTGTGGAGGTGTGAGTGCTGAGAACATCCAAGAAGTCTCTGAAGATGTCTGAAGAAACGATTGGTGGAACTAAGAAAATCTGAGATAACGGTGCTGACTGCATGAAAAAGGATCTGCAATTGAAATCATTTTGTCCTGTTTTTGTCAGCGAGCCCTCTCATGCTGATATGGAGAAAAGGTATGGCACCTGCGCAAGGTTGTTGTATATGTATCGTGAAGACATTACGACGTATGTCTACGGACAGGATGATTTAGCGGGTTCATTGACTCGTACACTGTTAAAATGCTTTCTCTGCTGCAATACACAATTTGTTACCACAAAGTAAGATATGTTTAAATATGAACTACTGCAGAGTAGCCTTGCCACAAACATATTTCTTGGTTGATCTATATAGTGATGACTATATTATCTTAACAGTAGTACATCAGACGCTTTTGTGGTAATGTCAGTTACGGGATAAAGAAAATTTGTGCTTTGAGAGACAAATGTAATTTGTAAATACGAGAGAAGTAACAAATATTTCGAAATAATACTCACAAAAAAAGTAGAGCCTCTCGGAGAATTGAACCCGCACACCTTTTGTTACTTACCGAACGCCCTGTATCACACTATCACTTCGTCTTCTTGAGTTATAATTACTTTTGGTAGGTATGCAGTACGAGGTAGTAACAAGGGCTAGAATACAATGCCACCTCTTGCAAAGAATTGAGAATAGTGACGTGGAGAATCACCGAACTTCAGAATGACATTAAAGGTCTCTAAAGGAGGACTATAAATTTGCTCAGCTGTAGTTTCGAAACAGCAGAATTTACTGATTGGTTTACGAACTCTTGCGTTGGGATTACAGTTACGCACTGAAAACTGCAATGTAGCACAGAAAACTTTTAAACTGTTACCTTCGGTACAAAGTAATATTTATTTACTGTGAACAAAAGCAGCTCAAATAATGTTTATTTCTTTGCTATAAAGAAAGGTAGTCTTATATTACCATAAAACAAATAATTGGAGTTGGCTGTGTTGGGGACCCGGTCTTTTGTTTTGCGTGAATACGTCTACGTTGACCCTCTCGGACGCCTTGATGTTTTGTTTACTTTCCCGGCATCGCTTCACTCGATCATATGCGGTTTTATGAGTACTCACTTTGCCGTGAACAGCCTATACTTGAATGTTAAGGCTCGGCCTCACCCGCCATGTTGAATTTTCCATTTATATGTCATAACATCCTTTTCAATGAAATAACCAAATATTTGTTACTATAGCATTATCACAATTGACAATCCCCTTCAAATTTACTCATCAAACTTCATCCACAGGTGATATGGTAGTTGTAAAATGGCATTAATCTGTTCATAATTCTCGAAAATACGGCATGACTTATTAACCAATTTTCGCAATTTATGTTTGTACTTCAGCGTAACGTATATTACCATGACAGTATAGTAGCAATTTCGTAATAAGTGTCGGTATACAACTGAAATTAGCTGGAACCAATAATTCAACATGGCGTGTGAAGTCGAGCCTTAATACAGGCATAAAACGGTTGTGATACACAGCATTATTAGGAAACCACCGAACACGTCATGTATGGTGTGATTGTTCAAAGGTTTTTGATTCAGAGAGTGTGAAGAAAGCGCGAGTAGGCTGTAGGGAGGGTGTGTTCGGCTGAGCGGGCGAGCTGCCCAAGGGCAGTAGGACGGAGTGAGTAAGATAGCTGCGGTTTCCCAGTGCAGTGTACCGCTGTGCCGAGGCCGGCAGGCTGGGCTTTGTCTGGCGGGTAAGGCGTGAGGCCGCGTGACGTCGCGCGCGCGGAAACCGCGAAACCCACGGCCGCCTGCCTGCCTGCCTGCGCGTCAGTCGATGCGCAGATCTCGCGCCAGTAAAGGCCGAACCGCTGCTTTGTTTCCGCTACTTCCGCGCTCGGCGCCGCGCCGTTCACGATACAGAGAGCTCTTTTGAAATCAACCTTGAAAAAAAAAGTAATTCACACTGCCTGCATACATTAAAACGGGCGAACTGGGTGACATGCGCCCGGTAAAGATGGTAACGGTGGATGGAAAGTAGTTCCATATTTTAACGTCATATAGAAAGTGTTAGGTAACCTTCTGTGATAACTAAAATGATTTCTTTCGTTTTCTGGTTTTTTTGATGCATCAAAGTTTAAAAATTAGCAGATTTGTAAAATATTTACTTTTCTAAAATTTCCACAATAACACTTAACTGACGCATGAATAAACTCATTAGGCCCGTGCAATGTTAATTTTACATAAGGCGGAAGAATACATAAATTGCATGCAAGTATATCCTAAGCAGGGCTTTCAAAAGTGCTCATTTTACGGTGAACAGCCTATACATAGGATTTTGCAAAATTGCGTGTCGATACTTCGGGGAAACATTCTTCACATCTGGAGGAAGAAAAAATGTCATATGAACATAGATCCGCAAACGCTTCGTTTCTTTACTACAGCCCGTAGTACATAACGTACAGTATACGGCCCGTGGGCTGGATCACGTTACTGTGGAATGCCAACGCAGCGTTCGTTTGCGTGATACACGACACCTCACACTACGACACTACACCTAGAACAGCAGAAACTACACAGGAATTAGTTACACATGTGTGAAGGCTTATCGTCGGCCCCAAAGGCAATGTTCAAAATGCCCTCCATCAGCACGAACACATGCATCAACACGCCATTGCATGGACACCCGGATACTTTGATGAATCCCTGGAAAATTCCTGATTATTTCGCAACCCCTCACAATACGGTTACAGAGGGTGCCCACATCGTCCCCTGAGGTCGCATACACAAGTGCCTTTACATGTCCCCATAAATAAAAGTCTAGTGGCTTCAAATCATAGCTCCTCGGGGGCTGGTATGGGGCTGCCAATTACTGCTGCGATGGCATTCCACAGTACCATGATCCAGCCCACGGGCCATGCACTGAACGTTATGTATTACGGCGGCAGTAAAGATACGAAGTGTTTGCGGACCTATGCTCATATAACATTTTTTCATCCTCCAGATGTGAGGAATGTTTCCCCGAATTACTGACGCGCAATTTTGCAACATTCTGTATAGTCAATTCACGGTTACTTACAAATTTTTCCGAGACCGCTGAGGTGTAGTGGTTAGATTAGTCGCCTCCCACCTAGGCGAACCGGGTTCGATTCCCGGCGGGGTCGCTCCCGGATTTTCGCTGGTCGGCGGGTTTTCTCGGGGATCTCCCGTTTCCCCTGCCGTCGCATTCCGGTGCTGCCCCATACCTAGTTTCACCCTCATCGAGTCGCAAGATCTCGGTGTTAAGAGCCGCCCAAATCTCTTCTCTCACTCACTCCAAGTGGTCTGGTTTTCATCATCCAGGATACTTCTCCGTCTCATGAAAACAAAGCGTGAATGAAAAAATTACACCCTAGGGACAACGCACACAGGTTCATAACATTTTGCATAAGAATTGTTTCTTACGAAGTATTGCCAAAACACCTATTTTCTCTTTTTTTCATCCATACTAATTTTAAATTAAGTATTATAAATTTTTGATTAAATAAAAGTAACGGTTCACTTTTACCCAAAAATTAAATACAGTGGCCGGCAGTCACCTGGGCGCGTCTCAGCGCGGTGTAGCGGGGTCGCCGGAGAAAGAGGAAAAACGTGGGAGTAAACCGTAAATCGGACACCCCTCAAGACTAGGGAGCTCACGCGCCCAGATACCTGCCGGCCACTATACTTATAGGCCATTCACGCTATAATGAGCATTTTTGAAAGCCCTGCTTAAGATATACCTACGCTCGTTGTGCATTTTACCGCCTTATGTAAAATTAACGTTGCCGTGGATCTGTTCACATTAAGGACTGTTCACGATAAAGTGAGCACTTATGAAATGAACCTTAGAAAAATGTCACTGTCCCTGAACGCATATATTTTAACGGGCGCACTGAGTGACATTTGTGCAGTAAAGTTGGTAACGATGGATGGAAAATAGTTCCATATCTTAACGTAAAATTAAAAGTGTTAGGTAACCATTTGTGATAACTTAAATTATTTCTTTCCCTTTCTATTTTTTTTTAATGCCTCGAAGTGTGAAAATCAGCCGATTTGTACAATATTTACTTTCATAAAAATTAGGCAATTTTACTTGACCGACGCATGAATAAAGTGATGAGGCCCATGGCAATGTTAATTTCACACAAGGCGGAAGAATAAACAACGCAGATCTTAAGCAAGGCTTTCAAAAGTGCTCATTTTACTGTGAGCAGCCTATATTAATGTGTCAGTCAAGTAAAACTGTGAAATTATTGGAAAAGAAAATATTTTACACATATGGTAAATTTTTTACTTCTATCCATTAAAAAAAATAGAAAAAGAAAGAAATATTGTAAGTTATCACGAATGGTTACCTAATACATTTTATTCGACGTTAAGATATGAAACTACTTTCCTTCCATCGTTACCAACTTTACTGGGCGAATGTCACTCAGTGCGCCCGTTAAAATATATGAAGTTAGGAGCAGTGACATTTTTCTGAGGTTGATTTCAAAAGTGCTCACTTCATCGTGACCAGCCTTTATGTTAGCAAAAGTATAATAATCTTGTGATACGTGACATATTTAGGAAACAACCAGAAAAAATTGAACGCATAGCGTGTGCATAATCACATGTCAAAATCGCAATTTTGCTGTTTTAGAAATGCACAAATAATGAATAATAACTTACGTACAGAAACTGTAAGAACATGCCAACAGCTACCACAGAACGTCAATAAAATTGCACACGTAAATGTTTTTGCAAATGAAATATTTGTTGAAAATAAGTAAATGGTAGTTTATTTTTGTAAAAATCCCGTTTGCTAAGTAAGCATTACTTAAAATGAATTAAGACGAGATTTTCTAGTAGTCCTTGTCTAATTTTTCTGCAAATAGTACATTAACAAAACCATAATATTTTGACTTTAACGTATATTATGCAAAACGCAATTTCACAAATTGCGTTTTTCAATTATTCTTAAACAATTTTTACAAGGGATTTTCGTAACTTCACGAAAATGTTTTCTAACAATGTGATCACATGTCCTTGTCATGAGAGAGAGAGAGAGAGAGAGAGAGAGAGAGAGAGAGAGAGAGAGAGAGAGAGAGAGAGAGTGAGAGTGTGTGTGTGTTAAAAGGGGTCGGGGAGGAGAACTTTCTGTTTATTTTTTATAGGTGCTTCACTGTGTATACATGAGATTTAAAAATATATATATTATTTTTGTACGTCAAAGTGTAAGCGGGGTGAATTTCCTCGATGCAACAGGAACGCTTACTTCCTATTTACAGCGGCGGAGGACGAAGGGCGAATCGTGTAACCTCGGTAATGTTTGACCCCGAAACCGGAAGCTATCGGGAGTATGGAGCGGTTCCGCGTTTCAAATGTAAGGAGCTCAGTATCGTTTGACATTCGTTACGGATTGTGCCTCCGAATATTGATGACCGTGTTCACCAGAAAAGTCGTTTTATATCTGTAAGAAATGCCGTTGTAGACGGCATATTTTTTTTTTTTCTCAACAACCTGTCAAGATCTAAATTTTAAAGTTTCTGGGACGTACTTATGTCTCGCAAAAACTAACTAACTCACACACACACACACACATGTGTGTGTATGTGTATATATATATATATATATATATATATATATATATATATATATATATATATATATATATATATATATATATATATATATATATATATATATATATATATATATATTGAATTTGGCCATCTATGAACCGCAAAGAACTCAAGACTTTTAGTTCGTCTTCTTCTTTCTTCCCAGAACTACCTCATATTTCTCCAACTGCTCGTCTCTGTTCTTCAGCCCATACTCTCTTGGCGCTTTGTTTCGGTCGGTCCTCCGGAAACCTTGCGTTGTCCATCAGTCGCCTGATGTTCTACCTGCTGTTGAACATTTCTTCCGTTATCCCAACTTTCTCTGCCCATTTCCTGGCCTCTACCATCCATCCTGTTGTGCATTTCAATTTTGCGATGTAGTTGAATATTTTCGTGGTGAGTCTACTCTCATTCATTCTTTTGAGGTGTCCAAAAAATTTCAGTCTCCTTTTTCTCATCGTGTCCGTGATTTTTTCGGTATTTCTGTATATATCTTCGTTTTCCCTCTTGATACACACATGTCTGTGTTTTTGAGTGGTCCCAAAATCTTTCTCAAGATTTTCCTCTCTCTTACTTCCAATTCTCGCTTTTATATAACACACTTATATAAATGAGATGATACAATTCTCATTGAAATATGTCACCGTGAATTATTTCTAGTAATATTTAAAATCCCGCTATGAAATATTTTTGCCATTAAAAAAAATGCTGCTTCAGAGTGGGAAGGACCCCCCTCCACCTCCCCTCCCACGAGGTGAAGAAGCGAGGGTGCGATACGGGTGACAGTTACACGCACGCCTAGCGCCTCATCGCTCCTACGCGCAAGGCGTGCAGTGTTTCCGCCGTGACGTTGTACTGCGCAAATTATATCTGTAACATAAGGGATGAAAGCACACAGATTAAACTATGCCCGTATCTCTGTACTTTTCTCTTACCGCTGAAGGGAACTGAATATGCAAGCTTTAAAAACGTGATATTTGACCAGTTTCTCGAAAACTTTTTCACCAATAATACGCTTAATATGACAAAAGCAAAAAAAATGGGAGCATAGATATTTGTTTTCTTTTTTTCTGACAAAAAGTCGTGCTTGCATAACATTTCTTTACCGATATACGCGTATTCGCGCAAACAACTATTTCACATAAAACGTGGATGTCCATCCCACTATAAAAGAAAGACATTTCTGAACAATTTCTTTTGTAGCAGTCAATGGTATTTTTAAAATAAGTTTTGTTAAGCATACCTTAAAATAAATTAAGACATTACCTTTCAGTCGTCGCCCTTGTTAAGATTCCTATAAAAGATTTCTTTCATTTTATTTGCACGTTCCAAAAAAAAAAATGGTGACTTTGACATGCCATGATGCGGAAACTATGGGATAAATATAGTTTTATGCTTTGAAAGAGTATTTGTAAGTATAGGCTGTTCACGATAAAGTGAGCACTTTTTAAGGCCTTCCCAACAGGCTTTAACCGCAAATAAATATATCTTACTACAGCCGCAGTCATTAAATGTTGGTGGCGGTGAAATGTATACACTGTTTTTATTGGTCACGTTGCAATGTTTATATTAAAAAGCAGCAGGAAGATTGAAATTGACTGTAAGGAAACATTGCCTTAAAAAGTGCTCATTTTACCGTGAACGGCCTATAACAAATAACCCTACTTTCTCCAGCCCTAATCCAGTCAGTGGGATATGCATTTATCCTCCGCGACTGTCGCGCAGATTTTCCCAGTGCCCTCTTCGCTTTGGGCTGGTTTGCTGTGGCGTTCCAGCTACACCATTCCTCTTCCAGGGCGTGGCCATGGCTGCAATTGTGGCCACTCCACCAGATATCCCTGCTGTAGCCGTGACGCATGCGCCCCTTTCTTAACCTGCTAAACCCGGCCTAAGGCGTACAAGGTTTGGCCTGAGACGCATCCCATTCTTCAACCGTCTTAAGCTGAACTCGCAACCATCCGTTTAATACGTCAGTCGCCCGTCCGTCCGTCCGTCGGTCACGTGATCTTCAACCAGTCACAAGGCAACTTTTTTTTTTCTATTCGTCAACCCGTCAAATATATCTCAAGCTTTAACTTTGGACGGACGGACGCCTTGTAATATCGTTCTTTGAACGCAGCTGTCGGAAAGCAGTCACGTGTTTATTTGTCTGAATATTTTTATTTTTAAATACACAAGGCAGTGGAGTTGTTTGCATTCTTACCTTTCACCTTTGAATTGGACTGAAGACGACTTGTAGATTTTCGGAGGAAAACCTGATAAATTACGCTAGGTAAAGAGAATATATTTATGACATTTATTAAAAATATTTCTCTCTGCACGAGAAAAAGGCCGCGTTGTTGGTTGGTAACACTGAACATTTTCTTGCCAGGCGGATCGACGGATGACGAACTGTTGTGAGTCGCTTTCAATTGACGGACGAAAAAACCGACGGATGGCTGACTGAAGGACTGGCGACGGATGGTTGTGAGCCAAGCATTAGCTACTATAGGCTGTTCACGGTAAAGTGAACACTTTTTAAGGCCCCTCTCAATTTTTCCTTTCATCCTATATCCATCTTCCTGCTGCTTTTTAATATAAACTTTGCTTTGTGACGAATATACACAGTGTATACAATTCACCACCGTCAAAATTGAATGCCTAATGCTGCAATAACACATATTTATTAGTGGTTAAAGGTTCTTGGGAGGGCCTTAAAAAGTGCTAACTTTACCGTCAACAGCCTATAACATGCATGCCGGAGAGCTCGCAAAACTGCGAAGGAGCTCGCGCTGGCGTAGCGGGATTTTGGAGCTCAATCGCCAATTAAAAAAAAAAAAGTTTGGTGAATAGGCAGCACCCTTAACAGTGCTGCCTGGTTCGTCTACTATACCCACTGGTTTTTGCGGGTTGCATTGCAGGCCATCTTCATGCACTACACAACTTAATCTAAGCGTTCTCGTATTACGGAGCGGCCTACGAGCATGTGGGTAGGGGGCAAGGGGAAGATAAGTAGTGAATGCGTTCTAGTAGCACAGCAGGTAAAGGACTTTGTCTAATGACTTGTAAAAAAAAGTTGAAATTCAAGATGCTTAACCTTTGCGCCTCCTCGCTGAGTTATGGCCACGTGTTACTGAGCTGTGTTTGGGTGTATAGTCCATTCCCGATTGGAAGCGACTTATGAAAATCAACCGTTGAAAAAACACTCCCGGCATAACATGTCAACCTGTTTTTTCAATAACCTTTATTCCACAAATATATAACACTGTGGTTAACTTTAGAGTACTGTATTATTGAATAAATGAAACTTTGCCTTAATATCTTCTATAACTTGTAATATTTATTTCTTTTTAAATATGAATTAACAACAGCGAGAGCAGCGACGTGTTTGCAAGGGCCGGTAAGAAATAGTTCACAGTTAAAATATTATTTTAACCTCGTTTTTTAGTATACTATTTGTAAATTATACGGTGCCTATTGAAATATTTAAATATTTAGGTAGCCCCGACGGCAACATACCTCATTTTTACAGTTTAAAATAACAGCAGAAAATATCGTGAGTAGGTCGTAATGGTACGGTGTTGTTTTATCGAGAGAGAGAGAGAGAGAGAGAGAGAGAGAGAGAGAGAGAGAGAGAGAGAGAGAGAGAGAGAGCAACTCTGAAGCAACTGTCTGCTGAGCGAGGCTTGGCTCTCTCTCCCTGTCTTTGTCTCTTTCACACTCGGGAGGTTTCACTTCGCTAGTACGTGGTCAATTGTACCTGTTTTCAATTGTCGCATATTTCATACTTATTATAGCAAAATAATGATTTTTGAATTTGTAATTTACAACTTAAAAGAGATTTTAATGTTCGAATACTTATTATAAAATATTTAGATACGATGGCAGTGCAGAAACAAAGTGAAGTTGGTAGACGTGGCGAGTCATGACATGGCGGGTTGTTGTTTTATCAAACGAAGTGTAAATTATACTTACTACGAAAAATACTTCAAATTACCACATCACGTTTGGAGACGTTGTGTTTTTTAAACCTACCTGAGCAAGTTACGAGGTTGTGATACATCTGTTTTTCCGCGGCAGTAATAAATATACTGTTACGGTGTGTTTCGTTAACCGCTGCGTGTGAAATAGCGTGGCGTGGCTGCGTGGTGATAGTTACGCTGGATCTGTGTGTGTGCGTGATTTCAAATATTTGATATGAACTATATATACGCTGTAAATGTGAACTGTTTTTATGTAGAAATTATTTATTTACATTCACGTCTGTTTAATTATCACAACGCAGTACCTTTGCCCTGGTGGGTGTTTGAAACATAGTCGTGTAACATGATTTACCAAAAATCCCAACAAAATAACCAAGCTCAGCCCCAATAAATTTCAATAAACCTAATACACACACAGTAAGTAGCAATACATATAAATATGAGTGGAATAAAAGTTACGGTAGGCTTATTTGAGTGCATGTTCACTGCTATATTTTAAGTTTCTATAACAAAAAATGAGCGACACGAGTTGCGTGCTTGATTTTAATGTCGCATTTTCGCTGGACTGGCTATTCCTTCGTTATTCGAACTGAGGCCGTCCTTTTAAAGAAATAACCCAACACATATCAATTACAAAAAGTTAAATACTACAGTTCATTACCCCGCAGTTGTAACAGTGTTTAACACAGTCGCGGGAAAATATTAACGTGCATTACGTATAATGTGCTATGTCGTGGAGAACAAATATGTTAATGTAACGTAACCGTAAGAACTATCGTTAATTCAAGCATATTTAAAACGTCGTAAAGCTGACCTAAATAATGTTATAGGCCTAAACTGTGAACATTCGTACGAAATTGTTTTTGAAATAGACCTAAGACAGAATTCTTCGAAATGCTGTAAACAGTATAGACCTAAGACAGAATTCTTTGAAAAACTGTAAACAGTAAACAACACATTTGACAGGTATAAAAGCAGAAGTCACATTCCAATGTTTATTTTTAGGTGTAGCAAAAGTATACGAACACATGTACACACACAATGGCATGTAAACATTGATTTTGACAGATGCTACATGGTAGTCACATGGCAATGTTTGATTACATTTTCGGAATGATACGAAACGGGCCTGCAAGTAGATATTTAGCAGGGCTCCGAGAAAGTTCGCTTCCAATGGGGAATGGACTATAGATTCGTGCATTGGCGATCTTTTAGACCCAGAGATTAATTGTATAACATCAAAACAAAGTTTGTTCAAGTACAAACTAACCTAGCGTCGAGACTGTTTCGAAAACCGCAAGACATCTCATTTGCCACCATCTCCTCTCTCTCTCTCTCTCTCTCTCTCTCTCTCTCTCTCTCTCTCTCTCTCTCTCTCTCTCTCTCTCTCTCTCTCTCTCTCCCCCTCTCTCTCCCCGTCACAGCAAATAATGTATAATATATATGTAAACATAGAACAATTTTTCAACCCATGAACATCAGTAAACCGTATATTTCAATTGTAAATAAATATTATATATGCCGGCAATAAATGTTCACGTTGCATAGAAATGGGGTATAAACACCAAGCGTCTTCACCAGTGTGAATGTAATTGTGGTAGAATTGCCTACAAAAATAAATTAATTAACACTCATCTTTTTGCAATAAACTTCAGTTTACATGCTGTAATTCATATGCGATTTTCCTTCGTAAATGGATACTTTGTTCGCATCCACAGTGTTGGCGACATCGGTTCGTTGTGACTGGGAATAGGCATTGTTCTATCTAAAGAAAAAACTTAACTTTGTTTAAGAAATACGCATTTTAATAATTATTTTCATATACGTTTGGGCTACAATTAAGAGCACTTCAATAGCACCTTCGATTTCAGAAATATTTGCGGCGTGAGTTCTAAGTGAGTCGCCCGTCATATGATTTAAAATAACCAATTTTAATTATACTTTTTTTTTTTTTTGCTGACAGTATCTATTACAAGCTTCAAACCAGCATCTACAATTCCTGTTTAGTCACGTGTTTTGTATGAGAGTACCACACGAGTATGAGGCTTTTATATCATTTCAAAAAGCAATGAACCATTTTCCAACCAAATATTGTTATACTTGTAATGCTTTACTAAGTCTTGTAGGTACACGCTTAGAAAGCCAAAAGAAGTAGACTGACAATGTTAAATTACTGAAAAAGGAAATACCAAATAGTTCAAATGCATACAGGAGATGGTGATGGATATATTTATACTAGTTCCTCGAAGTTAATATCACATTCCATTAATAAATGTATAAGAGCTAAATGAATGGAACAGAAAATGTTTAAGACAAATTTGAAAACGGAGTGCAAGGACTAGTGATATGTCTTCTATCCCCTCTCCTATCTCAAAACATCTCTCAGCTTCCAGCTGGTACACCTAGTTTACTCAGACGATGCTTTAGCGATTATACATAACTCATTAATGTGCCGTAGAAAATAATTCTTTATGGGAAAAAAATGAAAACAAATTTTGAATCTGTGCGTTGATGATATTAGCCTAGTATGTTATCAAAAAAGTTGTATGAACAATGTTGAAGGTTAAACTATGTCATATTTTTTTTATTGAAATATTGTCAAATTGTAGAGCATGTTAATAATAAATATGGTATAAAATAATTAAATCTCCAAGTTTCAATTTTACCATAGTATACTGAGGAAAAAATTCGTGAAATTATCACATTCTTCAGCAGGAAACAGAATACATAATTTAAAAAGACAAATCAACTGAAGCTTTTTTCCTCCAAAATTTTAATGTAACTAAATTTGAAGTCATCTTTGAAGTTAAGTATCAACTGCATTGCACAGACAATGAAGTTATTTAAAATCCTACTGCATAAGAACATGTAATGATGTGCGCAATATTATAAATTTTAAATATATCATCAAATGCGTCGTTACAGAGAATATAAATTAAAACTACATCTACAGTTGATGAGGCAATGAGTATAAGTAAGTGATAGCCTTTTCAAATATATCAACCCTTTCAGTTACAGTGGTAAAATATATAGGACGTTTCCCAAGTAACTGGTTTTATTTATCAGCTCTGCACTTAGTAGCCAGAATGTATGAAGCAAATGAAAAAAATTGAGTGTTTTTAAATAGTTATCTGATACTAGGAATATTGAAATTGATCATTCAACATTTCGCTTGAAGGTACTGAAATGTCTTATTAATGTTATCATTGTAGCTAGGAGATTATTATATTGTTGAAATTTTTTTATTCATTCATTTGCGCGTATTATGTTCTTTTAATACAAGCATTATTACGTTTGTTCAGTTTTGTATTCATTTCATATAACTGTCGTTACTAATGGGTATGATTGGAGGTTGGCAGCTCTGGACTATTACAAACGACGGCTACCAAGAACCTTACGCACAGAACGTAATTTCGATACTGTAATAATCACGAACAAAATATTCTTCTGTTTCAATACGTAGATCGATGGCTTCAGCTGTGATTGAAACGGTTTTAAAAGATTTGTCATTAGCCAAACACGCCTACTGATTAATTAAACAATGCGGCACCAGCTTAGTTATTATTCTTTTCTTCTTTTGTTTCTTGGAGATAGCCTTAGCCTGTGATTCGAGGATATGTTAGGGTTCTCTTATAATCCGACCACGAGCTCGACGAGAATTTACAGTTTCTGGAAGGAGACACTCCGTGTAGAATACTGTCAGTTTCGGAAGCATAATTTACGGTTTCTGGAAGGAGACACTCCGTGTAGAATACTGTCAGTTTCGGAAGCATAATTTACGGTTTCTGGAAGGAGACACTCCGTGTAGAATACTGTCAGTTTCGGAAGCATAATTTACCGTTTCCGGAAGGAGACACTCCGTGTAGAATACTGTCAGTTTCGGAAGCATAATTTACAGTTTCTGGAAGGAGACACTCCGTGTAGAATGCTGTCAGTTTCGGAAGCATAATTTACAGTTTCTGGAAGGAGACACTCCGTGTAGAATACTGTCAGTTTCGGAAGCATAATTTACAGTTTCTGGAAGGAGACACTCCGTGTAGAATACTGTCAGTTTCGGAAGCATAATTTACAGTTTCTGGAAGGAGACACTCCGTGTAGAATACTGTCAGTTTCGGAAGCATAATTTACAGTTTCTGGAAGGAGACACTCCGTGTAGAATACTGTCAGTTTCGGAAGCATAATTTACAGTTTCTGGAAGGAGACACTCCGTGTAGAATACTGTCAGTTTCGGAAGCATAATTTACAGTTTCTGGAAGGAGACACTCCGTGTAGAATACTGTCAGTTTCGGAAGCATAATTTACAGTTTCTGGAAGGAGACACTCCGTGTAGAATACTGTCAGTTTCGGAAGCATAATTTACAGTTTCTGGAAGGAGACACTCCATGTAGAATACTGTCAGTTTCGGAAGCATAATTTCTTGCCACTATCCTTCCTTCTATTCACTTTGTCGATCAACAAACCTAGGCACACACGATATGTTTTCATAAATATTATTGTTTACTGACATTTTCCTACAAGGAATTTTTTAGATAATATTATTGAGACGTAACCAACTATTACAAAATTTGAATAATTTATGGCTATAATCATGGGTCTCTCTGGCATGTCAATTTCGGGGTAGACGTGGACATGATTGGTGATGATAAGGGGGAAAAAAAAGAAACCAAATAATTATAACAAACACATTTAATTTTTAAATATGTTGAGTGTTGAGGTAATACCACAACTTGAAAAATTTTACTTCAGATTACGTAAGATTTCGTAACACGATGTTTTTTCCTACACAAACTACAAATCAAATCAATTTTCTATGTATTAAGTACTAATTGTACCAAACATTGTTTCTCGGCGAATATTTCCTGATATAAACTCGACTATAATCCTCAAGTACATTGCCAGTCTATAACTGCCTGGTTATAAAATTCGCTATACATGGCAAAAAAAAAAAAAAAAAAAAAAAAAAGCAATTAAACGAACTCTTATGCAGTAATTTTCTGGGGAAAAAAATTGTGTTTGGTAGAATATCCATTTTTTTTGTGAAATTTTATTAAGTCTTCGAAAAAAGTAATGTTAATTTCTTTACTTTTAATTATTAATATTATCTAAAACAAATGGACCATGGCCGATTTCCTATTACAATTTTATAAAATGGCATGGCATATAGGATTAATATTATATATATATTTATATATATATGCCCGAAGCCACACAGTGGTGAACTGGTCAGACCAATCACCACCTATAATGGCCACCCGGATTTAAATCCAAAGGGGGGTCACGCCATATTTTAGTATGTGGGAAATGTGGCAAACGTTTACGTAGGGTTTTTTTTAGGGGTAGTCTATTCACTTTTTCCTTCCCAAGGCATTCCGTTGTTATTTCATCGCTTCGTCATCACATTCCGTTCATTATTCTCCCTCCTCTTGGCAATAGCCACCTCAAATCACGTTCGTTGGACCTGCCTCAATTGGGAACAAATTAAGGATACTATATATATAGCGTATGCTTTAAAATTCGCTATTAATACAACTGAATTGTCTTTATATAATCGAATTACACTTAGCAGCATTTAGCCATACTCATAAAATGAGGATAAATGAATAAGTTATTTATTTATTTTTTAATTTTTGTCCTACCTTTCTGTGTCCATACAGCAAAGTAACATACTTCTCGTTCTGTTATGTTAAGTTGACCTTGAACGTGGTAGAAATATGAATGTTCTTCTTTCAACCTCAGCGTGTTATTTTCTTTACGTAGAAATTTAAACTTTCGTGCAGTGAAAGCCTCTTCTGAAGACATCTTTTGATGAGGAAGGAAATTTTATATCCACGATTGCACTTTATTCTATGACGCTATCAGAGGTTGCTTCAAAATAAGGGTACTCTTTGTGAATAAAGAAACCTCACTTTTCAATTTTTTCCCCAAGTATTCCACTGACTGAAAGCAATGCAGTTGCCTCCATTTCTATACCCCATATTGTATGTGCATTTCCAGAGAATGTCCGATAGCGAATATATTCTACTACAGAAGCACAAGAAGTCGTGTTTCGCATTTTACATGTTTTACCGAAACATGACGCAGTGATACATTTTCGTCTTTGCTCTCTCCATTCTTGTGAAATAGTTTGGTCTTTCGTGTTACTTTGTATTGCCCTTCTTTCATCAGTACACTCTTCGTGTAAAGATCTTCTTTTAGGGCAGCAAGCTTGTCATTAAGGGTGTCTGGTGAAGGCTCGGCTGCATGTGGTCCTTAATGCTCATCTGGGCATGTGCTACTATACTTCAGTGATCTTTTTGCAACTGACTTCTTTCGGTGTTGGGGTAAGTTAGTGCTAGACCTGTTCTGAGCCTTTTTTTTATATTTTTTATTTATTAATACTCCAGGACTCCTATTAGTCAATGTTGAGTTGTGCGCCATAACTGCACACTAACTTCTTCCCTGGAACGAAAAATAAAAATTCTGAAATAAGTACGAAAACATATATCATGTATCACGTACTAAATGCTTTAAGCTTAATGATGACAGTTATTTACCACTAAAAATATATTTAGATAAGGTACATATGTAACACAGACGTATTTTATCACTCATATTCATATCAAAAATATTATTTCTGTAAGCGGAAAATTTATGTCATCACAGATGTAAACTTTATTATTACGCTATTTAATATTTGGTACTAGGTGTCTAGATATAATACCGTTGGCCATATTGTTTTAAATATAAATAACAATTAATTTATAAAGAACTATGCAAGTCTGTAAATATTAGCAGCTTATAAAAACGCAGTGAAATGATTAGCTATGTATATTTTCCGTGCTCTATTCCATTCGCGCTTTCAAATATTAAACAGCTCCCAAATATTCTAGGTATGCTAAAATTTTTTGGGACTGTACACAGGTATTCATGCAATGAAGTTGGTAATTAATTAGGATGAAAAATTATTTATTCCCGTAAGTATCAACCATAACGTGGGTTAATTGCGTTTATCTATATATTTTTTCCCTTCTCACTACTATTGTCGCGTTCGTGGTGAACAAGTAAGGCGGCATCACGTATGAATGCAGTACGTTATTGTATTTTTTTTCGAATAATACGTTTTCTCTTATAATTCGCTTGTTGCAATACAGTGACCTGACATTTCATTTTTCGCGTATGCTATAGGAAGTGCAGCAAACAAGTACAAAGTATATTCATAAAAACGACATATAACACTAATTTTATTGACGTTGTAAGTACAGTTAACAACACGTTTTTCAGCGATCAGATAGTTAATGTCACACTGTTGCGTAGTAATACGTAAGCCGGATTTACACAAAAATAAATGAGTAAAATACCCCGACCTGTTTTCGAACGCGGAAAAATTTTGTCAGTATTATCACCTTACCCACCAATTTAACACAGACGCGATATTCCTGTGAGTTAGATGGTATATTAGGGTAAAAAAAAAAAAAAAACTATGAAATAAGTTAGTGCAATAAAAAATTTTAACTGAGTTTTTTTGTCCCTTCAACTTACGTGAAGTGAGTCTGCAAATATTTCACGCGCATCTTTATTTAAGTAAAGCATTTATTTAATTTCAAGACCAACTTAAATTCTAAACTTATGACTGAATAACAATTACTTCTCCAAACCTTGTCTTGCGTATGTGAATTACTTTATTGCAGAGGCATGAAATTACGATCGCACTTACAAATTGTCAGAAAACCAGTAATTTACAGTAAAACAATCATCTCAGCTTATAACGGAGTTTTCAATCTCTGGTTTCTGCAAATCATGAGCCATAAAGATTATTTTATCCGCTATTATATGTATGTTGACGATTGTTTTGTCAACATTTTATAGTTTTACGTAACTTGTACAAGTACCTTTTTTTTAATCAATTATATTTTAATATACTTTACAACAGTGTTCATGTGTGAATGTGAGAAAAATCTAATGCCTTATTTCTCGATGAGAAATTAAGAAAAAAAAAAACCAAATATGATTTGAATGAATTTCTTACATTCATTACAAATAGTTTCATCCGTTTCAAACGTTTCGGAATACTTTCAAGAATATGCAGTTGCAAGAATCTTTATGTAGCGCCTTTATTCCCGGTTGCTCGCTTACGATAGATCCATTTCGCGTGTCCGCCACTAGACTAATACTAGTTCGAATACGAACTTCGTACAGCAACTCATGGGAAGTGTTCAAGAATAGCAAAACCTCATTTAATACTCCTTGTTTCAGACTAAAATACAATTTGAATAACATAGTCTTAATTATTAATATTACAATAACCAGGCGTGAAAGAAAGTAATATCATACTTACAAAGATTTCAAAAGCTTGGCTTTCCGGGCTCGCGCCACTATTCTTACTGACGGATCTACGCCGTGTTGATACGGTTTATCTTCTGTGGGTAGTTGTCTTTGCTATTGTCAGTAAATTTAATTTTAGCGCTGCCAAAGTTATTTTCCTCACATAACCGCACAAAATAATGTTCACATTACAAAACACTGCACTGCGAGGCAGTAGAATAACGAATGACAGATTTCGGAGTGCTCACTTCCTTATTCTTCTCAAGGACAAACGCCCCCTACCCTCACGAACCACGACACACAACATGTATCATCTGGCAAAGTAATGGGTGATATCTGCTAATAGCCTCTCTGTCAGTGGACACTGGTGACTCACTACCCTCACGAACCACGACACACAACATGCATCATCTGGCAGAGTAATGGGTGATATCTGCTAATAGCCTCTCTGTCAGTGGACACTGGTGACTCACTACCCTCACGAACCACGACACACAACATGCATCATCTGGCAGAGTAATGGGTGATATCTGCTAATAGCCTCTTTGTCAGTGGACACTGGTGACTCACTACCTGAACCTGGCAAGGCAGGTACACGGCCGTCTTCCCACCGATAGTATGTACGCTCTCCTATAAATTTTGCCCCTACACAAAATATTTTCTTAAAAATATTCGCTTTTGTAGCATTCCTGTTCAAGATAAATATATGCCGCCGATGACTTTTTTGAGCAGAAATATACATATTTCTTGCCAAAAGAAAACTTTTGTACCATTAATGTATACCCTGATTTCTGGAAAGATTCAAAAATTAAAACTTTAATTTAAAAAAAGTTAAACACAAATTGATGTATTTGGCTATAGCCACAGCTTCATATTATCATTGCTCACACACAGGTTTTCGTTTCAAGTTTACATATTTAAAATTGGCTTATCTAAATGTAATTTCATTAACATGTAGTATTTTCCTATGCCCAGTCCTCACTGATTTCAAACCAGGCAGCAGCCTTAAGAATCAGTTGGACCCCCACGTCCAAGGTCAAGAAGAGAGGGAGCGATACGGGCGACACTGACACGCAGGCCAAGTGTCTTATCGCTCCTAAGTGCAAGACGTGCAGTGTTTCGGGCATAAGGCTGTACTGTGCAATTCAGATCTGTAACAGTGGGGTATTATTACACGCGATGAAAGCCCACAGAGCTACGTCGTATCTTTATACTTTTCTCTTGTGATATTTGACCATCATCTTCGCGAATTTTTTCTTCAAGAATATACTAAATATGACAAAAGTAAAATAATAGGGACATAGATAATTTTTTTTCTGACAAAAAGTCCTATTTGCAGAACATTTATTTACCGAGATACAACTATTTCACAAAAAAACGTGCAGGTCCATATAACTCTTAAGGGATCGGAAAATGAGCTAAAGAGTCTTAAATTAAATACCAAACCACGCGCAGGAAGTTGGTTGCGGTAATAATATATAAATAACAACTAACGGTTTCTCGTGCGTGTGGAATGTGTAACGGCAGTGCAGAATATTGCAGCTGCATGACGTGTCCAGGACGGAAGGCGAACAACAGCAGCCCTGATGCCGATTGCCGGCCATCTCTGCTTCCGCGTCGACCACATCCACCGCTGCCGCGCCTTTGTCGGCCAGATTTCACAACAATGCCGCGTCCTCGGGCCGGCCTGCCAATGTCGCCAACCTACACGCTATCTTCTTCCTCTTCCTCCTCCTCAGAATCCCATCTCAAGGATTTTAAGCTATTCACTGTTAAGTGAGCACTTTCTAAACCCATCTCATTTGTAATAATCTATATCTATACTAGCAAATAAAATTGAAGTGTCTATCTGTTCTTTCAAAGTTGATACCAATATCAGCGTATTATGCTATTTAAACGATGATAAAGCATAAATAACTAATTCAAAATTTTTTGATTCTGTCTGGATGTTTGTCCAGAATAGGCTCCGAAACGGCTTAACCTATTTTGATAAAATTTTCAAAGATCATAGAATTTATTTATATTTTAAATCTGCTCTTTATTTCATCTCGATATCTCGAATGGTTATAGAGTAAATAAATTATTTTGTATAATTTTCCTTATGTTTCATATCTTATTTGTTTGCAAAAGAATTAAAATATTTGTTGAAAAAAGAAGTTTTTTTTTTTAATTATTAATCATTGCTATAATACGTATCATAGAAAAAGATACACTAGTTTTTGTAAAAATTTAGGAAAATAACGTATTATCAAACAACCCACTAACGCGACGATAAAACTATTTCCGATAGTAAAGAAACAATCCTCCAAACCAAATATATTGGTATTTAGTTCAATAACTCCATAAAACCTGGGCGAAGCGTTGGCGGGCTGTATTTCAATAACTCCATAAAATCAAATCGAAGCGAAATTTCTATTTTTAAAAATATGTGAACAAATCCCAAGCACTTGCGAATGAAGTCACAGAAACTGCATTAATTTCTATATAAACTCAAAAATACATTTGTAAATACTATTTAATTAATATTTATAACTTTAAAATTAGTTTTTTATTTTGATTATAGAAATTATTATGGACAAATTTCGGTTGACACTATTCACTACTTATTTCAGTTTTCTATTTCGATTTTTAAAATATGAAAAAAAAATTATAAAGTTCACGCGAACGAAGTCGCAGGAGCAGCTAGTAATCAATAAATATATTTTATCTACCACCATCTCCACCATTTTTGCCAGGGATTTCCATTTTGACGTGAATACGTCATTAAATTTGCAACCATAGTGGGAGGTAATCCAGAAAAACCGATGATAAAATCTGGCGATACAGTTTGGCATTGAAGTTCCGAATCTACAGTCTACATTCAAAATTCAATTACACTATTTTGAGTTCGTTTCGCCGCGTCTCGTAACTTCCGCGTAGTATAACATTCGACTAAAAGAAACTACGACACTCGTTTAGGTTCCACTCGACAGCTTTCGTCAATATCGATCGATCGCTTGTATAAAACTATTTGTGTGGCGTGGGTATAGTGAAGTTGTGAGAGTCCAATGTAAAAAAAAATTAAGAAAACTTAATACAATGTCGGTCTATACACGTCAAAAAGCCAAGTCGAAATACAGAAGTCGTATATGGTTGGAAACAGCATCTCAAAAGCAATCCAGTGATACCCATAAAACCCCATATGACCGAGTGAAGCGGTGCCGGGAACGTAAAATAAACATCAAGGCGTCCGAGCGTGTCAACGTAGACGTATTCGCGCAAAACAAACGGCCGTGTCCCCATCACAGCCACAACCCAATTATATATATATATATATATATATATATATATATATATATATATATATATATACGATTTCCTATACTAGCTGCATGAAAGTTGTACATTTCAATGATAATTTATAGCGTTAATTGACGGGTTCTTAAGAAGCAGGCGGGGATATTGGTTGGCGATGAGTGGGCGTGGCTGCGGTCAATTCCCGGCGTCCGCGTGACGTCACAGTACCTGCTGCTGCGTCTTCTCTCCGGCCTGCGCACGAGATGCGTGGACAGAGGCCACTGTCGTGTCACGTCGTATTCCCCTCGCGCACGTGGTCGTCACGCGTGACGCGTGCCGTGTGCCGCGCTGCTTCCTGCTTCGCTCGCCGCTCCTTCCCCATCTCGCTCACTTCGCCCTCCCTCACGGCATTTCACCGCTCTTAATATAGGCTGTTCACGGGTAAGGCGAGCACTTTTTTTTTAAAGGCCCGTCCAAATTTTTCCTTTCATCCGATTTCCACCTTCCTGCTGCTTTTCAATATAAACATTGCAACATGACCAATAAACACAGTGTGTACATTTTGCCAACTTCGAAATTTAATGCCTGAGGCTGCAATATGATATATTTATTAGTGGTTAATGCCTGTTGTGTGGGCCTTAAAAAGAGCTCACTTTACCGTGAACGGCCCGTAGTTATATGGATCTGCGCGTTTTTTTGTGAAATAGTTGTTTGCGCGAATACGCGTACCTCGGTAAATAAATGTTCTGCAAATATGACTTTTCGTCAGAAAAGAAAGGAAAAAAAAAATTCGTGAAGATGGTCAAATATCGTATTTCTAAAGCTTGCCTGTGCAGTTTCCTTGAGCGGCAAGAGGAAAGTACAAAGATACGGACGTAGTTCTATGGTCTTTCATCGGGTGTAATAAAATCCCACTCTTACAGATCTAATTAGCACAGTACAAACTCACGACGGAAACACCGCACGCCTTCAGCATAGGAGCGATGAGGCGCTAGGCGTGCGTGTTAGTGTCGCCCGTATCGCTCCCTCGCTTCTTGACCTTGGACGCGCAGCTCCAACTAATTCTTAAGCCCCTGTCGCACTGTCAAATTTTTCCGTCAATCTGCTTCCGATGAGTTTGGATCAAATAAAGTTGGACTGTTATGACGTCATCGAAACGTCATAAACGCCGCCATTTCTCTCAGAGAAAGTTGGATGGCTTCAGTTTCTATCAAACGTTCGAAAATTGGACTGGTTCTAAAACTTATATGTTCGACGGTCTCAGCCAATCAGAATCGGGCACAACAAAAATTTACGTCATGGAACTTTAAGATAACGAAAAATTGCTGGAAACGAAGTAGGTTATGAAGATAAGTAAATAATATAAAAGCTCTCTGGGCCTGAATGCTATTTTAAGTGAATATTGCAGAAAATATTACGAACTCGGGGGCATTAATTTCATTGTGCAGGAAACATATCTTATAAATAGTAAAGAAAAAAAAATTACAATAGTAGTTATGGACCGCATGGAAAAACCAAAGCAATATCTCACAATGAAAATAATATATCAAATTAGATTCTCGCAACAAAAAAATTTGTCAGTGTGACACATTTTCAAACACATTCAAGATTATTTGATCAAATTTGTCGAAAGGAAAAAGTTGATTGTGTGGCAGGGACTTTAGTCCTCCAGGGACTATATACAGTTACCTGAGCGCCTTTTAAATAATAAGCCCTTGAAAAATATTTTTACCCCTACCTGTACGTGTTTTAACAGGCACACCGACTAGACATACGTCCAGAAAAGTTGGCAACGACGGAGGAATGGATTGGAAATATTTGGCTGGCTCTGAACAGTGAGGTCTTGAGAGCCGATGTGGTTGATTGAGGTGAGTGTGGAGCAGCGCCGGAATGCAAGGGCGGGGGAAACGGTAGCTCCCCGATAAAACATTCCGGCACGATTTCCACTTGCGAAAATCCGGGAGTGACGCTACCGGGAATCGAACCCTGTTTTGCCTCTGCGGGAGGCGAGTAGTCTAACCACTACACGGCCGTGGCCATTGGAAACTACGGAGGTAAAGGAATAAATTTCATGCCTTAACGTTAAATTAGGTGTGAGGTAAACATGAATACTGAAAATGTTTCCTTTGATTTCTGTTTATTTAATGTGTGTAAACAGTATAATTAACAAATTGGTGAAATATGAACTTTTCTAACAATTTCTAGTTGCACTTGACCGATGTATGAAGACAGAAATCATGCCAATGGCAGTAGAATGAAATAGGGAGAGCTAGCGCACTGGCGTTCTGGCAGGGTGCGAGGTGTCATGGCGGCCATCTTAGATGACGTCGCGCCGAAACCTCCTGCTCTGTTATTCTTCGTCAGTAGCGTCCATCTGGTTTTCACCTCGAAATCTCCCTTTGTTTTCCTATTCCCAACCTCCTGCTCTATCATTCTCTTACGTTCCGCCTTTTTTACCTTATGCTCTGACATTCCGATTATTTTCCATACTCTCTCATTCCCTCCTGTCTCTAACTCTCTCCCACGCCTGTTCCCTCTCGTCCACTCTATTCCTTGGTTTTCTCATATTTCTTCTGGTCTCCTTTATACTCTCTCTTGCCTTCATGTTCCCACCCCTGTCCTCTCTCTGTTTCTTTTTACTTCCTCCAGCTTTAATTATCGTGCCTTCCGGCAGTCGACTGCTGTAGGCGGCCATCTTGAATTCTCGCGCCCACCACCAGAGTGTGCTAAGTGCTAGTTTTTTTCCCAACTAGGAGCGCTGTTGTCGATAAGGTCATTTTTGTGTGTTAGGTAATCTCGTCGCCTACAGGGACGTGCTAACATCGGGGAGTTTAGTTCAAACGGTGCTCGCTAGGAGAGCTGGAATTTCTTAAAGTTGGTCGTTGTTTTGGAACTCAAAAAATGCCGGAGGCCTTCGGGATCGTTCTGGCACCCCTTGGGTTGGCAGTCGAGAGTCTTGACTACAACACTACTACGACATCTAGGAAAGGTATATATATATATATATATATATATATATATATATATATATATATATATATATATATATTCAGATCCTGACTTTATATATAAAAATCGTCTTAGCATGGTTAGGAGAAGAAATAAAGTAAATACTCGCATCGGCCTACGCACTCCCCAGATAAAAAACTTGTCATCACGAAAAGAAGAAGATGTTTAATGTTGAATACACATGGAAAAAGCTGCACGCACGTAGACACTATTCGTGCACCATTCCATTCAAGTACAACCATGGAATCGTTAGGAGAGTAAACTGCTTCTGATTCACAAATTCACTATTTGTTGAGTATAAAACAAGAAATAATAAATTTTGTGACAGTAAATTTAATCATAACATTCGCAATAGGTATAATGTTAAGCGTGAAGAAGTAACTGTCCTTATACATTCGTTACATACTAAATTTTCTCTTGTTTCGTATACACGCCATGTATCATCCGTTTTATTTTTTTATTGACGTGAAATTATATTATTTTCCTTCAAATTGGAATTTTACTTATACTTTCCGTATAAATCATAAAATTTTTAATTTTAAATTTATACGATTAAGAACAGAAATATAATAGGCGTGTTTGGTAATGCCTAGAAAGAAATAGTTCTCATGGAAAAAATGGTTAAACTAAGTGCGGACGAATATGGCGCCTTGTCCCTTTGGTGTAATTTTCTAGACTTAGTTAAGCTTTGTTCGCAAGAGACAAAGGAGTTGCATGAAAGCAGAGCTTCAGCGGGACTTCAGAAACGGCAAGTAACCATGAATGTACTATACCTACTTAACTATAGGCTATTCACGGTAAAATGAGCACTTTTGAAAGCCCTGCTTAAGATCTACTTTTATGCACGTTGTATATTCTTCCGCCTTATGTAAGATTAACATTGCCATGGGCCCCATCACTTTGTCCATGCATTGGCAAGTGAAACTGTGAAATTATTAGAAAAGTAAATATTTTACAAATCTGTCTTTTACACTTCGGTTCATAAAAAAGAAAAAAATAAGCGAATGAAATAATTTAAATTATCCGAAATGGTTGCCTAACACGTTCTATTTGACGTTAAGATACGGAACTATTTTCCCTCTATCATTACCAACTTGACTGGGCGCATGTCAGTCAAGGCACCCGTTAAAATAGATGCAGGTAGGAGCAGTGACTTTTTCTAAGGTTGGTTTCAAAAGTGCTCACGTTATCATAAACAGCCTTTAGGAGCTTGCATGCCACTGTAGCATTTGTGCAGTTATGGTCTGTGACATTTTTCAAAGGTTTGTTTGAAAAGTATTCACTTTGCCGCAAGCAGACTGAGACTATACTGACCAATCAGAGCACGGCATTAAGAGCTGTTGGCCTGCATTTGATGTTTATAGTCACAAGCCAAAGGGCAAATTTGTGAGAATGTTTATGATTATATTTGTGAATTTAATTCACAATATGAAGACTCTGCCAGGAAATGTCAGACTTGAATGATGATATGACAAAAATAATGGTTGTGTAACTTGAAACTGGATGGTTATTTATGAACACGTAAAGAGGTCACGTTTATCATTTAATTATTTCCATTTTTTTTTCATTGCAAACCAACCTTAAGTGCAGTCAGTTGGCCTCTCACACCGCAGCGCCTTTCACAACTGCACTACGGATTGAAATCACTCTGATGGAAGATGTATAGTCTAAACACATGCTTGGCACGCAGCGCGTCGTTAGTGTACACGCGCAGTGTAATGGCGATCAAGGCACTTATTACTTCCTGTTAAAATGCCACTTAATTTCATGCTGGGAATAAAAAAAATTGTACGCAATTACCTGCGAGTCGGGGCAGGCATCTTGCAAAGACCGCAGCTAGCAGAAAAAGATACGTTTACGGAATTTCCCTTCGCTGTCTGATCATATACGAGTCTTGTTGTGCTGCCAGGAACAACCATCAGCGCAGGAGTGATGCCTATGTTGGATCAACAAAATAGTACTTTATTTTGCTGAGTTAGAAAATTCCGTGTGTTTGAGGTTTTAACATCTGGTAGGTTTGTCTTCAAACAATATTCTTGTGTTGCATTATTTTCTGTCTCTTCCTGCTTTGAAAAAAAAATAAACATTTATAAAAAATGTTTTATTGTGTTTAAAATATTGTTACGCGTTGCAGCTGGCACCGGGCTGCCGTCCGGCGCTGTGAGGGTGACCCAAATCGAGCCTCCCCTCCCCCCGGAACGACGTGCTTGCTGCCTTGTTGCCTCACCACCCCTTCTGGGAAGCCCGTGAATGATTGACAGCGGCTAGACTGGCTGACGTCACAGGCCCTTCTCTTCCATTCGCTGAAGAAGTCGACAAGAGGCGCAAGAATATTCTAGGAATTAGGACACTCGGCGCAATTTGAGAATTAGCGAAATATCTGGATGACGGCCTGTCATCCTATAAATACTGCAGCGGTCCAGCGACCACCAGTCTTTGACGAAATCCATCTAGCTGAGTGCGGGCGCTAAGTGTAGTGCAGTACGACTGCGGGCGAGATGTACGTGCGTGGTGTGAATGAACGAGAGGGCGTGAAAGCCGACAAGTGAAGGGTACTGTGTGTGAGGGTGTTCGGAGAACTCTAGAACATTGTGGACTGGCGGGACATGTACGAAACTGAGGTGGGACTGAGTTGACATGTAATACGGATTTTATTGTAAATACTGGAACTGTCAAATATGGACAAATAATTTATAAAATAATTGAATGAGTTTTGATACACTGTCTATTGGGACTGATTGCTGAATCTTTAGTTTCATTGATTTCTTTGAGGTAATTCTAAATCGTATTTATTGAAATCATTGATTGTAAACAGTAAGTGATATCAATTTATTGTGAGATGTTGAGTTGAAAGGATTTTGTTTGCAGTTATTGTAAATATATTTAGGAAATTATAATTAACTCTCTTATTTAATCGAGACCTCCATCCCTTAACGAACTTGGTAAAGCCCACTGAATTTCGAGAGACAGATTGTAACAATATGCAGTCGCATAACATGTGGAGAGAGAGAGAGAGAGAGAGAGAGAGAGAGAGATAGAGAGAGAGAGAGAGAGAGGTTTGCACATGATGAAATATACGCCAAAGATAGTTATGAAAATATTATAACAGGCGAACCTGCACTCTTGTGAGACGTTCGTTCGAACAAGGGAACTCTGGAACAATTATTTTTATCTGTAGCCTAACATATTAATTTAATGCAATCTCGATGTTTGTATGGAAAGAAAAGGTTATAAAGTACAAATCCCTAAAGTTTTCTTTATTCGATTATGAAAAGCTCTTTTCCGTCATTGTCATTTTTTCACACTGATATTTCATACCACAACAAAATGTTACGTGACATGCTAAAAATGTCGAAAATAATTTCCAACTTCTGTGCGTCTTTCACCTGGAGTTAATGTTTTGTTTCAAACTCAGAAGCACTGGCGCAGTAAGGGCGACATTGCCACGCTCATGAAGTGCGCCATCGCCGCTACGTGCAAGGCTCTGAACTGGCGTGCAGAGTTCTCGCCGTGCTACGTGTGTCTATAGGCCGTTCACGGTAAACTGAGCACTTTGGAAGTCCTGCTTAAGATCTACTTGTATGCACGTTGTGTATTCTCCCGTTTTATGTAAAATGAATATTGCTGTGGGCCTCGTCACTTTATTCGTGCATCGGTAAAGCGAAACTGCGATATTATTATAAAAGTAAATATTTTACCAATCTACTCATTTTTACACTTCGATGCATTAAATAAGACAGGAAACGAAGGAAATTGTTTAATTGATCAGAAAAGGCTACCCAAAACTTTTTATTCGACTTCAAGATATGGAACTACTTTCCCTCTATCGTTGCCAACTTTACTGTGTGCATGTCACTCAGTGCCCCCGTTAAAATGTATGCAGGTAGGAGCAGTGACTTTTTTCTAAGGTTGGTTTCAAAAGTGCTCATTTTATCGTGAATAGCATTTATGAGACTTTAAGCGTAGACCATGTCGTTTTATTGCCGGAGAGTCTGTAATAAGGTTTAGTGTAGACAAGCATGTCGTAGTTTCGCTGGGTGGTGAGTCTTAAAGTTGTCACAGTCTGAAAAGGCAGCTTTCGATGATGTTGGATGGCTTCAGAATAATGTTTTTATCATGCGTGTTTCCTCGAAAGTACTATTCAGTCCTCGTATGGGGTATGTTCTCTTTTCATAGATAAACATATCGAGAGCACATTTTTCAGTTCCTCCATTTCTCTCTAAAGCATGAGTTTTGATAGTGGAAATGGCTCAAACGGGTGTTTTCACGGCCATTTTTAGATATGAACATTCCAGTACAAAACATTAAAAAAAGTATTAGGGGCTTGCATCAAACCATCAGTTTTATTATGATGTCATAAAACGTTAGGGTCTCCGCTGGAAGTCTCGTAGAGGCGAAGTTATCGACAGCAAGACTGCACGCCAGTTCAGTGCTTTACCCGTAGAGGCGATGAGAGAGTTGATACGCATGTCTCGGTCGCCCCTAGCGCTCCCTGGCATTTAGGTCCCAGACGTGCAGAATTCCTTCAACCAGGCGGCTACCTTAACGATTTGCGATGCGTGCGGAAGCACAGAGCTTCGCGCCTAGGGAACCTCGTGCCTGAAAAAAAAAAATTATTTAACTATAAATATTTAAATGTTGAACATTCGTTTGGTTTAGTAATATTTCATTAACATGTTTATTTATATAGTGTAAAATATTTTTTATCAATGAAATATTTGGCGCGAGGCGCCGCCGTTCGAGATGATTGCGTTGTAGGAAGGCGAAAAGAAAGTTAAGTGGAGAGGAGAGATTTGGGCGGCCTATAAGGGTGATCAGTCCCCTGCTATCTTGGATTTATTGCATTTTCTCCATAACTTGCATCACAGATATTATATTTTATTTCGGGCGTCGACAAGGAATAGCGTATTGGTTTATAACGTGTTCTAAAACGTGTATTACTAGACTAATCTTGTAGGTATAATTTCTGTAACTGCCCGCATTAAAGAATTATTCATTCGTTGCCGGCAGTCGCCAGACAAATTTAATAAACGTGGTAGAGTGGCAATAGTTTTATCAAGCTTTAGAAAACATCATTTATGCCATGTCGTGCGAAAAATTTCGTCAAACATTCTTAAATGGAACATAACATGAGGATAGTGAAAATACAAAATGGCGGGGCTTGATGCCTCTTAACATCGAGGTATTGAGACTCGACGGAAGTGAAGAGAGGTGAGTGTGAAGCAGCGCCGGAATGAAACGGTTCGGCGGGGAGAAACGGGAGATCCCCGAGAAAACCCGCCGACCAGTGGCAACATCAGGCACCGATTCTCACTTGCGAGAAAAGGGGTGAGACCCCACAGACTAAAGATGAGGTAGACCGATTATTGTTCGTCTGCGCATGTACCCAACATTGACCTACCCCAATCCTACACAACTGTCAAAGTCACATGGTCAACAGTGATAAACGTGTTTGTTTATAACTTAATTTTTTAATGACAAGCCCTATTATATTAATAAAATACTTTTACCAGTTTTAATTTAATCAAACTGCATTACAAATTAGTTAGAGGAAATATGCATTCATCTCAAAGCATTTGTTTACAAATAAATTTTATAACCTAAAATCCAGACCACACCGTTTTTGCTAGCTGTATAGGCAGAAAAGTAGTTCAATTTTGGGACATGGAGATTGGTTGTGCGCAGCCAGCGAGATCGGTCTACCTCATCTTTAGTCTATGGTGTGACCGGGCCGGGGTTTGAACCCGGGAGGCCTTGGTAGGAGGCGCGCAGGCTCGCCGCTCAGCCACCGCGGCCCGCTAGGAGCGGAAGAAGAAGCAGACGACAGACAACTGATCGTGGCGAGGTCCAAGGCGGGCGGGGCGGCCTGACCAGCTGCAGCGAAGAGCGGCTGGAGCAGCCAAGGTCGCGGCCTGCAGCCTGTCTGGGTATGATGTCCTCCGTGTGGATGCGGGCTGTCGCAACGCAGCACGTGTTCCTGCACGCATCCGGGTCTGCGGACCATGTGGTCGTGCTTCCCCTCTCTTGACCACACTGCTTTCCTCTAGCCTAGTCCTTTGTGCCAGGCCCTGTCATCAGTGGAGCACAAAGCAAGCAAGATATAGAGATGATGCTCAGTGCTATTTTGGTGGGCCCGTATTTTCCTCTGCATTTGGGTTATTTGTCTGAATTTGATGATGCTAACATTACAACTCTTAAAACATAATTATTTCAGGTTTCAAACAAACGTTCTGGTTATTGCTAATAACTAGAGACATGTATTTTTCGCGGAAAGATTTCAAGACCAATTGAACTCCAAAACACTTTTCTCCATATGCACTTTCGTTTTTGGATGATTCTAAATGTCACGTGCCTCAAGTTTCTGTCCTCGAATCATGAATGTTCAGTATCAGAGTACTTTATTCTGATTGGCCTAGTCAAATGACAACATGTCTTCTCACGTAGACAGGCAACCAATAGCCAAAGTAAATTGTGTTTCTGGACGTAGGCTATTGAAGTCTAGTATGGCCATAAATATTTTTGCGATGAACACATGTATCTACTAATAACCATTTGTTAAAAACGTTATAATTAAATGCTTATTTACAAATGGTAACACGGAACTAAATATGTGTTTAACAAATATTCGTAAGGAATATACAAGTTGGCTAATATGTTAACTACGTAATGCATAAATTATTTATTACAATGCTAATTTTACATTTTCTTCTTTTAAAAAAGGCATTGTTGCTGATATCAATTACTCTTGTACCATTTATTCTTAGACAAAGAACATTTAAAAATTCAATAAAACTCGAGTCCTGCAATAGAATGCAAATGTCAACTCCCCCAGCAACGATCATAACAACGGAAATAAAACAACTTAACGCTGGAGCTGACAGTGCACGCCTAAACCTATATCAAAATAATATAACTTAAGAATGATGATAAGAACAATTTTAAACTTAATTTACTTGTGAATTAAGTACACCTAAAAATAAAATTAGATTGTTTATCAAATATACGGCGTTCTTTATTAAAGAGCATTATTTTCATTTTTCAACAGTTGGCGAAGTCGTTCTACCCTATAATTTAGCAGCCCACGGATTCCCTATAGATAAGGGCACCCGTTTTTCGCGAAAAGATTTCAGGGCAAATTGCGTTCCAAAACACTTCAGTTCAGATGCACTTTCGTGATTGTATAATTTGAATTGTTACGCGTCTTATCTTTCTGCCAGCCAATCACGGACGGCCAGTATCGAAGGATCATAATTCTGATTGGCTCACTCACGTAACACTTCCGATAATATGTAAGATTCTAAAAATAGATATTCCGTCATCATTCAATAATGTCCTTGTATTAACTTGCACCATGTGGGTGCAGGGAAAAGGGGGGGGGGGACATTATTTACCCCCCTCCCCCCAAATTTCCTTTGTACAAAGGTTTTTTATATGTATATGTGTATGTGTATATGACTATATGTGTATGTATATGTATGTATGTGTGTATTATGTTGGTTTATGAAAATACAACAATTACGTAATTAGATCACAAATATTACTACAACAATTAAATAAACATAAATACGATAAATAATTTGAAAATTGTAATTACGGATTAACACTAAGACTACCGGCACCAGCCGACTACCTAGAACTACCGTGAGGGGTCATTTTGAACCCCCAACATTTTTGTAGTTTAGAAATTTATTTGAAATGATTTTGACAACCAGTATCCACATATATATTGTATTTTATACAAAATTTCTCTACGGAAACATAACTTTGCACAAAAAAAATAAAAACACTATTATTATTCGGCCACAAAACTGACATCGCATGAAGTTATATATACATTTCAAATATATGGGATGTTTACGCCCGATACATTTACCGCACACTGTTATTTTTGCATGCTGCTCAATTAGCTATAGTTTTGTTCTTTCTGCAATTGCCGCACTTCTTTCGTGACTTTTCCATTTCTTCATCATCCTCACTAACCATATGTGGCTTGGTGTTCCTGTTAGCCATGTGCACAGCTCGCAGTTCTTCGCACAGTTCCACGATCAACTTCCTCCTCTTTATCTTCCTGCCAGTTACTTCTTTATAAAGGAGCCATGCATTTATAACTGCCAAATCCAGCAGATTGAAGAAAACATGAACAGGCCAGCGCCTTGGTGCTGATTTGACCGAATACTTCCTCTCCATTTGGTCCATATAACGTCAACACCAAATTGAGTGGTATTCTAATACTGTATAGTCTCAGGAGTCTTCTTCTCATTTTCAGCAATGTTCACACTTGGATGGAGTGAGCTAAGAGGGATCACATTTTTATTGACCTTTCCTTGACATACTGTCAGTGTGGTGTCTTTGTGTTTGTACACATATGTTGCATACGACTGCTGTTTGAAGTTTTTAGCAGTAGGTGGAACCTCTCTCCTGGTGCGATTGACAGTGCCTACTGGGCTTGTTTTCTTGTCCTTCAGTGCCCGAGACAGTTGTAGAGAAGTAAAAACGTTGTCCGTCATAACATTTATGCCACATTGCAAATGTGGTTCTAAGAGGCGTAGAACTATATAAGAGCCAAGTAGCTGATCGCAGGGTCGATTATTCTCTTTCCAAAATAAGGGAACCCATTGACGAAATATTTAGAGTCTACATTTGCTGCTATCCAGAATTTGATCCAAACTTTATCTGGTTTTCTGCCATGTATTGCATAAATGGATATCTAGCTTTGGTTGGGAACAGCTGCTCATCCACTGTGATGTTTATACCAGTGTAACATTGTAACATGCAATACTATTTTGTATGAATCCATTCCACACATATGACACTAGTGTCAACTTGTCAGTTTGTATATGTTCACTTCGTGTATGTCGCTCATCAAAGCGGAGATATCGCATTATTTCGCAAAATCTATTTCGTGCCATGGTTTGGGTAAAGACACTTGGCCTTTTGCTACATAAACCAACCCCTCGAGTATAAATTATCTAAATGAAATCTTCAAGTTCTGCCATTGTGATAGTTCATTTATCATCTTGTAATTTTCGACGGGCTTCTTGTTCTGTACATGTCTCGATATGTAAAAGGATGCATGGTATCAGCAACAGTCTCCACGCACTCAGAGGAGAATTATCCTTGATTTGTTGCCTGGCGTGAAGTGTAGGACCACTTTTTTCCCTTACCACATTTTGAGCTCCCCGTCTACCAGAAAGGTTGTTCCCAAAGTTAATCACCTCCCACTCTGTTCCATCCTTCTCAACCTCAGTGTGGCTAATAGGAACCCCTGCATGTACACTCGGCACAGAACCTTGAGTTTGCATCACTGTCGCAGTTTCAGATGGCATCTTTTTCAGCGAGGAAGATTTAGTCTGTTTCACATGTTGTATTTTCTTGCACCTACTGCTACCTATACCACACACAGCCCGTCGAATACACGTTGCCTGAGAACGATCATCTTGTGGGGCGAGTTCAACTTCTTCCACTTCCATTTGAGATGCTTGCTGCACAGCAGTGGGCTCATTTCTTTCGTGTCATTGAAGGATTCGTAGTCTGTTGTTGTTGTCGTACTTCAGCATCTTGGAAAACTTCTGGGTCTTCTTCAGAATCTGCACCATTATCACTGTTCTGAGGTATGTATTCATCACCACTAGGCAAATCGTTATCACTATTTACACTGCCTGAGTTTGTTACACAAATATCTTGAAAATGCCAGAGTGCCTGTTCTGTTGTTAGTCCACGGTGGCGAGCCATCGTACGCTCCGAATATAATACAATGTAGCTGCTTGAAGAGTTCGAGTTGCCTGAGAAAATTAGCAACTTATTCTTAACTACTAATGTAACAAACTAAAAAGAACAATTACTTATCTTTCACCACCTGTCCTGAAATACTGATGAAAAATTACTGTCACTATAGCAAGCAGAGAAGTAACTGGAAACCAGGAACACAGCAACTGTAGTTTGGGGGATTTAACTAATGGGTTTGTAATGGCAGAAAGCGCACACATCATCACTCTGTAAGAATAGTTACTTCTTATCTTTGTATGTGTGGTGCGTCACGGGTCAGATGAAAGACAGAGCAAGACAACAGTCATGCTGCAACATCCTGTAGGCCACAGGATGTTGCAGCATGACTGCAATTGTTTCCTTCACCAGACATTCCACCCTAGATATCCCCTGTGCATTGTTCACCCATGTAAAAAGGGCAGTCTCACATAAATATACAAGCTAATATTACTTATGTATTAATTAGGAACACTGGCTGCATTTATTACAGCCAAATCAATCACTTTGAAGCAGGGGTCATTTTGACCCACATCTGTCGTTCTAGGTATATTAATAGATGTATTCGCCACGTTTTTGGACAAAAATATTTCGTTATTATATTTGTATGTTAAACTAGAGAGACCAGGATTCCAATAATTGTTTAAAACATAATTTTAAAAAAAGTCAAGAAGGTTTTACTAATATGAATCAGATATACAGATTTGGTGTCATGTCAAATTATCTTAAGGGGTCAAAATGACCCCCGTGGTAGTTCTAGTGTTAAACAACATTTTAACGTGTCCGAGAACATGCATGTTACCAATTTGACCACCAATCTCGATAAACCGATAAAAAAGCACGGGTGTAGAGTACATACTAATTACAGCACTCCAATTAGCAATACCATCACGTTCATGAATAGTCTTCCAACAAATTATGTCTCGAGGATCCACTTCAGACAAATCAGTAAACGCTTGATCTTTTGCAGTACGAGGCTTAGGGGGTGGTGTGGGGGGGGGGGGTGAGAATCGAAATACCAAAGTCCACTATCGGCTTTAGCGGTTATACCTTGAAGATCAAAGCGATACAAACAAGAAAGAATAGTATAACTCTCTTCTACGCTCAACATTTCAATACGCCATGAATCATTCTAGGATAATATCTAGAAACACGGCATTGCCTCCCAAAGCATTTTGTGACGTGTCTTCTCTAATGACACAGAGCGAAGTGAATTCTGATACGCTTGCGATAAACTTATGTAACAAACGAATTCCAAATATTATTAATCCATACATTTAATTACACAAACATCTACTGTAAGATTACTGCATATACATACACATAGTCATATATACATGTAGCCTACACATTCAAATATACATATAAAAAATGTTGTACATGGAGGGGGGATCGGGGGGTTAATAATTCCCCCGTCTTTCCCTGCACCTTCATGGTGCAGATTTAGACAAGGATATCGAATGGCAACGTAATATTTGTTTTTAGAACTTTATATTCACGGAATTATAGTCTCTTATTGGTAGAGCCCCGAGTATTTCGCGGATTGTATTGCCAACAAGATAGGCTGGACAGCCCTCTATACACCCGAGACAATATCGTTAGTTTATTGATTGCTGTGATCAAGTGAACAATCTGTACAGGACTGTCAAATACTCACTCACACTACTGCTCCCTGCTTATTATTGGCGCATAGTTAAACGGGGCGTGTCCAAACAACTGTCTTCCAATCACAGCATTAGGAGAAAACAACAAGTGTTTGGAGTCTACCTCGCCTCCGAATGAATTCGTGAAATACTCGTCACTCTATTTTTTGTTTAAGTAATACATTTATTTACGTTTTCTGCCATGAATCTGTAACATAATACTATTTAAATTTTCTACATTCTTTCAATAGTTCAATAGTTATATATATATATATATATATATATATATATATATATATACACGTGCAAAATTCGCGTTATTATTTAAAGACAGGCTAGATTTCAAACACTTGTGATTTGGTACAGCGTTTGCCATTGGACTAAAGTTTGTCCGGACACATCCTGGACGCCTCTGAACCAATAGGAAACCTCTAAAGATACAGGCTGACCCAATCACGTCCAACCGAGTACAAAAGGAAAAATGTGTCCTCGCTGCTGCTGAAGTCAATAAACTGACGTCGCTTACTCGATTATGCATAGGACGGTGGATTTTAGAGCGCTTCCAAAAAAAAGAACGCGAATTTTGCAGGTCCCTAGTTAAAGTTTCGAGATTACTGAAGTCTAACGAAAGCACGAATATTTTCACGGCACCTAGGGCTTCGACCCCCTGCAGCGGAGTGGGTACGATACAGGCCGGGTCGATCTTGCTGGCCGCGCACTGTCAGGCTCCGTGTCCCACCACTGAACTGCCTTCCTGCCAACTCGTCTTTAGTCTACTCGCAGTTTCTTCATGCTTTCAGACAAACCTTTGAAAAATCACCCCACACGTGAAGTGTTTGCATTGTTTCTATAGGCTGTTCACGATGAAGTGAGCACTTTTTAAGGCCCTTCTCAATTTTTCTATTTATCCAATTTCCATTTCCCTGCTGTTTTTTTAAATATAAACATTGCAATGTGACCAATAAACACTGTGAACTAATTTAACCGCCCTCAAAATGTAATGCCTGAGGTTGCAATAAGATATATATATATATTAATTAGTGGTTAATGCCTGTTTGGATGGCCTTAAAAAGTGCTCACTTTACCGTGAACAGCCTATAATTATGTTATGTATCACAAGCTTTTTGCCACTTGTAATAACTTAAAATAACGTAAAAATAGATCATTCATGGTTAAGTTTAAATTTCATTTATACTTTATTTATAAAATATAATATTAATATATTTAAAAACAGTGAGAGAAAAGACGTGTTGGTAAAGCATAGTAAGAAATAGTTCTTATGCAAAATATTACTACACTGAGTGCGCCCAAGTGCGGTGCGCTGTCCCTTCGGTGTCATTTTCAAGACTCGGGTTTGACTTCATTTGCACGAGGCGGAGGAATATCCTGGAAGTAGAACTTCAACAGGGTTTCAGTAAAGTTGGACGTGATCCTTGCGATCTTTTGTGTTCGCACCATCCCCGGTAAATACTGCCGAGTTATATGTTTCCCCCCCCCCCCCTACTTTTAAAAACAAATTCCATCTAGTTGGAGAGAAAAATATGCAAATTTAGTTCATCATTTTGTGTGTTCACTCTCTGCTAGAAAGCCTCCTGGGTTCGATGTTCCGGGATCGAATACCGTAGGTTTTTTCGTTAGATGAGTTTTTAAACAGTTCTGCGATTAAACACGCGGCTTAAGGGCACTGCCTACAGGCCGGCAGATAGGAAATTTAGATAGGAAAAACCAAGTTAAGAAATGTCACACCAGTTTATTGATTTTAAACATAGACGTTTCAAACAAAATATATTATTCGCGATTTTTTTTTTCAGAAGAATATCCCCTAAGAACGTATATTTTCAGTATAAATAGGCAATATGTGTATTTCTGTAAAACATCTATTCTAAAAATTCGTTGCAAACATACTATAGGCGATTCACGGTAAAAATGAGCACTTTTGAAAGCTCTACTTAAGATCTACTTGTATGCACGTTGTGTATTCCTCCACCTTATGTAAAATTAACATTGCCATGGGCCTCATCACTTGATTCATGCGTCGGTTAAATGAAAATGTGAAATTATTAGAAAAGTAAACATTTTATATATCTGCTAATTTTTACACACTGGGGGGTTAAAAGATGAATATAAAGAAAGTGAAAGATATAATTTAAATTTTCGCAAATGGTTAGCTAACACTTTTATTTGACGTTAACATATGGAACTACATTCTAGTCATCGTTACTAACTTTGCCGGACGCGTGTCACTCAATGCGCCCGTTACAAAATATGCAGGCAGGGACAGTGACATGTTTCTCAGGTTGATTTTAAAAGTGCTCACTTTATTGTGAACAGCCTTTATACATGTAGGACCCTAATGGGGCAATCTGTGGCTGTAGGATACTTCTAAAATATTCGTGAAGAACACATTTTGTTTGAAAAGTCCATCTTTAAATTAACGCACTGAGACGAAATTTCGTTAACATTTTTTTTTTTAAATTTCGCATTTGCCAGCCGGTAGGTAACGCCCTTAAACGCGGACAAGTAATTAAACAAGCAGTGCCGAAATAAGATCTTTACGAAACTAGAAGTCAAAGAATCATAGTTTTACTTCACTCGTGTAATCTGATCTCCGTTCACTTGACACGCCCCTCACGACCCTGGGTCGGCGGAGAGTGTAGATAGCTCTCATGTGGTCGGACTAGGTGCGGTCTAGTCGGAACAGGAAGATCTATATCAGACGAAGGCAGCAGCTAGCGAACAAGTGACCTCTGCTCGAGTGTGCAGTAGTACAGCCTCTCATGATTCCACATCACGAGGCCGTATAAACGGGTCTCGACATTCTCACGTCGTTTACACCGGCATGGGCTGGGGTACAAAACACTGCTCCGAAGGTACACGATAAGTATAGGCCAGGTATTATTCGTAAAAAAAAAAAAAAAAAGTCTCCACTGTAATAAAATTTTGAGTAAACTTTCTGAATTGTAATGGAAGTTTCTAACCGATAAGTTGTATGTAAATATCACCATATATCTGGCTGCAAATACGGGAATGTTGAACGTCGTTTTGGGGATATCCTTGAGCATTTACGTTTTCCTGCAGAACTGTAGGTACGCTACCATCGATGGACGGGATAAAAACTTAACAATTCGTGATTTCTCATATTTCTCACTGTACGCATACACTGAAGTAGTAAATTTACAAATAATTTCACAGAGTTGAGAAAAAATAATTTTTTACACTACAAGTCTATTAGAATCAATTTTACAATCAGTTAAACTTGAAGATGTAAAACCAATGCTGAATTTTTTTTTTTACAATAATGTAGTATGGACTTCAAGTTTATTATAAACATGGAGTTATATTAACAATTTTTTAATATATATATTTCGTAAAACAGAGATTCGGGAATTTCCCGGATTCACTCGGCTGCAAGCTAAGACTCCGCAATCCTTTGTGTACCTGGAGTTCAGTTAGTTGTTTATTGGCTCTTGCTCCATCCATTTAACCCCAGAACACGCAGCACGGGATTCGGCTGTTTTTTTCGTTGCAGGTTAGTTATTGGCTCGAATTCATCCAGGGCGTTGTTTACAAAACGCGATCCAGTTGGAAATAATAAAGTCAAAAGTGGGTGTGTCTAACTTGTCCTCCAATGAACTCGCTAAACTTGCGGGTCTCTATTCGTCACGATAAAATATTTCTGTTGTAGACGTACAAGAAAATCTTTTGTCATCTAGTTACCAAATAATTGTTTGTATAGTACATTGAACACGTTTGAAAGCCCTTCTTCAGATCTACTTGAATGCACGTTGGGTACTCTTCCGCCTTATGTAAGAATAACATTGTCACAGGCCTCATCACTTTATCCATGCGTCGGTCAAGTGAAACTGTGAAATTGTCCGAAAAGTAAATATTTTACGAATCTGCTCATTTTTACACTTCGTTGCAATAAGAAAAAGGGAAATAAATAATACGGAAAAACTTTCCCATCCATCGTTACCAACTTCAATGGGTGCATGTCACTCAGGGCGCCCGTTAAAAAGTATGCAGGTAGGAGCAGTGACTTTTTTTCTAAGGTTGAATTCTAGAGCTCACTTTGTCGAAAACGGTCTTTAATAGAAAAGGTTTATATTTTTACTGCGTGAACTTCAATCACTAATGCACAGACTTGCAACTTTTATTGGCGCCGTGCCTTTGCGAGATATTTCGTTGCCTCGCTGGGCCAATCAGAATTCAGTTGCTCCGACTTTCAACGTCCGTGATTCGCGGGCAGACAACTAAGACGCGTGGCAGGATTATCCAATGACGGACGTGGTTTTAAACTCAAAGAGCACAAGGGCCCCCACCGAGATTTTAATTTCCTGCGTTCGAAGCATGAGCGATACGGGTGACAATAACACGCGCGCCCGGCGCCCATTCGCTCCTACGCGCAAGGTTCTGAACGAGCAAAATTAATCTCCAGGGAAAGTTTTCACGAACAATTTTTTTGGTAGTTCTCTCCCCAGTAACCTCGGCGCTTGAACAATACGCCATTACCGGCCTGATCGGGGATTTCTTCCCAAGCGTAGGGAATTTTTTTTTTTTTCTCGCCGGGTTCCAAGTCCGGGTGTATCGCCGTCCTTTCACCCACGCACTGCGGAAGGCAGCGGCAAACCATCGGAAACTTTCTCTTCGCCTCGTGAACCCTAGACAGGCAGCAGATTTCACTCGCATGGCTTGCCTCCGGTCACGGAGATCAGATTCCTCTCCTCCGACACCACAGGAAATCTGGCGCGACGACCTCTACCCGCGCAGAAACAAACACTATCCGCCCCTTAGACCAAAGCGGTTTTCACAATAGAACGTCGCGATGCGGCGCGGCGCGTCGTGTCCAACGCGTCGCGACGCGCCGCATCGCGACGAGCTTTATTTGCGTCTTCACAACAGAGCGATCGAAGTTCTGTCGCCGGCCGCTGGCGACACATACCGTGCTGCCATCTGTTTGCAAGGAAACTTGCATTGAAATGCTAAAAGCGAAAGAAATACAGTGAATTTTCTTACCATTAAATTATTAAAATTTATATATATATTTTTAGTGACATACCCTTTTATTTAATTTAAGTATTATATTAAAATTCAAAATGATGTTGTAGAACATTAACGACTCCTCAGGCATCGAAAAACATACTTCCGTTTTCCTAAAGGTAGGTAAAATTTATGTAAATTCGGACTCCAATTAATATCCCTCCAAATCGTTTATGTATATTTTAATTTGTTCCTTATCTCAGCTTCTCGCCAGTTTATTTATTATGCAGTACAGAAATGTCAATCTTCTTATCCCCCGACGCTGGCGACGAGCGTCAAAACCAATGCTCGTCGTTCGGGCAACATTCTCGACGCTCGACGCTAGCGTCAAGTTTCTGACTGGCTGATGATCGACGCACCGCGTCGCGCCACGTCGCAACGATCTATTGCGGAAACCTGTTAAAGATGAGGTAGGCAAATCTCGCTGGCTGCGCACGACCAATCTCCGTGTCCCAACACTGAACTGCTTCACTGCCTACACGACTACCGAAAACAGCGTGGATTGGATTTGAGGTAGGACATTGATTAGTAAACGAGTGCTTTGAGATATATGTATACTTCGCCTAGCAGATTTTTAATGCAGTGTGATTAAATGTAAATTGATGAAAGTAACTTATTCATATACAAAGTGTGTTTGTCTTTTGAAAATTGAGATATAAACAAGCAGGTTCATAACTGTTGAACATGTGACTTTGACGGTTGTGTTCCTTTGGGGTAGGTCAATGTAGGGTACACGTGCAGACGATCAATAATAGGTCCACCTCATCTTTAGTCTATGGGATAGAATTATGAGATGTACCACATAGGTTTTTGTTGTTATAGTTCCGGTGTTGTATTTTTTAAATAGTATTTTATTGTACTTGAAGATAATAGCGCACGCATTTCGGCTGCATGTAATTAGTTATTTGATGCAAGGAGACAGTTAATTAATAACTATATAAGGGCGTTGCCATTTTCTTTCATTGTAGTGTGTGGCTCCACCATAATGGACAAACCTTTCTTCCAACAGAACACGTAATAGTTATTGTTCGTTTGTAAATTACCGGGTTCGTGAAGTTTTGACTCTGAAGTTCTGAGGGTAACTAGCCGGAGTGAACTTGCAGACTCATTTGGAACACTCATCCAATGTAAATTTACTATCAAAAAATCACATTATACCGCTTTGAACAAAAAAAAAATCACAGCATCGGTTTTACCCCTGTATTCTTAATTACTTGGTTCCACAGCTTGTGACGCCGTCAACTTAGACCCTCTTAAATTACCCAGTTCTAAATAATGTATTTCAGGGGTTCGTGTGTCCGAAGTTTGAATTGAACATGCTTAATGAGGGAACCTTTGAAATTTATAAGGGTGTTGTCTTAACAATCCTTCACTAATAAAAATTTAGGAGTGCCGAACAACTTCTGCAGATATCGCTAATAGCTGGGGGTATAGTGTAAGAATTGCCTTCCCACCTTCCACGCGTACACTTACTCTCTTTCATACCAGTTATTTAAAGAAACGCAGGATTTAAGCACATACTGGAGAATCGGGACATTATCGCCTTTTAAAACAACGTGAGAGTAGATATCAGTGCTGAAGACGGTGTTAAGTATAGTGTTTTAATAAACATTGTACACTCGTTCCATGGTAATTTTATTAACACAAAAGTCAATAAAAGCTTTTCACGATAAAATGAGCACTTTAGAAATGAACCTTGGAAAAAAGTCACTGCCTCTGCATGCATAGTCTATATTTCAGTGGGCTCGCTGAGTGACGTTCGCCCAGTAAAGTTGGTAACGATGGAGGGAACGTAGTTCCGTATCTTAACGTCGAATAAAACGTTTTGGGTATCCATGTGTGATAACTTAATATTATTTCTTTCGCTTTCTGATTTTTAATGAATCAAAGTGTAAAAATGAGCAAATTTGTAAAGTATTAACTTTCTTAATAATTTCACAGTTTCATTTGACCAACGGATGAATAATGTGATGAGGCACATGGCAATGTTAATTTTACATAACGCAGTGGAATACACAACGTGTGTACAAGTAGATCATAAGCAGGGCTTTCAAAAGTGCTCATTTTGCCGCGAACAGCCTATAATAGGTTGAAGTAGTAAGTTAGAGCGTTCCTTGGTGTTAGGAGGAGCAAGCACATCCCCTAGATCTGCCTGTGCGAGGCAACGAGCTTAATGGTTAAGTTAATATCTACCCGGTATAACAAAACCACACAACATAATTTTCTGCAAAAATTACAATTTTTCTAAAAAATATGTTTATTTTTGTTTTATACAGTAGATTTTAAACACAAGCTTAAGATCATATGTCATCATCCACAATGAAATTGACTAAGGAAGTGATTAACAACATTAGCTTGAGGTCCTATGTCATTATCCTATGCCGTTAACCAAGGAAAAGGTTAACACTTTTCATTATGACAAAACATTTTCTGCAAATGTCGGTTAGGCTGAGCCGTTTAAGGTGCTAGATTTAAGCCCTGCTTCCCTGTATGGGAGCGTGGGTTCGAGTTCCAGACCTGATAGATAAATACATTTTAAAGACACATATTAAGATAGTGGCGATGGTGTCTGTCTCTTTCTCTGACTGAACTTGAGTGACACATAAACCAATTATTCTGCTGTGAAAACAGTATATAATCGTGCGTTTTGTATGAATGTTTTCACTTCTTCTACGGTAGTGATGCAAGTCAGATCGTTACGAGTGGAATCATATAGTGGTAGTGTATGCTTTTGTAATATGAAGATGTTAACAATGGTTGAAGACTTACCATCTGTAACACTTTCAGCAAGGGTTTCTGATGAGTCTCAAGAACCAATACACAAACAATAATGTTATTGTGGAAAATAATTGTACAATAAATTGTCATACACATTGACATGAATGTAGGCATTGTTTTTTTTTTTCAGTTCAGCATACTAGTCGTTCCACCGTGATAAGTGTGATACTATGTTTACTCGTAGTGATATCCTATATAGACATAAGATAAGTGTAAAGGTATTGTTTATCTATCATCGGGAAGCGAATGCAAGTATTGCAGCAAGACATTTGCTATTAGGTTTAGCGCTAGATAACCTGAAGATAGTAACTGTAATGTATATGCGAGCAGGGAAGCCTTGAATGGTTACTGCAGGAAATGTTCTATAAAGTTAGAGTAAAGCATAAATACTTTTGTTGAAATGAGAATATGATTGAGTGTATGTAAGTATTATTACGTATTTTTGATAATTGTGTGAAATAAAGAAAAGATTTATGAAAGACTAATGTTTTCATTCATTTTATACCTTCCAACGTCAAAGTGTTGCTATAAGCAATCGCTTATAAAAGTTAAGAGAATGATAACTAAGCTTTCAATATAAACATATATGGATAGTTGAATGCCTACCTAAACATTCATTCTACCAATATGTATTAATTTTTGAAGACAATAGGTGAAACATTTTTCTTATATGTATGGATAGAGAGATCCTACAAACCTTAGATTGGTAAATTTGCTAAAGATTGATTGAAAGATTGGTAAAGTTTGGGAAGGATGGTTGAAAATTGGTAAGGATAGATGGAAAGATTGGTAAAGTTCGGTAAAGATTGGTAAATATTAATAAACACTGGAAATATTAATAGAAAGATAGTTAAAAATTGCGAAGTATTGATAGAAAGATTAGTAAAGGATGGTAAAGATTGGGAAAGATTGATGGAAAAATTGTTAAAGATTGGTAAGGATCGATGGAAAGATTGGTAAAGAAGGATAAAGTATGTCAAAGATTGATAGAAGTATTGTTAAATATTGGCAAGGATTGATGGAAAGATTGGTAAAGATTGGAAAAGTTAGATGGAAAGATTGTTAAAGATTTGTAATGATTGATGAAAAGAGTGGTAAAGAATGGTAAAGATTGGTAAGGAATGATGGAAAGATTGGTAAATATTGGTAAAGATTGATGGAAAGATTAGTAAGGATTGATGGAATGATTGGTAAAGAATGGTATACATTGGTAAATATGGTAAAGATTGGTTGGGAATGATGGAAAGATTGGTAAAGAATGGTAAAGACTGGTAAAGATTGATGGAAATATTGGTAAAGAATGGTAAAGACAGTCAAAGATTGATGGAAATATTGTTAAATCTTGGTAAGGATTGATGGGAAAATTGGTAAAGATTAGAAAAGATTGATCGAAGTATTGTTAAAGATTGGTAAGGATTGATGGAAATAATGTTAAAGATTGTTGTGTGTGTTCTGGAGTACATTTGAGTCATTTTGGGGTCAATTTTAGGTTATTTTTGGATCATTTTGGGTCATTTCGGCATAATTTGGATCAATTTGGTTCATTAGGAGCAAGCTTGGGTGGAGCGGGTTTGCCTATTGGAATATTTTAGATTCTTTGTGTGTGAGTTTGTCTTGTTCTCTGTGTGTGAGTTTGTCTTGTTCTCTCTCTGTGTGTGTGTTGTCGATGAGCTGTGATAGATTGGTGTAGAGAAATGATGATTGCTGTATGGGAGTTGAATATAGAGTGAGATAGTTAATGGAAAGGCATATTGTTTACATGTTTGTTGTGTAGTGTGTTGCAAGCTGTCATGTACATAAGTTATGCATAATTTCAATCATATGCTAGTCGGATGTTAGTTTTGTTTATGGTAAGATGTATACTTAGAGTGAAATTAATCACATTAGGTATTCAATGTGTAAACACTAGTGCTAAATAGTGAGCTTGCCTTGCAATGAAACAATGAGTATGTTCTCAAACCTATAGTTGTATTCCTTTCTTGTTTTTTGTTTTTCATTGGGTGATGGGTATTTGGTTTCATCTTGTTACATCTATACTACTTGCAGTTGGATATTCATTACGTCAATACTTTGGTTAATTTACTTGATACGCGATTAAAAGAAATATCTACTTACCCTTTATGGTTCTTGAATCGCTGCGTACATAGTACATTTGTGTATTCTGTCTCCCTACATATTTATTATTTTTAGATGATTTCATATAGATAATTGATAACGTGTGTGCTCAACTCTCTCGATGTAAACCTAACCTATCGTGATCGATACAATTTTTTTTTAATTTCTCAAAATTATGTTATATGTAGTAAATTGGTAAAACAGAATCTTGGTAAGGCTTTTTTATTTTTGTATATTGCTATACTTAAATTAAATATGTGTGATAATGTGTATTGGAGGACAGATGATGGAGATTTGTTCATTTATGTTTGAATGATATGATGATGTAGTTGACAAGTATTTAGTTTTGCTTGTAAAGTGTGATGTTAGAGATTTTGCAATTGGGTGGTAAGTTGTTGGTATTATAGTTTGAAGTGGTTTCATAATATGATTGTGTTTGTTTTTGTATGCTTTGTTCATTTTAGTTGTATGATTTCCGTTGCTTTCATAGTTTTTATCCTGGTAGTACACGAGCACTTCGACTCACCATCAACATTTTCTTGTACAACATCCAGCAGGTTTGTATGACAAGGCAAACGAACACGGTGTAATGTAAATCATGTTAAGCAAGAAATTAAGTTTGATTGGAGGACTGTGAACTCGGCATTATATTGGCTGACGGCAGGCCAGTAATAAACGTTGTACAGTGCGGTGTAATGTGTGGTATGTCGGGCGGCGGCCAATAAGGCGGCGGTGAGTGTGAATGCAGAGACCAATAGAACTCGTGTTCCTGTTGCGATGCATATAGGTGGTTCATTTATAGCTTGTCTTAAATAATCTCAACATATAAATACACACCTCGACGTGCTAAGATTATTTTGCATGGGGCGGAGGAATATCCTGGAAGTAGAACTTTAGCAGGAGTTCAGGAACGTGTGAAGTAACCGTGAATGGATTATTGTGTGATTTTTCCAAAGGTTTGATTCCACGAGCGCGAAGTAACGGGGAATGGCAGCGCGTGATTGATAGATGCGTGGACTTACGCGCAGTGCTGCAACCGCACAGGGTGGCGGGCGGCCAATCACTTGTCTCGCAACGAGAAAGCACGCAGGTCGTAGTTAGGTGAGCGCTGTTGCGGGAGGCAAACAAAGCTGTTGAGCGCGCAGGCGACAAGTGGCAAGTGCCGGCGACTAGCGCGGGTATTAAGATAAGCTGATATGCGACTGAACCTCCGGCTTGCTTCGCCACCTCCACCAGGGAGACCGCCACTGCCACATCCCAAGGACGTTTGTGGCCGAAATTAAATACACGTACATCAATTAACAGACGTGCGAAACACCCTTTTTACTATGTCGCACATTTCCTTCAAATAAAAAATTTCGTGGATTCATTTCGAGACATGTTGGAATTCATAAACGTGTATGTTCGTGTTACTTTTGTAATTGGACGACGCATTGTTCGACACCCCTACTGGAGATAAAATGAGCCAATAACAAACTTGCAATAAATTGTAGGCTCAATCACCGTCTTGTACTGCCACAACAAGCAACCAATGAACAGTTGAGATCTGCACGAGTGTATATAAGACTGTGAAGTCAAACCTACAGGTCATTGAACTTAGCGAATTTTTCAGGTCTCTATCCATAACATTTGCGTAATCAAATGCCAAAAGTCACTGTAGCATACAAGTAAGGGATTTTCACTATAAACGGAGCACTTTTGACAAGTATAGTCTATTTGAGGTTTCTTCACACTTTTTGAAACAAACTTTTCAAAAATCACCCCATGTATGACGTGTATGTTTGTTTCCTAAATATGATAGTCATCACATGTTTTTTATAGTTTGTTAACATAGAAGTACTTTATTATTTGTTGAATTGAACTTTTGCCTGTATTTTATTTATAAATTATAATAATCATTTACAATTATTAGAAACCCGAGAAATTCGCGATTTCAATGACCTGTAGGCTAGACTTCACAGTCTTATATACTCTTATAGAGATCAACTGTTTATTGGTTGATTATTGTGGTAGTAAAAGGCGGTGGTTGGGCGCAAAACTTATTGCATGTTTGTTATTGGCTCATTTATTTCCAGGAGGTGTCAAACAACACGTCGACCAATTACAGACGTAACATGAACGTACAAGTGTGTGAATTGCAACTTGTCTAGAAATGAACCCGCGAAATTATCGGGTCTCTAATAATTAATATGAATGAAAACGGGCAGAAAATAAGTGCGTTGGTAATGCCTAGTAATAAACAATTCTAATGCAAACTTTATTACACTGAGTGCGCACAAATGCGGTGAGCTGGTCCTCTGGTGTAATTTTCTAGACTTTTTTTCAGATTTGTTTGCATGAGGCGAATAAATCGTTTGAAAGTAGATCTTGGGCAAGGGCTTCAGAAAAGTTGGAAGTAATCTTGTATGGACTATATTATGTAGGGATAGGAAAATTTCGCGAGTCCAATGACCTGTTGGCTGGACTACACAGTCCTGTGTACACTCGAGTCTCAGATGTTTGTTCATTGGCTGCTGCTTCAGAGAGTAGCCATTGTTACTACACACCTGGCACTCGCTACTTATTCCCTTGCAAGTCTGTTATTGGCTCAGAGTCGTCTAGGGCGTGTCTATTGTACTGTGGACCAATAGCAAAGGTGGCTTCATTGTACTGGAGTTGGACATCCATTTTGTCCCTAAAATTAATTCGCGAAATTTTCCTATCCCTAAGGGAGGGGGCGGCACACTTTGCCCCCCCCCCCCCCCACTTTTCAGCCTAGATTAATAAACAACGGTTGGAAACTATTTCAGGTTGTAATACGTATCGTAACTTTTCGTAGACTGCCTGATCCCTTGATTTTTAAAATATGTCGTGCTGGCAGGTCTTCGCGTAGCCATCAACAGCCGTATTTCATTACAATTTATTTTATTTTAATATTAAAATCCCGGTCACGCATAAAATCAGTGTTAAATACGTACATAGCACCCTGCACGATGGGCAGCGGGGGCTCGTCTATTGCCAAGGCGATCCGGGTTCGATCCCCCGGCTGGTTCGCTCCCGGATTTTCGCATGTGGTAATTGTGCTGGACGATACCGCTTGCCAGCGGCTTTTCTCGGCGCATTCCTTTGCATTCCAGCGCCGCTCCATCCTGGGGTATCATTTCATGTCATTTCTGGGGATGACGGGCACCTACGAGTACCATATCTCGAATGCCCGTCATTATAGTCTATTCACGGTAAAGGGAGCACTTTTTAAAACCCTGTAAAAAAATTTTCTTTTAAAGACTGTTCACGATAAAGTGAGCACTTTTGATATCAACCTTAGAAAAATGTTACTGTTCCTAACTCCATACATTTCAACGGGCGCACTGAGTGACACACGCCCAGTAAGGTTGGTAACGTTGGAGGGAAAGTTGTTCCATGTCTTAACATCGAAATAAATGTGTTGGATTATTATTTGTTATAACTTAAATGATTTATTTCATTTTAATTTTTTTTTTTTAATTCGTCTAAGTGTAAAAAATAGCAGATTTGTAAAATATTTACTTTTCTAATAATTTCACAGTTTTACTTCACCAACACATGAATAAAGTGATGAGGCTCATGGCAGTGATAATTTTACATAAGGTGGAAGAATACACAACGTGCATATAAGTAGATCTTAAGCAGGGCTTTAAAAAGTTCTCTGTTTACCGTGAGCAGCCTATAGTAACTTTCTATCTTTCCGCCACTTTCTAACATAAACATTGCCTTGTGACAAATGCACAGTATATACATTTCACCACTCCCAAAAGTTAACGTCTGAAGCTGCCATTAAATATATTTATTAGTGGCTAATGCCTATTGGTAGGAACATTTCGCGAGTTCATTTCAGGACAAGATAGACGTCAAACACGTGTACAATGAAGTTGACTTCATAATTGGATCGCAGTTTATTAGACAGACCCTGGACGACTCTCAGCCAATAGCAGACTTGCAAGGAAACAAGTAGCGAGTACCATACTTACAGATGTGAGCTAACACTGGCTACTCTCCGTGGCAGCAGCCTTTGAACAAAATCGGAGGGTCGAGTATACACATGACTGTTGAGTCTAAACTACAGTTCATTGAACTCGCGAATTTTTCCTATCCCTACCTATTGGAGGGGCCTTAAAAAGGGGCTCACTTTACCGTGAACAGCCTATAGGAAGGTGTCGCCTCGCCCTGGGTGCACGCCCCACGCGAATTTTTTTGACCTCATGCACAGTATCAGAGAGAGAGAGAGTGAGGGAGAAAAAAAGGTGGGGGGGGGGAGAGTTGGAGAAAAAAATTAGATTAATGTGGATACTACATTACACTTTTAGCTCGGAAGGTTGGACATGCGTACAGTTTATACTAGTGGGCGTCAGTTGCTTCTGCCTAGACAAGACCATAGCGCCCTCTCTCATCTCCCTGATACGCCGCCTCTCTGTTGTAGCTGACGCGCCTTACCAACTGAATCAGCGATTATTTGAGAGTATGCTCATAATTTGTGAATATGTACCTATGCTACGGCACAGAAGTCTATCTTTATAGGGTCAATAAACAATTTACAACATAGTGATTATTTTCATATTACACTCCTAACATAACTACATATGCTATTTAGTGCCTTCGCTGAAAGTCACAATAATAAAGATTTTTTTTTTCAATGTTGGCACCAAAACGAGTTTCAGCAACCACGTACGTGCTTTAGGAACATGAATCCGTTAATAACTCGTATGCGTGCGAATGCTTCCTACGAAATTACAAGGGCAGTAACAATGGTTCCACTTTTTCTTTTAATATCTCAGTTAGAAAATGCCCTCATTTTTAACGCAGAACCACGCAGTCCGCTTTGAAAGTTGCCGCTACTACTTTGGAAAGATAGAAAACACTTGATTGTCATATTTTATTGATAAACAATAAACATGGCTAACGAAAGGAGTACAAAAACCTGCAATATTACAGAACAGAGGAATTGTCTGTTCCGATAACGCGTACATTTTTCACTTGAAAGAAGTGTTGGTATTTCCCCCGATGTATTTTTTATCTGCAATGTGGTATTCAACATTACAAGTAGTTTACAATTTTTCCTCGACTTTGAAAGGAAGCCTAGACATAAACAGCGACAATAAGCTACGTATTCTCTACTGTAGTCACACAACAATACTTCGCAGCTTATGTACTTTGAAGTACGGACTGAAATGTGTAAAAAAGTTGACGTTATTTTCTAAGTAACTCGCATAATTGTATCTTTTATTTTTTGTTTGTTTAAGCACCCGGAAAAAAACATTTTCGGAAATTTCTCTATAGTTCTTTCGCAGCTTTCCTTATACCGTAAATACTTAATTCTGAAGTGTTTAAGCACAATTTTGTTAGAATTATCGGGGCATATATGAAAAGAAAATTTTTGTGTTTCGTTAATTGCAACAAGATCATGAATTGATCGTTCCTATATTGAGCGTGTACTGCAAAGTAGTGGGAAGGACCTGAGCGTGTACAATAATTGGCATTTTTTTCTCATATAGAGGATAACTAAGCACGAAATCGAAGAATGTAATCTGGAAAACGAGACCAGAAGTTAAATGGGACAGGACCTTCTCGCATTAGTTGGACTATGAACAAGTCTGTTCGGGGGAAGAGGAGGAGCAACTTTACCATTGTGCAGATACAGGTTAACATTTTCAATCCGTGACATGGGAGGGGGGTACTGTGTCGTCACAACTTTAGGAAATCACATTAAATTAATCAAATAAAAACCATATTTTAAACACTTCTGGTATTGTTACATTTCAGTTTTAAAACATTCACATGGCAGTTTCATGTCAATGTTAAGGAGTCGAGCTGAGAGATCTGAGCGACTCTTAACCACGAGGTCTTGAGAGCCGATGAGGGTGAAGTGAGGCGAGCACGGAGCAGCGGTGGTAAGAAAGTGCGAGGAAAACATGCAAACAATTGGGAGCGACCCCGCCGGGAATTGACCCCGGTTCTCCTAGGCGGGAGACAAGTAGTATAACCACTACACCACCACGACCCCTGTCAATGTTAGGATTTTGGGAAAGGGAGGTTATATCCCCCGTAAAACCCCCTCCCCTTCTAGATCCCTACCTGGCTGTGAACTACGGAGTTCACGAACTGTGAGTTACAGCACAGAGTAAGTAATTACGTAGAAGCGAAACGGCGTGGCGGTTCTGTTGATGTGGGCGTACACGTTGTCTCATTGGCTGCGCGAGGCTCCGGGAACAGGCCTCGAATCTGACTGGCCATTGCATTCTGCGGAATGTTCCCTATTGGTTGGCCTGCCAGTTTGCTGGCGCGTGCGACTGGGTGTTCGCTGTACAAGCGGGCTGTTTAACCTCTGTCTTCCCACTTACTCTATGGTTATAGGCTGTACACTGCAAAGTGAGCACTTTTGAGGCCCTAGTTCTCTCAGCCATTTTTCATCCTTTAACTAACTTTTTAAAATAAATATTGCCATGTAAGTAATAAACAGGATGTTTATGTTCAACAACTCTCGGAAGTTAACGTCTAAGGCTAAAATAAAATATATTTATTCACTATAATTCCAAATCAGTGGGCTTTCAAAAGTGCTCACTTTACCGTGAATAGCCTATACTAGGGATAGGACAATTTTGCAAGTTCAAATACCTGTAGGCTGGACTACACAGTACTGTGTACACTCGAGACTCAGATATTTGTTCATTGGCTGCTGCTCCAGAGAGTAGCCAGTTTTACTACACACCTGGCAATCGTTACTGGTTTCCCTTGCAGGTCTGCTACTGGCTAAGAGTTGTCTAGGGTATGTGTAATGCACTGTGAACAAATTGTGAAGGTGGCTTCATCGTACATGCGTTGCACATATACTTTGTCCTCAAATTATTTCGCGAAATTTTCGTATCCCTAATGATTCAGCCGTGGATAGATGTGGGCTTGAACTTCAGCCTATCTCGCACCATTGTGACACCTTCAGGGATTACGCCCATAGAGGATCCCCATTGAAAGCTGTTTTCGTGTGTAGTTGCGCAGTTGCTCGACACCATATTCATTATCGCTGTAAATTATTTTTTAATATTATCAGTGATAAGATAAGCCTGCGTAGCTCTCGGTGCTACTAGCCGAGTTGGCCCGCGACGACGATGGAAATAAAAATATATTTTCAGGCAATTACAAAGTGTTTTGCTGGTAATCCCCTACCAGATATATTTTGCGGTTAACACAGTTTTTTATTTGCCACCACTAAACTTCGTGGTCCTCTAAAACTTTAGTTTGTCGTGTTTACGAACATTTTTTCTTCAAAATGAACATCACTCCCCCCCCCCCCCCCCCCCTCCCACTCCCCTGACGACACATCTACGATCATCAGAGCTCCAAACCTCGTCAGTTGTGGCTTACCGGTCGAAGGGTGAACATCTATTCACCCAAATGTTCCTTGTACCAGTTTTGCTACCACAACCAACGGTCAATCACAACACAACTCGCATGGGAAAGAGGAGAAAAAGAAGAAATAACCCCACCATCAGCTAACTGCCAATCACAGCACACCTCTCAGGGGAGAGGGGATTGGGAAGGGGCGTGACACTTCAACGAATCACAGCACCGGAGAGGTAGGGTAGGGGCGAAGCCTGAAATAACTTTGGGAAGGATAGATCTAATTAGTATCCCTCTCTCCGAGAACACTTCCCAGGTTAATCAAATGGACACTTGTGTCATTCCTACATTTTGTCTCCAAACTACTAATGTGAAACTACTATATGCTGTTCGCAATTAACTGAGCACTTTTGAAAGTCCTGAAGAGCTAATTTTCTCATTATGTTGTATCCTTCCGCAGTATTAAACTTTACACTTCCATGGGCCTATTGACTTTATTCATGTCCCAATCAAGTGAAAAAGTGAAATTTTTGTAAAACTAAATGCCTTACTAATTTGCTAATTCGCGCTCTTAATGTAAATAAAAAAACTTGATTTTTTTTTATTTATTTATTAAATCTTTACGCTCGCATTACGATGTCAAGGCTTAGAATTATTTTATCTCAATTCTTTGCCAACTTAACTGGGGCCCACATGTAAGTGTGTACGTTTTGCATACATGCATTTGAGGGGCAGCGATTTTCCTCATAACTTGTTTTGTCGGCGTCGCCCCTATAGCAGAAATTCTTCGTTTCCTAATCATAATTTTGGATTCATAGTAATTACTCATAATGTACGATTATAGAAAAATTTCTTTTTACTAGTTGTTTTAAATATTTGTGCGTAATTTTAACTGTGTGTATTCTGGTTGTTGTAAATATCGAGAACTTATTAATAATATACAAATATTTTCTTCTTCGCCCACCATCTACGTAGCTCCCTCACTGCCTGCTAGGGGCGCTGGTGTGTGTCCGCCATCTTGTTTGCAGTAGTTCCTTCATCGCTTGCTAGGAGGTGCTGGTATGTGCCACTGTCGTCCGCTATTTAGTTTTCAGTAGATTAAGTCGCCCAGCGACAACCAGGAGTGCTGTTAGTTAATTTTTTGCAGAGCTCGAAAAAATTTCGTGGAGGGGTGGGAGATCAAAATGCAGGACCTTGTGGTCGCCGTATGGTTGACGCCCTAACCAATTTTTTTGTAAATTTCATTTGTAGTTGTGACGTTAACGAGCTCAAGCTCAAGTTAGACCGGCTTGCTGACAAATTCCCAGTTCATATGCACGAAACAAGCGAACTGAAAATCTACCTACGACCCTCAGACTACGAGTCAGGCACCCTATCCATGAACTATGGGGGCAGGGCAGCCAACTGAGCTATCACGGCATGTGTTGGGACACGGGTTTAAATTAAGTATATGTGATTATGTGTTTATAGGGAAAGGGGGAGGATTAAAATTTTTTAAAAAAGGTTAAATATTAAAAAAATTTATATATTCTATTTATATATATTTTAAAAAGAAACCCTATATCTCTCATTGCATAAAGCAAAACGAGTTGATTGATGAATGTTTCATAAAAAGTAGAGAAATATATTTTACAATCATAGATATTTATTAATAATTTACAAAAGACTTAAGGTTATCGATTTGGTATTTTAAGTAATTTTTTATCAATTTTGTTAACTTGTAAAATTTAGAGATATAAATGTATCAAGCGATGTGTATACGAACTCATATTTTCAAGGAGAATTAGATTATGATGTCACAACCATCGATTATGTAAAGTGTAATTTTATAAATTAAAGTAATATTTTTAATTAATATTTTATTTAACTTCTAAAATTTAAAGACATAAGTGTATCGAGCGACATATCTACGAATTAGTATTTTCAAGAAGAATTCGAATTTGGGATCACCACACTCAAATATGTAAAGCATAATTTTATAAAATAAATGTATTGCAATTAATTTGATACTTTTTCCTTTAACTTTTACAAACAAGTGTGTCGAGTGACGTGTCTACAGATTCGTATTTTTTTTATACAGATAAGAATACCTCGTCAGAAAATATGACCAGCACCATATTGAACTTTATAAGCATATAAATATATTATTTAATATACCAAGTTCTAGAGTAGCATTATTAACTTTGATTATCCGCACTTTTTCGACGCCATATTGAATTTAGTAGACATAGGAGCGAATTATTTATTTTTAAATTAATTATGTTACCAGTCCTAGCCTCAAGTACAACGCAGTGGTTGCCTCACCATGGGTCATAATTTTAGTGCAGTATGCCCATATCTGACCCCATGAACTTATAAGCATAGTTGACCATTTTTCCGAACCGTTTAAGTTATTGTAGTCAAATTCGGACTGTAGGTACTGGTCATAGCACTGATCAATATGATATGGCTCATTATGCCTTAAGCCTTCTTATAAGTATAGTTATCTGTAATTTTCAAACTGTTAAAGCTAGAATCATCAAATTCCTTTCATAAACATCGCCCCTGATGTCGATGAGGATGGTATGGTCAATTATTCCTTAAGTTCTTTTATGAACATAGTTAGTTATAATTTCCGAACTGTTGAAGTTATTGTCATCAAATTCATATAATGGGCATCACCCCAATGACAGAAAAGACCACAGGGTCAATTATGCCTTAAGTCCTCTTATAAGCACAGTTGACTGACATTTCCGAACTCTTGAAGCTATAGCCACCAAAAATTCATAACATAGGCTTCGCCCCCGATGACAAACAGAGCCGTAGGGTTAAGCATGCTCTGAGCCCTCGTATAAGGATAGTTGGCCACCATTTCCGAACTGTTTAAGATACAAGCACCAAATTCATATCGTTGACATCACTTCCGATTATGAAAAGGACCATAGGGTTAATTAAGTCCTCTTATAAGCATAGTTGGCTGCAATTTCTCACCCACCGAAGCTATAGTCACCAAATTCATAACACAGACACTATCTCAGATGATGTACAAGGTGGTGGGGTCAAGTATGCCCTAAGACCTATTGTTTCCTGGCATTTCCCACACACCAAAGCTATGGTCGCCAAATCACTGACATCGTTCCCAACATCGAACAGGGCAGTGAGGTCAATTATGCCTTAAGCCTTCCTATAAGCATAGAGGTCTGCCATATCTTATCTGCTAAAGCACCAGACATCAAATTCATATCACAGATATCACTTTCGACTACAATAAAGTAGATAAGGACAAGTAGACCTTAAGCTCTGTTATAAACATAGTTGGTCGTCATTTCCGAACTTTTGAAGCTCGGGAACATGTAACAACCGTCCACAAATGTAAAGAAAGTAAAGGTAAATATACATACAAGTGCGTCGCAAAGTTACCGATGCATGTAGGAGTGTAGGGCCCAAAATAGGACACATGCGTGTTGACCTGCATGCACTCAACAGTCGCCCACTACTACCCTCGTCCTCTGGAAACAAGATGGCCAGTGAAAACAAGATGGCAACCGGAAACAAGATAGCGGTCGGAAACAAGGTGACTGATTCGAGATGGCGGTTGATCCTCCGATCCTCAACCTCCAGCCCTTGCCCCCAAACCTACTAATTCTATTTACTGTAATAGATAATTTTCTCTTTAAGAACTGACAGAATACTGAAATATATAATGATTGTGAAGATATACGAAGATTTATGGTTTTTTTTTTACTATGGCCAACTTTTGTTCTCAGCGGCATGTAATCTTGTGTGGGGCCAGATACACAACATTGAATTGTAGGATTCCACACATAATACATCATGTAATAATATAACTGATAATATAATGACAGTATAGTCTATTCACAGTTATTTTCAACTTCTCTGAAGCTCTGCTAAATTTCTTGTTTCTACAGGCTATTTCTCCGCCCCATGCAAGCAAAGCATAAAAAAGAAGAAAATCATCAAGTTGGCAACACTGAAAGTGTAAGGGAGGGGGTCAAGTACTATAGTGTCTACGCTGTAAGCACGTCGACTGCCAACCACGGCCATCCGGGCTCGTTTCCGGAGGATCCGAGTCGGAGAATAAGTAGGGATACAGAAAGGGTGTGGCGGTTCCTTTGATGAGGGGGGCCGCGGTGGCTGAGCGATTAGCATACTCGCCTCCCACCAAGGCGAACCGGGCTCCGTCCCCGGCCGGGTCACCGGGCTTTCGTAAGTGGGAAGCGTGCCAGAAGATGCTGCTGGTCGACGGGCTTTCTCGGGGATCTCCCCTTTCTCCCGCCCCTTCATTACGGCGCCGCTCCATATTCACTTCAATCACCCTCATCGGCTCTCAAGACCTCACTGTTAAGAACCACCCAAACTTCTCTTCACTCACTCACTTTGATGATGCTCGCCTATTCGCTGACCGGCTGCTCGACCAGTGTTGTTAAAAAGTACTGGAAAAATGTAATTCGGTTCAATTACAATTACTCCGGTGACAATGTAGCTAATTACAAGTAAAAATTACTTTTGATAAAAGTAATCAGTAAAAGTACAATTACAATTACTTCTCCGCTACCATTTTAAAACTGAGTTACAGTGTATGTTTTTACACGTATTAAAAAACGTACATACATATTTGGTTTTTAAAAAGTGTTTGCAGCTAATGGTTATAGTGTGTATTATTTTTAAATAATTGAATGTTTTTGAGGACACACTTGTTTGACTGACGTCAAATATATCCAAATAAAACAAATAATAACAACTTTTCCAAATCATGCCACTGTAATGTCAATACGTCTTAAAAGATTAACTTACTTAATACTGTCAACAAATATTTCATACCAATTACACACTGTAATAAAAAACTTCATATTTTTTATCTAACCTTACAAAAAATTGCATTTTAAAATTCACATCGGATAGATTCCCTCTCGTGATAGCAAAAACGACACTAAAATACGCTCAACAGGAGCACTAGAAAGCAGTGATGGAACAAACGCGCGGAAAGTGGAAGCATGAAGGCAGAGATTACTAGAACCTACTAGCCACTTCTGTGTTTTGTCCATAGATGTTGTATATACGATCGTAGCGCTACAAGTGTACATTGTGGTACTCCCTCTTGTTCTTCATTTTATCCGAAACACTTCGGAAGTATAAAAAGGGACGGTAAATAAATGACATGTAGCGATTACCGAAATGTAACGATTACATTTAATGTTTTGTAATCCGATTACAAATACGAATTACTTGTTTTGAAATGTAATTCGTGACAAGTAGAAATTACTTGGATAGTAATTGCTACAAGTAATCCGATTATTTGTAATTCGTTACTTAGCAACACTGTGCGCGACCCCTAATAGCATAGTGGCTGGAGTCAAGCTTGTCATGACAAACCTTTAAGTCAGAACCAAGCTGGACTCAAGCTGACTAGTTTCCGCAGGTGAAGCTTGTAGCGAGCTTGATTAGTACAACTTGCGAAAGCTTACTTCGGCAACCTACAAGCATATTATTGAAGCCATCTGCAAGCTTCCCATCAGCAAGTATGTGCCTGCCACGAGAAATTCGGCTTGAAACACAATTGATACGACAAGCTTGCTCGGTAAGGCAAATTCAAGTGAAACCTCAAGCTGGCCGCAAACTTACATTATGTCCGGGTAGGCCCTGGAACTGGCCTGGTTTGATTGTTTGCAGTCCATTTTAGGTTACTTCCAACTTTTGTGAAACCGCGCTAGAATTCTACATCCAGGATATTCCTCCGCCTTAAGCAACCTAAGCGTAAGAAATCTAGGAAAGTACACCAAAGGGACAAAGCACCACATTCGTGAGCATAAGAATTATTACTTACTAGACATTATGAATACACCTATTTTCCACTATTATTTCCTTGCTAATTATACATGGAATATTTCATTTATAAATAAAATATAAATAAAAGTTTAATTTAAGGAGAAACAAGGTTCTTCTTTGTATAGTTGTTTGGGTGAAAAATATTTTGATTTTGACGGTGCCAAAGAAATGCATAGTTTACAATATAAGATATAATTTCAAATTAAAAAAAAAAAAAATACAGTAAAACTAATGTTGGTTCGCCAACCAAAAATAAGTTTGAACTGATTGAATCAACATGATCACAAATGGAAACATGTGAGCAGTCTGATTATTTAGTTGAAATAACAGTTTGTATGCCCCAATGAAAAATGTTATGTGAAACAAATATTTCCTTAGTCACGTGGTATAAATTTACACAGAAGTTAGCACGGTGTGAATTCGATATTAGCGATCACAGGCACCGAGTATACTTTTTTTTTTTTTTTGCTAATCTATGGTACGATCAGATAGATATACAGCCCTCGAGCATGCGTATCGAACTCTGATATCAACTGCAAGTTTCGACACCATATGTTCTGTTTGGAGTTCAAGTGTAATACATTTGGCCTTATCTTTTCGGTCAAGAGACTCGAGCTATCTTGATCGAGATCTTATCTTCGCCGCTTACCTTCCTAATGCACATGTTTTTACAAACGGCGACCGGATGCGTCACGTTTCGACACACACGACAATTTTTTAGTCTTGTGTCATCGGCCCGGCCACGCCTTTGGTGCGTGGCCGGCCAGTGCTGTATTATCAGGAAGGTAAAAGTAGTATGTTAAGAAATCCCACCACTCTGTATTTTTGTAATCAACCTTCTTGACAGGACATCAGAGAACAGTGTAGGTAAATGCACACAGACGAAATGGCGTGGGCGCTGGGCAGTTCCATTGAATGCGGGCGTACCCGTTCATTGATCGGTTGTGCGAAGATTTGGCGACGGACCTTGTGTCTGATTTGCTATTGCATGCTGCGAAAGTTCCTCTAATTGGCTGGGTTTCCAGTTGGCGAGTAAGATACCAGGCGCTGATTGGCGGATGGCGTTGACAAGTTGCTGGCGTGTGTGGCTTGAGCTCGTGGAATAAGCGGCTATGTCACCTCTGTATTCTTAAGTTCTCTGTGATCAAAGCTCGACATGGCATAGAGAACTATCATATATATATATATAGCCTAAAGATTGTGCAGTTTCAGTAATACCCATATTTTCCTACGTGGGGGAGAACTTATTAAACAATGAGGGAACAACTGATTACGGTTGTAGAAGTGAAAAGAATCACGTATGACAAATAAATTTGGTTTTCGAGATAACTGTTAAGACGTTTCCTGTGCATCAACAAGCTTGGATTTTAAATATTGTAACTGGAAATTATGTTATGGAGGAATATATATATATAATCCCAATATGGCGGGGGATACCTCCCTCCCAAGATACAAGTCACGGGGCTTCTATGAGCATTGTAACTGTTTGTACATCACGCAGATATCATAAGCAATTAGTACAGACACTACCAAATTGACAGGTAAGCACGACTTACGTTGCATAGGAAAGAAAAATTCATATATTTTTCAAGATTGTATAATGATCTGCTAGATTTTACTTATTAAAATGTTTAATAATCTATTGAAAAGTTTTTTTTTTTTTTATCATAATTCAAGCATTTTTTGATTTCGAAATATTTGGAATATACACATTGCAAGAAACACTTTATCAAGTATTAATTGCTATAGTTTTGTATAGTAAAATAATTGTACTAATTTTTAAAAAATATTTTTTAATTTTAGTTGTAAGAATAATAATTTTCTTGACTGAAATTAACGTGCATTATTTCAGTTACTGAAAGTATTTAGAAACTTTATTATTATTCCTTTGTTACATACAAACAGAGTAATTATTATAATAGTCTTGCACAATAATATGTTTATTATCTTGTCTAAACGTGCCTTTTGAAGAATCCAAAATTGAAATAAATTTTATTTATAACACGCGTCAAATTCAGGCACTAAAGTGGTATTCACTTCAGCTTGTAGTGTTTACACGATGTGCTCAAAATGGCGACCCTCTTCAGCAAGGCATATGCTCAGACGACGGTGCCAGTTGAGGACACCGGGTATTGTAACAAGCGGTATTTACGGATCCCATTCCATTATCCTCCCATGCATATGGTGGAGGTGACCCCATGGGCAGTCATTCTATAATGTGAGATCAGGGGACCTCACGGACCACTCAATGAGACATCGTCGACCTATCCACCTCCCCGGGAACTGGTAATCCAGCCACTGACGTACGATGAACCCATAATGTGGGCGGGATCCATCCTACTGAAACACAGCAAGGAACCCGACGTTCTCATACAAAGCTGATGGCAAGGCACATTATTCTAATAGTCTTGTACACCTCGACAATAAGAGTATATTTGATCAAAACAATTGATCAATGATCCTCCCACCACATGTTCCACATCACATCTTCTCCAAGCCCTACATTTTCAGCGCATCTGACCAATTGGGATTGGTGTCACTTCACATTCGCCAGTGTTGCGTGTCGACCTCATAAAAATACGCCTCACCAGTGAACATAACTGACATTGCTAAGCATGAGGTCTCCTCGCTCCTGCTGAATGCCGATTGGCAGAACTCTGAGCGACTCGGTCAGAATCGTCCTTACTAAGGCAGTGGAGCATCTGCAGTTTGTAAGAGTGCCATTTTGCTTCGTACAGAACTCGCACGCACTCGTGTTTATTGGACAAACGTTTGGTACTTTTCATTTAACTCCTCTGGCCGGTTGCTCCATTGAATTTATCGCTCGGTCCGAGATCATATCCAAACTTGATCTAAGATCGTCACAGATTATTGTTGCACCATTCGAGTTCAGAGAATGACAGGAGATCGAGATGAACTTCATTTCGAACCGCCGAAAATGGTAGTTCAAAGCGTAGATCCAAGATCAGAGTAGTGTCTGAAATTACTGTTAAATACATTTATTTTCGATAAATTAGCTTCGTAATACATAAGGCATTTGAATACGTATTTTTTTGTTGGTTGCAAAATATAAATTGAGAAATAAACAAAGTTTTAAAATGTTATGAATTTCTTTAATTAAAGAAGTTGGTATTAATGTTTTGTAAAGAGATAACGAAATTTACGCTAATCTCTCCGAGTAGGCACAACGGAAAATTGGAACAGCCTTTCAGAATACCGTAAACTGGCCTAATTTTCTGCACGCGCTACGTCATAAAGTGAATCTCACGCCGAAATTTTTGCTCATGAAAGAACAGAATTCCCCAATAACTGTACTTCGATAATACAACAACAAATAGCACTAAACAGAATTATTTTTTAAATTTTAACCACATTATACACACTTAAAGATTATTCAGTACAATTCTTGTAAGTGCTACTTTACTAAAAACACATAAAACTTCGCAGCAACTAGTTTTCTGTTCATCACCGTCATCAGAATAGTGGTATTAAAAATAACAAAAAATTTGTTTAGAATGTTACCTATGAAACACAAAACAACAGGGGGAATTTTGTAATGCAATCTACCAAGTAAAAAAAAAGTATTAGTCTTAAGAGATAATGTACACGTAAACTCATTAATGTTCTCCTAAATTCAAAATAAACAGTTACACTATGACGTTACAAAATGAGAGCCGATCACAAACAATGTTTCATCCTAACCGAGACCAGGAGATCTACGATCAGAACTCGGCCAGTCGCGTTGGTGCAACACCTGTACATTGGAACTCGGATCAAACTGAAGATCGTATCTGAACCAAGATCTTATGATCTCCGTTAATGGTGCGACCGTGCATTAGAGACATTGGCATTTCCTTGTCGGCAGCCGTCCAGGGGTCTACCTGAGTGATGTCAATCCTGCAGGGTGCCAGTATCTTTGAAGGGATGGGTCAACTTCATTCAAGACTGCACCATGCATGGTTCGCTGTCTATCGTCGTGTCGACGGTCGCATTCTGTAGCAACTTATCTTCGACTGCGACTGCCGAACTGCAGTATCACATCAGCACGCTCGTCTTTGCTCGGCACCGTCTCAGTACCTGAAACACACCCATGATTCCAGTGGTTTCTCACTTTTTGACTCACGTTGTTATTACTCTTATTACCAATTGATTTTTTTAGACATTTTATTAAGTTAATTTTCGCAAAATATTTCGCAGTGTTACAAAATACATGACTTGTTAAGCCACTCATTCTGTTTTGAAAAGTCAGCGTGCATTTCTCGAAAACGGTTGACCTGGGACTATTCCGGGAGGACATCCTTTTCTTTTAATTTAGACATGCTTACGCATAATTTGTTTTAACAGAAAGTTAACAACTTAATGTTGCAAAGTTTCATGCAAACGTAGGATGGCAGCCCCCATGATGATGATATTACAATCGCGTTGGGGCCACGGTAGCTGAGCAGTTAGTCTGTTCGCCTCCTACCAAGGCGATCCGGGTTCAGTCCCCGGCTGGATCAATCCTGGTTTCATATGTGACGGTCGATGCCGTTGGTAGGCGGGTTTTCTCGAGGATCTCCCGTTTTCCCCCTCCCTTTCATTCCGGCGATTTTCTATATTCATCTCACTTCACTTAATCAGCTCTCAAGACCTCGATGTTAAGAGCTGCCCAAATCTCTATATTTACTTATTCAGTCACATTCTGTCCTGAAAAAAGATTTAAATTAAGAGGAGAGTGCATTGAAACATTCGCGTATCTCGGTAAATAAATGTTCTGCAAATACAACTTTTTGTCAAAAAAGGTAAAAACGATTATCTATGATTCTATTTTTTACTTTCGTCATATTAAGTGTATTCTTGGGGAAAAAAATCGTGAAAATGGTCAAATATCGTATTTTTAAAGCTTGCCTATGTGGTTTTCTTAAGCGGTAAGGAAAATGTACAAATATACGGGCGTAGTTTAATCTGCGGCCTTTCATCGCGTGTAATTAAGTCCCTCTGTAACAGATGTAGTTTCCACAGTACAGCGTTACGGCGGAAACACTGCACGCCTTGCGCGTAGGAGCGATGAGGCGCTAGGCGTGCGTGTTAGTGTGGCCCGTATCGCTCCCTCGCTTCACGGCCTTTAATGCGCAGTTTAAATTATAATATACACACGTGCTTACAATGTGACCCATTTGACAACTAGGGAAGACCCTAAACTATTTTGTCGGCGTCAATGTTTACAATAAATTACCAGACGTGTGGTTTTCAGGGGTTTAGTCTCCTCGAAGGTTGATCAGATAAGTGACGAGTAGCGGATGTTGAATGGCGAAATCTTGCTCTGCGGTCGTCATTACGTGCCCCAGGGGCACGCGGCACCACACCGCGAGGCGATTTTATCGGGAAAATAGTACGACCACGCCAGTGTTTCCTCGTCTTTTCCCAGAAGCGCGACAAGCGGCCGATTGGCTCGCTGGCCTGCGGCTGGCCAATCCGGGAGCAGCCGTTCCGAAAACCTGCACCGTGCGCACCGTGTCCAAACTAACGCGCCCGCGAGCTCACCTCCCACGCGTGAGGGCTGAAGGACGTTCAGGAGGCAGAAATAATTTCCAACACTGCCAGGATTTTAAACAGGGTGATTCTCAATCAGACCGACAAACTTCGGGAAGTGATTCGTCAAGAAAAAGTGAAAGGAAAACATACGTGACACTTTATACCTAAACCGAATACAAGGGGAGGTATAAGCCCTTAAGAAACGAGGTTTTAAACAGCATTTGTGCAAAATATCGGTAACGAAGTAAAATGCAGTGACAACTCTCGAAACATTATTGTATGTTATCGGGACCTTCAACGTAAGAGCCGATATCTTGCACAGATACGGTTTATAATGTCGTTTTTAAGAGCTCATTACCCCCCCCCCCCCTTAATATTCGGTTTAAGTATAAAGTGTCACATGTGTTTTTCTTTTTTTTTTTTTTCATGGAGAATCACCTCCCGAAGTCTGTCGGTCTAATTGCGAATCACCTTGCATAATTCTGTTTTATTACATCAAATAGTTTATTGATATAAGTATGAAAAACCCTGGAAAGTTAATTGTCAAAAACTAATGACGGGAAATACCAATTGTTATTTTTTAATAATTATCGTGGTTAGCTACAGTTCAAATTGATTATTAACGTAATTAGAACAAGACGTGGAAATCTCATGGAATTACTTCAAATGGTTCGGCTTTAATTTCATTTTAAGTTGTACGATAATATTGAAATCAAAAATAGCCCAAAATTAAACCAAAATCGAAGGCGAACACAATGCCACACGTCAAAGAAATTTTTTCGTGGCCTACCTAAATCTTCAAATAACACTTTAGCTAAAAACAAACATTGTGCTCGTATTAATTTTTGAATTTTTTTGGCACACATTTTAATGTTTAAATGCTGATAATCCTACTAAAAATGTACGCGAAAATTTATTTCTAATTTGATTCGGCTTTTTTAATCAAATAGTTATTGATACTGTATCGCAAAACCGTAAAATATCTTAAACATGACCTATCCACCCGGAATTGGTTTCCACGTTTGAGGTCGAGAAGCGCGGGGGCTGTAAGGTCGACATTGCCACGCTCATCAAGTGCACCATCGCCTCTATAGTTGGAATAAGAGGTTGTTCGCGGGGAAAAAAAAAAAAAAAAAAACGAATACGTGGTAGACGTGAACACTGTAAGCGCCCAACAGCAGTTTGTCTGAATTAGTTTGTTGCCATTGTTTGTTGTCTGCTTGAGAAAGCGTTTTCATATTTGACCGGGCCACTCAGAATTTCGCAACAGCCACACGGCTCCTACGTGTTCTGTGTGCAGACAGTTGAACACGTGTCAAAAAAGTAATTCAGCCAATCAAGATAGGTAAATCACCCTACAGTGTTTTCAAACATAACTTGTCTTGAAATATTTTCACGAAATTTCACTACCCCTATCTATAGTCCATGCACGGTTACTTCGAATTTTTCTGAAGCCCTGCTAAAGTTCACTTCCAGGATATTCCTCCGCCTCGCGCACACTAAGCCTAACCGAGTCTAGAAACTTACATCAAAGGGACAACGCACCGTAATCGTGCGTACTAAAGTGTACTAACATTTTGCATAGGAACTATTTCCAGTACACATGACCGACATACCTACTTTATTTCTGTTTTCATTCATATGTATCAATAGGGCCACCTGTTTTTCGCGAAAATATCTACGCGGAGGCTAGACTTCAATATCCTATGTGCACACTTGCAGTCTTCCGATGACTATTGGCCGCTTGGCTTAGTGTGAAGACAGACTGTTGCACGAGTGAGCCAAACAGAATTAAGTTTCTCCGATACTGACCGTCCGTTATTCGCGGGCAGACAGATAAGACACGTAACAATTCAAATGATCCAATAATGAACGTGGTTCTGAGTTAACTTGCGTTGGAACACAACTAGCCCATAAATCTATTCGCGAAAAACAGGTGCCCCTCTGTATTAATTAGTATAAATAAGATATTATAATTCATAGATAAAATATTAGTGAAATTTCAATTTAATAAAAAGTAACATCTTCTTATGTAAACAGAATTATAAAACGCTGGTGATAGATGGTACAGTTAAAAAAACAACCAAGCGCGTTATACATGGAGTAATTTTTCAAAGGTTTGATTTCAAAAGTACTAAGAAACCGCGTATAGACTATACGCGCAGTGCTCTGAACTCGTCACTGTGTGACGTTATCGTAGCGAAGGTAAGCTGAGTTGTAAGGTTTTGGACGGCGCCTAATAGCGAGGGCCGATGATGATGAGACGAGGTGAAGATAGCATAGTGCTGGAATGCAAGGGAAACGGGAGAACCCCGAGAAAGCCCGCCGACCAGTGGCGTCATCCGCCAAGATCTTCACATCCGGGGGTGACCCCGACTAACAGGGTTCGTCTTGGTGGGAGGCGGTCGCTCTGCATGTTACGCAACCATGACCCTAAAGCAACGTGTAATAAGGAACAGTGGCGTATTATCGCCCACTGAACACTCGGGATACCTGCTGGAATGCCATCTTCTCCCACGTCAAAGTTTCGTGATCTGGAGCATAATTTACTACACCCGTCGGCAGATCTGCAGAAGCATAACATAATCCATACCCGATTGCACGAAGCATGTATCTAGGTACGATGCCGTCTAACGAGATTCTATAGGCGCCCTTTAGCTGTGCCTTTTGAGTAGAGCGTGGTTCTGATTGAATGATAATGCATGTTCACCTATTTAATTTGTTTATACTGCCACGTAGTAAAATTTCGTTTAAATATTGTCTTTCTTGGTGCAAATTTTTTTATGACGAGTGTACATCGGTTAGGTCACATTGTATGTTTTGCAGTGGCAAAACACACAATGTGACCTAAGTGTAGCTTTTTCTTGGAAATTAGCATGTAATTACTCCATATTTTCTATAGTTTGGAGAGAAACAGGCCTCTTCCGATAGAGTATATACGGACCGACATATTATGGCCAATGGAAGGATCATTCCTGGGTTTATTTTGAAACTATTCCCCAGAAGTAGCAGACAAAAATGTGGCTTTCCCCTTGATTTCTCCGAACTCTCTTCCAGGAAAGTAACACTACACCTTTGACGGAAACTTCCTCTGGTGAAGAAACACTACCCCAGACTGTCTCTGAGACTCCGCACCGTCGATAGAATCAGTTCCGGGTTCAAGTCCCAAATAAGAATTTTTAAAGTGTATACTGACTTTCCCAGGCACATATAAAGAAGTAATTTAAAGATTTGTTACGAATTAAATAATACGTGGCACTGTACCAGTATGAGTATAAGCTATGTCACGTGTAGAGAACAATAAACATGTGTTTGTGTTTGATGTTATTGGAAGCAAGTGCCAATGAGACTACAAAATATAGCCTAAATAACGAGTGATGTCTCCCATTAAGTAACGGACTTCGCTTAAGGTGGCCGCCTGGTTGAAGGAATTTTGCACGTTTGGGTGCTAAACGCGTGGTAATGCTAGGGGCGACCGAGATATGCGCATCAACTCTCTCATCGCCTCTACGTGCAAACCATTGAACTGGCGTGCAGTCTTGCCGTCCATAACGCGCCTCTATGAGACTTTCAGCGGAGACCCTACCATTTTGTTATGTAATAATAAAAAATAAAGGTTTAATGCACGTCCTTATTCCTTTTTTAATGTTTTTTTACCGGAATGTTCATACCTAAAAATGATCAATTTAAACACCCGTTTGAGACATTTTCACTATCACAGAAACATGCTTTAGAGAAAAATGGAGGAACTGGGAAACGTGTGCAGACGTGTACGTTTCTTAAATTATATTCGTAAGCAGGCCTCACTCAGACACGTTTGACGGTTTTTATAATAAAACGTTTTCTGCTGGAGCTCTGCACGCCGTTCGGCGGCCTACCCAGGCGACCACCTTAAGGGCCGATCACACGATCAAATATTTATTGAATTCAATTATTTGGAGTCTATTTATTTAACTAAACAAATTTCTTCTTTTATTATGAGGTTACTTCCTTTATATTGCCAGAAAATCTGTGATCGGCGACTGAAATTTTCTATTCAAGAAAATATATAGGCGTAACATGTTCGGAACGAAAATCTTGCAGGAAAATGAGACATTCAAGAAATTGAAAGAAAAAATGGCCGAGATTATGACGTTCGTATCACATCATACAGCATTCAATGGATTAAATGCAATATAAATTGAAAGTAATCTGAAGAACACTTTGGTCATATGAAAGAGCGTTATTCTCTTATGTGCGACGCGCAATATATAAACAGACATAAGGCAAAAAAAAAAAAAAAGTGCTAGACGAACAGAATTTTCGGGGGCACTCCCAAAATAAGCGATTAAACTCTAGAAGAATTCACCAGGGGAAATGTTTCTTTCATTGTTTATATAAGGCCAAAATATATTTTGGTGTCCCTACAAGATATTTAGCCGAGTAAGCAAAACTTGAAAGCACCAAAATTGATTTTGTTCATCTAAGCAAACAAACGCTTGAATAAACAAAAAATCTGTGTTCGGATGAAATAAACTAGACTGAGAACAAAATATTTAGTTGACTGAACTGTGTGATATATACACATCATAATAAAACTAGTTCACCAGGAAACTAAAAAGTAAATGTGTGAAACTTGAAATATTTATCTGCGCGTGTTGTTCAGTATTTGAACTGTGTTTAGTTAATAAAAAAATATATATATATATTCAGCAGCAGTCACGTTAGCTGAGGTGGTCAGTGTTACCGCTCGAGAACAAATTATCTAGGTTCGAACCTCGGTTGTGCTTCCAATTTTTTTATAGTGACCGAAACTGTTACTGTGCATAGAGCCAAGCAGACCATTAGATGCAGCAACCGAATATAGGTTTTCTTAGTTCGAGCGCAACCAAACAATTTGGTTTCTGGAACTAAATATTTTATTGCCCCGATAAAGGTTGTTCACGATAAAGTGAGCACTTTTGAAATCAACCTAAGGAAAAAGTCACTGCTCCTACCTCCATATATTGTAACGGGCGCACTGAGTGGTAATATAGGTTTTCTTAGTTCGAGCGCAACCAAACAATTTGGTTTCTGGAACTAAATATTTTATTGCCCCGATAAAGGTTGTTCACGATAAAGTGAGCACTTTTGAAATCAACCTAAGGAAAAAGTCACTGCTCCTACCTCCATATATTGTAACGGGCGCACTGAGTGGTAATATAGGTTTTCTTAGTTCGAGCGCAACCAAACAATTTGGTTTCTGGAACTAAATATTTTATTGCCCCGATAAAGGTTGTTCACGATAAAGTGAGCACTTTTGAAATCAACCTAAGGAAAAAGTCACTGCTCCTACCTCCATATATTGTAACGGGCGCACTGAGTGGTAATAACGGAGGGGAAGTAGTTCAATATTTTAATGCCTAATAAAAAGTGTTAGGTAACAATTTACAGCCACTTAAATTATTTCTTTGCCTTTCGTTTTTTTTTTTTTATGCATCGAAGTGTAAGATGAGCAGATTTGTATAGTATTTATTTTCCTAAAAATTTCACGATTTAAATTGACCGACGCATGATTAAATTGATGAGACCCATGGCAGTGTTAATTTTACATGAGGTGGAAGAATACATTCCGAGCGTACAAGTAGATCCTAAGCAGGGCTTTCAAAACTGCTCATTTTATCGTGAACAGCCTATACTAACAATTCATTTAGACGCACAAAAAATTTATTTTTGGAGTCAAAAAATCCATTTCTCAGTGCGGCGCTTAACAAATGAGGTTTTCAGCGCCGATTAGGGAGGACTGAGGCGAAGTTGGAGCAACGACGGAATTCAATAAATGGAATCACCCCGAGTAAACTGCGGAGCAACGGCAACGTCAGCCATGTTTCCCACATGTGAAAATCCTGGGGCCACTCCACCAGGAATTGAACTCGGTTCTTCACGGCGCGGGAGGCATGCAATCTGATCACTTCACCACTGCGACCGCCATGAGGAACATGGTAGGCCTACGGATATTGCTATAGCTGCGAACTGTGGGAATTCTGGGGCCGCGGTGGTGTAGTGGTTAGACTACTCGCCTCCCACCAAGGCGAACCGTTCGGGTTCTATTCCCGGTGGGGTCGCCCCCCCCCCGGGATTTTCGTGTGTGGGAATCGTGCTGGACGATGCCGCTGGTCGACGAGTTTTCCCCGGGATCTCCCGTTTCCCCCACGCCTGTTACATTCTTACCAATCTTCACCTTCATTAGCTCTCAAGACATTGCTGTTAAGAGTGAGATGGATTCCCGTGGGAACCCCGCGTCCAAGGTCAAGAAGCGAGGAAGCGACACGGGCGACACGTCGCTCCTAAAGGCTGTTCACGATAAAGTGAGCACTTTTGAAATCAATCTTAGGAAAAAGTCAACTTGCCTGCCGGCATATATTTTATACGCCGCAATGAGTGACGCATCCGTCAAAGTTGGTAACGATGAATGGAAAGTAGTTCCATATTTTAACGTCGAATAAAAAGTGTTAGGTAACCATTTGTGATCATTAAAAATATTTCTTACGCTTTCTGTTATAGTTAACGCCTCAGTGTGTAAAAGTTACCAGATTTATAAAAGGTTAACTTTTTAAATAATTTCACAATTTCGCTAGACCGACGCATGAATAAAGTGATGAGGCCCATGACAATGTTAATTTTACATAAGGCGGAAGAATATACAACGTGCATACAAGTAGAGTTTAAGCAGGGCTTTCAAAAGTGCTCATTTTACCGTGAACAGCCTATAAGCGCAAAGCGTGCAGTGTTTCCGCCGTAACGCTGTAACAATGGGACTTTATTACACGCGATGAAAGACCACAGATCAAACTACACCTTTATCTTTGTACTTTTCTTTTGCCGCTTAAGGAAACCGCATAGGTAAGCTTTAAAAATCCGATATTAGACTATTTGCAGGATTTTTTTCTCTCTAAGAATACACTTTATATGACATAAGTAAAAATAAAAGGGGGTGTAGATAATTGTTTTTTTTTAAATATCTTTTCTTACAAAACGTCGTATTTGCAGAACATTTATTTACCGATATACGCGTATTAGCGCAAACAACTATTTCACAGAAAATGTGAGTGTCCATCCCACTCTTAATAGTCGCCCGAAGCTCTCCACTGCACTCTCTCCACTCTTGAAATGCTGAAGCGGCAAAACCAATACCAAGGGAACAAGACAACGTTAAAAATACAAGAAAGAAGGTGAGATGTCTGAACATAGAAAACCGCAAAATTCTTGATAAAAACGTATAGCAGGAAAACACAGCGAAGAAAACGCCATAAAAAAAAAGAAGTAAAACTGCAAGTCAGGAGGATAAACCAATAATACAACCTAGGAAAATATACGTTTACCTCATTCATCGGAAAGCGATGCTGGCGATCTTCTAGTAATGAACGGAAAAGTGGCGACATTGCAAAAGATGAATCGGACGGCTAAGTTGGTTGCAGAGAAGACTACAATTAGACGAGACATTTTTACTAGACTGAGTGAATCATATAACCGCTGGCTTTGCAAGCGTTCTGACCATACGCGAAAACAAACATACGAGTGAGGAGGAAAAAGATCAATGCTGTGAAAACGCGACGTCCTAAATTCCACAGTTCGGATTAGGGATGATATAGATAAAATAAATAACTTGGAAAGGCCCAGTTCGTTTGGAAACAGAATTTAATTTCCAACTAAAAATATATGTGCAAGTAGTTTGTAACATGGGAAGACGCACTGTCTTACACCTTTTGTTTGTCCAGCTGGTTATCAATGGAAGTACGAGCACGGCTGGCAGAGACAAGATGATCGCAGGTCTACTAATTTATTGCGAAGGAAAAACGAAACAGCGTACTTCACGAGTGGGAAAAGTGATCGCAGCGAATTTAAAAAGGCGCATACGTTATCGTTAGAGATGCTGGTTTATCGCGGCAAAAGTTGACTGTTTGCTAGGATTCAACGTACTGTACACACGTCAGACAGTTTTCTTTCCTTATTGGCTGTCATGCATGTATGAAGATACTTTCCCATTTCACTGGGCCGATGAGGATTCTGATACTATAAGGCAGAACGTTCGTGATTGGTCCGCAAACAACTTAGCCGAGTCAAAACCTTGTTCATCCAATCACGAAAGAATAAACTAGTTAGACTGTTACGGAAGACATGTTGGCTAAAAAAAATTGTCGCGATTTCCCATCATCTCTAATTATCGTTCATGCCCGTTCAATATTATGCGCAGATGAATATATTCAGTTTAAACATTTTTCTCTTCGTATGTGATCTTTGGGCGAACAGGACCAAGTAAAACGATAATTTGAATCATAGGCTGTTCACGGTAAAATGAGCACTTTGAAAGCCCTGCTTAAGTTCTCCTTGTACATACGTCGTGTCTTCTTCCGCCTTATGCACAATTAACATTGCCATGGGCCTCATCACTTTGCTCATACGTCGGCCAAGTGAAACAGTTAAATTATTAGAAAAGTAAATCATGTACAAATCTTCTCAATTTTACACTACTATGCATAAGAAAAAAAAATTAAGGTATCACAAATGGTTACCCAACACTTTTTATTCGACGTTAAGATATGGAAATATTTTCCCTCCATCGTTACTAACTTTACTGGGCGTATGTGACTCAGTGCGCCCGTTATAATATATGCAGGCAGGGTCAGTGACTTTTTCCTAAGGTTGATTTCAAAAGTGCTTACTTTATCGTGGACATCCCTTACTACAGATGACTTTTACTGAAGAATGATCGTATATTTAAAACATTGTCCCTAAATACCATTTCACACTGTTAAATTTTCGTCTTAAAATGTATCTGAAAATTTTAAAGACGAAATACGATCACCAAATTTCCCCATTCAACATAGTGAATGAAATAATCTTGACTGTATTTGAAAATTTCCCACACCATCAAATTCTTTTGCAAATGAGGATCTTGTCAAGAATTTTATATAAAATTTATTTTCCAATTGGAGATAGATTTTTTGTGTTTGCCCACAGTCCATCACAGGAAGAGACGTACAAACGCGATGTTTTATTTTCACTTCTTTACTAAACAGAATTCTCAAAGAGCTTCTATATAAATTAGTTGTACCTATTCATAGCCTTATCTAGTCTCAATCAATTGTTCGCCATTTTAAAGTTTCGTGATGTCGGAAACGGGCATTTTTTCATACATGGTTCTGATTGGCTAAGCCCATTAAAGATAAAAAAATTTTTGAACCTGTCCCATTTTCAAAATGTTTGATGGAAACTAGAGCCATAGAACTTTTCCATGCAATCATGGCGGTGATAATGACGTTACTGTGACGTCACAACCTTCCAACTTTATTCGACCAATCTTATTGGAAGCAGTTGGACGGAAAAATTTGACAATGTGACAGAGGCTTAACGCAAAAGAAACCAAGCTATTGTGGCGATTCTTCTGGCACTAAGGCAAGCAGTTTCCATCATAATGTACATAAAATTTTGTATAAAACAATAATATCGAAATTATTTTTTTATTATTTCTGTGCCTTAAAAATGTTATCCTCAACACTTCGAGGTCAGCAGACATTTACAAGACAACCAAGACAAGTTAGAAGTGAGCTACTTATATCCACCACTGCAGGAACACAGGTTCTATTGGTCTCTGTGTTCCCACACACTACAGTTCTAGTGGCCAACATTACTTACTGTGCTCTACAACGTTCATTATTGGCTGGTCATCAGTCACTAAGGAGATGAGTTGACTTTGTCCCAATCAAATGTCTTCATTTGTGTAAGATGTTTTACAATCACACCTGTTCTTTTGCGGAAAGTTATCGTTACTGAGCTGTAGAGTTCTTGTTAGATCCTGTTAAACACAGGCAATACAACGACTGCGTGAAAATGCTCATTTTATTTTCAGTGGTAAAGAAATTTTCAAAATATTTTTGCTCGAGCTACACTCGAGTGTAGTCCTCAAAATGTTAACTTTTTCAGGCCCTTTCATACGTTGCAAGTGAGGAACTTTTAGGTACATGATGTACTTAATATGACACACATTTTGTTTCAATATGACAACCAGTGGGCCGTAATCTCTGTGTCAGCGATGTTCATAAGAACGGTTCATTACCCTGAACAGCAAGATACTAACCAGATATAGGCTGTACACGGTAAAGTGAGCACTTTTGAAAGCCTTCTCATTTGGTATAGTGGTCGAAAAATGTGTTATATTTTAGCTTTAGACATTAACTTCCGAATGCAGTGGAATATACACACACTGTTTATTACTTACAAGGCAATATTTATTTAGAAATGTGGTTAGAGGATAAAAGATGGCTGAAAGAAAAACGTAACTAGGCCCTCAAAAGTGCTCACTTTACCGTGAACGACCTATACCCACAAGGGAGATCACTGAGCACTGATCGTTACAGTGTACAGCGACAGTAAAAAATAACATTCCAGTTGATTATGTACACAACTGTGTACTTACACTGGACAAGAATGGGCTAAGACATAGAACGTAAATTTAATATAGACTACCACAGTGTTTTACTTTTATAGAATTTTTTTTAGGTTTGTGGTAATTAATAAGTTATTGTTTATTTAGGAAACTATTAGCATTAATAAAAGTATCTAATTACTGGTTCAATTATCACACAACCTACACATAAATCTGTTGCAGAGAAGAGCCATACATTTTTTTGTAAGTAGAAGAGAATTTAAATATTTTATGAGCTATCGTTAACCTTATTTATAATCCTGTAACTACGTAACTCCGACAAGCACAACACGACAGTTAAAACCGAACAGCCAATCAAATACAAGATGCTTCTGACGTCAGTGCGACGAAAACTAATTGCACGACAAGCAATCCTGGATTAAAAATTATTTCTGATTTTTTTATATCATGCAGGTGAACAGAAAGGACGTACAACGTTCTAAAAATAAGCAATTGTATACTAGCTTTCCATACAGCGGAAAATTAGCATAATACGATGAAAAAAATATTTGCCACTTGCCGGATTAAACTCACAAAATTAACATTAATACTTTACAGTGCCTTAGTGTGATAGCTGCATTTTTTTGTCAGTACCATGTGTTCCGAATTTTTCTTCTATCCGCCTATTTTGAAACTAGTTTATTCTATAATCACCGGCTCGTATCGTGTGTAAACATGCGGCATGAATTCATGCGTTTCATAAACACATAGGAGGATATGAGAACAGTTGTGCACTGTCGTGTGTGGAAGCTGCAGCTGCATACTGTAACGTGGCGTTGTTTTAGAAAAAGGTACATGGACGCTTTAAAGCCGCTTACACAATAGAAAACTTCAGCATTCGATTTTACGTTTCCTTTCCTTTGGCGAAATCACAGATACGCAATACAATAATTGTAAGGTCGATGTTCAAACAATTGATAATCGGTTTTGTACTCATAGTAAAAATGTGTATCTCGTTATGTAAAAGCACTGCATTATCGAGGGATGCATGCATGTATAGTAGCGACGTATAACATTCCCATGTATGGAGTCTGATGTGTGGTATTATTTTCATACAATATAGGTATATTGTAGGTGAAATCTTCCATACAGTTTAGGAAGTTTACTAGGATTGTTTTTTTTTTTTTTTTTTTTTTTGTATACAAATTCGGTACTACCCTACATTTTAGATTCTTTCCTGAGCAAACGTAGGAAACCAACATGGATACATGGACTAAATTTTACCATTCACTCTTTCTCACTGTACGTATCAATGATGTAGTAAATTTGCAAACGATTCCTTAAGGTGGCCGCTTGGTTGAAGGAATTTTGCACGTCTGAGGCCTAGAAGCGTGGGAGCGCTAGGGGCGACCGAGGCATGCGCATCAACTCTCTCATCGCCTCTACGCGCAAAGCACTGAACTGGCGTGCAGTCTTGCCGTCCATGACGCGCCTCTATAAGACTTTCAGCGGAGACCCTACCATTTTATGTCATAAAAATAAAGGTTTGATGCACGTCCCTATTCCTTTATTTTTTTCTTAGTGTTTTGTGCCGGAATGTTCATACCTGAAGATGACTGTGAAAACGCCCATTTGAGCCATTTTCACTATCACAAAAGCACGCTTTTGAGAGAAATGTAGGAAATGGAAAACGTATACAAACGCCTAACGTTTCTTAAATGCTGTTCCTAAGCAGACCTCAGTCAGACACGTTGGAAGGTTTTTTTTTTTTAATAAAACTTATTCTGTTGGAGCTCTGCACAGCATTCGGTGGCCTACTCACGCTGTCACCTTAAAGCCGGTATTACACGATACCTGCTGCTGTACTTGGTTCTTGTACAAGACCTGGTGCACGATCCAGTATGCCAGCCGCTATATGAGCCGCCATGGAAGATCATATTACACGACAGCAGTTCGCGTAGTAGTATTTGACACCCTCGGTGGGTGTGCTTTCTGGTGTAGGGAATATTTAGGACGGTTTTCAACAGTAAGTAGTAGTTCTCATTGCCAATATTATTAGTCTTTGTCGAATTTTAAATCTATTTCAAAGAATTTCCGTCTCACGAATGTATGATCAATAGGGACAGGTGTTTTTAGCGAAAAGATGTCAAGACCACTTGCACTTCAAAACACTTTTGTTCATATGCACTTTCGTGGTTGGACGATTTTAATTGGCACGTGCCCAAGTGTCTGTCCGCGAATCATGGACATTCAGTATCGGAGTACTTTATTACGATTGGCCCAGTCAAATAAGAATATCTCTTCTCGTGTAGACTCCCGGCCAATAACCAAAGGAAGTTGTGGTTGTGGTCATAGGATATTGAAGTCTAGCATGGCCAAAAATATTTGCGCGGAATACACCTGTATCTAATAATCGAGATAGAGGCATCCTTTTTGGTTTCATCGACCCGTTTCTAGTAGCAGCCACGGGGAGCGCCCTACGCTCTGAAACTGCGACGTAATTGGCCAGGTACGAAAGCCGGTGTGGAACCAGCCACGAAAAATAGGACGTGTCCTATTACGAAACCTGTTATGAAATTTGTTCGTATAAATTACCATTTTAAGTATTAATTTTTTGTTTTTTTCTGCACAGACATGTTAAACGAGAAAAAGTGTCTTGCCAGTCAGAAATTAGTCAATGTTTTTATCTAGATGGGTAAATAATTTTATTTGCGATTCAATACTGCATTCACCATCGACTTAATGTTAATGTTTTTTAATTAAATTAACAAAATATATTTTAATGTATAATATTGCAAAGTACGTTTTGGACATAGGCGTGTTTGGAACTACAAAGTATTTCACGTTGTGTGAAACTTGTCAGGTCGCGTGATGGCTTGACATAAGTGGACTTACCTTCTCGTCGACAGAGATGTCATTAGAGAGGGTGCAAGTTGCGCAGGGCAGGCGGCTTTTCGTCGACAGAGATGTCATTAGAGAGGGTGCAAGTTGCGCAGGGCAGGCGGCTTCTCGTCGACAGAGATGTCATTAGAGAGGGTGCAAGTTGCGCAGGGCAGGCGGGGCGGGTGGGGCGACCACAGGAGCCTGTGAAGAGTATTTGCAGTTCGGGAGGCCCATGCTGGCAAAACCACTCGAGCGTTCGTATACGAGTTGTATCTCCCGTCGGACTTTATTTTAGTGGTGACTAGCCAATCAGACAAGTGGGTTATGTTGATTAGAAATAGGCGGTAACTTTTTCGTTGTATCCAACATGGCAGTGGCAGAGTTTAGGTTTCGGATATTAAATTGTTGAGCTAATCTTCCAACTACATTACAGATAGTCAGCTTGAATAGTAGGTCATACCTACGCCGAAGCCGAAAACGTAACTAATATAATTACGAGTTTATTATTTTTAAAGGTATATTTTAGTGCTATTTGAATAAATCGACAACATTTACAGAGAAATCTGAATATAAGTACGATTCCATTAATACATTTTGAAAACGTTTAATTATGCTTGCGTAATATGCTTAATGTTAAATAAACAACAATTTGTTTTTAAAATGTAGACATTTAGTAAACCTTTCTGTATTTTATAAACTGATAAGTATACATTTAAAAATTTTACACTTGCATACAACCAAAATTCTTTAATAATGAATATCAATTATTTCTTTTAGCGCTATCTAGTTATTTCCAACGTAATTATCACTGCTGTATACGAATTACACGTTGTGTCTGCGATACGAAACTGTATGTAGAATTACTATATAATCGTATATGTAGTGTTCCAAGTTCCATAAATACATTCTCTTAACAGGAATGATTGAATTAGCAGCTCCATACTAATTGAAAACATTTAATTACTGGAGTGCACCCGCTCTCGACCACACGGACACAGTTCGTATACATATCTCGTATACGAAGACCAAGTTGGTGTTCAAGCATACTAAATCTGCAATCCACTCAGTGCGGCGGGCAGTTGGTATACGAATGAGAACTCCAGTATAGGTCCCCACTCGAGGAAATCATTACTATCGCCTCATTTAAAGTGTTGGCGCTGTAATATAAATAAATAAATAAATAATGGAGCGTCGATGTAGTACGAAGGGAAGTGGGAAGGGAAGTGCTCAGCCAAATAAAAGCTGAAACATTTGCAAGAATACTACAGCAGAAAAGGTAACACCATGTTTAGTAAGTAATACACATAGTTCGAAGTCTCTTATGACTTTAATAGATGTGTTAAAACTTAACATGATTAACCTAATTTTTCTTATATTACAATAGGTAAGTACGTTTATCTTCGATTCCAATTTTCAAACCCTGGACGCACTCTTTACCTCGGGAAACTGATGTTTACGATTAGTTTATTTCATTAATAGAAATAAAATACTTTTATTTTTATTTATATTTTCTAAAGAATATAAGTTTTATTACTATATACAGAAATGTTTTTCGACTAGGTTCGCTCAGTTCGTTGTAACATCTTTTGAAGTTCTGGAAAAAGGTGTGTATGTTTTCAACATAATATTGGCTGAAATATTGAAATTCTGTCTTTCACACTAACCTAAATCAACACCTGCGAACAACACACACACAAATCAGTGGCCAGACCGAGATTCGAACTAGAAACCTTGTGGTCTGAAGGCTTCTGGAATTTGCTAGTTATTTTTAAATAATCCTCTGTGGGATAATCTGAAAAGATAAAATGTTTTATCCTCGATCAATTTATGAATCATTGGAGAATGACTTGGTGTTATTTTTTCTATAATTAATTCTGAGTAAATTCTACGATTAAAGACCACCTCGTCGACCTCCCGTGCCGCAGTCGGTTGGTGCGCCGCCGGTCTGTGGTGCGGGAGGTTCTGGGTTCGGATCCCAGGTATGGCATGGGTGTTAGTCTAAGTTAGGTCATCAGTTACTTTGTAAGCCATCCGCTGATAAGCCTTCGGGCATAAAACTGGGAGACGTTAATAAGCCCAATCCAATAGACCACATCATCTTGTCTAATTTATTGTTAATTTTAACGCATATCTCATAAAGTGTAGAATTTAAGTAGGTACATCGATAAAATTTTACTGGTTACATTTTTGTAATTGCAATATGTCTTGTTTGGTGTTGAAAAGGTGTAATTAAAAAGGGGACGTTATTAGGAAACTATAAATCGTGTAGTTGTGTGTAGAGTGGTTATGATGGGATAGGAGACTGGAAGAAACATTTTGCACTTTGCATAACACACTTTTACCTCATATAAGGCTCTCGTGGAATATGGAACTGTGAAATATTTGTAGGAACAAAACGCATGCACATGACACTGAATAATTGCAGGAAAATGAAAACACGCCATGGGATAAAATAGATTTAATTAGTTTGAAGCTGAACTATAAATAATTATTAAAATTCAAAATTAAATTGTCTGAAAACAAACTTTAATACGATTAAAAATTGTGTGGAATTCAAGTTAAATTAAGCGTAATGAGAAAATACAATCAATTACTGTTATTGCAAGTAGGATTACTGTAAATTGGAATTATAACGCCATCCTCACAAGATAAAACTTAATGAGGATAATGGAATTCATATCAGCATGTCATAGAATAACACACATAATAATAAAAATAAAATAAGGATTGGTGGTTTACAAATTAAAATATTACGTGTTTTTAATACAATAATTACGAACCTAGGAGAGGTTTAAATAATTAACGTTATTCAACATAATATGTAAGCAAGTGTGAACTGGTGTCCAAAACACGTAGGTAAATAATCGTATGATTGTCCAAACACATATGTACACAATTACCATAACTGTAGACACATAAATACGAGTTCAACTTTAAATTGTTACAGTGTTTGTCGTTTCTGATTGTTTCCCATTGGATAAAATCAAGTTGGGTCGTAGTGAGCGAGATGTCCGTTTTTAAATAATTATATTCTGATAACGTATGCTACAGTACAGATATGTGAGTAGAATGCCTAATATGTCGTGTCTTAGTATCAAATGGATTGTACTAACAAAATAAATCACAAAGGCTTATGTCGTAAATATGATAAAAAATTTATTTCAAGAGTGAACTGAATGAGAGATTTCCCCTGTGTATATAAACTAGAAACAGTGTGCCGAAACTAAATATACAGTATAATTGAATGATGAAAAAGGGACTTCGTAGTAAGAAAAAATGTTTTTCAGAAGACTGCCATTTTCTCAGTCAATAATGCCATTATTTGCATCATTGTTTTCCATAGTGCAAAATATCGATAGCGTGATTGTTGTTTCTATTCGGGAATATTTATAGTAAAATTATGAATAACTTTTGTGTAACAAAAAATAATTTGGTCATTTACAAACGGCCAAAAATCAAGTTTTTCATCACTGAGAAAAAAATTCCTGTGATTAATATGGCTATATTATCTTGATTTTCTCCAAGATCCCTCTGTCCCACACATGTGTAAATGTGTACACATGTGTAAATATCGGATCAGTGAAGAGCAGAAAAGAAAATGTGTTTCGGCTATACTACGGGGAAATGTCTAGCCCAGTCAGCAGTCAAGATTAAGTTTGATTTTACTTAGAAAATAAACAATGTAGCCTACTAAATTAAACTCGTAAAATTAAAGTTTTACAGGCGTATATGTATTGTAACTTTTACGCGACTATGAAAAGATTGCGGAAATTTGATGTTCACACTAATGGACATACTTTTGACGGGTACTGTACATACTAAGTGTGCAATCACGATTTAAATGCGCATAATGTACCCTGTTAAGTAAACTATATTGTGTATTGCAAATTATGTAATATATAGGCTTACCCACGCTCATGCAAACATGCGGGTGTAGAAATGCAGCAAATATCTGTAATTTATTAGTAAATAGCGCAGTATGGCACTAAAATACATATTTTAATACCGTAAAAACGTATTCGTACACAATGAAAAACTTGAACAACGAAACTGCCCAATGGTAAGGTTGGCTTACATCTTATTTACTATCGCATTAATGCAGGGTTTAAGAATGTAGCATTTTCTTTTAAATAAAAGTAAAACGATTTACTAATGTATATCGAAAATTACTTAAGAAAATACAATCAAGAAATAATGAAAGGGTTAAAATGTAAACATAATTAATACAAATTAAATTTGCTGTTGAAATATCAGGGTTATAACGATTTTGCTGCACTGACCTCTGCTAAGTTTTTAAGATTATTTATTGCATTTGTATCTCGAGGCTCACTTAATGGATGCGTAAAAAGTGTTCGCGTGGTCTTGGTAACATTCCCAAGCATTAATGAGTTTGAAATTCCGCTACAGTGGTGCATATACGTGAATTCTCTCAGTAACAGAGACTGTGCGGCAAAATTTTAAGCTTAATTCATCATAGGACGCCGTTATAGCAAATAGGTAATGCTTAATACACGTTTGTTCAATATATTATCGTGCGTCGTTGGGTAGTTGGTTCGTAATTTGATATGCTGTTATTATGTCTGATTTTTCGATCACCTAAGTATTTAGAAAACGGCCTCTCCTCGGGCACTTACTACGCTCACCACCACCACCAGCATAGCTGTGATTTAACTGCAGAACATTTTTGTCTGTATGGATCAGGCACAGTGGTTTCATAGTTGGTCTAAGGATTATTTCCCAGTTTTGTGGTCCTGAAAATGCAGTGAATGCAGATATTCAAGGTTAGACATCACTGGGAATCAAACCCAACTCCCCTCTTCACCTTTGAAGGATTCAACATACGCTGCCAATGTAGTCTTCTTTTTATACAGAAAATAGTGTTTCTCAGCTACCAAAATAATTTTTAGTACCTAGCCTACGATTATAACACCTCCCTTTATAATAAATATGTTACAGATATGCATGTTGTACGTTACGTAGAAAATGTAATATTACCATATTGTTACGCGCTGCTGCCCCGCGCTGTGGCGGTGGACCTACCTCAATCTCTCTCTCCCCCCCCCCCCGGCTGACACACTTGTTGCCTACTGACCACCCTTTCTGGGAAACCCATGAATAATGGACAGTGGCCCGTCGGGCTGTCTCGCTGCTCGGCGCCTTGCTTGCGTCACGGCCCCTCTCCCCTACTGGAGGTTTCGACGGGTCTGGCGACGACGCAAGAATGTTCTGGTGAGACTGGCTGGTACCTCAGCCCTCCGTGACGTATCAGGCGAGTTGGGGAATATTCTAGGTGGCGGTCTAAGACACTATATATACTGCCGCAACCCAGCGGCGGGCAGTCTTTGACAGAGGCCGCCTGGCCGAGCGTTCGCGAGCGAACAAAAGTGTGGACGACGACTGGAGATCGCGGGACGACGGCGAGTGAGGTGTTCGGAGGCTTGAATGGACGAGAGGATGTGAAACCGACAAATGAAGCCTACTGTGCATGAGGGCGCTTGGAGGACTCTAGAACATTGCGACTGGCGGGACATGGACTGAACTGAGGTGGGACTGAATGGAAGTGTAATACGGATTTTATTGTAAATATTCGAACTGTTAATTTGGACACATATTTTACAGAATATCTGAATATGTTGATACACTGTCTATTGGGAACGATATTTAATTATTTTATTTTATTGATTCCTTTGTGGTAATTATAAATTGCATCAAATTGGAGTAATTAGTTGTGAACAGTAATTGATATCTATTTATTGTGAGATTTTAGTTCAGAGAATTTTGCTGTATTATTTGTAAATAAAATAAGGAAATTATATTTAATTCTTTAATTTGATTAAGACCTCCATCCCTTAACGAACTTGGTGGAGCCCACTTAATTTCTAGAGAGAGCAATCTTAACAATATTTTCACTTCTGGCACAAAAAATGAATTTAAGCTAATCGGTTGATTCTGGCAGAATATGCATGCTAAAGTTCCTAAGTGAAATTAAAAACGTACTGAAGATAAATGATTCTGAGGTTTTAAGTTGGTTGCATACGCCATTAGCTAATAGTTGATCCAAAAATCAATGTACAGATTTTTCAGCCAGGGCAAGTGATAAACGTGCATGGATTCTTCGAAGAGAAAAATAACATTCCAAGCATTGCGCTGATATAAAGAATAACATCCAGTTAATGTAGAATGAAAATCAGAGAAAACAGACTACATTAGCACGGAATCTCTGGAAAAATTTTGCAGGGCGATAACGCGACAAACATTTGTTGGTTAATATTAAGGTTTTGGATATATTTGGTTTGGTGTTGGACCGAAACAAACGTGAACTAAAATAAGTTAATCTTGGTTTTGTGATGGTAATATAACACGGCTGTGACTGAGTCCACTACACCGTAAGGTTACCGTTTCCGTAATAAATATAATGTAATTCATGCACATTTATTTTTAGTTTGGAATTAAATACTTATCACAAAAGTGCAGGTTTTTAGCATTCTCAGGAATTAACAGCTGGGGGTTTAACGAATAGGCATGTTTCATTATACAATGTTTTTCTTTCAGGTAGTCTATAGCTCATGTGTGCCAAGAATGTAAACAAATGTATGATTTTCAAAGGAATACTAACAAAATTGTTTATGAAGCAAAATGCAGGGGATCGGCATATAATACTGGAATAACAATGGTTTTTTTATTGCAGTGGTTAATACACGCCTCATTTTGCTAACGTCTGCTGTGGCACGCATATAATACGTAAAAAACAGTTGCACACAGTCAATGTGAAGCATGGAATACGTATGCCTGTCGTCAACTTATTAACGGCGGTCTGGTAGCGCGCCTGCGGCCGATGGCTGCCATGTGACGTCACAGCAGTGCGCGTGGGCCTTCTATCTAAAGGCCGTTCACGTTAAAGTGAGCACTCTAGAAATCAACCTTTGAAAAAAAAAACCACTGCCCACAACTGCGTATGTATAACCATGTGTGTTACCGCACAGGCTGGGGATGAACACACCCAGTTATGTTGGCAATGAAATTTGAAAAGTAGTTCTACGAAATAACGCGGTATTGCAAGTGTAATGTTTAGATTTGTGGCAACCCTAGCTGTTCGAAGTTTATTTTACACACTTTAAAGTAATTATTGGCATAAAGATAATGTGTTTACTGTAACTCATAATTATATTGTGTCACGTGATCGGCGCAACGGTCAAAACCAACGGTCCGTTGTTGTGGTTCCTTCATGCTAGTTTCTTGGCTTTGCTTGTGTGGTGGAGTGGTTGCGAGGCAAGCTACAAATTTGGAAACTGTAAGTTGTTGTGTTTTAATATTTCTCATTTATTTTTCAGCTTATCTGCATTCACCATTGTTTTGTTGTAGGTCCTATAGTGTTTAATTGTGTTGCAGTGATTTTGTGTAAAGTTATGAGTTCCAGCAAACGACGTTCAAATATTCAGCGTCAGGAGGACATTATAAATCTTGCCGAAAGTATTTATTCTTTAATTTGTCGAGGAGAGATGAAGCCGTGCAATGTGATCGAACGAGTTGCAGAAATGATGGAAATTTCAACTGCAACTGTCCGGAGGTAAGTGTAAACGTGTTTTTACGACGTGTTTCCCCGCTTATCGCCAGTACGTTTTTGAAATTGAAGTAATTCGTTGAAAAAGAACAAGTAGGAATCGACAGTTGGAAACGTGATATTATAAACGGAAAGTTAAATAACAATAATGAAAGTAAATGAACGACAGCAGAAACGCGAAATTAATGTATTCATGTGAGTTTACGAAGTACATATTATATCCTAAGTTTGACATATAATATAAGAAGTTATGTGTACCTATGAATCTACGCCTAACTGTTTAACCTTTCTTTTAAAGCTGTCTTGATAATAAGTGAAAATTTTGCCATCAATAATTATACGTTAATTTCACACGTTTTTATGTCACTGTGTTGTTTTGTGATGTAGGCCTAACCTCAAATGCATCTGTACGTATCTACGTATGACCAGCCATGTAACCTTTCTTAAATCTGCCTTGAAAACCAGTAAAAATTTAGCCGGCAGTAATTATATGTAGCTGTGCTTGTTCCCGACATTATTTTTTTGATGAAAGTGTAATTGTTTTATTTGGAAATGCTTGCCGTAATAATACTTAGAAAGTATTTATAATTAATTGTCAACAGTTTTAAAACAATTCCATGTTTAAATTTCGAAATGGATGTTCGACAAGACAACTTGCTAGTTGTATTGTAGTTATTGAAATTTAATGTAACTGTAAATTACACGTCATAGTCACCCAAGACTCCCAGAACTCCTATTTACTTGTGAATGCATGTTTTGTAAACGTTAGATTACATTATGCAGTGTATGTGTTAAATTAAGTACTTCTAAAGAAGCTGTATGAGCTAGCTTTCAATAAGGGCCGGGCTACAATTGACAGTTATAGAGATAAGCACATACAAAACACAAAATTGTCTACAATTGATATAACTATAATGATATTAGTTTGTTTATGTTACTACATCTGTAAACAAAGAATTAAGGTCTGTGCATAGAATTTATTTTAAATGATTTGCATTATTGCTTGGAGTTTTTTTTTCAGCGTGAAAATATGAATGTTTCTGGTGCCACATGTAAAACACGCAGCTTTTAAGCTTTTAAGTGCATGAAGCCACTGACATACCTCCATTCATCATCTCCCTGGATCCGGATTTGAACACCACTGACAAAGATGATCTTGGCAGTGACGATGAAGTATTGGCAGTACCACTGACAGAGGTGCCAGGCTGTTCTACTGCACAGTAGGTGCTGGATGGTCAGTGGCGGTAAGGTTTGTATGACCAGGTAAAGGTATTTCCATTTTGCAGCTGCTTGTTTGTAGTAGACACATATATTTTATGGGTGGTACTATTTTTCCTTCAGATGAGCAAAGTGTGTCGACCACATGGAGAAGCTGATTACAGAGGACTGGGAGAAGGAAGTGCACTAAGCCACTGACATACCTCCAATCATCATCTCCCTGGATCCGGATTTGAACACCACTGACAAAGATGAACTTGGCAGTGACGATGAAGTATTGGCAGTACCACTGACAGAGGTACCAGGCTGTTCTACTGCACAGTAGGTGCTGGATGGTCAGTGGCGGTAAGGTTTGTATGACCAGGTAAAGGTATTTCCATTTTGCAGCTGCTTTTTTGTAGTAGACACATATATTTTATGGGTGGTACTATTTGATATTGGAGTCCACAAGTGTTTATGTATTTGAGATGTTGTTCGTTACGATATGTTAATCATTTTTGGTGTCTAGTATAAAACAAATATAAGCGATATTCGTTTACATAATACATACAGTTTTTGCAAAATTTATTCTACGAGAAGGTCATGTATATTGAGTTACTTGTTAACATAAATGTCATTGTAACATGTTAACATGTTTGGAATCTTGTTAATATAAGTGTCATGATAGTTTTACATCATAGAAATTAAGTTGTATATTAATATGTAATTTTGTTGTGTGTGTCGGTCGTACAGTAGATAAAAGTAACTTGCCTGTAAGTATTACTTTTATAATTTGTCCTTTACATTATCATTTTGCTGTCATTTGTGGATATGTATTGGTTTTACATTAATTAGACATTCCTTTCAGCTTTGTGTGTGCACGCATGAATCATTTTTTGTAAGTATAGTAATTTCCTTTAAATACTTTTCTCATTTAAGTTTTCAGTTTTGCTGCAGTCATTGCAATGAAGGAACCACAACAATGATGAGAGTCCATGCACTTCACCTGTAAAATTGGTTTCCTGAGGTCTGTGTGGGCTTGACAAAAAGGAAATGTTTCACCCATTTGGGCCACAAGAGAAACCGGAAATGTGGCCATCCGGATCGGCATTTCACTTGGCTATATATAATGTACTTTATTTTTAGAATTATTTTGTATAAATGAAGGTGGTGCCAGTTACAAGCGTGGTATACACTTCTGTTACCACTTCAATTCGCAGTATAAATGCTCATTTCGTTTTTGGAGGGTCTCAGAAGGGTTCGAACACCGAGTAACGGAGTAAAAAAAAGTATGTAAACACAAATGCATTTGTTGATATGTTTATATTTTTAGTGTAAATTATTTTTATTTTATATATACATAATTAGCCTATGTTTAAATATATTTATCTCCATTTAAAAAGGTGCATATAAAACTATCCTTAAAATGTATATATACATGCACATATTTGATACATTTTACTTTTTTATATATTACATATTTTTATATACTGCCACGTTAGCACCGTCACGTTAAGTTTATTAGCACCATCTACTCTGTGCAGTGGTGAACTCTTTGCTTGGCTCAGATCCCTTCCCCTTTCCCCTTCGTGCGCCGTTATTTTTTTATTTGTCGTGGTTGTTTATTTAAGGCCTTGCACGGCCTCGCTCCGTCCACTTTATACGCTTCAGACGTCTGCTACCTTATGTCTGCAGGATATATGTTTTTTTCCCGATGGCTTAGTTGCACTTCACTTCGGTCAGCTGAGGCCAAACACAAATATCATGTTTTCAAGCCGACGTTTTACTTGTCACGCTACAGAGCGATGGGGCACTTACAAAACGGTGAGTCGTGGGAAACGTTAAGTTTGCGGTACAATTTTTTAATGTCTAGTAATTTGTGTGACAAGTGGTGCTGTTCCTTGGGTGTGCAGTAATGCTAGTCTATTTCAAAATCTGGATTTGGCTGCCCTTCCAAATTATTTTTTGGCTTAACTAATGTGTGTTCTTTTTTAACGTGTCGTGTTGGCCCTTGTTCACCGCCCAAGTTTAATGTTTGCTATTTCACGATTTCCATGACTTCTTCGCTAGGGCGTTCATTTTTCAATTGTTTGTTGTGTAAAGTTTTTGTCTATCGGAGCTTTGACATGACCCAAACGATTATAAATGTTACATATTTTATATATAGTGCATATTTTACATGATATATGCAATTATATTTACATATATATACGTGTATATATAAATACTTATATATATATGCATACACACATATATAATGTGTTATATACATAATATATGTAACATGTTTTATATATAATATTATACATGTTACATTTAGCAGTCCTGAAATGTAAACATTGAGTTTATTAACATGTGGCAATCACATGGCTGTCACATTGAAGTCACATGGTAATGTTTGTTTACATGTGGCTGAAGGATACATAATGGGAAAGAAAGTAGAACTTAAGCTGGGCTTTCAAAAGTGCTCAGTTTATCGTGAACGGCGTATAGTCGGTGTTGTGCAGGTATAAGGGAACAGCAAGGAGACAAGCTGATGTATACAGCGATAAGATGAAAACTTCCCTTCCATTCCCGTCAGTGGCACTGCAGTAATCCTCGCCAGTCCGACGTGCAAAACGGGCGCAACAACCACGATGTACCGCGCATCTTTCCGGTGAGAAATACACGCATTTCAGGTCACGTCCCCTCCGACTCTTAAGGATGTCGTCTGAATCGGCGTATGAAATGTTCCTCTGCCCAGTGCTGACCTCTGTCTGCGAGAGCGGTAACTGCCGTGCGCAGTGCAGCGGGTAGACTAAACAAAGCGATAGTCCCCGCGGGGTCACAGCCACGATGACGATGCTCCAAGTGCGTCAAGAGTTCAGTCGGACGACGGTGGCAAGCAGTCTCCCGATAGCACCCAAGTGGCCCGTGACACGTGACTTCGAGCCGTCGTTCGCAAGTGTCGTTCGCAAGTGGATCAGGCTCCGCCTTCTTGCTTGGATTTCCACTATTTTTTTTACCATAACTCCCATTTAACCCGTTCGGTCCCGATTTAATTTACAATCTCTCGATTCGTGAAATCTCTTGGTGTGCGCTGGACCGGGGTCGAATGTGTACTTCTCGCAATCTGTGAACAACATTGCTCCGTGCTCGGTGTATTTTATTTAACCGGTAATAAATGAGAGGTACAGAAGCTGTGGCAAATCAGATTACTAGCAAAGAAAAGGTCCGAAACAACAAGCACTGGTTCCTTGATTTGTACGGTGTCGGCCATAAACATCCTTCATTTGCAACATGTCCCCCTAACGTGGACACATGGACTGAGCAGGTTAATAACGTTAAACGAAACTTTTCTCACGACATTGTATAAAAAATAAATTCTTAAGATGCCTCATACAATTGCTACTCATCTTCGTTTATTAATTTTTGACTAGTGCCTGCCGGCAAGAAATAGGTAATTTTTTCTTGTGGGCGTTTGCAAAACTGATCCTAGCAACAGTAGCGTAGCGATACATGTTTCAGAGCATACGCAGAGCAATTCCCTATACATTGTCGAAGGCTAAAATAAAAGTCTATATCTGTTTCGCAAGGGGCAGCGAAAATTCTGTAAATTCAAGATGGCGGGGAATGATCCTCTGACCTTTCTGCCCAGTTTGCACTGAGAGAAAATAGACCAAAATACTTGCTTGTATAGTGCCAAATATGTATTTAGTTTCCCTAACAAAATATATTGTTGAGCAAGCAAAATTTGAAAAGCAACAAAATTACATTTGTTGGTCTAACAAAATATATGTTTGAATAAAAAAAATCTCTGTGTTGGCCCAAAATAATTAGACTGTCAGCTAAATATTTTGTTGAATCAACTGTATATATTTGTTTGGCCACTCATTTGACTACCTTCGTTCGAAAATAAAGCTCGAGAGTTTGTTTGTATTTTTTTTGTGACAATTAAGATAGTAACCGTGTTTGCTAGTTCATCTATTGATGCTTAACAATCGTATAAACACATTAATAAAACAATGCAACAAGAAACTGATAAGTAAAGTTGTAAAACTTGAAATAATTTTTTGCACTTGTTGCCCAATATTTGCAATATATCTGTTTAAAAGCTTTCTTGCGTCAACAGTTGTTACATTAGCTGAAGTTACTATGGTGAAGCGCTTTGATCCAGATGATCTAGGTTCGAAACTCGGTTGAACTGGTAAGACTTTTTATATTGGCCCAACACGTTTAATATACGTGTAGCCAAACAAATCTTTAGTTGCGCCAACGAAATCTTACAGTTTGGGGCAACCAAATGAGAACAAGAAAATAATTTGGTTTCAGCAACAAAATATTTCATTGCCCCTATACAAACAAATAATTTGGTTGCACCAAACAAATCTTGTTTGATTCAACAAAACCTCTTTCTCAGTGAGTGTATCCTCCCGCCGTGCGAAGCCATCAGTACCGCCTTAAGAGACAGCGTCACTCGCCTTATTTAATTTTTATTTATTTACTCCTGATTCAAATCTAGGACGCTTTATTGGAAAGTAAGACAATAAAAGCTTAGCTAATTACCTTGCCCAGCAGTGAAGATATAATATGTGAACTACTAATGGATATTTATGCATCAATTAACTTAATTCAAAATATTATATGTTAATTTATTGTCACCTTTCAACGACAACCAGGAAACCCTATTAACTACCAGGTACAAAAATTTGCACAGAACTACGAAATGTAAAGCTTCTATAATGAAACAGTTTCAATAATGACCCTGTTTTAGTGTTATGACACTAAAACGAATAATTTCTATATATGTGGTGATACAGCCTCTTGAAACCTAACTGCAAGCTGTTTACGGTTTAGGCGGCCACCTTTCCCTTGCGCTTGGAACTATGTTTCAGTGTGTTTAAAATGCTTATCTACGAAAAGAAAACAAACTTCAGACTAGTCTAGTATAATACTTGCAAGACATCACGCACTTTGGAAACCATTATTTTAATGTCCTCCTACATGACTGAAAACGGATTTTCCAGATTGCTGTTTCTCGAACTATAGTCCGTTCACTGTTACTTGGCACTTTTCTGAAGACCTGCTAAAGTTCTACTTCTAGGATATTCCTCCTCCTCGTGCACCTTAACCAAGTATAGAAAATTACAGCAAAGGACAAGCACCGAGTTCGTGCGCACCTAGTTGTAATAATATATTGCATGAGAACTATTTCTTACTAGGTGCTACCAACACCATGTTTTCTCGCTGTATTTATTCATATTTATTAGAAATGAAATACTATAATTTACAAATAAAAAAACAGGCGAAAATTCAACAGAACGAAAAATTAGATGCTTTTATGTTAACAGAGGAATAAAACGCTTGTGATACATGGTATATTTAATAAATAACTAAGCGCGACGTAGCTGGGGTGATTTAAAAATTATACTTTAGTAAAATATTTCATAATGTTGGAAATGTATAGGCCTACATCCTTTTTTTCATATGCAGCATAAATCACACTTTTATGACAATTTTTATGGTGCCTGTACTACTTTTTTTATTAGTTCTTCACGTTGTATAGTCCGGTGCAGTGCTCCATAGGAAGTTGCTTTACTTCAACCTCAAAACCTGTTAACTACTTTTGTACAGCGTTCTCTTACGAACAGCAATTAATACATCTTTTACGTTCAATGCTAGTTTCTGCTTTCTATTTCAGTCCCTAATGTTTTTTTCTTCTTAACTGAAAAGGGGCTAATACAAGTGTCTCACAATCATTATTAGGGTAAGAAATTCTGGGACATAGAGCATACAATGCACTGTATAAAATTGTACTATCACCACTGAAAGTCGTATAAAGAAGAGTTGATGAGAGAAGGACTTCAATTCAGATAAGTTCCTGGCGACCAAGACATCTCATGTGCGTATCTAGGTCGCTCTTTGCGCTCCCACTCTTCTAGGCCTCTCGCATGCACAAAATACATCCAGCTGTTAAGAGCGGGATGGACCCCCGGATTTTTCGTGAAAAAGTTGTTTGCGCGAATATGCGTATCTCGGTAAATAAATGTTCTGCAAATACGACTTTTCGTCAGAAAAGATTTAAAAAACAATTATCTATGCTCCTATATTTTTGATTTTGTCATATTATGTGTATTGGAGAAAAAAATTCATGAAAATTGTCGAATATCGCATTTTTAAAGCTTATCTGTGCAGTTTCCTTAAACGGCAAGAGAAAAGTACAAAGATACGGGCGTAGTTTAGTCTGTGGTCTTTCGTCGCTTGTAATAAGACTCCACTGTTACAGATCTAATTTGCACCGGACTGCGTTACGGCGGAAACACTAAAAAAGAAGAATGGCAAGTAATTGCGAGAGGCTTTGAGTGCTGTGCCAATTTTCTTAATTGTATTGGAGTAGTGGACGGTTGGCATCTCCGCATTATCAAACCTACAGAGTCAGGATCGCTGTTCTTTAATTACAAGAAGTTGTTTTCTATCGTACTATTAGGAGTTTGTGATGCTAACTACAAATTTATATTCGTAGATGTTGGGGCCTTCGGCAAAATCAGTGATTTAGTAGTTTTTAAAGAGACTTCTTTTTATAAAAATTTGGCGTGTGATTCACTTGATATTCCCAAAAGCAACTAGAAAGATTCTCTATATGCGTTTTTAGGGGATGAAGCATTTTCCATGCATGAACATTTAATGCACCCTTACAGGGGAACAAATCTAACTCAAGAGAAGACAGTGTACAACTACAGAGAGCAATGAATGTAAGTGTGCACTTAACTATTGCTATTGTGAAAGCATGCTGTGTATTGCACAATTACGTGAGGGATAGGGATGATTACAGGCACGAAGATACTTTACAATGTAGAGGCTTTTACTATATAGTGCACTGTGATCTAAGGGCATCATAGGGGGGGGGGAGGGAGAATCAGCTCTTTCAACCAGAGATATGTTAACAAAACAATTTGCGCAAGACAAACCACTTCCATAGCCAAACAGATATATGTAGAGTTTGTCGGAAAACATTTGCATAGTCTATGTGAAGCAGATAATAAGGGACCTATGTAGCCTATGCATTTAACTTGCATTGTTGTCATTTAACTAGGCCAGTAAACTACTGTCTCCTTAAAATGTGAAAGAATTTGAAGATGTTGCAATCATTATTTTTAGGTTTGAAAATTAAACGAAAGTTTTTAAGTGTAATCTAAATCTTTCTAGTACGACAAATTTATAAAAACTACTGTACTACAAACACCGTACTACTAAGTTTAACTACTGTACTACAAACACTGTACTAAAATTTATGTTTAAAATATTTAACTGCTGTACTACAAAGTCTAATTTTTTAAATATTTAACTACTCTATTTCCTCCATTTGTAAACTAATACATTCTCTTCAACCACTCACCAAATTCGTGTTTCGCTTCATCCGACTGCACGGTACCTACAAAAATGTTCACCAATTCCTCCCACTAGGATTTCTTCATGTTTCTATTCGAATAGTCATCAGATGTAAGGTTCCATATCGCTGGTCTATTTTAGATTTCAACTATGAATTTTTCTGTGTCAAAATTATCCATCATACATATAAAGAACACACTGCTGATGCATCTGGCTTGTGTAGGGCTCGACCTCACTCCATGTGTTTGGTTGGCTGCTCTAGCGATGCCAGCCCTGTCTGGTGTCCTCTACTCGAACTGGCAGCGATGCCAAACGGGCATCGCTACCAGGTGTGAGAGATCTCTTTGCTTTATATGTTTTGGCTCTGGCAGCTTTGCCGGCATCCCAGTGGGACGGGGCCATAATGGGTCCCTTGCCTGCTTGATGTGAATGGTCAAAATACATTCAGTTTCCCTAGGCTCCGCAGTGGTAATTGGTTCCTGCTGCGTGCACCGAGAATGTACCGAAGTGAGCAATCACCAGCTTACCTTGTAACAGTTCACCATACACCCACTGGTCACTAAGATTGAAGCGGGACTCATTGCCTAACACAGTGCATCGCCATTCCTGTTCCCAGAGTTGACGTTCCTGACACCACTGTGGGCGTGTAGCACGATGCCGAGGAGTCAAAGGAAAACGACGCGGTGGATGCCATGCCTGCAGGTCAGTCTCGTCGAAACGGCGACGCATGAATCATGTTGGGACCGGCAAACTCAGTGCAGGCTCCACAGTCTGTAGGATGTCTCTGGAATTGGGATCTTCTCTATCTGCAGTACGTTTGGCAGGACCAGTATGCACTCTACGTGATGTAAGACCTGCATGTATCCTCGCCTGCACACATCGTGTCGCAGTGGTGACTGCGAGGCCAAGATTAGTGGCTATACGACGAGCAGACCATCCGGCTTCTTACAGTCCGACCATACGACCCCATTCAAATGGGTCTGGGTGGTGATATTCTTCTAGAGCACGACACTGTGGCATACTGATCTACCACTTATCACGCAGACTTCTGCCCTTCCAGCATGTTGTGTGGCTCTTGTAGGCACTGGGTTATTGCCACAAACGCTTCCTCTATCACGTGCTGCAGTGAAGTTTCTGTAGCGTCTTTTTAACCATTCGTATTGCGCAATTGGTACTGTAAGCTGGTCTTACTCTGGAGTGCATAAAAAACAAAGAACCGTATGTATTCCTGTGGCTACCAGTTTGATTACTAATAGACATCAACTGTTTTTACTTACTCGCTGTCATAGGCTAAGCTCTACATTAGGTATTTACGTAAATGTACATGCAACTATAGAAAAAAAATTTCTACTTTAGGCAGTTTTTTAGGGTTGTCTTCCGACATGTTTAATTAGGAGTGGACCAGCTGTGCCGACATAGTTGGTGGAAAAGGTTGGCTACGGAATGATATGCCTTCTGCTGGGTTCATCCCGGATGTTTTCTACCTCACTCTTATATTTACATTTAGATGTGTCTGATAAAGTACTCACATAGGCCTACTCAACCTTTCATTTATTCGTTTCGCTATTCATTTTGTAATCACAAGCACAATACTAATACCTTATGTACACACAGGGCTGCACCTTGAATTAACCGCATTATGAAATGAGCCATATGACATTCAAGCATCAAATCTCTGAAGACAGACCGTGACAATACAATTATTCTCACAGATAAGAACTTCGTCGCTGTGGTTATGAACACTTGCAACGATGGAGGCGAAATCCTGCAGTTAAACGAATCAGAGAAGAAGTATTTGGTTCTTTGTAAATAGCTGCCTTAAAATGTCAAACCATCGAGTAGTTTACAATTTTTCCCAATAAAAATTGTATAGAGGCTACAAATAAACGCGATATCAAGCATGTTACAGAACTATCTTCCTATTCCCACCATCGTGAAATTAGTTTCCCTGATTTCCTGTGTGTCACTAGCTCAGATTAAAGTTGAAAGATAAGTTCTATAAGCAAACAGAGGGAGTGACCCATCTGGCTTCCATCTCTGTCTCCAATCATAGGAAACTTTGAACAAACAGTCTTTCCGAAACAAACACCCGGCCTAAAGTTAGGTTGTGATATATTTAAATGTGTTTATTCTTCGGCAACGTATCAAGCCAAACTTAAAGACAAAGCTGATTTCTTAAACTCAGCTAACTCCAGTTTAATTTTGAGGCAGAAACTAATATGCCTTTCTCTTCCTGAATGATATACGTAGCTACTGGAATAATAATTTTTTTTTTACTAAAATTAAAAAGAAAAAAAAACCCATCATATCCTGGTTAAAATATAAACTTCGAATAAATGTACACCAGGTGACAGGCCCCCGGAATCCGTGGGCTAGGCCACGACGGGTGAATCAGACAATTGTGGTATGTACCAGATGATAAATTACTACTCGAATTGCTTTTATTGCATTACAAATATGTACCATAAAAGTAAAATTTGTTAGAAATAATTATTTGTGGTATGTATGGGTTGGGCAAGTACACCTCTCGACACTAGTAGCTGCATGAATATTATATTAAGAAAGAAATATGCTATATTATGGTACACTCGTACCACTAAAATGTAATAAATTCTGAACCGTTCGTCCGATTTCGACCTGCGAAGGCTTTTTTTTTAAGCTTGCGGCGAGCTTTAGTATGCTCATTGCCAGCAGAGATATTATGATACGCATTCAAAAGTTTCTGTTAATATCTCACGAACCATGGCACACTGGGCAAATTTTTTGAGTGCGTTGGCATGTCTAAAGCATGCAGATTCAATTATGGTACGCCTTTTGAAATCATCGCATATATTCCGACAATTATGATATGATGTACCATAACTACGGTACGCAACACATTGGTACTAGTAAGTCAAATTTTGTGCATAATTATGGTAGATCCGAACTCAACTTTTATGGTAAACGCTGTGGGGCACGGAAACCCCCCCCCCCTGGAAGGAGAGGGAGGGGGATGTCGGCAACCATAACTGACCCCCCCCCTTCTCTGGGGCACTATCGAATCCCCTAGCCGCAATTCCCCTCCCCCCTCCCCGTTTGGACTTAAAGCGTTTAACAAGGCAATTTTTCGTTCTTGAGTAGTGACATTAGAGATATGTATTTAAAAGGTGGGAAAATCAATGCATAATTGGAAAGAGACGAAAATACAATTTCCTCTCCAAATTATGTGCTTCGATTTGTAAAACGAAAAAGATTCGTTACTATCACGCGCTTAGACTCGTGCCAATGAAAATGCATCGAAATAAAACCAATATGACTGCTTCTGAAGTCACCTGATAATGGACGTTCGAAGCTTGTGACACTTATGACTAAGATTAAAAGACAAGACAGCATTCCGCCCATGTGCCACCATGGTAAGCGAACATTTTCCTCCATGAACCAACTACCGAAATTAAATGTGGTTTATCAGCTGTCTTGAAGAAGATATATTGTAATATTACACCATTAAAACTGTACATAAGCTACGAAATCGAATAGAAACTGTCATAAGAATAATGGCGAATTTTAAGAGACCACCGTCTGAAATGTGTTGAAGATATTTCAGGTTGCGGAACTAAAGAGGTATGCTAGGTTCTTTTTTTTTTCTCCAAAGTGCAGAAAAACCATACAGTTTTTCGATGGGCTGGAGAGCGAAGACAGCAAGTTAGCGATCTCACCCACAAAAGTCGTCGTTTCACATCGATTAAGTGTGTTTGTTTAATTTTTGTATATCGGTGTCATGAGAACACGTTAAAAGATTTCATTTAAAAAAAAAATAAAAAATAAAACTACGATTTCAAACTCGCTGTAACGAAATTCAACCGACATGCTGCACACTTAACGATCTTCCACCCCAAAGCGAAAATTCTCCAGATTTCAAAACGCAGGCAGTCTGCGATATATACAAATCAAGTAAAGAATGTTCACGATAAAGTGAGCATCTTTGAAATCAACCAATCGTTGCTCCTACCTGCATACATTTTAACGGGCGCACTGAGTGACGTGCAGCAAGTAAAGTTGGTAACAATGGACGGAAAGAAGTTCAATATCTTAACGTCGAGTAGAATGTGTTAGGAAACCATTTGTGATAACTGAAATTTTTTTTTCTTTTTTTTTTTTAGCTTTCTGTTTTTTTAATGCATCAATGTGTAAAAATGAGCATATCTGTAAAATATTTACTTTTATAATAATTTCACAGCACTTGACCGGGGCATGAATAAAGTAATGAGGCCCGTGACAATGTTGATTTTTCGCAAGGAGGAAGAATACACAACGTGCATACAATTATATCTTAAGCAGGGCTTTCAAAAGTGCTCAGTTTGGCGTGAACAGTCTCTGTGTATGATTGCAAACAGAATAACTAAAACTCTCAAAGCGCTAGAAATGTTTTGACGTTTCTATATCCCAAGAACGTTTACACACTGAGTACATAATCCCAGCGTTGGTGCCCGCAAAAATAACTTACTTCGTGGAACATTTCTTCCTCTCTTTTTGGCTTCTGAAGTAGTTACTGCAGCGCTTGCAAAGACTCTTTCCAAACAGATGATAATACGTTCGGACAAGGGCACGACCTTTTGCCTGGAGGTCTCTTTTTTTTTACAACCAGTTTCTTTGTTGCGTAAAAAATGGTTGCAAAATATTTCCAGAGGCAGGCGATGTCCTAGACAGCGACTATACGCATATATCACATTATCATACGATGACATATGGTAAGGCTATACAGTTCAGGGACCCTGTCGCTCCTGTGTAAGTCTAGAGCAGGATTTCCCAACCTTTTCCATTTAGCAGAACATTAAAACGAATATATTTTCGTGGTACACCAGTTCAAACGATGTACCAATCTTATAAGCTATATTAAATTTAAGTTTGTGTTAAAATTATTAATTCACAGATGAACTTAAGGGAGTGTTTGGACTTGTGACTTTGTAAATATGGATTGGATAGAATTTTAGATCAGCAGTAATTTCACATGTAGTTTATTTTACTGACCCTTTAATACTTGTATGGGACTCGTTTTAAATTTCCGTGCGCCTGACTTGGTGTGCATTCTTCATTTGTCAATGCTGTCTCAAGGGTTGGCGGTCCTGAGCTACAGTAAGAAGAAGAAGCAGTTTCTTGTTGGATATCATGATGGTGAGTTGAGTCGTGTGCAGCTGCCGCCAGTCGGTCATTTTATCGATGAAATTCGTTATGCAGTCCACTTAATGGCAGTTTAATTTTAGTAGTACTAAATTCGCCATAACAGAGAAGTTTAAGGTATAACTTTTTAATTTAGAACGTTATTTTAAAATAAATCAAGTTCTATCAATACGACATTCTGGATTAATGTAGCTTGACAAGCTTATCAATCCATGGTCGGATATTTGAACAAGCAACTCGTAGGTGGACTTCAGCGTTAGACAGTCAACTACTAGAACTTGATTTTTATGTTGTTCGCAACTGAAAAATGCTTGCTGAATTTAGTACCATTACAGTACACATAACCATACATAATATTGGGATATTATATAATACAATATAGTATTTAAATAATATTTACTCTGTGCAGGACTCGAAACCGTGCTTCGTGATGAGGAAGTGCCTTGGACTGATCAGGCAGTCTTCGAAAAATGCCACCTTAATGCAGTTGTTAGTTGTCAAATCATGGGAACATGGTGCATAAGGGGGTATGCAGTTCAAACGGGGTACCGAAATATCTAGACAGATAAGTGCTGCAATTTATCGGACCGGCCGTGAACTTCTTCTCCTGGTGGCGGTAGGACGCGCGTAGCTGGGCCAGCCAATCTTGAAGACTGTTTTCGACCTTGTAGGTTGGAAAGTTGTTAACAAACTATTGGTTTACGATATTCTTGGGGACATCAAGTTAATGTAAGTACTTATTATTATAATATTTCTTCTTCGCATTTACTGCGTATTAAAAGTAAACATTTGAGAGTAGTGTACCATTGCTTCGATATTTTTTCCATTTATGTACTGAGATTGTGTGCTCCTTTGTCCGAAACCACGGTTAGTGGGGCATAATGGGGTGGGGCACGATGGGGTAGTACCCCGTTATGCCCCATTTCCCCATTCTGCCCCACATTCCTCTCCTTTTTCCCCATCTGCAATTAACACTACATTACATCCTGCAAATATTAAAGATCTGTGAGGTAATAACGAACCAAAGATATTTAATGCATAGAGAGAAGCAGTTTGTTTTCAGGAACCCTCATACGATCGTGTTTTAAAAGGGAGAGTGCTGCATCCAAAAAATCAATCCCTTTTTTTTCCAAAGTTTAAGTGCTTGCAATAAAATTCTAAATTTGGTGTTGTTAAGACATAGCACAAAGCTTAGTATATTTTTAATATATTAGTGTCATGCTACTATTATTTTCATAATTAGAGTACACAAAAAAATTTGACTTGAGTAAGTATGGAAATTGCAAATAGTTATACTGACAACAAATGACTTTTTGGCTCTTAGATATGACACTTACCCTTTTTTTTTTTTACACCGTACTATTCTTAATTATTTACTTGGTTAAATGTGACGTGAAGAGATTTGGGCGGCTTTTAACAGCGAGGTCTTCAGAGCAGATGAGGGTGATTGAGGCGAGTATGGAGCAGTGCCGAAATGAAAGGGCGGGGGAAACGGGAGATCCCCGAGAAAACCCGGCCGGGGATTGAACCCGGTTCGCCTTGGTGGGAGGCGAGCGTTATAATCGCTAGGCCGCCGCGGCGCAACTTGGTTAAATATGTTTGGCTCTTTTTCCCTTTGCACTTTATTTGCTCATTAGTAAAACAACCACTCTAAATAAAAGATAAGCAATAACATTTGCAAAGAACTAACCATTTATCGTTCTTTGTTGACAGATGGTTCGTAAGAGGGGGCGAGAAACTCAAAGACAGAACTGGTCGAAGGAGGCGATGAGTAACGCAGTTAATGAAGTTGTAAGTGGCTCCATGGGCTACTTGAAAGCTGCTCAGCAGTTCAGTGTACCTCAACCTACACTCGAACGATACGTTGCAAAGAAGAGGAAAAATCCTGACTACGAGGTTGATCCACTGCTAGGCAGGTATCGTACAGTTTTTAATGCTCAGCAAGAAGCAGACTTGGTGGATCAAATTAAAAACATGGAAAAGAGGTTGTTTGGGTTTACATAAAAAGAAATTCGGCGTTTGGCTTATGAGTTGGCCGAAAAAAATGGCTTCAACCATCACTTTAAAGGAGACGAGAAGATGGCAGGACTTGGCTGGCTTCGGGGTTTTTTGCAGGGGAACCCAGACATCACATTTCGTACACCTGAACCTACTCCAGTAACAAGGGCAATTGGCTTTAATAGAGTGGCGGTTGATAAATTCTTTGATTTGTAGCAGAATCCTCGCTCAAAGGGTCAGACGCCAAGTAGATCGCATTAAATAATCTGATAGGGGTGAAACTGTCACAGCAGTGATCTGGTTTTCTGCAAGTGGAAATTATATTCCACCCATGCTAATTTTTTCAAGGAAAAACAAGCAACAAGAATTTCAGCTAAATATACCTCCTGGAGGATGGGCAGAAGTCCATTAAACTGGCTGGATAAACAAGACATTATTTTGCAAATGGCTGGAGACATTCATTCATGCTTCTGGGGCTTCGAAGGAATCGCCTGGGCTGTTACTACTGGATGGTCACTGTTCATACACAAAGAGTTTGGAATTAATTGATTTAGCACGAGATAATGGAGATATTCTTCTGTGTTTGCCACCTCATTGCACCCACCGCCTCCAGCCTCTGGAAGTGGGATTCATGAGACCCTTGCATTTGTACTACAAAGAAGAGGCTGCAAGATGGCTCCGTAAAGCACCAGGAGGTTCTTCTATAAGTCTTTTTAACGTTTCTCCACTGTTCGGGGCAGCCTACCAGCAAGCAGCAACCATGAATACAGCTGTGAACGCATTCAAAACCACTGGACTATGGCCGATCAATAGAAGAGTGTTTCAGGACTGTGATTTTCTTTCAGCTGCAGCTTGAGACATTCCTTTGCCGCCTTTAACAGAAGCCTCAACATCCTATGCACAGCATGAAGCTGCTCCCTCAACTTCCCTTGCACAACCTCATCTTATGGTCCCTACACTTGATTCAGTATCCGCAACTGATACTGAAACATCCGCCTTTCCTTGCATCAGTCCAAAAGATGCTTCACCATTTCCACAACCTGCTAAAAATAAGAAACGAGACAACAGAAGATGAGGAAAAATTGCTATCCTTACATCAACACCATACGAAGAAGAACTGCAATCTATGGGGCAACAAATAAAGCCTACCATCAAAGTAAAGAGAAAATTTCAGATTTCAAAAAAGACAAGCGGTAGATTAAAAGTTAAGAAAAATACCAGTAGACCCGAGCTTACACATAATAGGAGCCCTCACCATGATACTGAGGAAGGAGAAGATATGCAGTGCTTGTATTGTGAAGAATGGTGGTCAACATCAAATAAAGGCTGGACAATATGCACATCTTGCAAAAAATGGTCACACAATTCTTGTGCTGGGATGGACAGCGACGATGATGAAGTGATTCATGTCTGTGACTAATGCAAATATGCTCTGGTGCCCTGAGCTTAGGAATTACAACATGTCAGGCTATAAGCCTATTTTTGCCTGAAATTTCAACGTGTTACTGTCCCTTTTTTTTCAGTTTGTATCGTTGCCTTTTGAGTTTCATTATTTTATAAAACAGTAGGTCTATAGCAAGTTGTTATAGGTTTTAGGCTTAAATGCCACAAAAAAGATTTTTCTGCAATACATATGTGTTTGCAGTAGTTGGAGTTAACTATGTGGCATTATTTAACTATTTGCAAGTTGATTTTACATGTACACCATTTTACACCACCCAGTGGGGCATAATGGGGCAAACTCACTATTTCTATCAAATATGTTTAGAAACCCACAGATAAAATTATTTTTCACTTTCTGCTATAAGAAGTGTATCTAAGGGTCAGAGGAACACATCAAAGGGGATATGCAAGGATTTGTAGTCTCACTAACATAAGCAAGGCTAAACAAAACGTGCCCCCTATTACGCCCCATGTTCCCTATAGTTTTCTAAATATAACTCTCAAATTCCGACACAAGAGTGTTATAGGCACGTTCAAGTAGAGTCTAAGCGCGGCAGACTGCATTTATATTACAAGCTACGGAAAAAAAAAATTTCCTCTACAGTTTATGGTGTAATCTATTTATTTCGCTTGAATGAACAAATATATATTTACGACAAGTCTGATCCCTATTTTTAACCAAATTCGTAGTGCCAATACTCGCTCACCTGTTTATTAATCGCACTCATACTAAATCAGTAAGTTCTGCATACCATACAGATTGCATTAAATGCGATTCGATTGCAAAAAAAAATTTAGGAGCAAAGCCTAGTATGCTGCAGAATACGGGAAATTGAGACTTTTGAGTGTTATATTTTGAAAACTATAATGATTTGACAACTAATAACTGCATTAAGGGGGCACTTTTCGAAAGCTCTTTCTGATAACCAAATAGAAAAATGTGAAATATAACCTTAAATACTCGTCTTTTCTCAGTGGTCTACAGCCGGCTTGACGTGAACTGAACCGCCACATACTTTTGGCGAATGTTTCGTAGCTCAGGCTTACGTTCATTACCTCATGTAATATTTTTGAAGCTTTTCCGTGGCTTGGGCCATTTTTTTCGTGAAATGGCTCGCGATATGCTTTTAGCCATTTTTCGGGCCTCGGGTTTTGTTCGCGAAATGCTTGCACCGTGTTCCAATAAACGTGACTCGATTTGCTACATGATCGCGATGGTTGAGGTGTTTTTACGAAATGCTGCGCGACTTGATTTGTGATGCGTGATGTGTCTTCGTGAAGTTTTCCACGAATATATTTCCAAGTTCCGTTTAATGCGACGTGTTTCAATACTGGTGGACATAGTCTGTTGGTATGGTTGGTTTATCTTGCTGGGTGGTCATCTGCTATGACCATTTAGTCTAATAAGTCTTGCCTATTGTTCTAGTCAGATTGGCTGGAGTTCATTCGTCAGGAGTTAGTCCCGAAATGAGTCCGTCTTGGCAGGAGTCAGTCTTGATGGGAGTCAGTCGGCAGGAATCAGTCAGTAGGAGTAAGTCGGCAGGTGTCAGTCTTGAATGGTATTAGTCTTGGGTGGAGTCAGTATTGGGCGGAGTTAGTCAGCATGGTTGGCTGCTCTGGTCGGTTGGTAAAGTCTTTTGGTTTGGTTAGTTGATTTAGTTGTTCTTGATGGTTAGTCTTGCAGCAGTGCTGCCCTCTATAGTGGTCTTACCCGCTGATCCTCTCGGTTGGTCTGACATTGTCTGTCTGTATGGTTGGTTGGTATGGCTGTATAGTATGGTCGGTCTTACTGATAGTTTGGTAGTCGTATGGTGTGGTCGCTATTGTTGGTCAGCTGGTCTGTATGTTTTGTTGGATAGTTGATATGGCGATTTGGTACTGCCAGCTGGTAGGGTGAGTCTGTATGTTTGGTAGGTATGGCTGGTCAGTCTGGTCCATCTGCCTTGTTGATCTGCTAACCTGATCGGTTGATTTGAGTGTTTGGAATGGTCAGCTGGTAGAAAGTCCGTATGGTTAGTAGGTATTTATATAGGATATTCAAGGAAAAGTGAACAGTTACGAAAGCCCTCTCATTTGGAACAATAGTCAATAAATATATTTTATTTTAGCCTTAGACGTTAACTTCCGAGTGCGGTGAAATATACACACTGTGTTTATTACTTAAATTGCAATATTTATTTTAAAAAGTTGTTAAAGGATAAAAAAATGGCTGAAAGGAAAAAAGTAACTAGGTCCTCAAATGTGCTCACTTTACCGTGAACAGCATATAGTTGGTTGATCTCGTCGACTTTGTTGGTTTGTTGGTCTGATCGGTTTTGACATATGTTCTTGTGCACTGGTCTGGCCAGTTGGTTGGTCTTCTCGGCTGGTATGTCCACTCAATCTTGATGGCTAGTGATCTTTCTCTTTGAAGTTTTAACGTAAGGTTTCTTTCTGAGATTTCTTTTTGAAGTTGCTTTTTGAGGTTTAGTTCTAAAAATTCAGTTTGTTGTTTCTTTTTCAGGTTTGTTTTTTTTAGGTTTATTTTTTTAGATTTTATTGTGATCCACCTGTTTTTCGCGAAAATATTTCAGGACAAGTTGTCTTCCAAAACAATTTACTTCGAAACCACTTTAGTGATTGAATCATTCGAACTGTTATGCATCTTATCTGTATGCCCGCGTATCACGGACGACCAATATCGGAGAAACTTAATTATGATTGGCTCAATCATGTAGCAGTCAGTCTGCACGTGTACACACAGGATGTTGAAGTCTAGCATCCACGTAAATCTTTTCGCGGAAAACAGGTGGCCCTGTTTACAAGGTTTCTTCCTTTACGAGTTTTTTTTTTTTTTTTTTTTCCTGTAAGATTTATTTACTATGTTTCTTTTGAAATTGATTTTTCAGGTTTTAACTAGAGGTTTCTTTTTGGGGGATTGTTGGTATGGCCAGCTTGTATGATCTCATAGGTCTTGGTGGTCGATGATGTAGGAGGTTTTCAAGGTAGCTATTGATATTCAGTTGGTCTAGTCGGTTGGAATGGGATTTCTGTTGGCCAACTGGTGTGGTTAGCCAGTGTGATTTTGCCGATATGGCTGGTCGCCTGTTCCATCAGCCTTGTTGGCTACGCCTATAACAACTTGACTTTAGCTGTAAGGATAAGGGTCAGCACCACCCAGTCAGAAAATTTTCACGTTTTTTTTTTTTTATGGCAGAGCAGTGTAACTATTTATCCCGAGAAGTTACTCATGATCTTCCTGAACGACAAACCGCAGACGGTTCGCGAAACGAACGCCGCAAAATTACAGATTGCAGTAAGGCAAAGCGAAACGAACATGTTTTGGCTGGGTGATCACAAGGTCAATGCCGGAGGTGGAAAAAGACGGGGCGATGAGGAGGGAGAAATAACCCGGCAGGTAATTGTCTGGCGAATGCAGGTAAACACAACTTGAAGGCTCTCGGGTAGTTACCTTTAATGGTCGGGGCACGGCACTAAATCAACGGGGTTGGCTGGTAGTGTCCGACGACAGTCACACGTCATCCGCCTGATTGCTTGCTTTCGCATTAAAATCGGCAAGGTTCCAGTTGAGCCTTGAATGAAGACAGTGGAGGGAATATATATTTCGACCAATACATGTATTTTCAAAAACACTGACTGTGTACTGACAAACATTTGACGTTGCCTGAAATAATTTGACAGCCATAATCTCTCGACGCCTACCTTATTATTACATTATAGTAACGAAGACTACATAAGAACCCGCTAGTTGATTTGACGGTGACGCTCTGTATGTAGCATACTGAAGCCGATGTCATTTTTTGTTAGCTACTGCCTCTGCTAGATTGGATTTTAATAGCTTTATTGCTGCAGTTGGCTTAACTGAGTGCTTTTGAATTGTAATTGTAAAGGGCTTTTTAACGTACCCCGGTTTCATGCTTGAAAGCTCTTAGCAGGAGACGGCTTACAGATTAACTTATAACCTAACTTAAATTAACACCCATGCCTTATCTGGGATTCGAACCCAGAGCCTCCCGCACCCCAGATCGGTGGCGCACCAACCGCCACGGGAGGTCGACAGCGCTTTTGAAATTAACTTTTGAACAATAGTTCTTGTCTGTTACTGCACGTCACTAAACAAAAATCACTTAATGGCTTACTTCCAGTTAAGTTCGCGGCGGATAAAATAAATAACTATATGTGTCGAAGTATTAATAAAATTAAAATGTTTTAAACAGGTGCAAATGAAGTTGGTTAATTTTTGTTTTATACTTATTAGAACTGTGGTTAACGTAGTTGTCACAAAGATGTACCTATTTGTGACTATTGTATAGCGTCACTTTATTCGCGCATTGCTACTAATAACTGAGCCAACGACCATATTAAATCTTACGATTGGCGAATAGATACATGTCTAGGGGGGGGGGGGGGTATAGTATAAACAAGGACGTAAGCAGGGCAGCCAAACGCGAAACAACTGAATGTTATTGTTTACAATGCTTAAGAGTTATCCGGTGGTTGTCAAAATAAACCTCCGTTATCCAACTAAATATTTTACAAGAAAATAAAAGTATTTTAAGTCAGTGTTACCAACACATGAACCCTTGAATCCATAAACACAAATGTAAATGACGACAACGTTTTGTCCAGAATACATATTGCATAGCTCTGGACATAAAAGCAAAATATGTGGTTTCAGTAGTATTTTTTTTTTTTTTTTTTTTTTTTTTACAAACCGAGCGAATTAATTTGAACATTGCTTGTTAACGTCAAGTTGGGGCGGGGTGGAAATTTCCAGCGGAGTCTAGTTAGTAAGTTAATCTATGGAAATATGTAAATCCATGATAAAACGGTTATTCTCAATTTCAAGCAGACTGTTAGATGGACAGGACATGCGAAAACAATACGCTATAAATAGATGTAGGCGACGGCAAATGGGCAGTTACTATCTTCATGGCATTTGACACCGGAGCTGTTAGCGAATGTCGTGCTGCAAAACTTGCGCTCGTTTCCCGATGGACAAACATTGCCTTTGCACTTCTTGTTATGTCTGTACAGGTTATCACTGCGAGTAAACACCGCATCACAGCTATCGCAGTGGAACACTTTATATGCTGCGCTGAACATGCAATGGCTACTATCATGCCGGCGTGCATGACTGCTTGTACTATAAAAATATTTCGACAATAGCAATATTGTTTCCGTAATGCTTGCAGCGACTCTTCAGGGTCCCTCGCTGTTGACGATGCTGACGATGTTACAGATGGTGAAGTATTGAATCACTGATTCCGTCTTCATATTGTGACAAAGTACGCATTCGCAGTAGATGAATGTAGTCGTAACGATCTGCTTTCCACCATCGGGCTCGCTGGCGAAATGACATCCGTTTTTACATGATGCCCGCTTGTATACTATTCACACTGCATGCTAGTTTGCATTGGCCGTCTTGGGTTGCCTCAGTGGATGACTGCTGGACTGAAATATGTTACCTTATCAGTCGGGATAGGAAAATTTCGCGAGTTTAATGACCTGTAGGCTAGGCTACTCTCGAACCTCGGATGTTTGTTCATTAGCTGCTGCTCCAGAGAGTAGCCAGTGTTACTACACACCTGGCAGTATGGCACTCGCTACTTGTTTCTTTGCAAGTCTGCTATTGGCTCAGAGTCATCTAGGGTGTGTCTAATTAACTGTGAACCAATTGCAAAGGTGACTTCACTTCATCCCTACTTATCAGGTCAATCGCTGTCTAGCCTGCAAAGGTAACAGTTCGAACACTAATCCTATTTACACTCTTTCATCTTCCACTAATGGAGGTGACTTGTTTTTCTTTTGCTGCTGCTCTCTCCCGATTTGTCTTACGTCAACTCCTGGAATGTAGTGTGTGTGTGTGTGTGTGTGTGTGTGTGTGTTTGTGTGTGTGTATATAACGGTAGCACTACCTTGAAAATACTTTAGGCATGGAAGGTAGCCAGTTCGAGCGCTCACGACATTACCAGGGCCTACAAAGTGTCTACGGAAAATAAATATGTTGCAGACATTTATTATGGGAAGTGGGAGCCATTCGGAACCTACAGAAGACGTAAACAGCAAACATGTACCACTAACATTTAGAATGAAAAAAATATATGTAGCTTTTACAACTTGTTAGGAGGGAGAGAACGCAATGAGTAGAGACCTGCAAAATTCGTGTTATTATTTGGGGAACATGTTAAACCTGAAACACATGTATCTTTGCAATACGTTTGTCATTGGACCATATTTTATGTGACACACCCTGGATGACTCTGCACCAATAAAGGAACATTTCACAATTGTGTGCCCCAATAATCTGTAGTTCAGTCAGAGAGGGAGTTTCTTCACACCTGTGCAGCAGGTAATGGAGAAACGACGCTGGCCTAGTACATAAAGTACTGTGAAGTTCAGCCTGATGCCAAATAATAACGCGAATTTTGCATGTCCTTAGCAATGAGGCCCCCAAGACTGCTGGTAATGTTGTGAAAACTATACTCAAATGCACGTACGTATTGTACTGATGATGATGATAAATTGCCCACTATAGTCCATTCATGGTTACTTACAACTTATCTGAAGCTCTACTGAAGTTCTTCTTTCAGGATATTCCTCCGCCTTATGCAAACAAAGCTTAACCGAGTTTAGAAAATTACACCAGAGGGATAGTACACCGCACTCGTGTGCACTCAGTTTAATAATGATTTGTATAGACTATTCATGGTAAAGTGAGAACTTTTGAAACAGCTCTCATTCGAAATAATAGTCAATAAAAATATTTTATTTTAGCCTTAGACATTAACTTCAGAGTGCGGTGGAATATACACACAGTGTTTATTACTTACATGGCAATATTTATTTTAAAAGGTAGTAAAAGGATATAAAAAAAACTGAAAGAAAAAAGTAACTAGGGCTTCAAAAGTGCTCACTTTACTGTGAACAGCCTATGTAAGAACTATTTCGAATTAGGTATTACCAACACACCCATATTCTCCCGCTTTTCATCCACATTAATTATAAATATGGTCACCTGATTTTTTGCGAAAATATTTGTGGCCTACCTGTACTCCAAAACTCTAAATCTGAGATACGCTTTTGTGACTGGATGATTTTAAGTGTCGCGCATCGCAGGTGTCTGTCTACGAATCAGGAACATTCAGTGTCGGAGTTACCTAAATCTGATTGGCCCAGTCAGATAACGAAATTTCTCCCGACACAGACACGGGGCCGATAACTAGAGACCCGGAAATTTCGCAAATACATTTGGCAACAAGGTAGGCTCCACAATCCTTTGTGTACTAAGAGCCTCGCTCAGTTGTTCAATGGCCGATGCCCAAGTTTTACCCCAGACCAGGTAGAACTGTATTCGGTCCTAGTTTTGTTGCAGGTCAGTTATTGGTTCAAATTCGTCCAGGGCGTGTGTTACAAACTGCGATCCAATTGAAACAGAAAGTCAAATGGAAAAGTGTTTGACATTTAACTTGTCGTCAGATGAAATCGTGAAATTTCCGGGTCTCTGCCAATATCCAAAAAAAAACTGTTCGTATGTCACATGTAGTGACACCTGAATTTCGCGAAAAGATTTCACGACCAGTTGTACTTCACAGCAATTTAGCTCATGCGCACATTCATGATTTGATGAGTTCCGTGTTACGCGTCTAAGGTGTGCGCGCGAATCACAGACGTACGGTATTGAAGTTACCTAATTCTGATTGGCCAACTGAGAAGGATAATATTTTCTCACAAAGACAAGTCTCCAATAAGGAAAATAAAACCTCTGTTACGGATGTAGGGTATTGGAATATAGCATATGCGGAAATCTTTTGGTGAATTTTGGGTGTCCCTCGTCATAAGTAGAGCGAAAAGATTTTCGCGGAAGCAAGGCTACAATATCTTATCGGTCCACTTGCTTCCTTCCTTTGGCTATCGGCCACCTGTCTTCGTGTGAAGACTGACTGCTGCATGAGTGAGCCAATCGGAATTAAGTTTCTCCGTGACTGCTCGTGATTCACGGCCAGACAGATAAGACGTGTAACAATTCAAAAGATCCAACCATGAAAGTGGTTCTGAACTAAAGTGTTTTGGAACACAACTTGTCCTGAAATCTTTTTTTCGGAAATCAGGTGGCCTTAGTCATAGGTAGAGACCTGGAAAATTCGCGGTTCGTTTCGGGAAAGTCTAGAATTGAAAAAGTCGTACGTTCTTTTTACTTTTGTAATTGGTCCATGCGCTGTTAGACACCTCGTGTTGAATCCTGAGCCAATAGCAACACGGCAAAAAAAAAAAATGTATGCCCAATCATCGCTTCCCACTGTGATAGCAAGCAACCAATGGGTAGAGCCCCGAGTATTTCGCGGACTGTATTGGCAGCAAGCTAGGTTGGACAGCCCTCTATACACTCGAGACATTATATTTTGCCTATTGGTTGCTGTGATCAAGTGAGGCCTCTGTACAGGACTGTTAAACACTCACTCACACTACTGCTTCCTGCTTATTACTGGCTCGCAGTTAGACGGGGTGAGTCTAAAGAACTGTTGTCCAATCACAACAGTAGGAGAGAAGAACAAGGGTTTGGAGTCTACCTCGCCTCCAAATGAATTCGCGAGATACTTGTGGCTCTACCGATGGGTAGTTTATATCTGCATGATTATACACAATACTGTGGAGTCTAGCCTACAGATCAGTGAACTGACGAATTCTTCAGGTCCCTAGCCATAGGACATTGGAGTCTAGCCTTCGCGTTAATAGGGGTCACGGTGGCTGAGCGGTTATCATGCTCGCCTCCCACCAAGGCGATCCGGGCTCAATCCCCGGCTGGGTCCCTCCGGATTTTCGCATGTGGGAATCGTGCCGGATGACCCCTTTGGTCGGCGTATATTCTTGGGGATCTCCCGTTTCCCCCGCTCTTGCATTCCGGCGCTGCTCCATACTCACCTCAATCACCCTCTTCGGCTCTCAAGACCTCGATGTGAAGAGCCTCCCAAATCTCTTCACTCACTCACACTTCACTCATTCGCGTAAATATTTTCGCGGAAAAAAAAAAAACAGGTGGTCCTGTCCATGCGGCCACATCGATGTAACCGCTCTGCCACTTCACCTCTGTAAGCTGACCTTCTCCGTGTCTCCCGACGCTGTGGAAGGAGTGGAATCGGGTCCCCCGCATCAGAATTCACGGTGTCGGGCAGTCCACGTGGACATCGCGCCACGGCGCCGATGTTAATGCGGGCAACCATTCGAATTTCAGATTGCTTCGCTAACGGGCGTAGACGGTCAACGACGGAGGTCACACGGTGATTGGTAGACGTCTGGCAGCCCGCGGAGGCCGTGCCCTCCAGTCGGCTGAAGACCTACAGGTGCGGTGGTTATAGCATGTTCCCCGTTCCTCCACACTTTTTTGAACCAAGCCTTCGAAAAATCATCCCATGTATGACGTGTTTGGTTGTTTCCTATATACGTCATGATTCGCAAGCGTCTTTATACTTTTATTAAAATAAAAATACGTAGTTTTTTTGTTAAATTATACTCTTGCTTCTACTTTATCTATAAATTACAATATTTAATTTATAATTAGAGAGAATATTAACGGAAGAAAATAGGTATGTTGGCAATGACTAGTAAAACGTAGCTCTTATGCCAAATATTATTATTAGCTGTTCACGATGAAGTCAGCACTTTTGAAATCAACTTCAGAAAAAAGTCGCTTCTCCTGCGTGCATATATTTTAACCGGCGAACTGAGTGGCATGCGCCCAGTAAAGTTGGAAACGAAGCATGGAAAAATGTTCCATAATTTAAAGTCGAATAAAATTACTCACATAACCATTTGTAACAGCTTAAATTATTTCTTTCTTTTTTTTTAAAAGCCGATACTGCATCAAAGATTTATTATTTACGTTTGTAATGATTTCACAGTTTCACTTGACCGAGGCATGAATAATGTGACGAGGCCTATGGTGATGTTAATTTTACTTATGGGCGGAAGAAGACACAATGTGCATGCAAGTAGATCTTAAGCAGAGCTTTCAAATGTGCTCATTTTACCGTGAACAGACTATACACTAAGTGCGCTCGAATACGGTGCATAGTCCCTCTGGTGTGCAATTGTATAGACTCGGTTAAGATTTGTTTGCTTAAGGCGGAGGAATATCTTGAAAGTAGAACTTTAGTGGCGCTTCGGAAAAGTTGGAAGTAACCACGAATGGCACGTGACATGTTCAGGAAATAACCAAACCTGTCATACATGGGGGCGATTTTCCAAATATTTTATTCAAAAAGTGTGAAGAAATCACGGATATACTATATGCCACAATCTTCTGGGTATTGAAAATTTTGCAGATAACATTTTGTAGCAATATGCCTCGGGTAAAGAAGGATAGAGTAGTTTTTATTTGGCGGCGGCATCGCCTAGCTGGCACTTAAACTGCGTTGCAGAGTGTTTGAAATCCGTGTTTTTTTTTTTTCACCAAACCATTAAAAGTGTCCCCTTGATACCAAGGTACGTACAGAAAACACACTTCAGGCGAGGCACGTGTAACACTCTCATGTGCATTATAAATATTATATTTCCGAGTCCTCCGATATAGCTAAAAATTACTTTTCCACACCTCTGTATTTCATAATTAGGTACAGATGTTTTTCGCGAAAATATTTCAGGACAAGTTGTACTCCGAAACACTTAAGTTCATATGCACTGTCGTGGTCGAGTTCGTATGCACTGTCGTGGTCGAGTTCGTATGCACTGTCGTGGTCGATTTTAAATGTTACGTGCATCAAGTGTCTCCGCGAATCACGGACATTCAGTATCGGAGTAATTTACTACGGTTGGCCCAGTCAAATAAGAACACGGCCAATAACTAGAGCCCCGAGTATTTCGCGGATTGAGTTGGCAGCAAGCTATGCTGGAAAGCCCTATATACACTCGAGACATTGTCGTTTGCTTATTGGTTGCTGTGATCAAGTGAGGCCTCTGTACAGGACTGCTAAACACTCACTCACACTACTGCTTCCTGCTTATTCCTGGCTCGCATTTAGACGGGGTGAGTCTAAAGAACTGTCGTCCAATCACAACAGTAGGGGAGAAGAACAAGGGTTTGGAGTCCACCTCGCCTCTGAATGAATTCGCGAAATACTCGTGGCTCTACCAATAACCAAAGGAAGTTATGGTTGTGGACATAGGATAATGAAGTCTATCATGGCCATAAATATTTTCGCGAAATGCACCTGTCCCTACGAATAATATACTGGTTGCAAAATGGGGAACTATTATAGGGACCTGCTCCGAACTTCGCTTCAGATTTTCCACCGATAAAATGATAGGATCGCCGGGGCATGCGAAATTTTCGTTATTATTTAGCATCAGGCTGAACTTCACAGTACTGTATGCACTAGAGTCGACGTCTTTTCTCCATTGGTTGCTGCATAAACGTGAATTAACTTCCTTTCTGAATGAACTGCACGTGATTGGGGCAAACAATTTTGAAGTGTTCATTCACTGGGTCTGAGTTACCCAGGGCGTGTTATATAAAGTATGGTCCAATGACAAACGTGTTGAAAAAGTTTAAGTGTTTGAAGTTTAACGTGTGCCCAAATAATAAAGCGAATTTCGCAGGCCTCTAACCATAGGTAGAGCTAGCGATTTTTCGCGAAAAAAAGTATGAGTACATGGTAGACTTCAACACCATACGCACCCAAAATCAGTTTGTCTAAGTTAGTCTGTTACCATTGGTTGCTTTCTGCTTGAGAAGGCGTTTTTCATATTTGACCGGGCCACTCAGAATTCGGCAACGTGGGCACGGCTCCTACGTGATTCGTGTGTAGGCAGTGAATATGGAATGAGGGGGCGGGGGAAACGGGAGATCCCCGAGAAGACACGCCGACCAACGGCATCGTCCGGCACGATTCCCACTTGCGAAAGTCCGGTGACCCGTCCGGGGATCGAACCAGGTTCACCTTGGTGTGATGCGAGCGTGCTAATCGCTCAGCCACTGCGGCCCCCGAAAAACAGGTGGCCGTATCCCTAGGTAAGGGTAGTGAAATTTCGCGAAAATGAATCACTTTTTGACACGTGTTAACTGTCTGCAAACGAATCGCGTAGGAGTAGTGCCGATGTTGCCGAATTCTGAGTGGCCGGGTGAAATATGAAAACGCCTTCTCAAGTAGACAGCAACCAATGGCAATAGACAAACTGCTGTCGGGTGCTTATAGTGTTGGAGTCTACCGTGTACTAATTTCTTTTTCTCGCGAAAAAGCACTATCTCTGCCAACAGGTACGCGCAGCACGACGTGAATACTGAGCGCCAGTTCAGAGCCTTGAGCGTAGGAGCGAAGGGGCGTGTCAGTGTCGCCCTTATTGCTCCGGCGCTTCTCTGCCTCAAATTCGCTAAAAACTTTCAAGTAGACGGCGCCCTTAATGGCTGTCCACCGTTAACTTAGCAGTTTTGAAAACCTTGTCTATGATCTACTTATCTGCCCGTCCATCACATGGTAAATTAGCTTTGCCATTGACCCTCTCCAATTATCACTGTGCGAGTCAGGTGTAGCTATGAAATCTGTGGCTTTGTTGAGAATGTAATTATGTTGACAATTGGGGCAATTATTGCTATAATCTGCGTAAAACATAAATTACATTTTTAAATAATAAACTCAGTGGTCACAAAGCTAAAAATTAGACTTTGAATGTAAGGGGCCACTTGCTGCTAAGTTAACTGGGAACAATGCAAGCCAGAGTGTCCGTTCAGGAACGTCCTGTTTAGAGTGAGTGAAGAGATTTGGGCGTCTCTTAACATCGAGGTCTTGAGAGCCGATGAGTGCGAGTGGGGTGAATACGGAGAAGCGCCGGAATGAAGGAGCGGGAGAAACGGGAGATCCCCGAGAAACCCCGCCGACCAGCGGCATCATCCGGTATGATTCCCACATGCTGAAATCCGGAGTGACCCGGTCGAGGGTTGAACTCGGTCGCCTTGGTGGGAGGCGAGCAGTTCTGTGAAGAGGGCAGTGTAGGTTGATTTCAAAAATGCTCAGTTTACCGTGAACCATAGTACACAGAATCGGCCGTGTTTGCAGTGCGTATGTTTTTCGTCATTACTTAAATGGTTTATGGTATTCACGGGCACTTCCTATTCCATGTGCAGTAGTTAATTCTGGCAAAAAAGAATTGACTATTAGCAGGGAAATCGGTGCGTGCGAAAATGCGTTTTCCGTTAGCTCTGTTTTATTCAAAGCTATATAGATGACACAAAACATTTCCAGGAGATGAAAACTGTGGCTTACGTATACAACGGAATTTTTTCTTTGCGTCTGTTATTAAATTATGTTAACTCAATCAAAGCTGGAATAGTATATTTGTTTAGAAATTCCATTTGGAAAGATTCGTTATTAGTGGTTCAGTCTATAGAGTAGTCATCGAGTTTAACATTTCAGGTGAACCGTTTTTGAACTTTTATTAAACAGTTCATAGTTCCTGAAAAAGAATAATTTTATAAGTTTTAAAAAATGCGACTTTAAAAGTGTTACTACTTATTCGAGAAAAAAATGAATTTCTGTTACACAAGTTTTTGGGTCGAACTACGCTTCGTGCAGAAATACTATTTAGAAAAAAAAATGTGTGTTTTCAGATAGTTAATTCTGAGCCACATTTTTATTACTAAACATAGTGATTTCATTCTATTATGTTCCTTAAGGGCTCTGCCTACTTGGAGTTGGTTTTACGTGTTTGAGGAAGGGAAGCGAGGGGGCGATAAGGGCGACACTGACACGTGTACCCGGTGCTCCATTATACCTACGTGCAGGGAGTTGAACTGGCGTGTAGTGTTTCTGTCGTGCTGCGTATATTTATGGGACTTTAAGAGGTGGCCCTATCATTTTGTAGGTGGAAGGTCTCCAATAAAGTTCAATGCAGGTCCCTATAATCGTTCAGCATGTTTCCAACCAGTATATTATGAGATACAGCAGTGTGCAGGTCCCTATAATCGTTCAGCATGTTTCCAATCAGTATATTATGAGATACAGCAGTGCGGAGAAGCCGTTTTTTTTTAGCTATGTTGGAGGGCTCGGGAATAGCATTTCTATGCGTGATGTCTATAGAATGTTTTTCGTCCCTCGTGGGGGCCGCGGTGCGGTAGTGGTCAGACTACTCGCCTCCCACCTAGGCGAACCTGATTCGATTCCCGGCCGGGGTCGCTGCCGGATTTTCGCGTGTGGGAATGGTGCCAGACGATACCGCTGGTTGGCGGTTTTTCTCGGGGATCTCCCGTTTCCCTCGCCCTTCCATTCCGGCGCTGCTCTATTCTCAACTCACTTCGCCCCCATCGGCTCTCAAGACCTCGATATTAAGAGCCACCCAAATCCCAACACTCCACTCCAGCCATAGTTTTTGCAGCTAAGCATTTCAAATTCTTTGCGACATGATAAGAGTATTTCAATTATAATGGAATGAGTTCCAATGCCATTCATATTTAAGCGTGGGTAAATATTAATTATTTAATATCAGTGTCTCTCGTGTGATTGTAATCTTTTTAGGTACACACTTAGCGACAAAGAGAATGACAGGTATATTGACACTTTCTAAATAATACCTTGTGAAGAAATTACAAATAAAAAAATAATTTTCATACTAACCCTTCTAAAATCTTTGAAGTTTTAAAAAATATAAAAAGCGTATCCTTGATGGCCTACTTTGGCCTGCAGAATGGTGAAGTAGAGAGTTATACACAGAACCAGAGGAATATTATTTTGTGAAATGGTAAGGGGTGGGAGAGGAAGTGTCGAAATGTGGGAAGAGAGGCAGCACTGTCCCTAGTGTATAGTCTATGGTATATTCATCCTTTTTGTATAAATCCTTTCAGAAAGCGCCCCATTAATGACATGTTTGGTTGTTTCCTACATTTATCGTGTATCACAAGCGTTTTATACTTCTGTGAACATAAAGGGTATTAGTAGATGATAGATGATAGTGTTAGCGCAGCACGTTTTTTCTGGCAATCTACTCCAAAAGTGCAAGAAAAAAGTTGCATGGCTGTTTCCCACTGTTTTTGACGAAAGTAGCAGGAAAAAAAAATTTAAAAACTAAAAATGTGAAACTCTACGAAAAATCAATCAAAATCAAACAAATTTAGGCTGGAATCCGGTGAATTTCTCGTTTTCGGGCTGCTTTTTTATGTTTCTGGAAACGACCATTTTCAATTGAAAAAAGCAAGCAATTTTCATCGGAAAACAAAGAGATTTTACCTCAAAATCAAGCAATTTTATCAGTTTTTCAAAAAGGCGCTGTGCCAGCATCGAAAATCAAGTAATTTTTCCTCGTATAGGTAAAAAGAAACCTTACTTTACTTTCTACTACCCTCTTTCAACCACTTTTTAAACAACTTAATTATTTACATTTTTTCTGCATTTCACACTAATTTTGTATCCTTTAGTCGTAAATTTATATTGTAATGTTCCAACTACTTTTCTGTAGTGTTTATAAAAATTTTTACTCTTAAGTGGAGAGCGAAACTAAGATGTCTACTACTAATAAAAAGTATTCCGTTCCCGAATTACTCGGAAGAAAAATGATCAAATTGCTTGATTTTGAGGTCAAATTTCTTGATTTTCAATTAAAATAGTTTGTTTTCTTATTCAATAAAAAATTGTTTCCAGAAACACAAAAAAAAGCAGCCCGAAAACGAGAAATCCACCTGATTCCAGCCTAAATTTGTTTGATTTCGATCGATTTTTCATCGAATTTCAGATTTTGAGTTTAATTTTTTTGCTGTACTTTCGTCAAAAACAACGGGAAACAACAATTCAGCTATTTTCTTGCGCTTTTGGAGTAAATTGCCAGAAAAAAACATTCTGCGCTGGTACTCTCATTTATCATGTACTAGTGTATTATTTCCGGTTTAATTAAACATTTTGTATGTTTTATCTATAAACGTAATATTTCATTTATATCTAATATGATTGAATTCAGAGAGAAAATAGGTATGTTGGTAATACTCAGTACGAAATAGTCCATATGCGAGATATTATTCGAATTTCTGCGCACGAATGTGATGCGTTGGTTTATTGGTGTAATTTTGTAGACTTAATTGGGCTGAGGAAACTGGTTGGCTCTTAACAACGAGGTGAAAATAGAGCAGCGCTGGAATGCAAGGGCGGGGGAAACGGGAGATCCCGAGAAAACCCGCCGACCAGCGGCATCGTCCGGCATGATGCCCACTTGCGAAAATCCGGGAGTGACCCGGCCGATGAGTGAACCAGGTTCGCATTGGTGGGAGGCGAGCAGTCTAACCACTCAGCCACCACCTTCTAGACTTCAGAAAACTTGGAAATGTCCACGAATGGACTATATTATCTTGTTAGCTCGGTCACTGTTCCATGCAAGACTCAACTTGAAAAAAAGAAGCAAGGCCTCGATTTCGACAACGGATCGGCGCCACTGCTGTAAATTCAAATTTCACGACATGTTTAATAGGGGCTGCTGAATGCTGTCAGCGGCTGTGAATAATGCTGCAGCTGTTCCCACTGAATACGTAACTCATCTCGGGCCCAGAGTGGATACGCAGTCAGAGAAGAAATGTCATGGGGAAGCGATGACTGAGCGGTTAGCCTGCCCACCTCCCACCAAGGCCCACCTGTGTTCAATCTACGGCCGGGGCACTCGCGGATTTTCGCAAGGGGAATCGTGCCCTGACGATACCGCTGGTTGGCGGGTTTTCTCGGGGATATCCCGCTTCCCCCGCCCTTGCGTTCCAGCGCTTCTCTATTCCCACCTTAATCACCCTCATCGGCTCTCTAGACCTCGTGGAGAGCCGCCCAAATCTCTTCACTCACTGAAGAGATGTCGTCACGGTTCCTTTGTCGCGGGCGTATGCCCGCTTGGGCCAACATCTTCCCCGATCCGAGATCAAGTGATCCTAGTTCCGAATCATGATCCAGTTTGATCTTGGTTCCAATGTAAAAGTGTTCCACCAACGAAATTTCATGATTCTGGATCTCCGATTCATCGAAATTAGTTCTGAAGTGAGAGATCGATATTAAGTATGAGACAAATTTTGCTATTGGTTCGTAATATATGATGTCATGGAATTATGCGTATTTTTCACTATAGATATAACTATATGTGTGATGTTTTATCCGTTTTAAGTGAATTATTGTTGTACGAATTTTACTGAATAACATTCAAGTGCGTATAATGTTGTTTTAATTTCCGAAGAAAACAATCGAACGTAGTTCTATCTGTTGGCGTATTTTCAAACTACATTTGTCGACGATGGCTGCTTATCACGGATAGAGATTTCGAACCTCCAATTTCGGCGGTTCGAAATGAACTTCATCTCGATCTCCAGTCCAGCTCTGAACTCGGATGGAGCAAGTTTTCTGTGTCGATCTTCGATCCAATTTATGGTGCAACCGGGCAACAGTCGTTCTCTGATTGGTTGCTCGAGGCTCTGGTAACGATCCTCGTGTCTGACTGGCTACTGCGAGCAGCGAGAGGGTTGTGTATTGGCTGGGCTGGCGAGCGAGTCACACGGCGTAACGGGCGTGCGAACATTTTGTTTGCTGGCGTTGCCATTTTGCTGGAGAGTGCGGCAGGTGTAGTTTGCGGAGTAAGCGGCTGTTTTGCCTCTGTATTCTGGAATGCTCTGTGTCCTGCTACGCGCACGTAGAAGGAGCGACATATCGCCAGAAGCTGTGGACGGGGTCCAGAAAGTCCAGTTTCTTCTCAGAACATTATACACGATGAACATAAATTACTTGTCAAAACATCGAAGTTGTATTGAGAGACACCTGAAAAATTCGTTAAGTTCAATGACCTGTAGGTTTGACTTCACAGTCTTATATACACTCGTGCAGATCTCAACTGTTCATTGGTTCTTTGTTATGGCAGTACAAGGCGGTGATTGAGCCTACAATTTATTGCAAGTTTGTTATTGGCTCATTTATCTTCAGTAGGGGTGTCGAACAATGCGTCGTCCAATTACAAAAGTAACACGGACATACACGTTTATGAATTCGAACATGTCTCGAAATGAATACGCGAATTATTCAGTTCTCTATGTATTGAGCTGCCTCGGACATTAATTTTAACGTAAATAAATCCATCGTTTACACTACCGCGTTTCAAAGCTACAGGAAGTCAGAAAGCGCACGACAGAGCCTGTGTGTAGGCTAACCTCAACACATCCGAGTCAAGTGTGTGTATAGGCGATTCACGGTCATGTGAGCACTTTTTATGGCCCTTCTGAATTTTTCTTTTCATTACATTTCTATCTTCCTGTCGCTTTTTTATATAAACATTGCTATCAGACTAATGAACACAGTGTATACATTTCACCACTAATACAAGTTAACGTCTGGAGCTGCAATAAAATCTGTTTATTAGTGGTTAATGCCTGTTGAGGGAGGCATTAAAAAGTGCTCACTTTACCGTGAACAGCCTATACGTCGATGTTGCGTGTTTCTCGGTTGGAAGAAAGGCGCTTCCTAGTTCCTGTGTTAAGGTTAATTCTTATTGGTGAGTTTGGCATAGGGAACATTTCTGCCGCTAGGTGATACGTGAGTAATATAAAATAGAGGTTTTATTTAGTTACGTATTTATTTATGATTATTGCAATTATTTAGTTTTTTAACGTGGAAAATAATAAAAAATCCGGTACGCATGTTACACTAGCGCTTACCTAGTGGCGAGAAATTTGAGTTGCCGAACTAAAAGTATTAAGCTTCCCAACCTGAGTAAACCTTAGCTGTGTCACTCGTGCACCAGCCAGGGTGGCCAACTGTGATTGAATCAGTTCGCCACGGCATGTCGTGTAGGAACGCGAGTTTTTTTCAGCGCTAACAGATTCGCAGGTTCGGCTACAAATCAAGTTGGTTGATATGCTGATTGAAAACGTGTACGCGCCGTCATTCCTGGGTCCACTTAAGGGCACTGCCTAATACGGGACTAGCCGAAAGAAAGCATATGGTTGTACAAGTTAAATGTGTATCATCCACCTTTCAAAATATCGCTTTCATACAAAAAAACTCTTTGTTCATTTTGAGAAGAAGAACTGTGCTACAAATTAACAAGTAGTAGTAAATTATTAGAATTTTGAGTTTTTGAATATTTGTTGAGCATAGGCCTATAAATGTTAATCTACGGACAATTTTCAATGTATTGAAAAGTTTTACAAAAAAAATGGTAGCAACGTGGACCAGACAAAGATGGAAAAAGTTTATTTTGTTTGAAGCAATATCGCGCAAGGTGGCTGAGACACGCCAAAAATGGTTTAACATGTAGGGGCCGCGGTGGTTTAGAGGTCAGACTACCCACCTCTTACCAAGGCGAACAGGGCTCGATTCCTGACGGGGTCGCCCCTGGATTTTCGCAAGTGGGAATCGTGCCGGACGATGCCGCTGAATGGTGGGTTTTCTCGCGGTTCTCCCGTTTCCCCCCGCCGTCGCATGCCGGTGCTGCTCCATACACGCCTCATTTCGCTTTCATCGGATCTCAAGACTGCGTCAACTTTCAGGTAATGTTATTGGCCTGTTAACACGATTTTTTTTGTCAAAATTCCCCCCCCCCCCTCCCACCTTGGCGTTTAGCTTTTAAAAGTGGCAGTTCCAAACATGGAGCTATTATACTAAAATTAATTAGGCAACTAAACAAAATTAAAAATAAAATAAAAACCGTCCACCGCTCAAAAAGTTTCGGTATGAACCATTTTATGTATTACCGTAAAATAGTCTACCGTATGCATGGTGTGTTTGTAAATTGTAACACACTTACGACAAAACTTTCATCCCTTGAGCTATCGCTCTTAATCGGGATATACAGGCAGATACTCGAATAAACAATAACGCGGTAGCTCCAGTAAAAATAGCGGGTAATATTATCTTGCAGAGTTCTGTTAGTTTTATTTAAATAAAATAAATGGCTTTTACAGAAGCACTATTGTGGTCGAAAGTTGAAGTAAGCTCAGCTTCAACCTCGTATCAAAAATGTTCTGGTTTTGACATGCTAGCGTAGCGTTTCAGCTCTCGGCTTCGTCCTGACACGTATATAATGTTCACGATAAAGTGAGCACTTTTAGAAACCCTGCGTAAGATCTATTTGTCCGCACGTTATGTTTTCTTCCGCCTCACGTAAAATTAACATTGCCACGGACCTCATCATTTTATTCATGCGTCGGTCAGGAGAGCGTACGAAATTAATAGAGAAGTAAATATTTTACAAATCTGGTAATTCTTACACTTCGATGGGTTAAAAGAAAAAAACAGAAAGCTAAAAATAATAATTTAAGTAGTCAAATATGGTTACCTAATATTTTTATTCGACGTTAAAATATGGAACTACTTTCCATCCATCGTTACCAACTTTACTGGGCGTATGTCGCTTAGCGTACCCGTTGAAATATATGCAGGTAGGAGCAGTGACTTTTTTCTGAGGTTGATCTCAAAAGTGCTCACGTTATCGCGAACAGCGTTTGAACGAGTAACGGTCAGAAACGAACAAATACACTTTGCGTGGTGCGGTTTGTTAAAGATCCATCGGAGCAGTTTGAGACAGCGGTACGTGATGTTTTTCAACGCTCACCGCGAGCTTTCTCCGCCCCGTAGCAAGGTTTTTTTTTTTACACGCGTCGATCGCAACAACGCGACGTTGCGATGTTGTTATATTTTAGCGCGTGCCCGACGTGTGTTATTGTCGCCAATCACGCGCATTGCATCTCTGGTTCCAGACGCGAGTAAGGCCGCACGATACCTACAGCTCAATCCACGTTAAGTGGCATCGCTCCGACAGAGGGCCGTGTTAGAACTGGTATAGGCTGTTCACGGTAAAATGAGCACTTTTGAAAGCTCTGCTGATGATCTGCCTGTACGCACGTTCCGTACTCTTCAGCCTCATGCAATATTAACATTGTCGTGGGCCTCGTCGCTTTATTCACGCGTCGGTCAGGCGAATCTTTGAAATTATTATTAGAGTAAATATTTTACAAATCTGCTCATTTTTACACTTCGATGTATTAAAAAAAAAACAGTAAGCCAAAGAAATATTTTTTATTATCATAAATTGTTACCTAGCACTTTTTATTTGACGTAAGGATACGGAACTACTTCCCATCCATCGTTACCAACTTTACTGGGCTCACGTCACTCAGGGCGCCCGTTAAAACATAATGCAGGTAGGGGCAGTGACTTTATTCCAATGTTGATTTCAAAACTGCTAACTTTATCGTGAACAGCCTTTACATCTCAACAGTCACGTATATTCCATTCGTGGTTTCTTAAACACTTTTTTTTTTTAAATCAAACCTTTGAAAAACTACCCCACGGAGGTATAGCGTGTTTAGTTATTTACTAAATATGCCGTGTATCGCAAGCGTTTTATACCTTTTTTTAAAATTAAAGTATTGCCTGTATTTTATTAATAATTTATAATAGTTCATATATAATAAATATGAACAAAAACAGTGAGATAACATGTGTGTTGGCAGCAACTGGTAAGAATAAGTTCTCATGAGAAATTTCGTTACAGCTAAGTGCGCACGAATTAGATGCGTTGCACCTTTGGTGTAATTTTCTAGATTTAAAAAAGCTTAGTTTGCACGAGGCGGAGGAATATCCTGGAAGTAGAACTTTAGCACGACTTCAGAAAAGTGTGAAGTGGTGAAGGTATACGCCGTATTTATTAGTTACGTGAAAAATGTTCAGATTAAAAAAAAATGGCTTAAAAAGAATGGGCTTAAAAGAAAATTTTGGAAGGGCGTTAAAAAGTGTTCACTTTACCGTGAACGGCCTATAATTCACTGGATTCGGATAAGGTAAGGCACGCTTTCGGTTCTCGATACGGCCCTTTTTCTGATTCAGGTTGTATATTGGATTTCCAAAATCACTCCAGACAAATTCTTATAGACTTCGCGGTAAAATGAGCACTTTTGAAAGCCTACTTAAGACCTACTTCTATGCTCGTTCAATCTTCCTTCTTATGTAAAATTATTATTTGCATTAGTCTCGTCACTTTATTCATGCGTTGGTCAAGAAAAAATCATTATAAAAGTAAATATTTTACAAATATACTTAAATGCACACTTCGGTGCATAAAAAAAACAGGAAGTAAAGAAATAATGTAACTTAACACAAATGGTTACCTAACACTTTTTATTCGACGTTAAGATATGGAACTACTTTCCATCCATTGCTACCAACTTTACTGGGAGCATGTCACACGATGCGCCCGTTAAAATACGTGCAGGCAGGGGCAGTGACTTTTTTCTGAGGTTGATTTCGAAATGTGTTCACTTTATCGCGAACAGCCTTTAAAACGGGTGGCAGTAGTTTCCTTCAACTTTTCTGAACTACTGTTTTGTTGTTATTGACGACGCTGTTAGAGAGACGTCAAACCTGTAATTACCACTAATGCAAGAATGGTTCAGAGAAAACGGGCGAGATAAATATCCCGCCGGAGCCGACGAAATTGATATTTTTTTTCACGTCATCAAATTACTTATTTATTTATTTATTTAGTTTCTTCTGTGTGTTTAGTAATACTGGCGTCGCAGTAGACGACGAGCGCTGCACGACAGCCCAACACGACATCACATTCCATTTTATATTTTATTCCGTGTTCACAATACCCTGACAATATACTACTGTATGTCCGACAGCTGTTGTATTTGGATATGAAAAATGTTAAAAACAAGTTCCTCGTGTAACAACCAATATTTATTACTGCATAAAATCCACTGCAAATTAAATAAAAATATTTACTTTTCTGGACGTTTCTGTCAGGCAGGTCACTTCCGTCGACGATTTCTGTTTCATGAGCCGGTAGCTATTCTCTGTCGATGTTCACAAAACGGCGCTTATTTACGTTTCTCTGTCTGTAGACATGATTCGTATTGTTGTATTAGAACATTTTGGAATAACTTATATTTAAAGGCTGTTCGTCATAAAGTGAGCACTTTCGAAATCAACCTTAGAATAGAAAAAAGTCGCTGCTCATACATGCATAAATTTTAACGGGCGCCCTGAGTGGCATGCACCCAGTTAGGTTGGTAACGATGAACGGGAAAGTAATTCTGTATCTTAACGTCGAATAAAAAGTGTCAGGTTACCATTTCTGTCAACATAAATTATTTCTTTCCCTTTGTGTTTTTTTTTTTTTATGCATCGAAGTGTAAAAGTAAGCAGATTTGTAAAATATTTACTTTTCTAAAAATTTTACAGTTTCACTTGACCGACGCATGAATAAAGTGATGACGCCCATGACAATGTTAATCTCACATAAGGCGGAAGAATACACAACGTGTATACAAGTAGATCTTAAGCAGGGCTTTCAAAAGTGCTCATTTCATCGTGAATAGTTTATACATTTGTGCTAGCATTATTAGCGCGTCTTCCATTTTGACGAGAGTAAGCAAATTGCTGTTATTTAACATTTTATTTCATTTTTTTTTTTTTTTAATACGTTTCTAGCTTTTTCGTCCCGCCCATGTTATGTACGATCGCTTTAGTTTAATACATTGAGGTCTGCACACATTTACTGGAACTTAAGACAAATTAGAAGTGAGTCACCTATATCCACTACTGCAAGAACACCGGCTCTGTTGGTGGCTGTGTTACAACTCACCATCGTCCTATTGGTCCACACCACACCGGACACCACCCTGCACTTTACAGCGTTCATTATTGGTCCGTCATCAACCAATGGAGAGCCGAGCTCATATTGACCCAATCAAATGTAATTTATCGTATAAAAGGATTTACAATCAATTTTGTCACTTTTGGTGGCTATAAAATAGAATATTCTGCCGTTAACAATATAATTGTTATTGCGCTGTGGTGTTCTTGTGAGGTCATGTTAAACACTAGCTGAACGAAGACAGCTCATCCGAGTGAGTACTGATCTAAACAACAAAGAAATTTTCAGATTATCTTTGCTCAAGCTACACTCGAGCGTAGTCTACAAAATGTTGAGTTGTGTTTATTCCATAGACGCAATGTAAGCAACGCTTACCCTATACATATTGGAAATGTTTGACCTTTATAGTTTTCACCGTGACTTTAAACACATTTAATTCTGAGTTTCCCCGTTTCCGATTCGAGAAACAGTTTTCGTAGCTCCCGTACTGTACAGTGCTGCTATCTAGTATTTGTTTCCACAAACGGGAGCGACTAGCGATGAATCGAACTCGCAAGCAACAACACGCCACACGCTCTATCACATTCTTTCGGCAGGGTAATCATCCGTTCTGTTTGCGTCCTCCATTCCTACATTTCCCCTTGGAAAGTGGATTTGAAAGTGTTCGGGAATACGGGAGTTTTTCTATGATTTGTAAGATATCTCAAAATAATATCCAGTTTAATTATTATTACATTCATTTCGTTTCCGTTTTTCTAACTAATCTTAGGTAGGATAAAACGGTAAATACATGTGGAGGGTAGGCAAAGTTGGAAGTCGCGTTTTTTAGTAGAAATTGTTTACCCTGTAAAAATACTCACTACACGCAACTGAAAGTGTTAATACAAAGATGGGGACATAATAAGAACTAGTGTGTGTTTCGCCTCTGTATTGTTGAGTGTTCTGTGACCGTGTTGCACGCACTTACAGAGTGGTCGACGAGACGCATTGTCAGCAGTGTATCGGGGCTGTGCGACGGTGTAGGGGCCGGGGTCCAGGTCAGCTGGCGGCTGGAGCAGTGGAAAAGTCCAGTGTTTTCTCCGAGAGCCGGCCTCCGGGCCCCAGCAGAGTGGTAGCATTGTGCAGAGAGGAAGGGGGGAGGTCTGTTGACGAGGTGGGTTATCTATCTCTCCCCTCCCTGACACTGCTCCAGCTATCTGTGCGTGACGTCACAGGTGGCCTGATGTTTACCAGTCGCCGTCACTGTCGCCCGCCAGCATACCCGAGGCGCGGCTAATGCCGGAGTCACATAGCCCCTACAAGCACGACACGGCAGCCCCCCCCCCCCCCCCCAGCACAAGTAAAACTAAACTGGCTGTTCACGATAAAGTGAGCACTTTTGAAATCAACATTAGAAAAAAGTCACTTCACCTACCTGCATATATTTTAACGGGCGCACAGAGTGACATGCACCTAGTAAAGTTGGTAACGATGGAGGGGAAATTAGTTCCATATCTGAACGTCGAATAAAAAGTGTTATAACTTAAATTATTTCTATCGCTTTCTGTTTCTTTTTTAATGCTCCGATGAGTAAAAATTTGCAAATTTTTAAAATACTTACTTTTCCAATAATTTTACAGATGCACTTAACCGATGCATGAAAAAAAAAAAAAAAAAAAACGCTGTGGCCCATGTCCCATAAGAAAACTCGTTTAATTCCTAACCTGGGTATAATTAACCTTACCACATTACTCCGTGTCCGTCCTAAACACGTTCTTCTACGCGTCTACTCCAGAGCTATTCCTCAGCCTTATACAAACAAAGCTTAACCGAGTCAAGAGAATTACACTACAGGGACAGCGCGCCGCATTTATGCGCACTCAGTTTACCAATATTTTGCATGAAACCTATTTTTTGCTCCTCTTTTTTAGAGTTAATTTCTTTTTTCTATCCTGAGTAACTGGTGACCCTATTTACGCGCCAGTCCGTTGTAAATATGAAATATTTAGGATTGCGTGTTTCTAACAAGTCATTTATCACTCTCATTTGCATAATACGAACACAAATAAAATTAAATAAATTCTATCAGTGTCCACAAATTTAAATATAGCTCTTCCGGGCATTGGTGTATCCTCAAATTGTTACGGCAGTTGCGTTTGGGTGTGTCATTTTATATAATTGATTTTATTGTACACTTTACATAATTTTACGTTTATAGTTTTTATCATTTTATTATTACATTATACATTTGTAATAAGAAAATTAAAATTTGGTTAATAATTTGAAAAGGAGAGACAATTTTTTTTCAAATTGTTTTTTAACCTGTATCAAATAAATGGCATATATATATATATATATATATATATATATATATATATATCCATACTTTGCGTTTACTTAAACTGAAATTAATTCCATACATTCTCTCACCGATAAAGTAGTTCAAAACAATTCCATACTATTTTGTGAAACAGGCAATTTACATTTAAATAGATTAAACAAACTAGATAGTTAATTTAAGAAAACTTAAACTAATTTGATTTTTTACCAATTTTTCAGCAAATAGGAACTTGAAATACACTATGAATTCACTAGTAATTTAAAGGAAATTTACTGGATATATAGATCATAAATGTAATATTTTCCAAATCATACAAAATTACAAATGTTAAACAATTTTATCATTTCTAGATTGTACAAATAATAGATTGTACTAACTGAGGACTATTTCTTACGTACTTCCGAATATGCGCGAAAGTACTGACAATTGCCATAGAAGATGCATTCACACAAGATACAGGAATAAAAACAATAAATTACAAAAGAGCAGAAGAGATGTAAAATGTGATAGTGATATTCAAGCAAGAACGTTCTCATCCTCTATGTACGTTGTCTTTGCATTCGTCACACATTGCTATTACATGCTTTATGCACAAATAAACTATGTAGCCATTTGTAGCATGCCAGTCTGGTTTTGTGCTTCGTTTTCCTCTGGCATTTCATAAATCGAATGTACTTCTGAATTTCTACACGTTGATCGCTTGATGGTTCAGGTGCTGGCGAGCTTCTGGTTGTTGAAGTAAGGTCTCGTGGTAAATACTTATTTTCTCTCTCCTGTAAGTCCTTGTGAATCGATTGCAGCGATGATTCCTTCAAAAACTTTCTTCGCTGATGTATCTGGTTTGTATTTGCATCATAAGTAATATTTGCGATTTTGCCTGCTAAATTCGTTAGGAGGGAACAGCAAGGCCAGAGTCCAACGCCTTCTATTTCTCGATACATCATAGGCTGCAGATAAATCATCAACCACATCAACTCCACGCTTTGACATTTTATAAAATGTATTAATTTCTGGCTTTGATTTATTACCAGTTGACTCGACAACACCATCATCATAATTCGTTGTTAACATTACTACAACCTTCACATTCTTAGGAATGTACGATACCAAAATCTTGTTTTTCCTGAAATCCGAACATACTTGAAAGAACACGTAGATTTATAGTGTTAAGAAATTCTGGAGGAATTTCGCGCTCATTTTTCAAGGCTGTTCCAATTACGACAAGATTATGATGAAGATGACATCTCCGGTATATAATTTTCTAGTTAGTAATTTAGGCATTTTGGCAAATTCAGTAGATAATCTTTCATTTTTCTTAATTATTTTCCGGTCCGATTCAGATGACAGTAGAAATAATTCGTTTTAAATATAATTAGTAATAATTTCAATGGTAATTGTGACTGTTAAAATTTTTAATATTATTTTTTGTAGATGTAATTTTTAATTTGCATTTTATTTGTGGTATCGTTTTGAGTTTAGTTTCCCGTTTTCTTTGTAATCCACCAGTGTCATACAGCCAGAAGGATTCTGTTTTAGCGGAGCTCTGAGAGGTCGGTGACTTGACTGAAAGACCACCTTCTTGGAAGGAAGTTTAAACGTACCGAATGTTGTTTCGCTCGCTGAGGTTTACCATTCGAAAATCCCCAGCGCCATTCTACCATTTTGCATTTAGATAGCCCACCAAGAACCAGTATGTATGATAGGCTGCCCCGACATGCTAGAAGATGTCGTAGGACCAGGAGTAGAAAGTGATGTTAGGTGGTTTTAGACTATGGATTCAGTATAAATAGTCATACATGATGCCGGGGAGCTTGCCACCTTCAGTCGTTAGAGCGATTTTATGTTTGGGTGTTATCGTTACAAGATTGTGCAGGACATCGTCTCTCGCTTAGTGATTTGAAACGTACACGCGTGTTCTACTGCCAGTCACGTAATTAATTGTACTAGTGATTTTGTGAAGACGTTGAAGACGCCGACGGCAGCCATATTTGGTGTGATGACGCCGCTTGGTAATAGTGACGTCACCATTTGTGCACGTCTGGAGGGGCTGCTAAGCGCCAGAATTTTGTTCAAGTTAACTTTTTTTACAGTTTCCAGTAATTCGCTAATTATTCATAAATGTTCTGAATGCGACTCAGAGACCTTGAGAAATACACTCTACCTACTGACGCTGGCCAGGATAATCAAGACAGTATTTCTTTAATAACTTTGAATTTCTGAAAGAAATGAGTAATTTTGGTTAAAAGAACACTTTGTAGCAACAGATTTGAAGTACTTTGGAAATTCGAAAGAGCATTTCAATTGTTGATTCATTTTAGCGCGTGTTTAAGTTGAGAAGAACTTCCAACTTTCATTGAACATAACTTACAGTGTGAGATGGTATGTATTTTCGTTTCATTTACCCCCATCGATTTACCTTCTTGTACGGAGGGTGGTAATTTAACACTTTGGGGTTTGCACACATTTACTGGCACTTAACACAGATTACAAGTGAGTCACCTGTATCAACTACTGCAAGAACACCGGTTCTCTCTTGTGTCCGTGTTAAAACTCACCATCTTCCTATTGGTCAATACCACACCGGACACTACCCTGTACTTTGTAGCTTTCGTTATTGGCCGGTCATTAACCAATGGAGAGCCGAATTAATAATGACCCAATAAAATGTCCTTTGTCATATAAAAGTATTTACAACCAATCACATACCTTTGAGTGGCTGTAAAAAACGGAATTCTATAGTTAGCAATATCATGGTTATTGCGCTGTCGTGTTCTTGTGAGGTCGTGTTAAACACTAGCCGAACAAAAACTGCACATCCACGCGAGTTTCGTTCTAAACAACAAAAACATTTTCAAATTAACTTCGCTCGAGCCACACATAGTCTACAAAGTGTTAAAACTAGAAAACACAGGTTTTTTTTTTCTTTCACTTTAGACGCTTCCATAAATGACGGGAAATAGCCTATCTGCAAGTGTTAAGATTTGTTTGTAGTTTCTGCTTTTAACACTTAAAACCGTATTCTTTCGTCGGCACTTGAAATACGGTGTATTGTGTTTGAAATACGCGTTTTTCGACGAAACTATTAAAGATGCGTCCCGTGTGCTCTCTAGGAAAAGAACACACTCTTCAGACGAGGGTTATTGGGTGCTTTCAAGATGTCACGCATATTAGAAATCATTATTTCGGAGTCACCCAACATAGTTAACACTTTGTAGATATGCTCGAGTGTAGCCGAGCAAAGCTAATTAAAATTTTATTTGTTGTTCAGAACAAAACTCGCATGGATGTGCAGTCTTTGTACGACTAGTATTTATCACTCACTACCTCACAAGAACACGGCAGCGCAGTAACAGCGCTATGGCTAACGATAGAATTAATTATTTTATAGCCAGTAAAAGGTACGTCATTGTTTGTTAATCCTTTTATACGATAAAGGACATTTGATTGGGTCAATATCAGCTCGACTCTCCATTGGTTGATGACCGGCCAATAATGAATGTAAAGTACATGATAGTGTCCGGTGTGGTATGGTCCAATAGGACGATGGTGAGTTCTAACACAGACACCAACAGAACCGGTGTTCTTGCAGTAGTGGATATAGGAGACTCACTTCGATAGGCTGTTTACGGTAAACTGAGCACTTTTGAAAGCCCTGCTTAATATATTACTTGTATGCACGTTATGTGCTCTTCCGCCTTATGAAAATTTAACATAGCCATGGGCCTCTTCATTTTATTGAAGTGTCGGTCAAGAGAAATCGTGAAATTACTAAAAAAGTAAGTATTTTACAAATCAGCAAAAATTTCGCAGTTTGATGTATAAAAAAAAACAGAAAGGGAAAAAAATAATTTAAGTTATCACAAATGGTTAACTAAAACTTTTAATTCGACATTAAAATATTGGAACAATTTTCCATCCATCGTTACCAACTTTGCTGGGCGCATGTCACTCAGAGCACCCTTTTAAATATATGCAGGTAGAAGCTGTGACATTTTCCTAAGGTTGATTTCGAAAGTGCTCACTTTATCGCGAACAGCCTTTAATTTGTCTTAAATGCCAGTAAATAGGTTCAGACCTCAAACTGTTAAAAACTGCTTTTTCATAGCGCCGTAAATAAAAATAATATGCATCAGATACCTACAAAAGTACTCAAAGGCCATGCATTAAACCTTCCTAGGGATTTTCTACCAATAAAATTATAGGACCGCCGATATAAATATCACAGGTACACAAAGTGCTACGACAACACTGCACGCCGCGCCGGTTCAAAGCCTTGCGTGTGGCAACATAGCCCTTATCGCTCCCTGCGCTTCTCATCCTCAAAATGCGGAAAAAAAGGTCTCCAGGTAGACGGGGGCCTTAACAATTGGCTTGACAGTAGCACATTTTCGTGGTCAACGGGTGGACATTGGCTATTATTACCATGGCCATGCAACAGCACAGAGAAGTACACAGGCGCGTGGCGATGTGGTTACTTTCGTATAATCTCACTCGAATGCTCATTGGCCCCCCGCCAGGCTCTGGAAACGAGCCCTGGGTCTGATTGGCTATTGCGTACTCCGAAACATTACTCGTGGGTTGGGGATTTTGATATAGAAAAAATATATCAATACATATCGAAACGATATATTTTAATATATCGGAAAAATATCGATATATATCGGTGGACTTTAAAGTTTTTCCCGCCAAAAATTAAGGGGTACGCCTACATCTAAAATCAGTTTGAATAATTCAAATTTTTATTACAATTACTGTTCTATATTATTATTTTAAAATAAAATAAGGCTCTTTTAGTGTGTTTAATATAATTAAATAGGCATATAGGCCTAACAATTCTAGTGTGTTCACAATTGAGTTAGCCACTAGTGGAAAATAATCTAGAAATGAATTATTCTCTCTTGCCAACTTCACAAGTAAAATTATTGAAAGCACATTTGATCAAAGAAATCTTCAAACAGTCTACCGATTTATAAAGTAATGCATTATAGGCATTTAATAAACCAAATATTTAACAAGGTCGAATATATTTATTGCAACAGATATCTTGGATATTTACTTAACTTAATACACAAAAAATATATTTTTTCTAATTAATAATTTTATTCTTGTTATACAATACCACTACAACTTAAATTACATTCACAATATTTTTGATAATGCAATGAAACTGTCACCTCGAATATTAAAAATATGTTTTGGTCACAGACACTCATTTATTTGACTAGGAATTGAAGAGAAAGAAACATTCAATAGTTTCTTGATTCATTTGGAGTTGCAGAAAAACAACTATAATTTTTCTAACTCTACGAATATACATTGTACACACTAACAAAGCCCAAGTTTCAAAAATTAATCTAACACAATATATAAGTATAAATAAATTGTATATGTATAGTTTAAATAGTCCAATATGGCGACTGATGTTTCCCTTGAAAATTAAATTTTAATCCACAGAAATGTGCGTATGATGAGTTTTGGATGTGAATCCTGGTACCTTTTTTTTTAGGGTATTACCGTTTTAGGCTCTAGAAGTGTTCAAAAAATATCGCAGAAAAATATTGATATCGAAAAAAATATCGTCATATTAAATCATTGGTATATATCGATATATCGTTGGAAAAATATCGCCATTTCGACATATCGATATTTTTTCGACATCCTTCGACGGGCAGCTAGCCACCCGGCAATTTGGATTCCAGACGCTGATTGGCCAACCAACAATGGTTCCGACTGAATCTGTTATAACGTATATTTGACTTAGCGCTCTGTTTCAACTCTTTTGCAGAGATTTTTCGTTTCCGCGTTATCATTTTATATTCATCTTAGTTACTGGCAATGTACGATTACAGAAAATTTACATATTACGAGTTGTTTAATATTTTTGTGCGTAATATTAATTGAGTGTTATCTGCTTGCTGTAAAAAGTCGAGAACTTATTAGTAAACTGTGAATGTGTCCTCGGCTTTTACAACAAGCAGATAACACACGATTGAAATAATGCACAAAAATATTACCCAACTTGTGAAATGAAATTTTTTTTTTTAAATCGCGCATTGTCGATGATTTCTACGAAGCCGAAATTATAACGCGAAAATGAAAAATTTCTGCAAAATGGATGGCCCCGAGACTTGAACGCCAGGCGCCATCGGAACTACTTTTTGGCGTGTTCACTTTGGTGAACTCACTTGGCCGGTCGTTGGCTCTAAGTTAGTTACTGGTGCTCCTTTATCTCTACTGACGTGTTGGAGTGGATTAAGATTACATTAGCGCTCAAGTGTTTCCTCGCCCCGAACAATATATATATATATATATATATATATATATATATATATATATATATGAATGGACAATAGAATATATATATATATATATATATATATATATATATATATATATATATATATATATATATGAATGGACAATAGAATATATATATATATATATATATATATTCTATTGTCCATTCATTCCTACGACTTTGGGAACCGCAAAGCAATACATTCAACGCCACATTGAACTTTTTTTTTTTTTTTTTTCACGAAGCATATTTCAAGATTTTCTTTTAGGGAATTATCGGATTCTTGGGAAGATCCCAAGTAAAAAAATTCAAACCCTTCAAGATCATGTCTGGCCATAAGAAGAAACAGGCGTTTTTCGCGAAAAAGACTTCAAGACCAGTTGTACACCAAAACACTTCTGCTCGCAGGACTTACGTGGTTGGATGATTTCAAATCTCACGTGCTTCAAGTGATTGTCCGCCCGAATCATGGACGTTCAGTGTCGGAGTTCTTTATTACGATTGGCCCAGTCAAATAGGAACATATTTTCTCACATAAACACGCGGACAATAACCAAAGGAAGTTGTGGTTGTGTAAGTAAGTAGGATATTGAAGTCTAGCATGACCATAAATGTTTTCGCGAGAAACACCTGTCCCTAGCCATAAGTAATCATTCTGTTGGGTAGTGCCTGGGAAATTTCGCAAATTCATTTTAGGACAAGCTAGACTTCGAGCACATGTACATATATGTTATCGTTGTAATTGGATCACAGTTTATTAGACACGGCCAGGCGAACTCTGGGCCAATAACCGACTTACACATTGAACAAGCACCGAATCCCGCATTACCTGGTCTGAGGCAAACCATCTTACACACTGAGGCAGCAGACAATGGACAGAAATGCTGAGGCTCAGAAATACACAGGACAGTGGAGTTGTTACATTTTAATTAACATCATAACGTTGCAATTTAAATATTTTATTCTTCTTCCTCTTCTTCAACAACATTTGACAAATTAGTTTTCTTCTCAAATACATAAAAATCAACATAATATATGTTACATTAATAATTCTTCAAAGTTCAAAAGTTCGGTTTATTAAATAAACCAAGTCTGAAATTCAATCAAACTGGTTTGTTTCAGCTGACAAAATATACACTTAAACAAACTAAACCATATTGTTGGGCCTACAAAATCTGCCTGACAGCAAAATATTCGGTTGAATCGACCGTATATATTTGTTTGGCCATAGACAAAAACACTTTCTCTCAGCGAACGTAGAATTGCCCTCCATAAATATCCGGCTTCACTATTAGCAATCAAATTAATGTTTACGGTGAAATTTGTACAGAAGGGGGTAAGGAATATCTTTCGAAGGTTGATTTGTAAATAATTCCACTAACTTTTAACTCGCCACAGATATGATCAGTTAATTTACAACTACTTCTGGCGAAGTGCGATCTATGCCCGTTCTTCCATTCAAATGTTATCAGAACATAACTCAAGAAATTGTGGCGATTTATCTCAAGCAAGCCAAGAAAGGAGATTCCTTTCCTTTGGTTTAAGTGTTTCCTTTTTTCCCCATTTAATAACACATACATTCACCATAGTTCGTTAAACAATAACTTGCAACCAAGTACATAGGAAACAAACTTTAAATTGCAGATTTTTCGTACAAATTCTCAGGTATTTTTAATTTCTCATATTAGTTTGCAGCGTTAGTCACATTTAAATCTTCCATGATACAGTATCTACAGACGCGCGGACTTTAAAATGATCGCGGCCAACTGCTGAAGCGAGCAAACAAGATAGCCGATAATTTCACAATGTTTGGTCTGCTGTTATTCAGTCTGTCACTTATCGTTTGAAAGTGACTGCGATAGTAATCGTGTTTGGTTTCCGCGGGAAAATATTTGTGCATCAGTAGAAAGTTCGCGACGCAGGCGTGAGCTACACTGAAAGCAAAGAGACTGCTGGAATTTAAGCCCAAACTGCCCCACGTGATCTGTGCGAGGTGCATTGACTAGCAAGCATCGATTTCAATTTAACTGAATACTAGCTTTAATTTACAATTTAATTATGATACTTACGAACTAGCAGACCAGTGCGAGAACGGACGCCTCGTGTAACGCTACTCTGTAAAAAATAATGGGAAAATTACCTGACAAACGTAAGGTAATATTCGCAAACTTGTTGGGGGGAAACATAGTTTTCCTTATAGGTTAGGTAAAATTATCGCACCCTGGAGTAAAATTCACGTACATGGTAGTGGAAAATCCCATACATGGGTGGGAAAATTACCTTACGACGAGTGCATCTCTTGAGCATTGTGTCTCAACAGCTAAGTTGCAGGACGGGCGGAAGAAATAATCCTTTAACACACCAATATTAGTTCATACAGTCACACTGTCGTGGTGTATTGGACAGAACATCGGCCTTTCGTAATAGAAGACCATGGATCGATTCCACCCACCAGCAAGTGGTGTGGATTTTAGTGTCGATGCTTCACATGCTATTAGTGAAAGGATTTGGGTAGTAAAAAAATTAACACTACAAATACTCCGTGATAATTATATTATAGATAGAGAAGGTGGAAAAATTTCTGAACCAACATATTTTCTATGTTTTCTAACATTTTGATGTAAAATAAATTAATTACTATTATTTTGTCACAAAAAGAAATATTACCCACGAAAGATAAAAAATAATGTCTAGGAGCAGCATCGAACCCGCGTCTTTAGGGATTGGCGCTCTCGACTCGACGTTCTACCAACCACGCTCTCTTGACATGTCTTACAAAGTCTCATACTGTGGGAATTGGATCAAAATAACGACAAAATGTAGTTCTCTTTCGTTATGTGGAAATAATTAATACTCTAGAAATATGTGCATAGTTGGCACATGTAAACTGCTTTGTGAGGCTTGAGAGCTATATCCTATACGCACCATTCTTTAAAGTTTAAATACAGTGGTTTCAATTTACGAGCTGATCACTGTGCATTACTATCCGACATTTTACAATTCCAAGTCAGTGTTATTCCTGTTATTATTAGCTTAATGAAACATTTGGTTACGGCAACATTACTCAAACACATTAACACGTCAACAGTACATTTGCATTATAGTAATATAAGACTTTGTCACAAAATATTAACTTTACAGCATAAAAGTTTAAATAAATGCATCAATGGTATTTTTTTTTTGTTACAGCAAGTTAGACTTTTTTTCTGTGTACGAGTCATTCTTTAACAGGCACTGAGCTACAGTTAACGAAGTAAGTAAAGAGACATTAAGGTCTTGAGAGCCGATGAGTGTGATCGAGGTATGGAGCAGCGCCGGAGTGAAAGGGCTGGGGAAACAGGAAATCCCCGAGAAAATCCGCCGACTAACGGCATCGTCCAGCATGCGAAAATCTGGAGTGACCCGGCCGGGAATTAAACTCGGATCGCCATGGTGGGAGGCGAGCAGGCTAACCGCTCAGCCACCGTGGCCCTGCAGTTGATGAAGCAATAATAATAGCAATAATAATAAATTTCTTTTTACCATTCAAGCAAAATAATGTTTGGTAAGTAATGTTGGGCAGAAGTTTACTGAGTCGAGTGCTTTTGGTCGGCGGTTTTTAACACTTAGAATACTAAGTGTGTACTCGGTCTACACCAAACGGGATAATTAACCATCAATAAAAACAAAATTCTCGCGGTTGTAGTTCCTTTGTTTCCATAATTCTTGTCAGGGTCGTAAAAGAGCTGTGTAGCACATCGACGTTAATTTGAATAGAAATAATTAGTTTTATAACAACTGAAATGAACACTATAGACTGCATTACCAATGTGCTATGTGTGAAGGGATTATGTCACTGGGCGAGAATTAACTTCCAGCTATTCTCAAGAACTGCTGAAGTTTTACTTTCCCTTTACGCAAACAAATCTTAAGGCGGATTCCCACCCGCCATCTCGTATTTATCGATATTTTGCCTAAGCTTCTCACAAGGTGTATTGAAATTTCCCGCATGACATATCCTAAATAACAGCTTCCCAAACTTTATCTAAAAGCGAGATTATTTCTTGCGAACGATTACAAAGGCGACGATATCAACAATAATTTAGAAAAACTGACCTTAGACAATGCACTAGGCAATCCTTTGTGCTCTGTCGTTCCAAAAAAAAAAAAAACATGATACAAAACTGTATTTCCAGAGTATGGCAAACATTCTATAAATCCAAGATGGCGGGTGGGAATCTGCCTTAACTAAGTCTAAAGGCTGTTGTGTGGTCACGTTTATGAGTTGGTGTGTTGAATTTTATTTATTAATACCGAAGTAGTTACGGACAATAAGTTTGCCTATTTTATTCTAATATCAAGAATTATGGTTCAGAGCTGCTATGTATATTAAACACAAGATGTCGTCTCAGAAAACTTGTAAGTGATCTAAATTTTTTATTGGTGGCTAGTTTCGGTAAAGCGTATTTCATAATTCGAATTCCTAAGAAATTCGGTAAATACATAATCACTATCAGTATGGGTTCCAAATCAATCATTCCTACTCTGGTATTATCATTCACGAACCTAGAGCTAGTCGTGCAGCAAATTACAAATTCATCAAGTACACTTATCAGTTAAATAATTATTCAATACTCTTTACTTTGCGGGGTCTTCGAGAGGTTATAGCGCCACACTGTTGACATCGAACACTAACCTTTTTGGCTTGCAACATATCAAAGGTTTTTCTTACGACATTTTGGCGTTCGCAGTTGCCATCACCAGGTAGTAGTCAAAGGTATTTAATCGCCAGTAGGGTGTAATGAGTTTTTTTTTACTGGGTCAGCAATATAATAACCCCACATATTTGAGTGTTTAACATAACATTTGCTAGTGCCGGGATGTGGTTCCGTTTGTAATTTCCACTGCCAAACGCAACTTACAACTTTGCTTACCCTCAACATGTATTTCCAATTTTATAATACCCAACATTAGTTATAAAAACTGAAACGAAATGAATGTAATAATATTTAACTGGATATTATTCTGAGAGAACATTACAAATCATAGGAAAACTCCCTATTTCCCGAACTCATTCATCCGCTTTCCAAGGGAAGATGTAGGACTGGAGGACGCAAACAGAACGACTGCTTAACCTGCGAAGGAACGCGGCAGCTCGATTCATCGCTAGTCGCTCCCGTTTGTGGAAATAAATACTAGATGGCAGCACTATGCGTGTACAGTACGGGAGTTACGAAAACTCTGTCTCACGAATCGGAAACGGGAAACTCAGATTTGAATGTGCTTAATTTTAAAGTTAAGGTGAAAACTATAAAGGTTTAAATATTTCCAATATGTTGGGGTAAGTATTGCTCATCTTGCGTCTATGGAATAAACGTCACTGTTATTCGCCTAACAATATTTGTTTCGAACACCTTCAACCAAGTTTAAAACCTTTTTTTCAGCCAAATAATTTGGCTAGACTTAAAACCTCGTTATTGAAAAAATTATTTAATCGAATTTATTCTACTTTTGACTGGCAGTATTAAGTTCTCCTCTCCTCGCCCCAGAATTGAGACATAAATTAATATTTGGTGATTTCAGCTACGCATGTCATATGCAGTATTTACACATGCATTTGACTAAAGCTTTTGTTTCTCTGTATGCTTTGCAAGTACGAGGTCAAATCATACGAACATTATTTTGTGTATAATAGGAGAAATATGTGCTTAAGGGGGCTGCCTAGAAGAATGTTTTTGTAAAATTAGTGTTTACACATATACATGTATCTCAATTATAGATTTTATGAGAATAGAACTTTTTTTTCCACTAAATGTAGGAATCAATACAGCAACCAGTTTTTTTTATATCCTTTAACACAGGAAAAAAAAAGTGCAAATGGTTAAAAACTGAATTCTTTTTAAAGCTCTCCTGCGCAGGTTCATTAAGGAAAATAAGGAAATTACAAAGTTGCATCTGAACAGTATGAAAAGGGGGATTCTGGGACGCAGGAGCCAGGAGCCGGCTCCTGCTCCAAAATGCCGCCATCTTGGATTACACCATTTCGGACCGCCATCTTTGATTACGTCATTTCCGACCGCCACTTTGGATTACGTCATTTCCTGCCGCCATATTTCATTATATTTCATAATGCTCTATCATACAACCTCGGCATCCACCCTCTTGGATTAAGCCATTTCCGGCCGCCATCTTAGATTATGTCATTTCCAGCCACCATCTTGGATTTAATTCCTTCATACTCATTCATTCAACCTTGATGTAAACCATCTTGGATTCCAATTCTTCATGCTCTATCATTCCACCACGGCATCCACAATCTTGGATTACATTTCTTCATTCTTTATCATTCCACCTCAGCATCCGTCATCATGGATTCCATTTCTTCATGCTCTATCATTCCACCTCGGCATCCAACATCTTGGATTCCATTTATTCATGCTCTATCATTCTGGTCATGTGACCTCCATTTTGGATTCCTCTTCTCACCTATGCTCAATAACCATCTTGTCCACCATCTTGTTTCTGCTGCCAGCTTGTTTCCCACTCTATGCACCTACACACAGAAACCGACCTACTGGTCTACCTACCAACAAATCCACTGCTCTTCTTACCTTCTCACCTACACATTGTCTTACCAACCTACCTACCCTCTTACCTAACCACCTACTGCTCCTCACACCTACCCGCCACTCCACCCATGTACCCACTGTTCTACCTACCTACACAAATACCACTCTACCCAATACTGCTCTACCCACCTACCCACAACTCTAACAAACTCATCTACCTACCCACCTATCTATAGCTAGAACCACACACCAACCTACCTAATGCTCTACCCACTTACCTACCACTCAACTAACCTACTTACATACATAACAACTAATCTATCCATTCACCCACTGCCCTACCCACCAATTTACGAAACTACACACATCCACCTATCTAGAACTCTACTCATTTACACACCCACCCACATACCCAACACTCTATCTACTTACCCATCCACCTTTCACTCTATCATCCTTCCACATTCCTAAAGATCTACTAACCTACACATATACCTACTGATTTACCTGACTACACAACCACTATTCTACACACACACCCACTGCTCTTCTTACATTCCCACCTACCCAACTACCTAAACACCTCCTGCTCTACACACCTACTCACCACTCCAACCAATGCTCTACCCACATACCCACCACTCTAAATATTTACCTACATACCCACTGCTGTACCCACCTCCCCACCAACCCACTGCTCTACCCACCTACCTACCAACTGCTCTACCTGACTACCCACCCACTACTCCACCCACCTACCCAACTACTTAACCACCTCCTGGTCTATACACCTACTCACCACTCCAACCAATGCTCTACCCACATACCCACCACACTACATACTAAATACATACCCACTGCCCTACCCACCGCTACACCAACAAATTTCTCTACCCACCTAACCACCTACTGCTCTATTTACCTTCATGCCGATCTACCCACCTTCATCTCAACTCAAATACTCACGTACCCTGCACCAGTCCTAACTGCTACTCTTCATAACTAACACTCATCTTAAGTACTGACTTACTTATGGTTCTATACACCTATCCACTAACACTCACCCTCCTCTATAATTGCCCAACAACTGCTCTACTTACAGCTATACCCACCTACCTAACACTCTACCCTTCTACCATCCTAACCACTGCTCTTCCTACCACTCTAACCACCTAATCACTTACCTACTGCTCTACCCATCTCACTACCCAAAACATTAAATTCATATCATCAGACTAACCAACAAAATATTCAAGCTATAGATTTCGACCATTTATAGTAACCTTCTCATCTGTCATCGTACATCCTGCCCTCCTGTTTAATAGCCTTACAGGCATGTTACAATCACAGACAAAGCTATTCCATAAAAAAAACTTCCCCTGCAGTCAACCTAAACTACTACAATTTTCCCATTCACACATTTCAGGCGTCACTACTACATTACTGATAGGCTGTAAAAGCAACAGACACTGGAAAACCAGTCAACCAATGAATATACCCAGCCCATCATATAGAATAGTAAAAAAAAACAGACTGGCCTCACATCTCTAACAAAATCTCTCGAGAAGTTATATCTCTCGAACAGTAGATGCGAGTATGGTTGACCAAGTTACAAAGGAGATGAAGGCGAACAGTAGGGGAGGACGAGATTAGTTTCAACATTACTGTTAGGGAGCTGCTTATCGACAATAAGAAATTTGTCCCCCATTACCTTACAAATAAACACCTACCTTTACCTAGCCAACATTAAATATTGAAAACAAAGAAATATCGCAAAAATTGGGGAAAAATATACCAAAATTCGAAACTCCAGCATACCTGTCATAAAATCAATGCCATCAGACATATGTCAAATATCATATCACTCATCAAACAAACCACCTGATTGTACCAACCATCCATTCCAATAACATCAAATGCTGATCACCACATCGTAGACATACAAAACAAAAAAAAACGAGTAACACTCCTGACCAGGAGTACTGAGAATTATACCAGCCATATCACCCAAAATACCCACCATACCAGCCATGTTAACCCAATTGTACCAAGTCACTATATACTCCAGACTAACCAATAACACAAACATTCCTACCATTTGTCAACCTAATATAACGAATTGATAGCAGACCACCCAATATACCGACATCTTTAACCAAAGGGAAATTCAAACATACCATACAACACACCAATCATACCACCCATCATAACTCGAGCAACTATGCAATTGATATCAGCCCACGACCTAACATACATTCCATTTTTACTACTGATCAGCACCAGCAAAATATCATAGTACTCATCAAAACAAGCCACCTGATTATACCAACCATCCATACAAACAAAAATACTATCGATCACACCTCAAACATACAAAAGAAAATATGAGTAACCCTGCTTACCAGGTTACTGTGTACTATACCAACCATACAACCCGGCATACCAACGTAATATACCATCTGAATATATCAACTAAAACATACAGCCCCAAAATCACCAAAGCAAACCTCAATTAAGTAGTTGGGTAGGTGGGACTGTAAGAAGATAAATGGGTGTGTGGGTTGTTTAAATGGCAGGCAGTAGGTTAGATGGCTTGAGCAGGTTAGTAGAGTTTTAGGAATGTGGTAGGATGGTATAGTGAAAGTGGATAGATACATAGGTAGAGTGTTGGGTTGTAGATAGTGTGTTGGGTAGGTGGAAGGCTGTGTAGAGTTGTTGGGAAGTGGTTTTGTAGGTGGTAAACCATTGGGTAGGTGGGGAGGAAAGTAGAACTTTTGAAATGTGATTAGGTAGGTAGAGTGAAAGGTAGATGGGTGTGTAGTCAGTTTAAGCAGTGGTTCTGTATGTTGTGTTGCAGGTAGGTGGATATGGTGATCTGTTGAGGTTAAAATAGAGCAGTGGGTAGGTAGCTGGGTTTGTTGTTAGAGTCGTGGGTAGGTGAGTAGAGCAGTATGTGGGTAGAGTAGTATTTGGATAGGTAGGTAGAGCAGTGGGCACATGGGTGGAGTAGAGTGTAGATGTGTAGAGCAGTAGGTGGTTAGGTAATAGAATAGGTAGGCTGGTAGGACAGTGTGTAGGTGGGAAGGTAAGAAGAGCAGTGGGTTTGTTGGTAGGTAGAGCAGAAGGTAAATGTCTGTGTTTAGGTGCATAGAGTGGGTAACAATATGGTGGTCAGAAATAAGATGGTGGACAAGATGGTTGTCGAGCATAGGTGAGAGGTGGAATCCAAGATGGAGGTCACATGACCATAATTATAGAGCATGAAGATATGGAATCTAAGATGGTGTATACCGAGGTGGAATGATAGAGCATGATGAAAAATGTGTAAACGCGATGGTAGAATAATAGAGCATGAAGAAATGGAATCCAAGATGGTGGATTATGGGATGGAATGGTAGAGCATGGAGAAATGTAAAACCAAGATGGTGGATGCCGAGGTAGAATTCTAGAGCATAAAACATATATAAACAAGATGGTAGACTGATAGAGCATGAAGAAATGGAAACCAAGATGGTGGACGCCGAGTTTGAATGATATGGCATGAAGAAATGGAGTTCAATATTGCGGATGTCGAGGTGGAATGATAGCGTTTGAAGGAATGGAATTCAAGATGATGGATGCTGAAGTTAAACAATAATGCATGAAGAAATGAATTCAACATGGCGGCTGGAAATGACGTAATCCAAAATGGTGGCTGGAAATGACGTAATCCAAGATGGCGGCGTTCGGAACAGGAGCCAGCCCCTGGCTCCTGTGTCCCAGAATTCCCTTCTTCATACTACTCATCTGCATTGTAACGTCACTCATCGCCACACACCTGGGGTTATTGGTTTTACCTATCTATTTCATAATGGCAGTAACTATGAAACCTCGCGCTACCCAGTTCTGTTAATTATTTACGGCATAAAAATAATTTTGAATAAATAAGGAAAGTTTTATTTGCACATAATGAAGTATATTTTTAAAATAATATTGAGATAGCCTTTGGATTCAGTAAAAGAAGAATAAATTGGATTACAGTATTGTGTTTATTTTTTTATTTATTTTTTGCGTTTCCTGATGGCCTCAGAAACATTATTACCACCACCAGTTTTAGCCGGAACTTTGCAAAAGTATTGAATTCAACTGAATATATTTCATAAAGGGTTACTAAAATAATTTACGTGTAATGTGAAGTTTCTCGCGATACAGTAGTCTAAAGGCTGTTCAGGATAAACTGAAGACTTCTGACAGCCTTGCTTAATTGTGTATGCTCATTGTGTATTATTTCGCCGTATGCGAATTTAACATTGCCATAGGCCTGATCGCTACATTCATGCGTCGGTCAAGTGAAACTGTGGACTTTTTAGAAAAGTAAAGGGTTTAAAGATTTGTTATTTTTTTATACTTAATGCATTTAAAAAGGAAAGCAAATCATAAATATTTATCTAACACTTCTATTTGAATGTTACAGCACGGAAATACTTTCCCTGGGCCTTTACCAACATTACAGAGCGTATGCAAGTCATTGTGCCCGTTAAAATAAGTGCCAGTAGCGGCAGTGGCCTTTTTCAAAGGTCGGTTTCAAACGTGCTCACTTTACCATGAACAGACTCTAATCCCTTGGATTACACCGCCTGTAATATAATCCTTATGTTACAGATCCAGTGTGAAAGATATTCGGGCTGTATCCCAATTCCCTTCAAGTATATGCATGTCCGTATTACGCCCTGCCCGTGACGCGTCACTCAGTATATACTAGTGCCATCCCAATTCCTAGTATAGTACACACAGCGTCTGTACTTGCCAAGTACATGAAGTTGCTTACGTGCTGGATGGATTTCCGTACATGCAGCGGTCGCCGTGTTTGTTTTCAAACGTCACGTACATAACCCATGAAGAGAAGGTCTTGTGGTTATTTTTACTCGCCGTCTTATTGCTCTACGAAGTGACCAATGTGCGACATTATTTCTGCGGTTATAATATCCAACCTGTCATACCCGTTATTAAAAAAAAAAAAAACACCAAACAACATCATATATATAAACTCTACAAACGACAACCAAAATAGAACACAAAATGTGTATTTACAGCAAAAACCATAGAGTTGTTAGCTCGGAATGACAACACACGTATTTACCGCTTAGTAGTTCGTGTTATTTACTCCAGGTTGTGCGACGAGTCAAGTACAACCAGAAAAAAAACCCGTCCCAATAGTCAGGATAAGAACAAACAACGGCTAGTAAGAATATATACATACTTAACAAGTATGTACTAACAATTGAGAAACTGCCTCAGCTTCACGGGGAATGCATATTGCAGTCGTAATCCTTTCTTATTACCAGTCGTGACCTTGAGGCTTTTAAAATATTTTTTTTCTGATGATTCCCGTTAAAGTATTTCATTGAAACTTCTTGTACTTTCACGCAACTGAACCGCATGACGGAATGCGAACGCAAAGTCTCAAGATTGCACTAGAACTGGAGTACCAAGTCGCAGCGTGACGTCACTCCCTACAAATATAAAAGACAATATCCAATCAAATGGACAGTCTAGCGAGTGGCGCTTGGCGCGCCTTGTAATGATGCAACATTCTCAGCGATGGCATCTCCTGCGTCCATTTCGCAACGCTTTTTTCCTTCCTTTATTATACCGCCGCTACACCTGTCTTCTTAGAAGGAGGTGACTAGACATATGAGTGTGTGTGTGTGTGTGTGTCTGTTTGTTATAGTGTGTTCACGGTTAATTGAACAATTCTGAAATCAACCTTTGAAAAATGTCTCTGCCGCCACATTCGTATAGTAAAATGGGCGCACTGACTGAGTGACATTCGCCCAGTAAAGTTGTTATCGATAGATGGAAAGTAGTTCCATATCTTAACGTGGAATAAAATGTGTTAGATGTCAATTTGTGATACCTGACATAAATTTATTTTTATTTCGTTTTCTGTTTTGTTAATTCGCCTGTGTAAAAATTACCAGATTTGTAAAATATTTACTTTTCTAATATTTTCACAGTTTCACCTGACTGACGCATGAATATAGTGATGAGGCTCGCGGCAATGTTAATTTTACATAAGGCGGAAGAATACATAAAGTGCATGCAAGTATATCATAAGTCAGGCTTCCAAAGTGCTCATTTTACTGCGAACAGCCTATAGGTAAACATTTGTGAGTACTGACATAATTAATTTTGCATTCTGTTTTTTTTATGGATACAAGAATAATACTTACCAAACTTGTAAACTAGTTACTTTTTTAAATAATTTCACAAGTTCACTCGACCGACAAATGAATAAACAGAGCACAGCCTTGGCTAATTAATTCTGCTCAGATTAGGAACAAAACGAGTTTTCTTATGGGAGAGTTTACTACAGGGAAAATTTCTTCCGCTAGGCGCGCAGTGTTCCAGAAGGTAAATTCTATTTTAAATTCTAAGCTACGTGAATAACAAAAGAGAAAGATTTTACTTAGTTACGAAGTTATTTTATGAGTAATTTATGAATGATTATCGTAATCATCCTGTTTTTTTAACGTAGAAAATAGAGACAATCTGGTACCTTTCCCACATTAACGCTCGCCTCTCGACGAAAATGCTCCCTTTGCCAAACTTTTTATCAGTGATGTTCCCAACGTCCAGAAGAAGTAACCTTAGATATTAAGCAGGGCTTTTAATAGTGCTCACTTTACCATGAACATCTTATATCTGCATTACTGTGCAAGGCGTTTATGACCCTGGGCTTTCACCTGGTTGGTACATAATCGAGCATGTTTTACTTTAGCATTTGAGAAGTTTCTTGCCGTATTTGCACGTATTTCAACCCAAACAGAATGGCTTATCGGCTATAAGTTTATCAGAAAGTTTGGAAATGTATTTCTCTACTGTAGTATCTGGCATCTTTAGAGAAACCAACAATCCGTTTGGAATATAGGTTAAATCGATTGTAGGAAGTAATTTAAAAAAGAATTGAAAACCATACTGAGCGAATATGGTTGTTTAAAAGTGTCATATAACTACAAGCGTGTAACCGTATGTCTACGTATTAACTTTTTATCAACACTCTAATATTTACCTTAATTGGCGACCTATCGATTATGTTTATTTTTGTTTTACTCATTTCAGCGCAAGAAATGTTTTCAAGAATGTCATTGCGATTTGATCGACGCGTAAAACAACTGAACAGCTACTTCGAGGTTAATTTTAGCCTTTTACAACTCAACCCTTGAAAACAAAATTCCCTCTCCTTAACTACATGTTGCAAATTTAACGTACAGACTGGCGTGCTCCCACTCAGGTTGGCATTAAATGTGTAATGTTTCATATTTGTGGACACCACAGAGAACGTGTCCTGCAGTCGGAAAGGAATGTAAAAAGTGTGGCAAGGTTGGTCATTCTGCAAAAGTATGTCGGTCCAAACAAGTACTTACTGTTAATACCCCAAAATCAAAATTGTTAAGAACGGCTTTTCTAAAGCGTTTACTCTCAGAATATACGCGTCACATGCATACGAAACTACTCAAGGGCTCTATATTGAACCTTCCTACAGACTTTCCACTAATAAAATAATAGGGCCGCCGCTGAAAGTCCCATAGGTACACGCAGTGAGACGAGAACACTGCACGCCAGTTGAGAGCCTTGCGCTTAGCGGCGATGTTGCACTCCATGAGCGCGGCAATGTCGCCCTTATCGCTCCCGCGCTTCTCGGTCTCAAACGCGAACCCCATCCGTTTAGGCGGGAGGCTTAATATTATTTTAAAAAAAAGTGTCGAAAATATCCAGTGGCAAACCAAGAATCTTAACCCACGCCTGGTACGAGGGAGCGTGCTCTAAATAGCTTTGAGTCGCAGAGATCAAACATACATGCCGACCCCACTTGAAACATGGAGCTGTGTGCAGATTTCGTATTGCACTTCAGCAGCCCGTCCGTCTTCATACAGCAGGCGCCCACGAGCAGGCCAGTGTAATTACACGCCGTCAATTGCCAAGCAAGATTACAAAGAAATGCACAATGAAGAGCGGCGAAGAGCCCTTCTATTATCCAGAGAACTGCCCTAGGCGACCACGACAGTTCTTGGTATTCTTGTTACGTCATTACTGCTCAAGATGTACAGTGGATTTACGAACCTATGAATCTTTAATAGGTATGTTGTACGGAAAGGTGCAATACAATTTTTTCACGTCGATGCAAACATCCCTGAAGTCAGAGCAGTGTGGTCCTGCCTGATTTGGTCCAGACCTGTAAAACGGTGTGGAATTGGGATACATAACCCGATCCTCTTTTAGGGGCTTTGGACCAATGGTGGGCCAGAGCCCATTTGGGCCTACTTAGTACTGTATTTTTACTATCGTACTGAAAAGCGCCCCTGTCAAATTTGGTCCAGATACGTCAAACGGTGTAGAATTTAGACGATAGGACCCATTTGAGGCGTTTGGAGGGTTTTAAGCCAAACGGGGTTCGGACCCCTTTTGACCCACGCAGTATTTTAATTTGGGTACTGAAGGATATCTCTTCGGTATTTTGTCCAGATCCGTCGAGCGGCGTAGAATTGTATAGAGAACCAACACACTTGCTTTAAATAAATAAAAACAAAATTTGACTTACGTACAGCACAGTACATGTAGATTAGACTTTAAGAAACCTTCTAATACATAATTGTCAATGTCTGTCAAGCTATACAAAGCAGTTCTGAGTTTTCATATCAGCACCTGTGTCTCAGTCCACAAATGTACCTGACTCCTTCAGCGCACACTATTTCGGTTGCTCAGTAAATTGTAAACATTATTTTAAAGCCCTTCAGCGTAGCTAAAAATTGCATTTTCAGATTGCAATATTTAAAAATATGTGACGTGAAAGTCAGTGCAGTTTTTATACGGCACCGCCTTGAATTTCACCACAAAATTTTACCCCAATAAAATGACAGGACCGTTGCGCACGCTTCGATTTGATCGCGTCTGACGATAAATGGGAAGTTACTCTGGTTTTACACCGTTACAGTCTCACTGGTAGTACCCATCTAACATGCATAGTATCATGCAGCTAGTTAAACATGCGCAGATGAATTTGTCATTGCTTGAGAGGACATTTTTAACGCTTTGTAAGCTATGCTCGAGTGTAGCTCGAGCAAAGTTAATTTGAAAATTCCTTTGTTGTTCAGAACAAAACTCGCATTGATGTGCAGTCTTTGTTCAGCTAGATTTTAACACGACCTCACAAGAACACGACAGTGCAGTAACAATGGAATTGCTAACGATAGAATGTATATTTTTATAGCCACTCGAATGTGCATACATGATTGGTTGTAAATCCTTTTATATGACAAAGGAAATTTGATTGGGTCAGCATCAGCTCGGCTCTCCATTGGCTTACGACTGACCAATAATGAACACTTAAAGTGGTAGCGCCCAGTGTGGTATGGACCAATAGGACGATGGTGAGTTCTAACACAGACACAAAGAGAACCGGTGTTGTTGCAGTAGTGGATATAGGTGACTCACTTCTAATCTCTCTTAAGTGCCAGTCAATGTGTGCAGAGACATCAATGTCTTAGCATATTTCTGTGGCTTTCATTTCACCTTTACTCTTTGTTTACTGCAGCTCATCCATGACGTATTACAGCTGAATCGCTGACACATTTTGTCTTTGCTCACAATATGAATACCGCAAAATTGTAGATATCGCTGATCATTTTATGATCATATCAACACTATTTTACATGTGATAACTTCAAACAAGAAACAATTAACCCGTTGAGTCACCGTGTCTACAATCGTGGACATGTCGTAAATTAAGGATATTTATGGTAAATACTGTACTTAGCGAGGGACCTGTATGTACCCTATGCCTAGAGACACGATAATTTCGGGGGTTCATTTCTAGACAAGTTGGAATTCACACTCATGTAAGTTCATGTTACGTTTGTAATTGGTCGGCGTGTTGTTTGATACATCCTGGAGATAAATGAGCCAATAACAAACATCTAATGAATTGTGCGCCCAACCACCGCCTTTTACTAGTACGATAATCAACCAATAAACAGTCTATATCTGTATGAGTGTATACAAGACTGTGAAGTCTAGTCTACAGGTCACTTAACTCGCGAATTTATCGAGTGTCTACATGCCTCGAGAGTCTCCCCGGCAGGTAATGTGATTGGTGAATATTACCTCAACTCTTGTTTGTTAATGGCTGTTATTTAAGTCTCTCCACACGCAGCACGTGGTTCACTGGTTGCAAAAAGTTCACTAGGCACAAGTACAATGTACACCAAAATATTCCACGATTGCAACACTTCGGCTCACAAGTTAATGTGTGACCAGACGGAGTAAGGAAGATGAAGTAGTCCAACCACACATGACAATACAGAGGCGAACTACAGCCGCACACGCCAGCAAAATGGCGTCACTGACCTAGCAACATGTCAGGACGTCGTTAGCCAATCAGCGCCCCGGTAACTTACTCGACATCCGGCAGTCCGGACAGTGGGGAATCTTCCGCAGCACGCAGAAGCCAATCAGGCATAAGGTCTAACCCGTAGAGAACATTATACTGTAGACGAAATCCAAGGTTAGGTTAGGTTACGTTAGGTTAGGTTCCCTTAGGTTAGAACAGGTGTGCAACATTAACAAAGAGCAAACCTCTTATCTGATAATTCAAGTCGAACCGAATTTTTGTTAAGGTTTAGCAATTTACATCTAATGAAAATAACCAACAACAAAACTGGGTTAGTAATGTCAGTTATTATTTTTTCATTACACATCATTATAAATACAATTCATTGACAACATTAGGATCTATCTTAACATATATAATGTAATATCATCGCTCACCAGACGTATTTTTCTCCATGTCTCCTAATGTGTCGAAGTTAACGTCCAAGGCCTCGAGCGCTTCTTTCCTCGCATTTTTTTTGTTACACTCCTCTCTTTACATACGTCCACCTGTTTATCCCATTACACGTGGCTCGCCACCGCAAGACATCAGCAATCCAACGTCTTCAAACTCCAGTTCTAACTTCACTGCGGAAAAATGAAGGGGTTTACAACGCACTCGTCTGTGCCGGACGACTTTTGAACCGACAGTGTGCAAAGGCTCATTTGTAAAGATACGCCATTGCCAACTATAACGTTTGCCCGATTATTTGCTGTGTCCGATATTAAGGCTCGAATTCGCTCCATATGCATAAATTCTAATTTTTCGTGACATAATTTCAATTTAAGAGTAATTATTGAGAATTTCTGACTATGGATTCTGTCCATTGGCTAGTTACAAATGAGTTCGCAACAAAATTATGCAGAGACGTTCGAAGCAGATTATTTTTTTTTTTTTGTAAATGTCGAAATTTAATTCAGCGGACTTGGAGAGGCAATATCGCAAGAAGTGTTTGGCGTTTCCCCCCCCCCCCCCCATTAAATAGCAGGAAGGGTTACATCGCGAACATTCATGCTGGTCCACTAATTACGGATTGATATTTATGAAAAGAACATTTAAATGAGGAAAGAGCATAGAACCAACCCAATGTCGACTCGGCAGCTCACAGACTCTGAATAACACAGCAGCAATAACACGTCACTTGCCGTCGTGTAACGGTGACCGAGAGGGACCTCAAACAGCGTCTGCCGTCACAATACACAGTAAATAAAATTTCTGGTTGACTTATTAACACTTTAACCATTTCAGACCCACTTTAATTTACTGTTTCAGGAGTTGCAAACAAAAAATGTTATGATGCGTGCTGTACTTAAAGTTGACACAACGCTTGTTTCGTTGTCACAACCAATGAGCTTTAGACTATATTTTCGGCTACAGTTATATGAACCAATTATGACCTAGACCAGAAAGACAATTTGCGAATAATTTACCCACAGGAAAGACCATTGGCCATTGAGCTTCGAAATGTGCAGTACAAACCAAAGATTACCTACAAGTGTGTAATGTACACAAATGTGTATACTGGGTGTGAATGGGTTAAGTGGGTCCTGGAATAAATAAAGCTGCGACTGAAAAAAAAAATGTTACTCGGATTTTATTGCAAATATCGGAACTGTCAAATACGGACATACAATTTATAAAATAATTGATTAAGGTTTGGTACATTGTCTATTGAACTGATTTATTTTTCAATTATATAATTTCATTAATTTCTTTGAGGTAATTGTAAATTGTATAGATTGAATTAATTAATCGTAAACAGCAAGTGATATCAATTTTATTGCGAGATGTTGGGTCGAGAGGATTTTGTTTGTAGTTACTGTAAATAAAATTAGTAAATTATAATTAACTCTTTTATTTGATTGAGAAAACTGCCTACTTAAAACAAAATACCAAAATACCATACACGTCATCATTTTAGTCAAAATATAGTTGCATTTATGTTGCATTAAACTCACAGTTAGAATTTATATGGTACTTTTCTTTATAGAATGCGTAATTTATGGTAAGACTATATTTAACGCAACCGTAGCTGAATAGATGAATAAAGAAGGCTTCCGAATTGATTGCTACTAACTAAAATAAAATACTAATGTACTGAGCAGTTAGCCTGCTCTCCTCCCACCAAGGCGAACTGGGTTCAATCCCCTGCCAAGTCACCGGATTTTCGCATGTGGGAATCGTGCCGGACGATGCCTCTGGTCGGCGGGTTTTCTCGGGGATCTCCCGTTTCCCTCGTCCTTTCATTCCGGCGCTGCTCCATACCCACCTCAATCACCCTCGCCGGCTCTCAACACCTCGCTGTTAAGAGCCGCCCACATCTATTCACTCACCCTAAGACACAAAAATGTGATAATCTGATAACAGGGGAAAAACATCTTCAGCCTTCCTTAAAATTCCATATGTTACCAAATTTCCACAGAAATCACTAACTCTTCGACCTGCCGCAAATATGACATCTTTTCCTCCAGAAGAACATCATCTGAAATCACCAGAACTAGTGGGGGAATCACCAAGTTGGCGGGATCACGGTAGTGTAGGGGTTAGACTACTCGCCTCCCAACTAGGCGAACTGGCTTCGATTCCCGGCGCTGTCGCTTCCTTATTTTCGCACGTGGGGAATAGTGCCGGATGGTGCCGCTTGTCGGCGTGGGTTTTCTCGGGGGTATCCCGTCCCCCCCCCGGGCCACTAGCATTCTGGCGCTGCTCCGCACTCTCGTCACTTCGCCCTCGAGAGCCGCTCCACTTCACGCCACTAAGTTTGCAACTCTTGTGCGACAGCCGTCTGCGGACAAGGAATCTGTGGCCGTCTAAAAGGAAACTTGCCCCAGCAGTAACCGAGAGCGCTCGGTTCGTTACAGCCGCGGTTTCAATTGCAAGCCGGTTTATGGCACGTCTCTCCGGCCAGCACCAATCCCGCCAGACGTTATTTTGACTCCCGCCTTGATGGCGAGCGTTACAATTTTGCTCTTTTTGCCCCCGTCCTCGCCCAAAGCACGCCTGAACAGGCTCCGCCTTCAGCAGGGCGCACTTTTATCGCCGAAAATTACGGGTCGTAATTTCACCGGCGCGCAAACAAAATGCGGCATTACGTTACGTCGCATCGAGTGCCGCTGAAAAAGAAGCACAACAAATTTATATTGTTTTTGTTCTTTCAAGGCAACGGTTTACGCGCAGCTGTTTTTGGGTCAGTAATTTCCATGTCGAACTCGACCATACCTCCAGATGAAATCTCTCGCTGCGTGTCCAATGGCCATTGAATGTGTTTCGTTTAAGCTTTCCTTAGAGCACTGAGCACGGGTAATAAACCGTCCACGTAAGCAGATTTCAGATGTGGTTATACACGGTGAATAGGTTATTTTTCAAAATCTTGAATGGTTTCTTTTTTTTTCGTCGATTGGTGAGTATTCAACTACATGTTCCAATTCGCATTGTTAATGGAATAATGACAACAGACTGGTCACGACTGATAAAGCACTTTCAAAAGCCCTCATTAGGATCTCCTTTTTTAAAATCTGTGTGTTATTCCGCCACGGACCTTATAACTTTATTCATACGTCGATCAACTGTGACATATTGCAAGCTGCTGTTCGTACTCTTAAAGCAAAACAAACTACAGTAAATCATTTACCACAAATTTAAATGACACACTTTTCAGTACGACGTTAAGACATGAAATTGTTGTCTTAAATCACTGTCAACTTAACTGCTATCACTGCGGTCAGTATGATCATTAACATATTCGGAGCTACGGGCAAATACATTTTTCAAAGTCTGATTCCAAAATGTCTCGATTACCCGCCAAAAGTGTATCGTATCCATATTTTGAGCAAGGTGAGATGTAAAATTGTCTCAAACATTGTTATATTAGTTCTTATGGGACCCGCACACACGGAGATTATGTTCCGCGTTCGAAACCGAGAAGCGCGGGAGCAATAAGGGCGGCACTGCCGCGTGCATCAAGTGCGCCATCGCCTCTAAGCGCAAGGCTCTCAATTGGCGTGCAGTGTTCTCGTCAGACTGCGTGTTCGCATGGGACTTTAAGCGGTGACGCCATTATTTTATTGATGGAGAGTGTGTAGGGATGTTCAATACAGGGCCATTGAGTAGTTTTGTGTGTATCTGAAGCGTACATGCTGAGATAGAGCTCTTTGAAAGAAAAAAAAAACGTTATTAGCCATTTTGGAGTACTCTGAGATAGAGTTTCTGTCGTGCATACGGTTTTGAAAGCACTCAGCGATGTGTGTGTTCTTTCCGTGGGTCAGAACATTGGACGCATGTTCGACACATTGAGGTCTGCACCTATTTACTGCACAAGACAAATTATGAGTGAGTCACCTATACCCACTACTGCAAGAACACCGGTTCTGTTGGTGTCTGTGTTAGAACTCAACATCGTCCTCTTGGTCCATACCACACCGGACACTACCCTGTAATTTACAGCGTTCATTATTGGGCGGTCATCAACCAATGGAGAGCTGAGCTGATATTGACTCAATCAAACGTCAGTTATCGCATAAAAGGATTTACAACCAATCATGTAGCCTACTTTTGTGTGACTATAAAAAAAAAAGAAATTTTATCGTTAGCAGTCATGTTCTTGTTAGAGGTCGTGTTAAACACTAGCCGAACAAAGACTGTACATCCATGCGAGCTTTGTTCTGAACAAACACTCGAGCATAGTCTACAAAGTGTTAACAGTTTAGTTTTTTAAAAAAAAGCATAGCATTTCAAACACTTTGCGATGCATTTCAAGCTGCAGGTAGACTGGCGCCTTAAGGTTGAAGTAAAGAAACTGCCTATGGAGCACTGTACATCGTATAGTCGATGTGTATATACGATGTGAAGAACTCATAAACAGTAGTACAGACACAATAGAAATTGTCAGAAAAGTGTGATCTATGCTGTATATGAAAGAAGAATATATATATTTTACAACAATATAAAATATTTTACTAAAATATACTTTTCGAAGGTAAAGAAATAATCGATTAAAATAGTCTGTATGTTTAACAAAATTTAAACACATCTCCATTCTGGATGCTTCAGAAAGCAGAATCTGCAAGGAAATCTTCGCCATGCAATGTTCTCTTATTTTGTACTCTGATTGCATGTAACAAATTCATAGTAATCATGTATCATATCAATTTTATAATCAACTTAATTATGTCGATTTCGGCCATAAAAGTTTGTGATAAATAGACACACATCAAATCAAATATAAAAATTATTTCCTACATTATTATTACAATTTTCGTACACACAATCATAGTAAACATTATGACGATATTCCATGACGAAGATTTTCTTGTGAATTATGCTTTCTCAAGCATCCAGAATGGAAACGTGCTTAAATCTTGTTAAAAATACGAACTATTTTGATCGATTATTTTTTTTTACATTTAAAACGTATATTTTAGTAAAACATTTTATAATTTTGCAAAATATATACATTCTTCTTTCATATACAGCATAAATCGCACTTTTCTGACCATTTTTATGGTGACTACTTTTTTTTAATGAATTCTTCACGTGTAGTCGGGTGCAGAGCGCCATAGGTAGAATGGAAAAATTCGCGAGTTCAATGACCTGTAGGCTAGACTCCCCAGTCTTGTGTGCTACCACGCAGATAAAAATCCTCATTGGTTCCTTGCTGTCACAGCGAAGGCTATATGGTAGGGCCTGCATTTTGTTGCACGTATCCTATTGGTTCTGAGTTCTCCAGGAGGAGTCAAACAACACGCGGACCAATGGTAAAAGTAACATGAATACAAGAGTTTTAGAACTCTAGCTCGACCCAATTCTTCAGGTCTCTATCCATAGGCAATTGCCCGCCCAAATATTTGCACTTCACTTACACGTGCACTGGAGTCCTCGGTTAGGGTTCGTTCTTCCTGTCTGACGGTCCGAACGGCCAGAAGCTTTCCTGGCTCTGTACCTGTTTTGGCGATTCTGACCACGCACGAACTACAGGCAGCCTCGGCAGAAGGAAAAAGAGAAACCTGCGCCATGCCGGGGAACCGGCCAAGTCGATCTCTCGCAGGCTGGTGCGTGGGGGATCGCCAACGGGTTGCATGGCTGCGAGCTGGTTCCCCGAACGAACATGCAGGGTTTTTCCCGCTTCCTCCTGCACGCGAAAATAAAAAAATAAAAACAACGCCACTGTGACGTCACGCGTGACTTCGCACTCGCAGAACACCCCTCCCTCCGTGCAGATGAAACGCGATCTCAAGGTCACGTTTGATAATAACGGCTTCGTTTTAAAATCAGAATAAGTTTTCCCTTCGCGTGAAATCTTAATTTTCACAGTCATTATGTTCGCTATTTGTAGTTATAATACTGTATAAATAGTATCTAAATTAAAATATATAACTCAATAGTACGTAAAAGTATATTGGTTTGTTTTGTTCTCACTTTTTATTTTGATGCCTCGTAATTTAACTCACTGGTAGTTAAGTTATCACTTCTCCATAATACAGTTGTCCATTTTTTTTTTTTACCATTAATTCCTTTTAAAAATTTGTTACCAAATGTTTGAGATAAAAATGCTTTATGAAATTATAACAACTTCACTGCTGTTATTAATTTTTGACTAGTGACTGCGAGCGATTACAGACATGATACTAACAACAGCAGCTGAGCAATATCGATTTTAGAAATTGTGCAAAGCAATGACCATATGCCTTGTCGATCGCTTAAATAAAATACAAAATATGTAACGAAGGTTGCGATGAAAATTCAATAGATCCAAGACGGCCGAGACTGATCACACTAATTAAGCTGACTGAAGGCCGCTACACCAAGTCTGCAACTGAGAAGTTTAAATGAAGAATCAATGTTGAAGACAATCCTTCTCAATGCACCCATTTTTAAGATGATCATTTGAAACAAAAATTACTCTCAGGTACATTTATTAAGGAATACTGGCACATCAAGGCATCGAGACAATTTTTTATGGGGGCCGCGGTGGTGTAATTGTTGTAGTGCCTAGAAAAGTGCACAACCTATCTATATTCTTGCATAACCACACTGGCTCAAAGTCCTCAACAAAGTACCAGGATCGACTTTATTAACTCTTTTAAATTACTCCCACCTGTTGCTTCATTAATATCAAACTTTTTTTCATAAACAAAACTAAACTCAATTACAAATTACACAGATACAATAAACGCTACGCTTCTTGACTCCTACCTTTAGTTATAATTCAGATCTCAACTATCTTACTTATAATGACTTTAGTTATCACGTTAAATTCCTATATCTTAGTCTATAACTACTAATTCTTCTCTGATTCAGTAATTACTTTAGATTACATTAATCGCTCTACCCGACTCGTATCGCACCCTGCTCGCCTTTGCTCTCTACTCAGGATCACCTACCACTGAGCCTCAAATCGCCGGAGCTCCTCCGTCGGCTCGTGTAGTAGAGATGTGGCCAAGCCTGGTCTCGACCCAACTCCTGGATCACCTCGGCACTGGCTCCGCCCGACGCTGCTGCAGCATCGGCAGACTCGCTGATCGGGAATCGCTCCAGCCTCGCTGAACGACCAACCTCCGACACGCACCAGGTTACCAATCTCTCGAGAGGGGGGGAGGAGGGATTTCGGTCGTATTAACGTCCGTGGCCTGCCGGTCAGCTCATCGTCAGCGCCTACCCCGCTGTCCCCTGGGCACTGTATCTCTCCGGTGGGGCGTCGCCCTCGACCACGGGCAGGCGTCAACCTCGTGGACAGCTCTCCTCTCACTTGTGCCCACAACATATGGTTAGACCACTCGCCTCCCACCAAGACGACCCGGGCTCGATTCCAGGCGGGGTCGCCCTCGGAGCTTCGCATGTGGGAATCGCGCCGGACGATGCCGCTGGTCGGCAGGTTTTTCTCGGGGATTTCCCTTTTCCCCTGCCATTGCATTCCGGCGCTGCTCCATACTCACCTCTCTTCACTCTCATCGGGTCTCAAGACCTCGATCTTAAGAGCTGCACAAATCTCTTCACTCTTCATCCAATTTTATATGTATAAAAGTTTTCTCTAATACTAGTCATTAAATTTATATTTTTCCAAAAATATGTCGAGTTAATAAAATTTTTGAAGATTTATTAACGTGGCAGTATAGTATGAGATAGTTGCGTCGACTATTTTTTGTTTTTAACAGTTATCTTTACTTGTTAGGCAGAGTCCTTAGTAACTTTCCATAATCAACCTCTTGGTCGAATACCTTGTATTGTTTAATGCCTACAAATCTGATCGTTCGACTCAAATATTTAGCCTATAAAAACTTAACTTCATTGTCAGCCCTCGCTCAGGCTATCACGTTCATTAACTTATGTGCGTATCATTAAAAATTGAGCCATTTCATTGTTAAAATTTTTTAAGTCGTGGCAGCTTGCTAAATGTTATGTATTGCACTTCTCATTGAACACCATTCACCCCCCTTCCCCTCCACAAAAACCAAGAAATTACGATAGGGACAGTAAATCATTACATCACTGGTTAACGCTACTGTATGGCGCAGGACCAGCCCAGCGAAAGAATAGCGTTTTACATAGTAAATGAGTTTCGTTCTGTCTCGGCCACAAAAGGTTTTTGTAAAAAAATTTTATATCCTAAATATTGTGGTTAAATAAAGATTTATAGACAGTAAAAAATTAAAAATACAAACTGTCATTACTTGCTTTCTTGTAACATGTGGTTACTCTCTTCAAACAGCGCAAAGCGTTTTTATATGAAAGCGATACAATGAAAGGTACCTGACAAACGGTAGTAGGAAAAGAGGAGTTCTGGGAAAACCGGAAGTGGAGTGAGGTGCCAGGTGCCAGAAGCCATCTTGAATTATATAACCACCGCCATCTTGGATGACATCACCAACCGTATGACATATTTACCCCTATGACGTCATTGTATGATGTACCATCTATTAATTTCTGATTTTTTTTCCAAATTCTACATCATGCTTTGTCATTCAACCTTTCATGCTTTATCATTCCTTCTTGCCTCTCTCCCACCTCTCTCTCACACTCCACCTTATTACTCATCCTGCCGCTTGTGCTTCACTCGCTCGACACCTTCATCCACCATTTTGTTTATTCCTGCGCCCATCACCAGATGAACAACCATCATCCCCCAACTTATTTCGTCTCCTGCTTACCTTTATTCAAATGCCACCTGCTAGGGACGCTGATGTATGTAATTTCAGTTCCATCGACGGCCGCTAGGAGCTCAAGAAGTCCTGTGAAGGAGTGTGAGATCAAACTGCCAGACCTTGAGTCGTCATACAGATGCCTTAGACCACTTAGCTGTCAGAGCAGTCTGAATAGCAGGGTTTTAAATGTCGTATACAAATTTCAACATGTGTGTGAAGCAGGCAAGCCTCGACTGATATGATATACATAACCAATTCAAATATGACATTAGAGTATATGTGTATGTTTAAATTGTTAAATTTTTGTATATATGTTTTTTTCATTGTTATTTTAATTAGTAACAATATATTTCTTTTCTTTAAATACAATTAATATCTCTGTTTGTGACTTTATTTCATTGCCAACATAGCTTTGTTTAACTGTGAGTAGAAATTTAAACCATAATATGGTTTTGAAATTACTTGTTTCATGTTCGTAAATACTGTTCCGCATTCGTGTATGATTTGTATTTGCTTAGTTCTTAGTAAGTAGGTACATGCAAATAAGTATTTAATATTTACATGCGACAAAAGGTTTGTATTACCTTGTAATGAAAAATCTTACATTTTACTGGTAATGCAATTATTTGATGCTCGAAAACCCACACAGACCTTACACACAAATAAATATATATAATATTACATAATAAGACAAATATTATAATACAAATAATGGTAATTGAATATATGTCACAAAGAAGAAGGAAAACGGGGTAGAGTGCATATTCCAGCTGCACAGTTTCCACTCTCCATGGTTCAGCATTGCAATCGTTTCCTGCAAGTAGCCAGTAGCACTATGCAAAATAACTTTGAAAGGATTTAAGGTGTGAACACTGTTTAGTAAGCAAGTGCTTGAAATGTTTGTACATTTTCTGTGACGTAGGTTTGATGCTAGTAGAATATATTCAAGTTAGTCAAAAGTAAACAACTCGTTCATGACTGGTGACCATGTGACTTTTGACAGTTGTACTGGCGATGGGTGGGGTGAGTCAACATGCAAATCATAGACCAAAAATATGAGATAGACTGATTTTTCGTCTTCTGCGCATGTACCCAACCTTGACCTACCCCAAACCAATGCAGCTGTCAAAGTCACGTGGTCAACAGTGACGAACATGTTTCTTTATAACTTAATGTTTAAAAAAAAAAAAAACCAACTCTTTCATATGAGTAACATAATTTTCCCACTTTGAATTTAATATAAGCACTAAAAATTTGTCTGAAGAAGCATACAAACATCTCAAAGTACTTATTTGCATAAACAGTGTTCTTGCCTCATAGTCTATTCACGTCTTTTATGACGGTTGTTTTGGCAGGAAAGCCGTCTAACGTTTGAACACTGGAATTAGTTTTGCGCAGTTAGCGCGATCACTCTACGATGCGCAGAGTAAGAAAACCGGCCTAGCTCATTTTTAGTCTACGGTTCCTGGTACGGTGTTGTTTACTCTGAGTGGCGGTAGTTCCCCGGGCAGGTAGCGCCAGCACCAGCAGGCGCGGCGCGCTGGTGGCTCGGCCACGCGGCCTCAAGGTCAAACTAGTCACGAACGCGTCGTCCGTCACGTCGCCTGCCCTCGACTGGTGCGCCGTGCCGCTTGCTGTTGTTGTTGCACTCAGTCCACCATTCAGCCGTCTTCTTCACTCCTTTCCAGAGCCTGTATTTACGACCTCCAGTTACACATCACGTTCAAAGTTTACATCCAGTTGGTGCAGAATTGTGTATTACGACCTCTGTAGAGCGTCTCGCTCTTAGATTGCAGTGTGCGGTGTAATGGACATTCACTCTCTCTTTCCAATTGTGACGATGTGGGAATCGCCACATTTTTTTAAAAGTATTATTAGTATATAATTTTATTGTAATATTTAGTATGTATGTTAATAATTGTACTATGGCCGCTCATACATTTATTCCTATCATTTAATCATTTGCTTATTATATACTTTTTAATTATTTTATGTAGCATTTAATCGTAGTCACATTTATTCTATGCGTGATAATCATCATTGAGTGCCATTTCTGGTTAACGTTTGTGATATAGGCTGTGAGTCGATTATGGCAGTTGTAGTTCCTTATCCCGCCGCCTTAATGTAAAGAGCAGCCGCCGGGTGTCGCACCTGGCGTGTTCCGCGGGACGTCGCGGGGACGGGGCTTCGTCGGGTGCGCGGGCCTGCGGCGGGCAGGAGTAGTATGAAGTATGTGACTTCGGCTGGCAAGAGTTGTAAGCGGTAGGCTGGTAGAGTCCGACTTCGGCGGCCAGGGGTGAGAGAGCCAGCTGTGTGCGATAGCAGTGTAATGTTGCGGGCGCGCTGCCGGGGAGTGTCTGTTGGTATTCGCGGGTGCTAGCGCACCGGAGGCCCGATTATGTGTGTTACCAGCCAACGACTCATGTAAATTTGTACTGTGCACGTACTATACGGTAGTGAGTTGACGGTGTCTTGTCGGGCTGCGACGAAACATTCCCGTGGGCGAGCGAGGTGTGGCACCAAAATTGACATTGTGAAAAGTGGGCTCCTCTGGGCTAGACGCAGGCTGGCGTTTAATATTGCGTGAGACGCAAAAGTGACTAGAAACATAGACAGGTCGTATAACGTAATCGAGGGCACGGAGTTGGGGAGGAATAAATTATTTGCAGCTAATGAAAGTTTGTGCCGAGGTTTTGAACACTATTTAGAGACGATTGTAGATCGCCCAAATGTCCGTAGTTGTATTTTATTAACCATGAAAGTCGTTGAAACAATTGCTGGACTTTGGTGTGTGAAACGTGTCGAGGAGAACCCTGATTTTGTGATAACGGCGGACGTGGTAGAGGTTGTGCCTTGTGCTACTGGGCGGTCGCCCTGGTAAAATTGTCAGACTGGATGATGGAAGAAATTTTGGCCGGGGATAACACCTTGATTGTTCCGCTAGCCGAAAACTCATCGGGTATGTACGTGCTCGTCATGGTTGCCGCAGTAAATTAAATATGAGAGCGAGTGTGTCCCGACAGAGCGGCGTAATTAGAAGTCTAGTGCCGATGGAAATGAATACCGCGCCTGCGGGGCGAAAACAGCTGAGCAAAACTCCGAGCGCTGAAAAAGTACGACACGACGGCGTCGAGGGCAGAGGCGGCCCGACAGATGCATTGCGTCGTGGCCCTAATGGTCGGGCTGTTCCCGTCACATCGTCAGGGCCATGGTAGGGCTGCTGCCAAGGTGCTCAGATTATTATAGTGGTATTTCTTCATATCGGAGTGCGACATGTAACGCCGCGGTGAAGACTCGCCAGCGGGCGAACTCAGTGGCTTCTCTGCGGTGGCTTGTAATTATACATTTTTGGAACTTGTGTTAAAGTGTATTTGCTTATAATATTACGTGTAGAGTGAGAACGCACTTTCCGAACTGGTGTAAGAGTGTTTTTATATGCGGTATTTTAAATGGGTTGGCCAGAGATTTTTTGCGATGCCACGTGGATTAATGAATTGTAGTCTAGAAATAAATTTGTTGCCACCAAAAGCGTGAACTTGGAAAGCATTCTTTCGTGCGTCACTGAAATGGACCTCTATCGCTGTTTGATTGTATTTTACCGGTAATTTATTTAACGCTGAGCACGTCTAACTTCATCCAAGGGCGGGTTTGGGGGATTGTTGTTTTTGTTTGGGTGACGGATTGAGAAACATTTAGTTGTACCCCCCCCCCCCCTCGGGGGTCGGACAGCGTCTCAAAATCTGCGCCACTCTGCTCCCCACTTGACTGTGTTCCGTTATGGGAGTGTTGGTCGTGTTGGCCGTAATTGTAATAATGACGTCGTGGGCGTACAAAGTGGACAACCCCACCTCGCCGGTTAACTTAAAAGCCGCGAACGTAAACGTAACAGACAGCGAGAGCGTCAACGAGCTAAGAAAGAAAATGACAGGATTATTAAAATCAAAAGATGCCGGGAAAGTTTCGTACCTTAGTGAAGGTTTAGCGATTCAAAGAAAATTTAGTAATATTGTCGCGGCGCGGGAAATGGCCAATCCTTCTCTGTGGCGATCCTGATCCACTTTTGTAATTTTGCCTTGAAATAGATCGTTTAAAAAAAAAAAGTTGAAGATATTTGACAGTGACGTACAAACGTTGCAAGCAGTAATGAGTCAGACCACGGGAGTTGTGACTGAAATAATAGCGCGAGGTATTGACAATGGGGAATAGTGGAAAAACGTAGAAGGGAGCTCGTGGGAAAGTATTTGTCCCCGCAGGGCACGGGAGGATGTGGGCAGAAAGTTTGTTTTTCGTTTCCAGAATAAAGGATAGTCCTCGCCAATGTTTTTGCAATCTGCAAGTGAGTACGCGGGCGCCCTAAACATTTTCTTGGAGGAAAGGAAATTGGTTAGTACGTTGGTAGAACATCCACGTCCTGAAATGTGATTGCACGGTGTCGTACCCCGGTGAAATCAGAAGATTATCGTACATGGACGATATTAGTTGAAACCAGGGCCCTACATGTCAGGCTTATGTGAGGAACAGAATAAAGAAATCAATCAAGATGATAGGAATCATGAGGGGAATGGAAAGGTAGAAAATATTCCCGCAGTGGCGGACAAAGAAAATGTTACCTTTGCGGTGCAACTGATCATTTAGCGGCCCGGTGTCGGAAGGGCTCCGATAAAGGAGAATGTTATTTTTTTTTGTGGCAGGAAGGGGCATTTCGTGCGTGAATATCGGCTGCGTCAAGCAAGGGGTAGGAAACCCCCCAGTGAAACCTGAAACTATAGCGGGGGTAGGACAGCGTCCAAACCTCTATACTCCACTCCAACTTCATCTTATCGCGGCTGCAGGTATAAGGGCCAGCACGTGTCGTGCTACAATTACCTTGTCCCTTCATCGTCAGAATGGCTGGACTCCTGATGGTCCGCCGCATCCGTCAGCCGTCCATACGTACAGCAGCCATCCGTTTGTTGTTTTCGTCCGTCACTCGAAAGCGAATCACAATCCGTCGTTCGCCAATCCTTCTGTATGGCAAAATGACAACTTAAGATCGCGATCTTTCTTTGGTTGGGGATATATTTTAGATGGAAATACATGTTCGAAATAAACGATTTTGGGGAGATATTTTATTTTTATGTTATAAGAATTTATGCTATTTTTCCCCACAGATCCACATCCTTGCTTTGTTTCTAGTGTGTATTCACGTCTAAGGAATGACGTCAGAAGACGGTGGATCAGTCGTCCGTCCGTCGAAAGTTAAAGTTTGGTAAATATTTGACGAATGGACGGATATAAAATAAAAGTTGCCCTGTGATTGGTTGAAGGTCACGTGACCGCCGGACGGACGGACGACGTCCAGCCTATCTTTCTTCTCCTGCTCTCTATGCGCGCACGCAAACTCGTTGCCACAACTTAGATGTCGAAATGTGTTCCATCCTCGACATGACGAAGAATAAAACTATGATGAAGTAAGTGTGCGATTATTTTTAACATCTTCATGTATGTTTGGCTTTCCCTTATTGCGGTGTCGCAAAGGTAGTTTGGCATATGCATGTTTCATTTTTACGTACAGTTTCGAATGTTAATATATTCGTGCTTGCATTCAGAATAGGGTAATTTAAAGTACGTTTTTAAAAGTATTCATTAAAAATAATGAGTTGTTAATTTTGATCTTTTTTGGTTTGTATACGGTAGATTAGTTGGAATAAGCAGTCTTGGCTACTAAAACGTGCACAAGTTGTCTTCTGAATTGGCTCAATCCAATAGCGGTACCTACATACACATACACATGAAGCTCACCGGACAACATTCACGTGTTGCTTGTATATTACCAGCATATTATTTTGTCAACAGCCAACAAACTGGCTGGTTAATTAATTTTTTTTTTTACCTGAATTGTATTATTTTGTGTCCACATTTGTTTGTCATATCGTGGGGTTTATTCGAACAGCGAAGACGCTCATAACGAGACTTCGATATATTATGCGCACACCAGCAGCTGCCTTTGGTTATTACGCCACGTGTTCTCCTGAAAAGACATTTTCTTACATGGCTGAGCCAATCAGAATTAAGTTTTCCCGGTACAGACAGGTGAGTCGACGCGGAACCATTAAAAACCTCCCAGTCACGAAATTGCTCGTCGCCTTTACAAGCGGTTTTCCTACCTGAATGATAGCCACACACGCGCCACGCCGTGAACACGCGCTCTAAAGCAGACAATCGACTGCTAATACAGCTACACAAGACCAAATTCTATTCGGACTCCTCCGCCACTGCCGCGTCGAAGGCATGGAACAGCCTGCCGACTGAACATAGAAATATTGAAAGTTTCAGTAGATTTAAGAATACAGTAAATAAGTACTACCTTAGTCACCCCAGTAAACGGGATGAAAATGACATTTCGCGAAGTTGTGTAGTGCATTTGTGCGCATGTGAAAGATGAATGAGCGTGTAAGTAATAGAGAAATTAAATTGTATCTTTGGTTTGTTTATTATTAAGTTGGATACTTATAAGTTTAAATATATCATTTTAATGTTTGAATTTCCAGCAAGTGAAAGGGTATGTGATGGATCCAGTGTAAGATAAGGCGACTATGCCATAACCGCGCCTTTAAGCCACCAATGAATAAACAAATAATAAATACAATTCTTGAAAACTATTCCTGAAAAACAGGTGCTCCTAAAACGAAGCGTAGCAGAGAACGGCGTATGCACAGGTTAAAAATGTTACATAGTTACTGTTAATTTACGGTTACTTCCAAGTTTTCTGAAACCTTGCTGAAGTTCTATTTCCTGGATATTCCTCCGCCTAACGCAAACAAAACTCAACTAAGTCTATAAAATTACACCAAAGGGACAATTCACAGTATTCGTGCGCATTCAGTGCAATAATATTTCGGAAAAGGAACTATTTCTTACGAGGTATTACAAACACGCGTATTTTCTTCCTGTTAACATTCATATTAATTAATAATTAAGTATCATAATTTTTAGATGAAATAAACGTTTAAAAACTATTAAACCAAACATAAGGTAATTTTATGTTAACACAAGTGTAAAACGACTGTGATACTTGACATACATCGTGTACAGGAAACATGTGTACTAACTCGGGCACGTGATTCGTGACCGGAAAAGAGGAAGATTGATACAGGACACCCATGGTCCATCTGAATTAATAAGGGCTATAGCAGCCCCTAAAGGTGGTGGCTGACAAGGACATTACGTGAGATATTAAGCAAAGTACTTACGTTAGAAGGACACACATTGTTATACGGAGCAAGTCCGAGATCTTGGATACACAGTAGGTATGGTCCGTTGTACACACACCCATCATGTAAATAACAGGGGTTGACACCCTTAGATTGCATGCAACACGTACACCGTGAGGTTTAATTGATTGTGGATACGATGGGATGAAGCAGGACGACGTAAGTAGCAAATAAGCCCCATTTGTTGCCACTCTCTAAGACCCACCGTTTTCGGTTAAATCCAAAACGAAGGGTAGTGGTAGCAATAGCATGGCGTAGTGAGTAGGCAACCCTTCTCGCACCCGGAGGAATTCAGCGAGGAGTCCCCGCCGCATGCGTGAAGAGAGTGTGGCGGCACGTATCAGCGAGGTCTTGAGAGCCGATGGCGGTGATTGAGGTGAGTATGGAACAGCGCCGGAATGAGAGAGCGGGGCTAACGGGAGAACCAAGGCGGACCGGGTTCGATTCCCGGCCGGGCCACCCTCAGATGTTCGTATGTGGGCATCGTGCCGGACGATGCCGCTGGTCGGCGGGTTTTCTCAGGGTTCTCAAGTTTTCCCCGCCAATAAAATGAGCACTTTTGAAATAAACCTCAGAAAAAAGTCAATGCTCCTACTTGCACGTATTTTAACGGGCGCCCTGAGTGACATGGGCCGAGTAAAGTTGGTAACAGAGTGATGGGAAGTAGTTCCGTATATTAACGTCGAATAAAGAGTGCTAGGTAACAGTTTCTGATCATTTTTACCACTTTCTGTTTTTTTTTTTTAAGCATCGAAGTGTAAAAATTAGCATATTTGTTAAATATTTACTTGTTCAATAGTTTTCACAGTTTCACTTGACCGACGCATGAATAAAGTGATGAGGCCCATGCCAATGTTAATCTTACGTAAGGCGGATGGATACACAACGTGCATACAAGTACAGGGTGAGTCCTTCAAAAGAGAATCCCGTGGGACGTGTGTAACGGAGAGAGGAAATGAGGGAATACAGACCAGCGTGACAACTACAGACACCTGCCTCGAGGTCAATGGCGGCCACTTCCAGCACCTACTCTAGGCATTTTGTTGTCTCACTGGACTGTATTTCCTCATTTCCTTCGCTCCGTTACACGCATGTCCCGCGGTGACTCATCTTGTATATCTTAAGCAGGGCTTCCAAAAGTGTTCAGTTTACCGTGAACTACCTACACCCGGCCATGTACGAGGCGCTAGGTTCAGCTCTCCAAGCTGTGGCTAGGTTCGGCGGCAGCGCTGCTGCTGGACGAAGATACTGCGTTATCGCGCTGTGCTACGGGGCCACACGAGTTTGCCTTCACACACTGGGTACACGTGCCCTTTGGACGGTGCCACGGGAAATATTGGTCCTCGGTAGTACTTTAGACGTGATAGCGTCCCCAAATAAACGCCCCATGCTAAGTGGAACAATTATTGAATTGTCAATTCGCGGTTTCTTCACACTTTCGGAATCGAACCTTTGAAAAAACATCCCATGTATGACGTGTTTAGTTATTTCCTATGCCTCTGTAACATAGAACTTCTTATTTTTGGCTATTTTCAAGTTTTACCTATAGTTTACATATAAATTGTATTTATAATAAATATGAATAGAAACACAGAAAACATGTGTTTTGGTGGCGCCTAGTAATAAATAGTTCTCATGCAAAATATTAATACAACTGAGTGCGTACGAAATAGGTGCGATGTCCTTTGGTGTAATTTTCTAGGCTTAGTTAAGCTTAGTTTGCACGAGGCGGAGGAATATCTTGGAGCTAGAACTTCATCAGGGCTTCAGAAAAGTGTGAAGTAACCGTAAATGGATCATCGCTTCATATTGATCAGAGCTGCAACAAAATCCTTGAGGGCGCACTCCACACAAGCAAGCATTTCAATAATTTGTTTACGTTGAGTTCAGTGCTCATTGAACCAGAAACGACCTATAGTATTTCTGCATAGGGATACGACTCCTAAAAACCAACCAAAGCACCCCCCTCCCCTTAATTTTCACAAATCGTAGCACACTTTTTTTTTTCCGGCGGGAACAGTAAACTATAATTTCCTAGTTCTTTACAGATTTGGATCATACTGGATGCTTACTTTCAAAATTGCGGCCACTAAAAATCTATGGCGATACGTAATATCTCGGCAAACATAAAACCGATTTAAACTAAATTTTCTATCTTGACAGGGCATCATGTAAGCGTTCAATTTTAAAATATATATTGTTGTTAGTCCGCTATTTTATAAAACAGCACCAGTAGTAGGGAAATGTATGTTCACGGCCAAGAGCGTGGGACGTAGGAGCCATCCGACTGTTATATTGTTACGTCACCGTCCGCCATCTTGGACCCATATTAACTTGACCTTGACCTTTGACGATTGTCCTTGAACTTGACCCCGGTGACCTCTGACCCCAAAAACACAAAAAATTGAAAAAATTATAACATTAATATTAAAAATTGTTAAAAAAAATTAATGAAAATATATTATACAAAAATGTAATTAAAAATCGTTTAAAATCGTAAAAAAAATACTAAAGAAATGTAATAAAAATTGTTAAAAAAATAATTTTAAAAAACTTGTATTTCCGTGGGTGCCCTCAGCACCATGCCCGCAGAGGACTGACTCCCTCGCCCCCCTCCCCTCACCATTACTCCCTTCACCAGCACTCCCCACGCCTATATGTATTTCACCATCTTGATTTTTTTTCGGTCATATTTGTTTATACATTACTGGAGGCCACCACCTTGCTAGGCACATTTGACACCATATTGGTAAGCATAACTTGTTTCGAAGATCGCCTTCTTGGTATGCTCTCACTTACATTCGGACAATTAATTACCATCGTTCCACCGATTACTCACTTCCGTTCGACGCCATATTGGTATGCTTTCACTTTCTTAAAAATTTATTATAAAAATTATTTTAAAAAATTCTACTCAAAATCGTTTAAAATATATTTTAAAAATTATCGAAACATTGTTAAAAAATATATTTAAAAAAATTATATACCTTACTGGAGGCTGTCATCTTAGTAGACAACCGCAAATTGACAGACATCACCTAAACGCCATATTGGAAGCCAGTGACCTCGACCACATGACTCTGAATGACCTTGAAAACAAAAACTAGAGAAAAATATGTAAAAGTCAGCAAGCATAATACATTACAGACTAATACCACTTTATTAGATGCAAATTATCTCAACCTTGACCCCATAACCTTGAATGACCTCCAATGTACTGATCTACGTAAAGAATAAGCACTTCAGACAAGGGCTGTTGGCTGTTTCAAGACACCGCGCACATTGCAAACGCCGTTCCAGAGCACTCCAAAAAAAGGCTAAAAACGGCCTTTTCAAAGCGCTGTATCTCTAAATACATGCGTCAGATCCATACAGAACAACTCAAGGGCCCTGCACTGAAACTTCTACAGACTTCCCATCAATAAGATAATAGGGTCACCGCTGAAACTCACACAAGTACACGCAGCACGACGAGGACACTACATGCCAGTTCAGAGCCTTGCGCTTAGTGGCGATGGCGAGCTCAATGCGCATGGCAATGTCGCCCTTATCGCTCCTGCGATTCTCGGTCTCAAATACGGAGAAAAGCTCCAAGCTCGGATTCACCTATTCTGAGACATTCTTTGCTTTCGTGTTATCATTTCGGCTTCAGGGTAATTATTGACAGTCTTTGATTATAGAAATTTTACTTTTTACGAGTTATTTAAAATATTTTGTGCTTAATTCTCAATACATGATATCTGCTAGTTGTTAAAAGTCGAGGAAATATTTATATTTTTATAATGAGTTCTCGAATTTTTGCAACCAGAAAATAACACACAGTGAAAATTAGGTAGAATAATAATAAACAACTTCTAAAAAGTAAATGTTCTATAATCAAACTTTTTCAGTATTTTTTCTAAAATTGAAATTGGGGCACAAAACCGAAGAATTTCTGTATAATAGGTAAAGATAGGTGAAGGCAAGCCTTAAGGTGGCAGCCTGGGTAGGCCGCCGAGCGATGTGCAGAACTCCAGCAGAAAACATTTGATTAAAAAACCGTCCAACGTGTCTGAGTGAGATTTGCGAACGAATATCATTTAAGAACTGCTATAGACTGTTCACAATAAAGTGAGCACTTTTTAAGGCCCTCCCAACAGGCATTAACCGCTAGTAAACATATCTTATTGCAGCATCAGGCATTAAATTTTGAGGGTGGGGAAATGTATACACTGTGTTTATTGGTCACATTGCAATGTTTATACTAAAAAGCAGCAGGAAGATGGAAAGTGGATGAAAGGAAAAATTTATAAGGGTCTTAAAAAGGGCTCACTTTACCGTAAATGGCCTATACGCGTCTGTATGCGTTTTTCAGTTCCTCCATTTCTCTCTTAAGCATGTTTCAGTGATAGTGAAAATGGCTCAGACGGGTGTTTTCAAGGTCATTTCAGTACATTCTGGTACAAAACATTTAAAAAATTATAATAATAGGGACTAGCATTAAACCTTAATTTGTATTATTACAGTCATAAAACGGTAGGATCTCCGCTGGAGGTATCAAAGAGGTGCGTTATCGACGACCAGACTGCACGCCAGTTCAGTGGTTTGCGCATAAAGGCGATGAGAGACTTGATGAGCATGTCTCGCTCGCCCCTAGCTCTCCCGCGCTTTTAGAACCTCAGACGCGCTAAGTTCCGTCAACCAGGCAGTCACCTTAAGGGGACTATTTACGGAAACGTTTTCTTTGAAATCGTCGTTTGCACGTAAACGCGTATCTCGGTAGATAAAAGTTCTGTAAATACGAATTTTTGCTATAAAGGATTAAAAAAAAAAAAAAAAACTATTGTTTTTATGGCCCTATTTTTTTACTGTCATCATATTAACTGTATTAATGGAGAGAAAAAAATCTGTGGAAGTGGTCGAATATAGCAATTTTAAAGCTTGCCTATGCAGTTTGCATTAGCGGCAAGAGAGAAATACAACGATACAGGCGTAGTTCATTCTGTGGTATTTCATCGCGTGTAATCAGATCTAGTTTACACAGTAAATCGTTAGGACGGAAACACTGCACGTCTTGCGCGTAGGGGCGATGAAGCGCTTAGGCGTGCGTGTTAGTGTCGCCCGTATCGCTCCCTCGCTTCTTGACCTTGGACGTGCAGCTACATATTCACCTTAAGGATGAAGTATCCTTGCCATCTTAGATTTACGTATTTTCCTCATTAACTTAATTTTCGGAGTGAATATTTAAAAACCAAGCTAGTCATGAAATAGGGAACATTTTAACAGTTATTTCTAAATCCCACTTATTTTTCTTACATCTGTAACCGCAATCAAACATTATCCAACTATTTAATAATTACAGTCCCTCATGGGACAATACAGGTATATTTGAAACCCTAAAAATAAAAAATAAAATAAAAATAAAATCGTTAAGTAGTCGTCCATGTCATGTCTAGCTTTGATTTTTTTATTTCTGGTCATACATTTTCATTACGAAGACTTGTAAGAAACTTCGAAGATGGAGTGGATACCGCCCCCTTAGGTGTTCCATGAAAGTGCACTAGACGGCCGTGACACGCTTTGCTGTATAGGATGTCTCCGACTAGAAAGACCGGATGTCTTCCGGTCGCGGATGTAGCGTGCTGGCATATCGCCGTCACTAGGTCATCCGGCTGGCGGTGGTGCGATACGCGGAGGAAACAAGACATTTGCGGCCGAGGCCAGCGCGAGCAACACGCACGCGCCTTCCACGTGGGTGGAGCTTCCCCGCACGCATAGGCTGTTCACGGTAAAGTGAGCACTTTCGAGGCCCTGCTTGGATTTTACTTGCAGCCATTTTTCATCATTCAACTACCTTTCCAAATAAATATTGGCATGTAAGTGCCAAACACGATAAGGATAGTCTGAGCGCACGCGGAAATCAACGTCGAAGACAAAAATAAAATATATTTATTGACTATTATTCCAAATGAGAGGGCTTTCAAAAGTGCTCACTTTACCGGGAATAGCGTATACACTCAAACACAAACACACACATACACTTAGGCTCTGTTCGATTTCAGGGCAATCTACCCTCGATCACTTACCCTTGATCCATTTCCGTTTCGCGAGCCCTTGTTCGCTTCACGAGAAATATCCGTTGCTCTATGCGAGTTTCACTTGGCTTTGTGACGTTCGCAAGAGTTTTCCGCTGTCGGGCAAAGTTGTAAACACAAAACAAACGCAAAAAGAGAATTTAAATATTTGAAACAGCTGCGCATCGTGAAACGATCTAGGGCTCGATAAGGGCGAGTGGTTCGCATCCTTGGCTGATGGGAACGTTTTAGTGTGCATGACGCGGCCTTGCTGTGAAATTCGGACAGCGACATTGTGACGTCACATCCTGGATGCACGTTTCAAGGGCACGAAGCCAGGTAACGGCTACTCACGATAATGTGAGCATTTTGAAATAAACCTTATTTTTTAATGGACGCGCTGAGTGACATGTAAAGTTGGTAATCATGGAGAAAAAGTAGTTCCATATCTTAACGTCGAATATAAAGTGCTAGGTAACTATTTGTACTTTCTTAAATTATTTCTTTAGTTTTCAGTTTTTTTTAATATTCATCGACGTGTAAAAATTGCCATATTTGTAAAATATTTGCTTTTCTAATAATTTCACAGTTGCACCTGACCGACGCATGAATAAAGTGAAGAGGCCTATTGCAATGTTAATTTTACATTAGGCGGAAAAATATAAAACATGCATACAAGTAGGTCTTAGTCAGGGCTCTCAAAAGTGATAATTTTACCGTGAACATCCTATAAGGGCCTTCAGCTGGCGAATTCGAACCCGGCATTCATTACTGGCCTGCTGTCTATCAATATAATTAAGAGTTGAAAATGGCCCAATAAAAAGTTCTTTCCTACTTAGAGTAATATATAATACAACCTGTTCGTTTCGATAATCTACACTAGTATAGTCTATTCGTGGTTTCTTTACACTTTTTAAATCAAACCTTTAAAAAATCACCCTACGTATGACGTTCTTGATTGTTTCCTAAATATGCTATGTATTACAAGATTTTTATACCTCTGCTAACATATACGCAATTACCTTATTTCTAGTTAGATTGAAGTTTTACGTATGTTCTATGTATAAATTACAGTATTTCATTTGTAATATATATATATATATATGAATATAAAAAGGAGAAAATAGATGTACTGCTAATGCCTAGTAAGAAATTGTTATTGTGCAAAATAATTTCACTGAGTCCGTACGATTCCGGTGAGTGTAGGCTATTCACTGCAAAGTGAGCACTTTTGAAAGCCCTCTCATTAGAATAATAGTTAGTAAATATATTTTATTGTAGCCTTAGACGTTAAGGTGGTTAAAGGATACAAAATGGCCGAAAGAAAAGTAACTAGGGCCTCGAAATGGTCGCTTTACTGTGAAGAGCCTGTAGTCGGTTCGGTGTAATTTATCTAGGCATTGTTTGTATGAGGCGGAGGAATTGCTAGGAAGTAGAACTTTATCAGGGCTTCAGAAAAGTTTAAAGTTAAAGGCTGTTCGCGATAAAGCGAGCACTTTTTTAAATCAACCTTATAAAAATGTCACTGCTCCTCACTGCTTATAGTTTAACGGGCGCACTGGGTGACTTACGCCCAGTTAAGTTAGTAACGATGGCTGGAAAGTAGTTCTATACCTTTACGTCGAATAAAAAGTGTTAAGTAATCTTTTGCGATGATTTCAATTATTTCTTTCGCTTTCTGTTTTTATACTGCCTATCAAAGTGTAAAATAACCAGTATTGTAAAATATTTGCTTTCCTAATAATGTCACAGTTTTACTTGACCGACGAATGAATAAAGTGATAAGGTTGATGACAATGTTAAACTTACATAAGGCGGAAGAATACACAACGTGTATACAAGTAGATCCTAAGCAGGGCTTTCAAAGGTGCTAATTTCACAGTTAACAGCCTATACCAAAAGCCTATAGTGCTGCTGGCACAACACTACGTTGCAGAGGACATTATGAAAACTGCTAGGGAAGAACTTTATGTCTTCACCCATGTCTTCGAAGATTGCGGATGTCGTAATGTTAAGGTCCAACTCCGTGCAAATCAATTAAATTCATGCGACTTAATATTGCGTCGATTGCACGCAAAGTATTAAACACGCCTCTGTTCGAGAATGTTTGTCTAGAGAGCGAAAAGTTCAGCGCTAGCGTCGAAACTAAAACATTTTACTATAGTCAGCTTGCACAAATAAAACATTTCAGATATCCTCATTGTGTTTTAATGATATTATGATATTTATGCAGTGACGCATTCTTTCTAAGAAGAAAATATCCTGGCAACGCGGGTGCATTTATATTATCCTGCACGTCCGTTGGCGCAAACAATGGAAGGACGAATTCTTAGTATGTTGTGAACTAGTGTCGGGTGGATACAAATTCTTTAGGCAAAAGTGTTTTCACTTAGAATGAACTCTTCGACCACATCTCTTCAATGACCTTCAAATTTGGGATTATTCACAAAAAAAAATGTGGGAGACAAAAAATATTCTGTTGATATTCACCTCGCCTAATTAATCGTACCGGAGGATGCCGCTGGTCAACGGGTTTTCTCGGGGGTCTCCTGTTCCCCCCACCCCCTTGCGTTCTGGCGCTGCTCCGTACTCACCTCTCTTCGCACTCATATGCTCTCAAGATCCCACTGCAAATTGACTAGTTTATTTTTGTGAAAACGAAATTATTTAGTTATCACTAAACTTTTGCTGCTACTGGAATATTATTTCGACTGACTATTAAAAAAATTGGCACGATGACTTCTTTACAAATTATTTCTTTCCTTTGTTTCATATGCCTAGTTTTTTTTTTTTTTAATTTACTTCCTAGGTGTTCAACGCCTATGTTATTTATGAATGAAACTTGTTTTAAAAGTAAGTATTAATCGACTTTTCAGACTTAGATATGCATCTTCATTTTCTATCTTAAAAGTATACATGTATACCATTGTTTCATTTTTCCTGCATCCATTCAAGACAAGGCAATCTGTTATTTTGGCAAGGCAATGTTTTGCTGAATGGGTGAATAGAGAAAAGGAAAATGGGAGGTTTATTTTTCTCTTTGGCAATGTCCAGCCGCTGTTTGAAATAAGTACGAGAGTTCAAGAAACCCGAAAATTGGTGTCAGGATTAAGGCTACATAGATGTGAAATTGCGACTATTTATCCCGCTCAGTCCCTGTGTCCACGTTAGGGGGACATGTTGCAAATGAAGGATGTTTATGGCCGAACTGTACAGATCAAGGAATCAGCGCTTGGTGTTTCAGACGTCTTCCTTGTGAGTAATCTGATTTGCCACAGCTTCTGTACAGCTCATTTATTTCTGGTTGAGTCGAATACACCGAACTCGGAGCAGTTTGTTGACTGGTTGCGAGTAGTGCACACTCGACCCCGGTACAGCGCACACCAAAATATTTCACGAATGCAACACCTGAGCATGTAAATTAAATCGGGACAAAACGGGTTAACATCTTTCTCGTACAAACATGGGTAGGTCCACATCAAAGGTACTGCAACGCCATTTCGTCTATGTTTACTCAAGTTCCCTGTGTTTACTTAACCCTTTCAGACCCTATTTAGTTTACCGTCTCGGGTGTTTCAAACAGACAATTTTATGATGCGTGCTGTACTTAAATTGACACAACAGTGCAGTTACACGAACCAATAATGACCTAGACCAGTGAGTCGGTTTGCGGATCATTTACCCACAGGTAAGATCATTGGTAATTGAGTTTCGCTGTGTGCAGCACAGACCAAAAATTACTTACACGTGCGTAATGTATACAACTGTGTACACCGGGTCCGAATGAGTTAAGTAACCCGCGTCTTTAGTCTATGCCACTAAGGCGTTGCAATTTCGGCGCGTGCTGAATTTTGGCTATTGTATCACATTCCGTAAACAGCCGAGCGAAATTATTTTCAACTGTTTTTTTTTTTTTTGTGATTTGGAGAAGTTTTCGCTGTTTCAGTTTTGGAGCGGAAAGTGCCAACTGTGAATCATCTACACGAACTCATAACGAATGTTTAATCCACATTTAAAAAAAAAATACAAATATAGAAACTCTTAATGTGGTGTTGGACGTATATTACCCAGTTCACGTTCAAAACCCGTAAAACTTGCTGTATACCGCCGAGGACAATCGACACATTTTTATCTCGCTACACATCGCTTTTTTTTTTTTTTTTTTTTTGCGCAGACGGTCTCCTTATCAGCGAAATTAACAGTGAATGACTTTGAACTTTACCTTTATGTGCAGGATTCAAGAGCTTTTGTTTATCTCTCTAACGTGTGAGAACCAGATCGCGCGAGGCAAAGAAAATTAAGACTGAGAGGTTTACTGGTATATAGGTATAGGAATATTTCACGAGTTCAATGACCTGTGTCCTAGACCCTACAACAATCCTTTCTATAGTCGAACCACAGATGTTTGTTCATTGGCTGCTGCCCCAGTCTTGTTCCTTTGCGAGTCGGCTATTGGCGCGGAGTCGTCTAGGGCGTGTCTAATAAACTCTGATCCAATTGCAAAGGTCACTTCAGTGTATACGCATTTGGAATCTATCTTGTCCTGAAACGAACTCACGGATTTTTCCTGTCCCTACTGATACAGCGTGGAAAATCACGTAACGTATTCTTTCTGTAGGAAGTGTTCAAAACCCGTATTTGTACAGTGTCGTTAGACATTTCGTGCGTGCTCTTTCTACCGGGAGATGTTCAAAGGTAAACAAAATCGTGCTGCTATTTATGCTGCATTTTGTTCGACAACGAAATCATTTTTGAGGCGCTCGAACATTACAAAAACTGTAATGTTGTCAGTAATGGAGGCTACCTACCAAAAATGCTAAATGTTAAGTGTTAAAGAAAGAGATCAAATTCTAAATGTTAACACATGTAGGCAGAGTGTACACAATTGTGTGCATTACGTAAGTGTAGGTAATATTTTTTTCTGTACTTCACCCTGCAAGCTCAATGACCAATGGTCTTACCTGTATGTGAACGATTCGCAAACCATCTTACTTGTCTGGATCATAACTGGTTCATATAACTGTAACCTAACACCTGCATCCTACAGCTCGTTGGCTGTGACAACGAAACGAGTGTTGTGTCGATTTAAGTACAGCGCGCATCATACTATCTTTTTTCTTTGCAACACCTGAAGCTATAAATTGAAGTGGGCCTGAAAGGGTTAAATGCATCAGTTTTAAAGGTAACTGGTTTAAACAAAAAATTATTTAACGCAATTTTCTCATAAAATGTTGGCACATTAGGAAATTTTCAAGAAATTTTATTCATTCATCTATATATATATATTTCAAAATTCTAATTTTATTTTTAACTTTTAGGAAAGGAAGTTTGGCATAAATTTGGCCGGATTTCCCACGTGCCAGTACTCCGTGATAAATGTCACGTAGAATAACTTATCTCTTAAAAGGATATCTTTAAAATTGTTGCAGTGGGAAGGAATTATTTTAACGTTCAATTCCTCATTCAGATACCGTTGCTGCAGTATTAATAGGTATAAAAGTTAACAGGGTTTCTCCCCTAACACACCAGCACGTGAAGAAGTGGACAGTTGACATTTCTATGGGCCCACACAGCAAAGCGCGGCGCAAAGCACGCACTGTAACTTTACTTTAGCAGAGTTTTCAAAATTAGTTCGGAGAATATACTGTAACCTGTGGAGCTTATTTATTATATCCTCATCCGTATAAACAGTAAATTATTAATATTTACACATACCAATATTACCAATAACACTGTCGAAATATTGAGGGAAATATTGAAAATTAGTTGGAAAGATTGCGAAAGACTGATGGAAAGATTGAAAGATTAATGGGAAGACTGAAAGGTTATTCATGGAAAGATTGATGGGAATATTGCGAAAGATTGGTAGGAATATTGAAAGATCGATGGTAAAATTGAAAGATTGCTGGTTGGACTGAGATATTTATGGGAAGATTGAAAGATTGATGGGGAGATTGAAATATTGACGGAAAGATTAAAAGATCGATGGAAATATTGAAATATTGGTGAGGATTGGCGAAGGTTGGGAAAAAAAAAAATGGAAAGATTGGAAGATTAATGGATTGATCAGATGATCGATAAAATGATTGGATGATTGATGGGTTGATGGTTTTATGACGTTTCGATGACGCAATAACTGTCCAACTTTATTTAACCAAACTTATTGGAAGCAGATTGACGGAAAAATTTTACACAGTGACAGGGGCTTAAGGGCTCCGTCTATAGTGTGAAATTTGTATACGTGAAATTCTCCCAGGAAATATACAATACGTAACATTGCAGTTGACTCACATTTGTAACGTTTCAAATTAATCAGAAGGTCGTAATTCACAATTTTTCAACTTTTTATTATAAACTCCCTCATCGTTTCAATAAATTAAAAAATAACAAAATCTAGTATTAAGCATTCATATTGAAAACATCTATCAGGAACTATTTAATTAATATTGAAATATATATCATCGCATTTTAATTACGTGAAACCAATCACGCCCTTCCTTGGCTGTGGTCATATAATTTCTGTTAAAGAAAAATTACGTTCGATTTTACTTCAACCTTATTTCTGATGTTACCTGCTCTCTGGTTGGCTGTCGTCTGACATCACATCTCTTCTCCAGGTTTTTTTTTAATATTCAATGCTTGCTACCCTTTAGGGAATTGATGAACAATAATAAAAAAAATTCTAAAATTTCAAAAGTGATCAATTTATCATGAACAGCCCATATTATGTTTTCAAACACAGCATACTGAAAATACAATTTTTAGCTATGATCGAGGGATCCGAAATAATATTTCTAATGAGCTCGTTGTCTTGAAAATAACATATCCCAGTCGTCTGAAAAGTGTGCTGTTTTCATATTAAAGGCACTAGGAAGACTTTCAGTAGTTTGTTACAAAAGTATGGATTTTAAATACGCTGAAACGACAGCTGGGCTGGCCTCATTTTTCCAGCAAGACACAGACTCGCCACATTTTCACATGGAAGTTCTTGATAAGTGACACGCCTATCTTCCAGCCGGCCGACTACGTCTCCATTATTCTCCTAGTCTCGACAGACTTTCGCGTCGACTTACTTTTGATTAATTTATTTTTCCTTCAGAGATGACGTCGAGGATCGTGAGCGCAGGATTTACGACAGCTGCGAGTAAAGACTTGCGGAGGCGGTAGTTTCTAACTATCATGAGATACCGCAATTAGTGTGGCAGGATAATGATTTGCATGTCGTTAGATAGCGTCACGTCTCTAGAGGTGTACATACCGAGCATCTGTGGGATAGCACACACCATATGAAGAGTTGAATTATCGAGCGATGTGCTCATTTCCATTGCGTCGTCGAGTTGTGGCACTTTACTGGACAGCTCGGCGGCTTACGAGCGGGATGGACCCTCGCGTTTTTTTTATGCAAAAGTGATTTGCGCGAATGCGCGTATCTCGGTAAATAAATGTTCTGCAAATACGGATTTTCGTCAGAAAAATAAGAAACTATTATCTATGTCCCAATTTTCTTACGTTTGTCTCATTCAGTGTATTGTTGGAGAAGCAATTTCGTGAAAATGATCGAATATCGAAGTTTTAAAGCTCGCCTATGCAGTTTCCTTAAGCGGCAAGAGAAAAGTACAAATATACGGGCGGGCGTAGTTTAATCTGTGGTATTTTATCGCGTGTAATAAAACTCCTATGTTACAGATCTAACTCGCACAGCACAGCGACACGGCAGAAACACACCGCATACCTTGCGCGTAGGAGCGATGAGGCGCTAGGCGTGCGTGTTAGTGTCGCCCGTATCGCTCCCTCGCTTCTTGACCTTGGACGCGCAGCTTCATCCCACTCTGAAGAGTCTCCCGAGTTACCATATGACTCTCACTGTAAGCGGCTGTGTCTATTCTAATATTAAAAAATTATGGAATATTTCAGTGAAGAGCTTTCATCAGGACAGTAACAAAAGTCGACAAATGTATAACGTACATATTTCCCTATCGCAGTCAACGTTGGTTTGGTTACACGTTGGTAAGGTAATGGTCTTCTGGTGGTGATGGTCTAGGTTCAATACTAACCACCTGCAGAAGTTTTTTTTTTTACATTTTAAAATTACGTTAAATTGCGCAATATATACGACTATCGGAAATATGTTTATTTCTCGTAATTGTTTGCAAAGGTTTATATATCTTTTAAAATAATATTTAATGTCAAAATTTACATTTTACAATAAATTATGAAGGTATTAAATATAACAAAAATTTCTTTACGTCATAGTTTTTTTCTCAAATGTTGATGTTTTTTTCCTTCAAAGCAGTTATCTTCGAAGCTTAGGCATCGAAGAGTAGTGCATTTATAGGGACCTGCAAAATTCGCGTTATTATTTGGGGACACGTTAAACTTGAAACACGTTTATCTTTGCTATACGTTTGTCGTTGGACTATACTTCATGTGACACGCCCTAGAAAACTCTGCGCCAATAAGTGAACACTTCACAGCTGTGAGCCCCAATCACGTGGAGTTCAGTCAAAAAGGGCGTGACTACACATATATGCAGCAGCCAATGGAGAAACGACGCTGTCTTCTTTACGTACAGTACTGAGAAGTTTAGTCTGATGTAAAATAATAACGCGAATTTTGCAGGTCCCTATGCATTTAACCTCGATACCATATTTAAAGCTTGTGTGTCCAGCTGTCGTAAGCAGATCTCTTAAATATCACGTTCATCAGTTGTCTGACTGCGAGTCACACACTTTCGTCGCGGATTGACCTAATTCTGATTGAACCAGTTAAGTTAAAAAAATTTTCTCACAAAGTCGGCAAAGGAAAGCTGCATGTCTGCGCAGTCAATCTTTTTTCTGCAAAAATCAGGTGGCCATGACGACATAGTGTAGGCAGTCACGTGCAAGGCATGTTTTCAAGGTAGTTTTAAGAAATGTCCTATTAACAACGAACCAGATACGAACACGAAATTTGGCTGGCTGGCTCCGGTTATGATTGAACGCCGACGGAATTTTTTTACTTTTATCATATCATATTAAGTATATTCTTGGAGAGAAGAATTTGTTCCGTGGTCTTTCATCGCTTGTAATAAACCCCCACTGTTAAAGATCTAATTTGATCAGTACAGCGTCACGCGGGAAACACTGCACGCCTTGCACGTAGGAGCGATGAGGCACTAGGCGTGCGTGTTAGTGTCGCCCGTATCGCTCCCTCGCTTCTTGACCTCGGTCGCGGGGGGTCCATCCCACCCCTAAGGGGAAATGACTAGAGGCCTGAGGAATTCGCGGTTTCACGTAGGGACAAGCTGGAAATCAAAACACGTGTGTTTATACAACTTTAGCCATTGGTCCACACCGTTTTCGTCGTCTCCTGGAGAACGCTGGTCCAATCGTCGCCTTCCAGTGTGACAGCAGACAGCCAATGCACAGTTGACATCGACATGTTTGTGCATAAGACTGTAGAGTCTAGCCTACAGGTCATTGAAATCGAAAAATTTTCAGGTCTCTAGGGTTTCATTGTAGGCATTTGTGTCTTATAATTAAAAAAATCAGCAATGGAATATTAGAATGCAAATAATTTTTTTGGGGAAAGATATTTTGTTTCCTGGTCATAAATTTGCGCATTGAAACAAAAATTTGGTAGCTGGGGAGTGCCAAAGTCACGAAAATCGCTGTTAAGTTGCCCTGTGTCTACAGTATTTATTTTTCTATAAAACAATCCTTCTGCCAAAGGACCTTTACCCAAGAAGAGATTTGCCTAACGGCGTTTGCCTTAAAAATTGTTAGTTCCATATATTATCCTCAAGTTAAAAGTGCTAGGTAACGATTTGAGAATAATTTAAATGATTTATTTCGCTTTCTGTTTTTTTTTTATGCATCGAAGTGTAAAAATTATCAGATTTGTAAAATATTTGATTTTCTAATAACGCTACAGTTTCACTTGACCGACGCATGAATTGCCCATGGCAATGTTAATTTTACATAAGGCGGAAGAATACACAGCGTTCATACAAGTATATCTTAAGCAGGGCTTTCAAAAGTGCTTATTTTACCGTGAACAGCCTATACCTAATTGTGTTATGTATCACACGCATTTTACACTTGTGTTAAAATTAACGTGTCTTATTTTTAGTTAAATTTAACTTTTATTCATATTTCACTTATAAATAGAGATGATGGTTTATCGCGGGAATAGTTGACCGTTTGTTAGTAATCACCATCCTGTATAAATGTACACAGTTTTCTTTCCTTATTGGCTAGCGTGCATGTTTGAAGCTACTACCCCATTTCACTCGACCAGTGAGGATTCTGATACTATAAGACAGAACATTCATTCGTGATTCGTATACAAACAGCTCAGTCCAGTCAATACATTGTTCATCCAATCATTAAATAATAAACTAGTTAGTTTTATAGAAGATGTGTTGGCTCAAAAAATTTTCGCGGTGTTCCATCATCTCTACTTATAAATTATAATATTTCGTTTTTAGTTAATGCGAATTAAAATAGTGAGAAAATTGTGTGTTGGTAATTCCTAATAAGAAATAGTTATAATGCAAAATATTGCTATACTGAGTGAGCACGAAAGCGGTACGTTATCCCTTTGGTGTAATTATCTAAACTCGGATAAGCTTTGTTTGCACGGGGCGGAGGAATACACGGAAAGCAGAACTTCAGCAGGGCTTTGGGAAAGTAGGAAATAATTGTGAATAGACTACATAGGGGTGTTTCGGTATTTTTTTTTTTTTTTTCAAAAACATAAACATGGTAGAAGAACAAAACAAGGATTCAAAATGGTGGAGGAAAATCGTCCTTAAAGAGGACTATGTAGCTGCGCGTCCAAGGTCAAGAAGCGAGGGAGCGATACGGGCGACGCTAACTTGCACTCCTAGCGCCTCATCGCTCCTACGCGCAAGGCATCCAGTGTTTCCGTCTTAACGCTTTACTGTATAAACTAAATCTGTAAGTTGTAACTGTGGGGTTTTATTTCTCGCGATGAACGTACACAAATCAAACTACCTGCTTATAGTCGTATTTTTCTCTTACCGCTTGAAGAAACTTCATAGGCAAGCTTTAAAAATGCGATATTTGACCACTTTAACGATTTTTTCTCCATTAATACACTTAATATGATAAAAGTAAAAATATAGCGACATAGACAATAGTTTTTTTTTTTTTTTATCCTTTCTGACAAATATACGTATTTCCAGAACATTTATTTTCCGAGATACGCGTTTAGGCGCAAACAAATATGCTGATTGAAAATATCTGTTTTAAATAGTGTGGAAATTTTCAAGTCTTTTTATGCCTATAAATATAAGGGCCGACAGCTCGCTTGGCTATCAGCATGCTAACTTTTACGAATTTATTCTTGAGCTTTTGTTTTCAGGTCATTCAGGGTCATGGGGCTAAGGTAAAGGTAGTCTGCATCCAATATGGCGGTGGAAGTCTGTAATGTATTATGCTTGCTGACGTTTATGCATTTTTTTCATGAGTTTTCGTTTGCAAGGTCATTCAAGGATTCAAGGTCATGGGGCTAAGGTAAAGGTAGTCTGCATCCAATATGGCGGATGGATGATGCCTACCAAGATGGTGGCCTCCATTAATGTATAAACAAATGACGAACGAAAAACAAATATGGCGGCAGCCAGTAACATATAAACAAATGACGAACGAAACACCAAGATGGCGGAATGAGTATAGGTGAGGGGAGTGGGTGCGAGGGATTTAGTCGTCTGCTGGATTCGAACAGAGGTGAGTAATTGGTGGTGAGAAATTTTTTAGGGAAAAAGGGAAACTCCGAGGGAAAAAAGAGTAAAAATTTTTGTGAATTTTAAATTTTTTTTTGGATTTTTTCATTTTCAAAGTCAAAGGTCTAGGTCAAAGGTCAATGGTACTGAACCTGGTCACCTGCCTTGGAGGCACTGATCCCTGTCACCGGAGTCGCCGATCCCTGTCAACATTTCTGGAAAAAATGAGCCATTTCTGAGGATATTTTTAATAAATTTTTAAATAATTTATATAATCAATTCTTTGGATTTTTTTTTTTTTGAATTTTAAAGGAGTTTTTAAAATTTTTTTAAAGGTTTTTTAATGTATTTTTGAGGTCAAGTGTTCTCGGGGTCAGGGTCAAGGTCAAAGGTCACGCGGGTAGGACAAGTAAAACTGTGAAATTATAAGAAAAGGAAACATTCTACAAACATGTTCATTTTTACACTTTCATGCATTAAAAAAACAGAAAGCGAAAGAAATAATTTAAGTTATCACAAATGGTCACCTGACACATCTTATTCGTCGTTAAGATACGGAACTACTTTCCATCCACCGTTGCCAACTTTACCGTGCGTATGTCACTCAGTGCGTCCGTTATAATATATGCAGGCAAGGGCAGTGACAAGGTTGATTTCAAAAGTGCTCACTTTATCGTGACCATCCTTTACACTCGATGAAGCCCTATAGATAGGGACAGTTGTACTCCAAAACATTTTTGTTCATATGCACTTTGGTAACATCAATTATAACAAATATTTGTAAACTTATTAAAAACTTTATTAGGTACAACCAGAGTAAGTATTATCATGATCTTGCTTGATGAAAAGGGACTTATTTTATGGAAATTTGTTTGTAAAATCATTTAGAATATAAATACGCTTACAATTAAATTAGAAACAGACTAATTATTTATTTGAAAATCATTTAAATAAGTAGTTTTTAGCGAATTATTTCACAGTGGTACAAAATATATGCATTCTTGTTTTTTATGCAGCTTAAATGTAACTTTCCTGCAATTTTGGTAGTGCCTTTTAATGAGTTATGCATATTGTGCAGTCAGGTGCAGTATTAGAGTGAAAGCTACTGTCTTGCATTAAGGGAGGAAGGGGGAGAGTGGAGTAAACAGATTTGGATGAACTCTTAACATCGTGGTCTTGAGAGGCAATGATGGTAACACGAAGCGGGTATGGAATGCAAGGGCGGGGGAAACGGCAGATCCCCGAGAAAACCCATCGACCAGCGGCGTCGTCAGGTACGATTCCCACGTGAAATAATTCGTGAGCTACTCCGCCGAGAATCGAGCCCGCTTCGCCTAGGTGGGCAGGCGAGTAGTCCAGCTACTACACCACAGCGGGCCCCTAGGGTTGAAGGGGGTGGGGGGGGGGAAGGAGAAATAATTGTGGTTTTACATATTCTTGAGTGATAAAACGTATTCAGCTCTCGTCATTGGGATTTATTCTTCGGCAGGGCATAGTCATAGTATATCACTCAGGTGATTGAATTACGGTGATATCAGTAGAGTATACTCATTTTTATACAATGTCGAATAAATGGCAATTAGTTATTGAAAAGCGAATGATTTTTACTAGAGGCCTTTGGGCCGAAACTATCTCAACCTGTAGACATTACTTTAAGAACTGTTTCGTTGCATATAAACAATTCAGACCTAACAATTTTTGCATTACGGCATTTCAAAATATCAATTTTAGTGATTTTGGAAGGCCTAAATAAAATGAACGAAAACAGTTACAGAAAATGTTAACAAATGTGACTGAAATGTGTCTTAATTCATTACAAGGTATGCTTAGCAAAACATAATTTACCAAAAATATCAGACTGCTACAAATAAAAAATTACAAAAATGTCCTTATTTCAAGGGATTTATAAATGTTGCAAAAATTTTGTAGCATAATTTAAAACATGTTTTTTTTTTCAGTAACTAGTATCTTATTTCAGTGTGAATTATCTCATGTCGGTAAGTGGACAAGTTTTTATTATTTTTACGTCTCAAAAACCCTTAAATTGTGAGTCTGGCGTGAAATGCAAAAACAAAGTCGTTAAAATTTTTTTATGCAAGGAAATAGTACTTGTGAGTAATTTTTATAGTCCATTCACTGTTTCTTCCAACTTTTCCGAAGCCCTTCTGAAGTTCTACCTCCAAGATATTCCTCCGCCTTATGCAAACGAAGCTTAACCTAAAATAGAACATTACACCGAAGAGACAACACACCGCTATCGTGCGCGCCTAGTGCAATAATATTCTGCACGAGAACTATTTCTTACTAGGCATTAACAACACACCTATTTTATCGCTGTTTTATTCATATAATTATAAATAAAACACTATATTAATTTATATGAATGAAAGTTCAATATAACCAAAAATAAGGTACTTTGTGGACCACAAGTATAAAACGCTTCATGGGGTGATTTTTCGAAGGTTTCATTCAAAATGTGTGAAAAACCAGTGTTTCGTACAATCCCCGGCCGGGTCACTCCGGATTTTCGCATGTGGGAATCGTGCCGGACGATGCCGCTGGTCGGCGGGTTTTCACGGGGATCTCCCGTTTCCCCCGCCCTTACATTGTAGTGGTGCTCCTTACTCACCTCAATCACCCTCATTGGCTCTCAAGAGACCTCGATGTTAATAGCCCTCCAGATCTCTTCACTCGCTGTTTCGTACAGATGCAAAATAATGCGTGTTTTCATGACAACCGCCCTTATTAGGTATTCAGCGCCAACTACCTGGACGCGGCAGGAAAGCGGAGCCGCTGTTAAATAGCGGTTATGTCAGCGCCACGCCCACGTCAGAAGGAAGCGAACAAATGAAGTGCGACGTCAGTCCGCTCATGCGCGCTCCTCGCCCCCGCACTCGAAAACTGCGTGCGCGCTTCACCACCTATCGCCGTAGTCGCCGCCATTAGAGATGGGGTGTTATTTAACCTAACGGTTATAAAAAAAAAACTGTTACAATTTGGTTACACGTTACACAAGTAACACGTTTTTATACCGTTATTTTTTAAACGTTTTGGAATGCCTCAACGCCTGACTACTGCGCATACGTAAAAGTAACATTTTGAAACGTCTAGCTTTGTTTACTTTTGTTCCTCGCCTAAACTGGTATATCAAAACTATATTTTAAACAAATCAGTACTTCAAAGCCGACATTTTCTATCAGAGAAGCTTAATTTTGTGAACAAATATAATCATAAGCATGTTCACATATACGCCTTTTGGTATTATTTATACCCTACATTGCTGTAAATTACAATTTCCCGCCAACAACACAGACTGCTCTGTTCTGATTGGTCGCAGCCGCGCAAGTTTCCCTTAAGTTTCGGTTGGCAAACGTGAGTATGAGCGTGTGTAAAAGTGCCTTTTTGGAACGTTTCGGTTTACGACAGTGCCCATGCGCGAACGTTATTTTTTGGGACGCCAAGCCTTGGAACACTGAACGATGTAATCGTCATAGTCTGGAACGTCGGGACAGGAGAATACACTAAAGGATGAGGTAGACCGATTATTCTTCATCTGCTCATGTACCCAACATTGACGTACCCCAAAGAAACACAACTGTCAAAGTCACATGGTCAACAGTGATTAAAGTGTTAGTTTATATACTACTTTTTAGATGACAAGCACTTTTATATGAATAAAATACTTTTAACAATATGAATTTAATCAAACTGCATTACAAATTGGTTAGAGGATGTCTTAAAACATTTGATTACAAATCAGTTTCATAACCTAATATCCAAACCATGCCGTTTTCACTAGACGTGTTGGCAGAAAAGCAGTTCAGTGTTGGGACACAGAAATTGGTTGTGCGCAGCCAGCGAGATCGGTCTATCTCATCTTTACTCTATGGTCCGGACAGGAGTGAAATGTCTTACAGTAACGTGTTACAAAAATAACATGTTTTTGGAACACGGTACACAAAAGTAACTGCTTGGCTCCTCCCTAGCCGCTATACTGTCGCTTCTAGAGCGAGTGTAGTATCGCAGAAAAAAACACAGAGAGAGAGAGAGAGAGAGAGAGAGAGAGAGAGATGGGACAACCTCTTGTTTCGCGAACCCCGTACAAAATGGCGTCACTGGCCAGCAAAATGTCGGTACGCTACTCGCCAGTACAGTTAATTTGGCCGCCTGGTTGAAGGAATTTTGCACGTCTGAGGCCTCAAAAGTGCGCGAGCGCTAAGGGCGACCGAGATATGCGCATCAACAGTCTCGTCGCCTCTACGCGCAAAGCACTGAACTGGCGTGCAGTCTTGCCGACCATTACGCGCCTCTAGGAGACTTTCAGCGGAGATCCTAGCATTTTATGACGCAATAATAAAAATAAATATTTGATACGCGTCACTATTTCTTTTTCAATGTTTTGTACTGGAATGTCTATATCTAAACATGATTGTATAAACACCCGTTTGAGCCATTTTCACTATCACGAAAACAAACTTTAGAAAGAAATGGGGAATTGGAAAATGTATACAGAAGCGTAACGTTTCTTAAATGCTATTCTTAAGCAGACCTCGACGAGGTAAATACGAATTGTGCTTAAAACACTGTTTAGTAACCATGGGGCTTTGAGATGTTCGTATATTTCCACTAACCTCTTTCTAGTGCAATTAAGGGGCCACCGTGCCTGAGTGGTTAGACAATTCGCCTTCCAACAAAGCGAACCGCGTTCAACCCATGGCCGGGTCAATACCGGATTTTTGCAAGTGGGAATCGTGCCGGACGATGCCGCTGGTCGGCGGGTTTCCTCGGGGATCTCCCGTTTCCGCACCTTTGCATTCCGGTGCCGCTCCATTCTCACCACATTTCACCCTCGACGGCTCTCAAGACCTCGTTGTTGGAGCCGCCAATATTTCCCAACTCACCTAAGGCAATAAGTTTAAATTCAAGTTGGTAAGAGTATTTTTATAAAAATAAAAGTGCTCGTCAAACAAACACGTTTATCACTGTTGACCATGTGACTTTGACATTGTGTGGGTCTGGGGTAGGTCAGTATTGGGTACATGCGCAGAAGACAAAGAATTGGTTTATCTCATCTTTAGTTTATGGACAGACACCTCCTGGTTGTTCACGGTAAAATTAGCACTGTATTCATCCACCGTATTAAAATTAATGTTGCCATGGACCTGTCACTTTATTCATGTGTCGGTCAAGTAAAACCTTGAAATTATTATAAAGGTAAATGTTTTAAAAATTTGGCAGTTCTTACACAAAAACCATTTTTAAAAAAACTGAAAGAACATGAAATAATTTTCAGTATCAGAAAAGTTTAACTAAAACTTTTCATTCGACGTTAAGACATGTGGCACTACTTTTCCTGCATCATTTCCAAAATTACTGGGCGCATGCATGATTGCCAGAACTAGTAGGGGCGTAGGGGTTCTAGATACAAAGGGATGTCGTCTTTATTGATTGACATAGTTAATTGATCAAAGGGTTAATTAAATTTATCGAAACGGTTATTCAAAAAGGGTTAAATTTAATGAACGTATTAAATTGAGAGAAAGGGTTGACTTGATTGTAATGGTTAAATTGATTGAAAGGGTAGAATTGATTGAAAGGGTTAAATGAATTGAAAGGGTTAATTTTTAATCGGAATATTTTCTCTCTTGATTGCCTTTCTTTATTTCTTTTTGGGTGGGAGTACCAGGAGCTCTGCACGATGTTGATGGTGTGGTTCCTGAAGGCGACTGACCAGAATGGATGGTTGCAATGTCTTATATAGGTGCAGAGTTCAGTGCAAGAATGAGCTAAGGTAAATTTATTTTCAAATTTTCTAACCTGGAGGTGTTTGTAGGGACATTGGTGGTTGATAGATGATTTTTACGAATATATTTAACACATGAGAGAATTTCAGATTGTTTAAACTATTTATAAGAGTGGCCTAAGTGTAAAGTTTATGTTTTTTTGGTGGGATATTGCTCTTAGACGGATGTGGGAGATAGGCGAGTTTGAAAGATGCGATGAACATGTTAAACAATCGGTTTTCCGAATGAAATTAAACGTTAGAGCATTCCAGAATGTTCTATGCATGAATAAATTACACGCATCGAAATGCAAGTTTCAAACCACTACATGAAGAATAAGTGGAATTACGTAAGTCTTAAATACAATGTGAGTCTCGAGCTTAGAAATATAATTTTCATAAGAGAGAATTTTAGCTACGTGAATAACATCTGATGTCGACAAGTACAAACTTACTAAACGAAATGTAGCTAGTCAGTATGAATAAATAAATATTTCCAAACTTGTATTGGAATTATATGATTTAAATTTTAAACAGACACAATATCGTAATAGAAATACACATACACTACTTAACGCCTCTCACACATACCTTGAGTATTTTGTAAAACATGTTCTATTGATGTGGAGTCTGATGTATTAATGAGTCCACATTTGGAGTTTTTTTCTCCCTTGTCCAACTTTATAGGATTTCAATTACATTCCTTTACATTTTGATTTAACTCCTCTACTAATTGCCAAAACCCCTCCGAGGATTGACGCAGGAGCTGTTAATGCTGGAAATAGTAATGGAATGACACCTCCTTTCTAAGTATTTCCTTTGGTTTTGCGTTTTAAGCCTAGGCTTCTCTTCACCTTTGTGTGCATAACTTTATCGACAAACCAAGCTCCAAGCTTTTGACCCGTAGATATAGATGGATTCTTCCTTATATTTGCTGCTTTATCGGCTAGAATTGTATCAGATATAATGTCTTTCTTTCCAATTGTTTGTTCGATCGTAAACTATATGGTGTTCTTTACACACGTTATCAAAAGAGTTTAGTCCTTGATCATTCCGTGCCAAACATTTTGCAAGTTTAGCACCTTGTCCGCAATAATTGTATTTTGGTAATTGTAATTCCAATGGTAAATTATTAATCAATGTATTCAATCCACTGCATCCTTTTTTGATGTGTATAGTAAGAGCCATTGTTTTCAACTGAACGCGAACCTATATATAGACTTGCACTTATGGTTTTATGCTAGTACATTGCATAATACTGTGTAATTGTGTAAAATGAATGTTATAAAACAAAATGTACATCTGCAGATAATTGTAAATATGAAAGAAAATGTAATTGAACAGAAACATGGTTTCCCTTTTCCAACAAATATATGTTGTATAATAAGCTGTCCTTCTTCATGGGGAAAAACTTGTGTTGTTATGTCGTTGTTAGAGCATCCGAATGGAATTAAATCTGAAAACATATATGTGTTTTCAAAAACAATACAACAAGAGAAATATCAACTATTAGCGACCATTTTGTTGTTAATTGAAGGACTGTGATATTTTCCTTTTACAAATAAAGAATATATAGTGCCTCCGAATGAAGCGTTACCCAATTCTGTATTTATTTTTGATGATGTTTGGTGTGAACCACAAGGTGAAATACAGTAATATTTTAGTTTTGGTCGACATTCAAATGTTGATTGTTTTTATCTATCGCTAAGTTATGCACGTGTACCAAAACATAATTTGTGTGATGATGCAAATATGATAATTGTGTTTAAAATGGATAATAAAATCTGCAACATATTTACAATGATCATGTTTTAGGCGATATAGCCTTTACTAGATTTAAATATTTGTGTTTTTACTGTTCGAAAAAATTTGGTTTTTTGGTGATTATAGCAACACTTCCCCTATAGAAAGGTGTATATATATATATATATATATATATATATATATATATATATATATATATATATATTATATGTGTCTGACTTTGACAGTTTTTTACTTCCAGGCAAAGAACAATTAGTATTTCAAAGTTTGGACATAATGGTATAAAACCCAATTATTACAATAGCTGTTTAACCAAAAATTGCGATGGAAATTGTGATTTGAAGAGACATATATTATGTAATATGGGTATGGCTGTGAAAGATAGTGATGCGGTAAATAAATGTTACATGGAATACTTAAACATTATTATGCTAAACGAATTTAAATTAAAATCAAATATGTACAAGAGAAATTATTAGAATTAGTTTATTTGAATGATAATATTAATAAAAATATGAGTGTAATTGCAAACATTTAAAGTAATATTATTACATATTTGCAGAGCAATGACTTAAAAATAGAAGAATTTTAAACGGATTTAGTAAGGATTTTAACGATATGACAAACATAGTTTTTACAACACAACTTAGAGAAATTCAAGATAATTTAAGAGTTGTAATTAACGAAGTAGTAAACACTACTATTATAATACAAGTTGAAACATGAATGGAAAAAGTAACACAAAATGTAAGAGATGAATATATTAATAAAAATGCTGGTTTAGTTATGCAAACAAATTTGAGAAAACAAAATAATGATTTGGAAATCGAATGAACTATTTTTATCAATGATTTTAAAGCTAAAACTATAGAAAAATTAGATGTTTTATGTAAAGTCGATAAGATTGAAAAAGCTCATATTAATCAACCTACTACATCAGTTAGATAACATCTTAATTCATATATAAATAGATTGAATTTAATTTAATATAATAAAAACATGCCTGACTCTGCTTCAGAATTATATAATGTTATATCTGCTGTGAAAGAGATATATTTACAAGTCAAACAAACCCATATAGAACAGGATGTTTTAAAGGAAGAAATATTTAAACTTGTTACCAGTAGAATTGATACATTGCAATCTGTGTTGAATAAACCTAATGAGACAACTTTGGAAATTAAAACAGAAAATTAAGTTTTAACAAAGAGAAAGAAAATTCTTACTCAATTAACACGACATTATTTAGCTTTAAAACATTCTATGCCTACGCACGATATGACATTTGGTGTTAATCAACTAGAAAACAATTGGTTTCTGGGAAATTTGTTAATTAAATTTTTGCCTGAGAATAAAATTAAAATAAGTGATTACATAATAATGTCAATGAAGGATTATTTGAATTATTGTTTAAAAACTTTCCAAATGGATATTCCATCACCGATTTGCAGAAATATATAGCACTTATTCGTAGAACGAATGTCAATATTTGTTCAGGAGATGAAAACCACCTGAAAATATATTTTATAGGAGATATAGTATGAAGTGGTATATTTAAAGATGAAATTGCCAACCGCTTTTCAGCTGTATATTGGAAAAATCGTAATGAATTGGTTGATGGATTAAAACTTTTCATCACTTCGAGAGAGCCTGGGGATAATTCTCATATGAAAGAAATTGTTTCTATTATTGAAGAGTTAATGGAATATGGTTATGTTACAAATGAAGCTTAGTGAGAGTGCTCAAGAGCTTAACACTCCTGTAAGGATAAGATATCCTAGAAGAAGAGTTATAACTCATGGTTTAAATGGCCTTTTTCAAGCCGATTTGTGTGAAATTACATTTCTTTCAAAATACAGTTAGGGGTACAAGTATATCTTAACAACAATAAGCTTTATTCGAAATATGGTTGGGGTATACCTTTGAAAAACAAAACTGGGAAACAGGTTACCGATTCAATGAAGATCATTTTGAAAGAGAGAACACCCAATTCGCTCCAAACCGACAGAGGATCTGAATATTTTTTTGCACCATTCCGGAAATTAATGACCGAATATGGTATTAATCACTATGCAATGTATTCGGTGCTTAAAGTGAGTACTGTGGAATGATACAACAAATCGATTAAGCAATTAATATATAAACATTTCACATCGAGGGGGACTTACAAATGGGTTGATGTTTTGCCTGAAATAATTAAATTTTATAATTCTAGATATCATGGAACTATCAAGATGGCTCCTAAAGAAGTTATGTATAATAGTTTAATGAAAACTATTTATAATAATGTTAAAGTCATCGGCAAAAGGAAACCAAAGTTCGAAATTGGCAAATTTATATGTATCTCGAAGCACAAAGGGATCTTTGAAAAAAATTACCATGAATCGGTCTTTTGAAATATTTAAAATTATTTCAATTAGACAAACACATCCTAGAATGTATTATATAGAAACATACGACAGGGAACCATTAAAAGGTGGATTTTACGAACATAAATTGCAAAAAGTTAGTTCTCCAAATGAATATTTGGTTGATAAAATCATTAAAGAAAGAAAGAATTTCCTTGGTTCGATGGAGAGGATTCTCAAAACCATTGTTTGTAAAAACTTCTGATAATAAATAAAAGATTTTAATTATATCTAATGTCTTATTTGATTTAATAAACCTTTTGATGGGAATTGGATGTACAATTTATTGTGTAATCATCTCCTTGTTTATTGGATTATCATTTCATTGGATTAACATTGGAGCGATAATCCAATGTGATTAAATCCTTTTAATTGTCCTGTCACTCAGCGTAATTTATCGGAATACTTTTCTGGGTTTCATAATTGTTTGTGGTAGGTTATATTTCTTTGTTTGTAATGATACAGTCGTTGGAAATTGATTAGTTTTAAGAGAGGAAAATACTATTCCCACGCTAAGAACTTTTTGATGGTGTATTACTACTTAAAAGTTTTTGACAGTGTAAATGATTTGACAGTGTAGAAATTCATAATTTTTTAGGTAAAGATTTTTCTCTCATAATAATGTTTGAAGTGGGTTTAAACTGAAATGCAATATCGTAAACACAGTCAACGTGCTCCAAATGTTTGTGAAAGTTAGACAAAGCAGGTCCCGGGATTTGGTCAATTCATTACTGGAGACGGGCTGCGGACAAGGCAACACACATCGTGGAGTGAAGTTTGTGGGTGCGGAAGCATGGGGAAAGTTCTCCCTCCTAGCCGTATTGTATAGGCGACAGCAGCGAGCATCAGACTCTGCACGTGAAGGGAAAGATATCAGGTGGATGGAAGCAGTCAGGTAACGACAGTGTCGTATGGCGTGAGCTGTGGGGTTTTCTGATGCATTCCATCGTCTACTCTGTGCTGTGCATATCTCTCACCTAGTCACAACCCGGCCGGCCCGGCAGTGTGAAGTTCGTTCGCTGCTCTAACTCCCACATGCGTTTCACCCTCATCAGATCTCGAGACCTAAGTTTCGCTGGCACCCACAGACACTCAATTCTCGACTATCCGCTACCTGGTATTGTACACAAGGTTTTAAAAAAGCTTGTCCCTGTATCTTTTATAAAACATGTCGCTGCAGACATGTATTTTCCCCAGAAAAACTGTTGCAAGATTATATTACATTTTCCTATATGATAATTCTCACTTAAAATTCTGGGCTAGGAAAAACTATACGTGAAATACATTTTTTTTCTACTAGATGAATAAATATATGTTCGATTGAAACTAAAACAACTTTTCCAACATGTATTTTTTAACATACATTTTCAATGGTTGAAAATTAAGTTAAACTTTAGTATTTGCTTACATTGTAATAATTAAAACTTGAATAAAAAATATGTGTTTTGAAAAATGGTGTTCTTTGAATAATCTTAGCGAGATAAATTGTCTTATAACTGTGTTAGTATGAAAATTATTCAGTGATTAGTTAAAAGTTGTTGGAAAACAGTAAGAAACTTTAAAATGTTTTGTAAGATTGTTGGGAACGGGAATAAAGATTTTTGGAAACGGTAATGAATTTTGTTGGAAACAAGAATAAAGATAGTCGGAAACTGGAGTAAAGATTGCTGGAAAATGGGGGGGGAAAAAGTTTGGTGAAAAGTGGTTTATATTTTTAATTCAAGTTATTGTGTGTTAAAAAAAACACTTGGAATGTATTTCTTAGTGATGAGGTAAAATAAAGTTTTATCGGCAGGAGATTTGAAATTTTTTTTAATTTGCAGAGATTGCTCTAGGCTCTTGCCTTCCGAAATATAGGAGGAAGCTTCAGTGTCTGAGCGAAAATAACAGTTGGTAGGGGAGAGGGGAAATAGTCCAGGTCAGTTCAAAATCAATTGCTGTCTCCCTAGGGAAACCGTCTCTTTGGCCTTGAAGCAAGCTTCATGCATAGCCGAGGCTGCGCTCTGGAGGTGAAGGGTAATCAAACCAAAGCAGGGAAACCAACACTAGAAAAATCACTTTCTGAATACTGTAGTGGTGGAGAGGTGAGTAACCATGGTCTAGGAGAACTCCCTTTTTGTACAAAGACAGCTTCTGGAGTAGGGGTTGGAGAGGTGAGTGGACAGGGTCACATTCCTCTGGACAAGGGCTGGTTCTGAGTGGTGTAGGCAGGAGGGGGTGGCTACGAGCAGCCTGCTCCTGATGTGTACACAAGTAGGCAGTTGTCGCCATCTTGAGTAAGTGGAGAAAACTTACAATCAAGGACAGATGGGTGACTGATCTCTAGGACCTCGCACTCTGTTGAGGGGTGGTAGGGGGCATAGGGGGTGGTTGGCATCATGGAGTCGGACCAGCTATGAGAGGGGCAGCAGGGAGTTGGATGGTTAGAGTGTGAGGGGGTGGCAGGCAGGGTCCTCCTGATATGAATGCAAGTAGGCAGTTGACACCATCTTGAGTAATTACCGAAAACATCTGACGATCGCGGGCAGCTTACGGCAGCACACACTGACGATGGAGGGAGGGGAAAAGGGGTGCAAGCTGGTTTCTTAACCTCAGGGTCACACAGACATGGTCTGTTGGGTAGGGCAAAGGGGGTGTAGGAAGCTCTGGAGCGAAGTGACCTCAGCTATCTCAGTCGCCGCCATTTTCAGTCGTTCATCAATGATTATGGGTGACAGACGTGCTACTCGTCAGCTCCTTCATAAACACTGCATCTCTAGACACTTGACGAGGCCACCCTCAGGGGTTACCGCATCAGCGACCATCGCACCTACCTTCATCTTTACAGTGCTACCCGCGATTATTGTTTTAATATCAAAACTATTGTATCTGGAAACATTTTTTGGTTTGTTTAGTCAATATTGCGATAACATTTTCAATTTCTGTGTTCGGTAGATGAAAATACAGTTTGCGTTAACAATTGCGACACACACTCTACGGAGATTTGTAGTACGTCTCTATAAAGTGTTGCACAATTATGCTTTTCGGGCTCAAGTACTTCTTCACGTCATCCGAGTGTCCCTACGCTTCGATGGAAATAATTTGCGTTAAAAGACAATTATTCTGAAAATAGTAAAACTTTAGTTATAAAATTATTGCTTCATTGCCTGTTGTAGGACGAATGCAGAGTTTTAATCATAGATTTAAACTCATTTGCCTTCAAGATTCTGGCTTCGCTATATGTACTCATTAATACATCAGACTCCACATCAAACGAACATGTTTTAAAAAATATTCAAGGTATGTGCGAGAGACATTAAGTAGTGTATGTGTATTTCTATTACGATATTGTGTCTGTTTAAAATTTAAATCATATAATTCCAATACAAGTTTGGAAATATTTGTTTATTCATACTGACTAGCTACATTTCGTTTAGTAAGTTTGTACTTGTCGACATCAGATGTTATTCACGTAGTTAAAATTCTCTCTTATGAAAATTATATTTCTAAGCTCGAGACTCACATTGCATTTAAGACTCACGTAATTCCACTTATTATTCGTGTAGTGGTTTGAAACTTGCATTTCGATGCGTGTAATTTATTCATGCATAGAACACTCTGGAATGCTCTAACGTTTAATTGCATTCGGAAAACCGATTGTTTAACATGTACATCGCATCTTTCAAACTCGTCTATCTCCCACATCCGTCTAAGAGCAATATCCCACCAAAAAAACATAAACTTTACACTTAGGCCACTCTCATAAATCGTTTAAACAATCTGAAATTCTCTCATGTGTTAAATATATTCGTAAATATCGTATATCTGCCACCAATGTCCCTACAAACACCTCCAGGTTAGAAAAATTTGAAAATAAATTTATCTTAGCTCACTCTTGCACTGAACTCTACACCTATATAAGACATTGCAACCATCCATTCTGGTCAGTCGCCTTCAGGCACCACAGCGTCAACATCGTACAGAGCTCCTGGTACCCCCACCCAAAAAGAAATGAAGAAAGGAAATCAAGAAAGAAAATATCCCGATTAAAAATTAACCCTTTCAATCCATTTAACCCTTTCAATTAATTTAACTCTTTCATTAAATTTAACTGTTTTGATTAACCCTTTCGGTCAATTTAATTAACCCTTTGGTATGAATTTGATATCGAATTAATTAGGTCAAGCACTAAAGGTGACATCCCTTTGTATCTAGAACCCTTACGCCCCTACTACTTCCAGACGTTGTGCTCGCTAAAATATACGTAGGTAGGAGCAGTGATATTTTTCAAAAGTTTAATTCAAAAGTGCTCACTTTATAGCGAACAGCCTTTACTCCGCGCTATAACCATGCTAGAACTGCCCCGGTAACATTAAAATTCGAGTCCGAATTTAAAATGAAGCGGATTTGAAGAATACTGATTGAAACGTGCCCTGAATCCATCGGCATGGACCGAAAAAATGACTGGAAAGATATTATCCAGTCGCCGCGGTGATTTGTAGTGTATCATCCGAAGCAAAATTTCACTCTAATCGCGGAATTGCGTAGCGAAGTGCTTAAAACAACTGAGCAGCTTAATTTTTTCCGTCAAAAAATGTATCATTTCACAATTTTACCAAAATTTGTGTTTTCTTCGCGTTCGAAAGGCTTGCGACAAAATTAAACAACAAATTATGATTTAAAAAAAAAACATTTGTTGCTTATCGATTGATATTAGAGACCTGAGAAATTAGCAAGTTCAATGACCTATAGGTTTGACTTCACAGTCTTATATACACTCGTGCATATCTAAACTGTCCAGTGATTACTTGTTGTGGCAGTACAAGGCGGTGATTGGGCCTACAATGTATTGCAAGTTTGTCATTGGCTCATTTATCTCCAAGAGGAGTGTCGAACAATGCGTCGTCCAATTACAAAAGTAACACGAACATACACGTTTATGAGTTCCAACATGTCTCGAAATGAATCCACGAAATTTTTCAGTTCTCTACTGATAATGCGCTTGAATATGGCGTGGGGTAATTCTGAAAGGTATACGTCGAGGAATTATAACGGAAAAAGACAGAAACATTTCGTAAGTGTGATCGGGAGTAATCCTGTCCTCTACTTCCACAGTGTGTGTCAGACACACAACCGCATGACTGGACATATTAAGTTCTCGCCGATGCATGTGGTGGTGAAAGCAAAAGAACTGATAAATATAGAGCGTTGTCATGTCCGGCGCTCCCACAGATGACTCAAACTTCTTGCCATATTTTTAAAAACCGAGTCGAAACTAATGTTAGTGTCATTAAGTACAATACAAGCAAACTGCATTTTTTTTTTTTTTTAAAGGTTTTAACTATTCGTAGCTGCTTTAGAGGCGAAGGTATACACTTTGGGTTTTGCTGTATGGAAACTTGACCTAAAACAGGAAATGAACGCTAGTTATATTTACATAACAATGCAACTATTTAAAGGCTATTATTCACTGTAAATTGAGCACTTTTGAAAGCCCTGATTAAGATCTACTTGTATGTGTGTTGTGTATTCTTCCGCCTTATGTATAATTAACATTGCCATGGGTCTCGTCACTTTATTCATGCGTCTGTCAAATTGAACTGTGAAATTATTAAGAAAGTAAATACTTTACAAATATACTCATTTTTACACTTCGATGCATTAAAATAATAGAAAGTGGACGAATTAATTTTAAGTTATCACAAATAGTTACCTACGCTTACTATTCGACGTTAGGATATTGAACTACTTTCCATCCATCGTTACCAACTTTTTTCAAAGGTTGATTTCGAAAGTGCTCACTTTATCATGAACAGCCTTTACCAAAAAGGCTACGCAGTTTTGTCATTACACGTTTGTTTATCGGAAAAGTCAATTTGCGGCTGGCTAATATAGGATAGTGTTTTACATTTAGAAAAATTTTAGACGTGTCTTGCACATTCATCGCGATATCGCTTTCAGACAAAAAAAAAAAACTATTTCCATCTTTGCCCGGGACACATTGCTACAAAAAGTATTATTGTAAACATTTTTAATACCTTGAGGCCTACTTCCCGTGGTGCAGTCGGTTGATGCGCCGCCCGGTCTGAGTTGCGGCAGGTTCCGGGTTCGAATCCCTAGCATGAGTTGGGAGCGGAAAATTTCGCGAATTCGTTTCAGGATAAGCTAGACTTCGAACACATGTACATTTGTGTTACATTTGCAATTGGATCGCGGTTTATTAGACACGCCCGTGTGAACTCTTTACTAATGACCGATGTACACGGGAACGAGCATCGAATCCCGTGTTACCTGGTCTGAGTAAAAACTGGCTACACACCGGGGCAGCAGCCAATGAACAGAAAGGCGAGGCTCGAAAATACATAGGATAGTGGAGTCTAGCTAACAGGTCGTTCAAAATGCGAAATGTTCCTGTCCCTAGGCGTGGGTGTTAGTTTTAAGTTAGATCATAAGTTAGTTTGTAATCCTTTCCCTTATATGCGTTCAGTTAAGAACCAGGGGACGTTAATAAGCCCTTTACAAACCAATCGAGTTCAATGCCCTGAAAATCGTGGGTATATTAAGATTAACTTACTTCACAAAAAACTCGAAAACACAAACTCTCACTTGCTCTCTTGCAGCGTGGTTCTTCATTTCGAAGGGCACAAAATGTGTTTTGTTTGCAGGCGGGTTCGATCCCCGGGTGGTTCTTGGTATGAACACCATGCAGCGCTAGTTTCGTGGCGGCTGCGTGGGCAAATTGGTAGCTTTGCCACTGTGACGTCTACCCGCTCTCTCTCTCTCACTCTTAGAGAGCAGTTGCTTGTGGTAGGAGCATGTCTTTATCATAAGAGTGAAGATAAGGTAGACCGATCTCGCTGACTGCTCCCAACCAGTCTCCGTGGCCCGACATTGAAATGCTTTTCTGCCAACACGGCTAGCGAAAACGGCATGGATTGGATTTGAGGTTAAAACGCTGATGAGTAAACAAGAGTTTTGAGATGTATGTATACTTCCTCAAATTGGTAAAATTAATTTTTCATGTAACAGTGCTTGTCATTTAAAAATTAAGATATAAACAAACTCTTCCATCACTGTCGACCATGTGACTTTGACAGTTGTGTTCTCATGGTGTATGTCAATGTTGGGTACATGCGCAGAAGACGAATATGCGGTCTACCTCGTCTTTAGTAGGGCTGTTCGATATCATAAAAATAAACAGTTACTCGGTATTTTCGGTATACCGAAATAAACGATAATACCGAAATGATCGATAGTACAGAAATTATTGATACTACCTAAATAACCGATAATACGAAAATAATCTATAATACCGAAAAGTTCGATAATACCGAACATTTCGATAACACCGTAAACTTCGATAATATCGAATCATCAAAATACCGATATATTTCAAAGTTAGATATAGTTCGATAAGTTATATTTCATATTGATAATTATCAATATATCGATATTTCGAACAGCCCTAGTCTTTAGTGTACGGCGGAAGCCGCAGCTGCGGGTTTGGCCATAGCGCAGCGGAAGGAAGCGGGCCAGGAGGAGCCCCGCGGTATCGCCACGGCGCGGAAGACCTGCGTCAAGCCTCGTGACTCGGCCGAGGCTGTTCCCTCATCTTCGGCGACCACACCGGACGCCGAGTCAGCAGCCGCCAGTGGCAGTCCTACGCGTCACTGATAAGCGGACTGCATCCCCTCTGCCTGACTCATCGCCCGCACCGCAGCAGCGATCAGCCCAGCTGCTCGGTCTGGCCCCGACTCTCTCTTCCCCCCCAATGACAAACTCTTCTTTTCTCTGGCACGTGCTGTCGCTCAACTGCCTGCTAATAACAACTGCGCATTTGTTCAAGTCAGTCTGCTTGCGTATAGTCCATTAACTGTACCACAACTTAAGGCGCCCGCCTAATTGGATCTTTTTCCCGCGTATGAGGCCGAGAAGCACAGTAGCAATAATAACAACACCGCCACTAAAGGCTGTTCGCGATAAAGTGAGCACTTTTGAAATCAACCCTTGAAAAATGCCACTGTCCCTACCTCGGTGTATTTTAAAAGGCACACTGAATGTCATGCGTGCAGTGAAATTGGCAACGATGGAGGGAAACTAGTTCCATGTCTTAACGTTGAATTAAAATTATTCGGTAAACATTTATCAATACTACAGAGATTTATTTTTCTTTATGAATTTTTTATCGCATACAAGTGCATAGATTATAAAATCTGTAAAATATATACTTTTAAAAAATTTTACAATTTCCCTTTTCTGACGCATGAATAAAGTGATCAGGTGAATGTCAATGTAGATTTTACACATGGTGAAAGGATACACAATGTACTCAGAAGTAGATCTTAAGCAGGGCTTTCAAAAGTGCTTATTTTGCCATGAACAGCCTATAAGCGCAAGGCTCTGAACTGACGTGCAGTGTTCTATGGCACTTCCAGCGGTGACCCTATTATTTTATTTCTGGAAAATCTTTAGGAAGGTTCAACGCAGGGCCCTTGAGTAGTTTTGTATGTATACCGTATTTTGCAGTTTCGGAGTGTTCTAAAATTGTGTTATGGAGTACTCTAAAATGGTGTTTCTAACCTTCATAGCATTTTGAAAGAACTCAACAGCCTTAGTCTGAAGTGTGTGTTCCTTTCGTAGATCTGCAGATTAGACGCAGGTTTAATTGTTTGTGGGGAAACGTATATTTCAAACACTCTGCAATGCAGTCCTCGCACCAGTAGGCAGGAGCCTTAATTAATACTTTCGTTCGTCAGTTGATTACTAACACATCAAAATACCGCACTCTCTGCATTCTTGCTGGCCAGTCATGAGAAACTGAATTTCGAAATTATGTGTGGCCAAATCGAACATAAGGATGATTTCTCACAAAAGCAACAGTGAGTGACCTCCATTAATGTAATTCAGGCGAATTTATGCTTATAAAATGGCTTACGGCATAATTGTCCCTATCACCCTCATTGGCATTGGAGCTATGCATAATTAACCGTAACGCCTTAATTGGCATCGGAGGCGATGCCTATGATATTAATTTGATTACTATAGCTTCAATTGAGCGGAAATAATGACTGGCTATGCTTATAAAAGAGCTTAAGTCATAATTGACTATCACCATCTCCATCAGGGGTGATACCTATGACATGAATTTGATTACTATAGCTTCAATGGATTGTAAATAATGGCTAAATATGCTTATATAAGGGCTTAAGGCATTATTGGTTACCCCTCTCATCGACATAGGCGGCGATGCATTTGCTATGAATTTGGGAGCTGCAGATTCAACAGTTCGGAAATTATGACTGACTATGCTTTTAAGAGGGCTTAGGGCATAATGAGCCATATCACATCGATCAGTACTGCGAGCAGTATATACAGTCCGAATTTAGTGACTATAACTTAAATGGTTTGTAAATGATGACCAACTATGCTTATAAGTTCGTGGAGGTCAGATAGGCAAACTGCACTTAAAACATTACCTGTGATATGGCAAACCACAGTGTTTTAGTTGAGGCTCGAACTGGTTACATAATTAATTTAAAAATAAAAATAATCGCTCCTATACATATTATATTCAATATAGAGTCGAAAAGGTGCGAATAATCAAAGTTCATAAATTTAGTTAAACATACGACTTGAAAACAGAAATCCAAAAATATATAACACTGGTATATTTACTAATACATTTATATACTTATAAAATACAATATGGTGCTGGCCGTAGTCACATAATCATATTTTCTGACAACACATTCTTATCTGTCTAAAAAATACGAACATGAAGACATATCACTCTATACACTTGTTTGTAAAAGTTAAATAAAATATATAAAATGAAATACATAACTTTTATTTTATAGAAATTATGCTTTGCATATTTTGTTGTTGTGATCCCACAATCGAATTCTTATTGAATATACAAGTTCATATACATGTCGCTCGATACACATACATCTGTAAATTTTAAAAGTTAAATAAAAATATAAATTTAAAAAAGAATTTTTATTTTTAAAATTATGCTTTAGCTAATCGATGGTTGTGACATCAATATCTAATTTTACTTGAAAATACGAGTTCATAGACATGTAGCTTGATACATTTATATCTGTAAATTTTACAAATTAAAAAAATTGATTAAAATTTATTAAAATACCAAATCCATACCTATAATTGTATTTTTTTGTAAATTATGAATGAATATTTATAATTGTTAAATACTTTTCTTTTTTATGAGTACATACATCTAATTATTTTGCTTTATACAATGAGGGATGTACGGTTTCTTTTAAAAATATATAATTATTAAATATATAAAAAATTCTTAATAAATTACCATTTTTAAAAATTCTGTAATATTTTCTCACCATAAACACATAATCAGATTTTCTTATTTGAACCCTTGCTCCAACACATGTCCAGATAGTGCAGTTGGCTATGATGTCAATCATACCGGTGACCACAAAATCCGACAGTTCGTTCCCGAACCCCTCCATAAGATTTTTTAACTCTACCAAAAATTATGACAATGCTCCTGGATGTCACTTGACGACCTAAACTACTGTAAACAATATGGCGGACGATAGTGGCATACGCCAGTACCTCCTAGCAGGCGATGAAGAAACTATTATGGACTCCAAGGTGGCGGACGACTGTGGCACACACCAGTGCTCCGAGGAGGCAGCGAGGGAACTACATAGATGGTGGGCGAAGAAGGTGACAAGATAGAGAATAGGGGAAAGGAAAGAGACAAGAATGAATGAGAGGGAGAAAATATGAAATAACAGAATATGAAGAAACAAGATGGAATGACTAACAGCCAAGATGGAACGCTAGAGCATGAAAAATTAAAATAAAATGATAGAGCATGCAAATACAAGATTGCATGATCGAGATGAGAAAGTAAGATGGAATTATAGAGCATGAAGTGGAAAAAATGGCAGACGGAAACAATATGGCTGCCAGGAACAAGATAGTTGATCCAATATGGCGGCGGATCATCCTATCCTCAGGCCCCAGCTCCTGCCCTAGAAATCCCATTTTCCTACTACTTTTGAATTCCTGAAAATTGCGAGTAAATGTATATTTATAGAATCAACAAAAACTCAAGAACACGACCTCTTCTTATTAGTTTACTCTTACATGCTCTCTTGTAGCATGTTTTTTTTCTTAAGGCCGCAAAGTGTTTTTTTCTTTTTTTTTTAAAGCGATATCGTGAAAAGTAGCTGAGACATAACTAAAATAATTTAACATGTAAGCCCTGACTTTCCGCTCACCCGGCCCCACACTAGGCTGGGCTCTTATATTTGTGATGTAAATTCACTAAGTTAGAGGAGATCACTATTTCAAATACCGCCCTAGGCTCGTCCGTTGTAGCACATAGAATAAGTGAATAAAGAGATTTGGACGGTTCTTAACAGCGCTGTCTTGAGTGCCGATGAGGGTTAAGCGAGGCGAGTGTGGAGCGGTGCCGGAATACATTAGCGGGGAAACTGGAGATCCCCGAGGAAACCCTCCGACCAGTGGCATCGTCCGGCACGATTCCCACGTGCGAAATTCCGGGGGCGACCCCGCCGGGAATCGAACCCGGTTCACTTTGGTGGGAGGCGAGTAGTCTAACCATTACACTGCGGCCCCATACTCAAGTGGCTTAATTCGTTACAGAAAAAAAAGTATTATTTTTCATAGATTATTCTTGTACACGTTTCTACAAACAAAATGTGACCGAATTATGAATCAAGTACTAAAGTTAACCATTTGACGCTCAATTATTTATTTCTATATTTTATACCACCAAAACATATACTTTATTTTCATGAATCGTAATTTAAAACCTATGTTTAACGTAACGTTTAAAAATTCTCGTATAGAACGTTTTTTATTATCTCCCTGAATATTCATAGTCAAAACATACAGAGCTGTTAAAAAGAAATACATAAATTAAGGAAATTGCACAAGGAATTGAATAATATTTTACATTTAATATCGACATTCGCTATAAGATCAGATCCAGAAATTTACGAATTTCATTGCTAGCAAAAAGAAATTAGAGTTCTATGAAATGCATGCTAAGTTTGCCAGAAGACTTCCCTTTATTTTCGGGATGTACTAACATTTTATGGAGAAGAAACTTGGCCACCGCAAATTTTCTACAAGTCTTTTGGTCAGGAACTGGATTACAAAATCAGAGACGTGACGTGTAACTTAATCCGGGCCAATATCTAGTCCACCTAACGCTGTGCAGAGCTTTAGTAACAATGTTATATTCAAAAACTGCTTAATATTAGTGTGCATTGCTTCCAGCTCAGTATCACTTAAGGTATTATAAACTTATGGATACAAGGTCAGATTTTTTTTTCGAGTGTTGATAAGAATATATTTAATTTTTTCGCGAGGGAAAATAGCTAAAACGGGTATTTTCAACATAATGTTATGTAAGAAAACTCTGTGCAGTATTTAAAGATGTCCAAGAACAAAATAAATGTATAATACGACGATATTATTTGGCTTCGTGACACGATATCGCTGGTAACTTGATAAAAAATATCAAATAATCCAAAAATAATATTCCATAAAAACATAAATAAGATAACTTTACACTTTAAATCTTCATTCAGGGATATTTACAAAAATTATTTCAGCGCAAAGTTTGGGTACAGCTAGATTTTTTATTGAAGCCATAGGAGTTGCATAATGCAATTTATTTGAAACCCAACACATTTTTCACCTGCGAAAAGGATTTTTAAGCTATTCTTACTTTGAATTTGATATCAAAACTTCAAATGAAAATACTGGTGAACAGCGTGATAAATTTCCAGAAGTAATATTTATGACGTTCTAATCACATGAACAATAATTTTGAGCACTATTCACCGATGATCAAGTCTTTATACCGCAGGATGGGGAGGATGCAAATTACATATCTAATCAACTATCAATGGAATATAACATTGGGGTTTGAAGATCAACCCCCAAAACACAGAATATCTTACTAATGATCTGGAAGAATTGTACATTGATGAAATACAAATTTAAAAGGTATAAATCATTTTTGCTGTTTGGGTTCAATTTTAGAAAAGAGGGAAAAACAAACGTGGAGATCAATAAAAGAATTACTAATGAACGGAAAGTAATTGGGATGCTAAATTCAATCTTATGGCGTGGGAATGTTTTGAATAGAACAAAAAGAATTATATTTAAGTCCCTACTAGGGAGTATTGTCTTGTATGGAGCAGAGAACTGGATAATTAATAAAAAACATATTAAGAAGCTGAAAGCATTAGAAATGGATTTCTGGAGAAGATCAGCCAGAATTTCAAGAAAAGAAACAGTAAGGAACATCGAAATAATAAGACTAAAGGAAGTGGAAGAATAAAAGTATGAAGTTATATAACGAAGAAGGTTGGACTGGTGTGGCCATGTAAAAAGAATGGAAGATACTAGAATACCAAAACTTATACAGGGATAGGAAGTTGTACCTGGCTCCAAAATGTACAGATAACAATGAGAAGATTTGGTCCAGAAGGGAAGATACACAAGACCGAAATATCTGTAGAAATATTTTGAGAATGTAATGTCGAGTTCTTTCGAAACAATTGTTCCGCTTTTATTGTTACGTTGGAGGAAAATTTCTGTATTGAGGAAGCGCTCTCTTAAATACAATTATTTAATAATTATTATTTTGAGCTGTAACATAACGTATGTCAACAAAATTGCTACGTGACAATCTTGTGACTTCAAAACACACTTTAGGGCCTACGGTGGGGGGGGGGGGCTGGTTAGACTACCCTCCTCCCACGTGGGCAAACCGGGCTCGATTCCTGGCGGGGGTCGCTCCTGCATTTTCGCATGTGGGAATCGTGGCAGACGATGACGTTGGTCCACGGGTTTCCTCAGGGATCTCCAGTTTCCCCCGCCAATGCATTCCGGTGCTGCTCCGTACCCAACTCCCTTTACCATCATTGTCGCTCAAGACCCCGATTTAAAGAGTAGGATGGACCCACAAGGTTTTATGTGAAACAGTTGTTTGCGCGAATAAGCGTATCTCTGTAAATAAATGTTCTGCGAATACGACTTTTTGTCAGGGGGGGAAAAAAAAAAAAAAAAAAAAAAAATCTATGACCCTTTTTTTTTTTTTTTTTTTACTTTTACTTTTATCATATTAAGTGTATTCTTGCAGGAAAAAAAAATCATGAAAATGGTTAATTATAGCATTTTTAAAGCTTGCCCATGCAGTTCCCTTAAGCTGCAAGAGAAAAGTACAAATATATGGGCGTAGTTTAATATGTGGGCTTTCATCGCGTGTAATAAAACCCCACTGTTACAGATCTAATTTGCACAGTACAGCGGCACGGCGGAAACACTGTACGTCTTGCGCGTAGGAGCGATGAGGTACTAGGCGTGCATGTTAATTGTCGCCCGTATCGCGCCCTAGCTTCTTGTTGACCTTGACCGAGGGAGAGGGGGGGGGGTGTCCATCCTAGTCTCAAGAACCGCCCAAACTTGCCAATCCAATCAATACTTTAGCAGAAAACAAGCTTTCAAATAACTTCTTTTAATTTGCAGGAATATAGGTTTTACGTCAGAGTCCTTACATTTATGCTAAAGAAAACAACACGGATAATCACTCTTCTCTTCTTCAAATTATTAGAAACGTTTATCAATTTAACATGCATATAATGTCATGAATATATGACATATCCTCGAAAGCTTTATAAGGAATGGTTTTTGAACAATCTTAAGG